>JARHVA010002436.1:407500-1120000 GCA_037957365.1 Torreya grandis | reverse complement strand
AGAGCCCTCATTAACAAATAGACCATTAAATTTGCCTCGTCCAATTAGAGTTAGAACCAAAACTATAATAATGGCCAAAATCAAAGTCCAATCTAAGTGCAAGCATCACAACAAACCTAGGCCAATAACTATGAAAAACCCAAACAATTCAATCACAACAAGAATGTTGTAGGTAATGGAGCAATAGAGTTGGGACATGTCCAAATAGTGCAACCACCATTTACACATCCTATGTCACATATGCACATAAATCCTAACCAATAACATCTTCAAAAATTTAACATGCACAACAAATATAACAACATAGACCATCATAGCAAATATAACAAACATAACAACCTATGCCTTTGCAAAACCCTCCTCTAATAAAAAATATGCCTACTCATCATGCCTTTCACAACCTTGGAGAACCCATTGAATTAGTGTTTTTCAAACTTGTTATAGCTAACCTTACTAAATGGCCTACTCTAAAAGGTTAAATTCTTGAGGGTGATGACATGCCAGACTGGTATAGGCTATATGAATTCTATGAATATTATCAATTCAATAGCCATAATTTGTAATGTTTTATGTAGATCAAACATGTCATTGAAAATATTTTGTAAAATGGGGATATCACATTGGATCATGGAGATTCCACCTCTAATCAAAACCTCAACATTTATCAATATCATTTTCCCCAACATAATAACTAATAACAACAACAATAATAACAACATCAATAGTGGCTAGTGCATCATCAATAATAATAGTTCAATAACCAATGTTGAACCAATAAAATCAATAGAACCAATGGTAGAACTAACAAAATAAAAATAATGGATAGAACTAAGGTTAGAATGGTGCAAACAACCAATACACCGACCATGCAGTTTCACATAACTACAACATGGTTGTAGGCCATATTACAAGAGGTAATGTTAATACAATTTCCATCAACCTAAGACTAAGTACCAATCAAACAAGACCATTGTTAATCATACCCAATCAACCAACCTATGTTTTTAATCCTTCCTTGACCAAGGACCACATACAAGTACACTAACAAGTAAGGATTCCCATGTTTGGACCTTGTATAGATAACTTATCATTAGCCTTTGACCATGCATAAGTATACCATCAACCAAGACTTATCCTACCTGGTCCCCCTATACCATCATTTAATATCAATAATGGTCTTGTACCTAATCTTGATTATGCAATCATAACTTGGTGGTCAAGGATTAACATACCAAGCACACAACCACCTGCCACTTCACCCATCATCCAAACAACCATTCTACTTTATAAAAATCCATTTACTAATGTCTTACAAAAGATGTTTGACATTATGGAACAATTACAAAAGATACCATCACAAATATCCATTTTAGACTTTTTGCATACGTCTACTATCCACAAAAACATCTTGATAGAGTTCTTTAGCCAATCAAAAGTTCCTAATGACATATCTCCTAAAAAATTTCAAGCTTTGGTTGGACATCTATCTCTAGGCCAATAATTAACCTTTAATCAAAGTGATATGTCACCCCTTGGCCCACTACATAATAATCCTTTATATATTGAGGTCTATATAACACAGTACAAAGTGAAACGTGTCCTAATAAATAATGGGTTAAGATTGAATATTGTGTCTCTAAATATGATCAAGATTCTTTAGTACATGATAGTAGATCTCCAAGAAGAAACAATCATCATTAAAGCCTAAGATAATGAGGAACAAGAATCAAAAGGTACCATTAACTTACCCATTATCATCAGGCCTTTGAACCATGATATGTTTTTCCATGTGTTAGATCTCAATTTGTCATATAACAAGTTTTTGGGAAGACCTTGGCTACATGAAATTCATGCAATCCCATCAACATTGCACAAGTGTCTCAAGTTCTCCCATTTAGGGATGGAAGTTACTATTTATAAATATTTTCATCTATACAAGCATTATAAACATTTATAGGTTGAGTTCAAGAGTTATAACTACCATTTTAGCATGAATCTAGTTACTAAGGAGGATAAGGGGAAAGCCATACTTGTTGATTTACCAAAGGCTAACTGCATTGACCCTGATACCCTTGATTCCCTTTCCCACATGCTACCTCATAAGATGTCTAATCATTACACTATCTTAGATAATGTCCCAAGAGAGTACTTGACTCATGACACATTTCACATTCTAAAGCTTCCACAGAACCCAAAGTCTTTTGGAAGACCAAAATCCAAACCACTCATGTAATGGTAAAGAAAGGGCAAAGGCCAAATACATAGTCCAACACCTATCACTTCCATATCATCCTCTGGCCAAGAAAAGGATACTCTTAAAGGTGATGAATCATGGTTATATAATGACAAATTGGTTGACTATTATAAGAGTTCCAAATATCCCATTCCTAATCGTGTTATGGAGAACCAAGACTATGAAGGAGGAGGCCTTAGGATAAATCAACAAGGAGCACTTGAGCCAATTTCTATGAATAGGTAAAAAGGAACCTATGTACTTGGATTTAAACCACTTGGGGGTGACCCCACATATCTTATTCAAGTTTCATTACCAATAACTAATGATGATGATGTCGATAGCAAAGTAGAGTTTGATCATAACTAATTCGATGACCTAGCCCATACTAATTTGTTTGTTAATAACACCATTTTTACCCTTTAACCAATTATTCATCATAACCCACTACCATTATATTATCCCCAAATTATATACTAGGACCAATAATAATCCAATGTACCAATTTATGACTTCTGAAATGATGAGGCTTTCTACGATTTACTAGGCCTTAAGAATAATGTTCTATTGGGAGACCACAAAAAATGGTTATCAATGAATTTGGATCTTGAAGCCTATTTTGGAGAGTGGGTGAACACCCTTAGCCAAAAACAAATAAATAAAACATTAAGGTCCCAAATTGAAAACCTCTTTGAGGTGCTTTTAGACCAAGGAAAAAGTAAAGATAAAGACTAGTCTAGTGGTGAAAACCTATTTTAGGTGCCATTAGATGGGGGTGTTCAACCTTCTTCAAATATATACCAAGAGACCACTAATGATGAACTTGTCTATGGGTTCAAGTTTAGTCTTAAAGAAGAATAGGCTTTTGAGAAAATCATTCAGGATACCAATGCCAACGAACTTGCCTATGGGTTTGAATTCAATCTTGAAGAACAACAAACATTTGATCACATAATCAAAAAGTTTATAATAGTATTTTTTATATCTCCATCCCTCCCATTTGGAGATTCTAATTCATCATGCCTAGGATAACTTGAAGAACCAATCCTAACAGATGACTCTGACATTTTAAAATAATTCAAATCTTTGCCCACTATTATTAAAGATAGTTTGACCCTTCTAGTGGAGGATACTTCAAAGGTAAACATCAAAACTCTATATGACCCAAAATGGATCAAATTAGGTACATCCCTCATTAAGGAGTAATTTTAATTCATTACAACCCTTTTGAGGTAATTTATAAATATCTTTACATGGGCCTACTCTAGCATGCTTGGTTTAGACCCTACCTTGGTTGTTCACCACCCCATGGTACATCTTGATGCAAAACTAATGAAACAAAAATTGCAAAAAATTCATCCTCATATTATTTTATTATTCAAGAAAGAGTTGGAAAATATCTTATAGTGAGATATATTAGGCCAATCAACTATTCTAAATCAATTTTTAATGTAGTACCAGTCAATAAAAAGCTAAAAAGAATCAGCATTTATATTGATTTTAGGGACATTAACAAACCTTGCCTAAAGGATGAATTTCCTTTTAAAAACATTGACATGATAGTCAAATCCACAATAGGTTATGAGATGCTTTCATTGATGGATGAATTCCTAGACTACAATTAGATTTGAATAACACTAAAAGACCAACACAAAATAACTTTCACCACTCCATGGGAAACATTATGTTATTTGGTTATGTTATTTGGTCTTAAAAACATATGGGCCACTTATCAAAGAGCCATGATAGTCATATTTCATGATATGATGCATGACATTATTGAGGACTACATCAATGAAATACTAGGCAAATCAAAGACCAACGCCGATCATCTAGTAACATTAAAGAGGATATTTGAGCAAATGTGTAAATACAAAGTTAAGATCAACCCTAGGAAGTGTGTGTTTGAAGTTAATTCAAGAAAAAAAATTGGATTCATTGTGTCTCAGAGAGGCATGTAAGTTGATCTAGCCAAAGTATGAGCTATAATAAAGATGTCACCAACAACCAATTTGAAGTAACTCCATAGTTTACAGGGAAAGTTTCAATCCATCAAATGCTTCATATCTCAATTGGTTGACAAGTGCCATCCATTTACACATCATTTAAAGAAATGTGTCACATTTCTTTGGTATTATGATTGTCAAAAATATTTTCAATAGCTAAAGGACTATCTATCAAATCCACCAGTTTTATTGACTCTTATGTTAGGAAAGTCATTTTTACTATACCTAAACTCGATAGAGAAAGCCTTGGGGACACTTATAGATCAACATGATGATATCAGAAAGGAGCATGCAATATACTATCTAAGTCATACATTGGTCATGTATGAGCATAATTATATACCCATTGAAAAAGCCTATTTATCAATGGTCTTTATAACTCATAAATTGTGACATTACATATTGAACAATAAGACAATGGTCATTTCAAAAATAGATCCACTCAAGTATCTACTATATAAATTATCTTTACAAAGCCACATATCCAAATAGATCATGCTCATCAGTGATTTTGAGATAGAATATGTCAACTAGAAAGCCATCAAGGGACAAGTTCTTGTAGATTAGCTTGTTGAAGCACCCCTTGCAGATACAAAGCCACTAACATTCTAATTTCTTGATGAATCCATCATGACCATCATTGAAACACCAATTAAGGAGAATCATTAGAAGCTATATTTTGATGGTTCGTTCATATCACATGGATTAGGGGTAGGCCTTTTATTTATCACTCCATAGGGGATCTAACCCCTAAGTCATTTAGAATTAGCTTTCTTTATACCAATAAAATAGATGAATATGAAGAAATTATAGTAATAATTTTAAAATAATTACAATGGAATATACACCATATAAATTTTTATGGTGATTCATTATTAATCATCAATCAGGTTACAAACCACTTTTAGATCAAAGATGATAAGTTGGTTCCCTAAAAGGCTATGGTTGACACTCTCAAGTAGCATATTTTTTATATACAATTTAAAAATATACCAAGGGAAAGTAATAGAATAGCATATGCCATGGATACCATTATATCATTGATTTGACAAATAGATATAGCCAAATAATACCAATTTCTCATTAAAAATCTACTAGCTCTAGCTCATGAACCATCAACCATCGTAATGATCTATAATATTTTTGATCCTAACTCTACTTGATATTTAGACATCTAAACTTACATCCATGACCAAATTTTACCACTTGACTTATCCCACAAATAATTCAAATCCTTCATCCACCATGCCCAATGTTATGCCTTACTTGGACCAATCATATATCATCATAGTTTTGATGGAACTCTGCTTCATTATTTACCTTTTGAAGAATCTACATAAGCATTATAGGAAGTTCATGGAGTATGTGGAGACAAAACTAGTAGGTACATCCTATCTAAAAATCTATTTCATAGGGGTATTATTATCCAATGATGGATGTAGATGTAACTACATATGTTAAAAGATGTGATAAATGTCAGCAGTATGTTAATTTGATTCATGCCCTAGACAAGAGTTTGAAACTAATGTTGACACCATGGCCATTTGTTACATGGGGCCTCAATCTCATTGGGAAAGTAAACCCCACCTCATATGATGGCCATAAGCATATCCTTACCACCACATAATATTTCACTAAGTGGGTTGAAGTTATACCCCACTTACGTGACTAGAAAGAAAATTTCCAAATTCATCTTCAACCATCTCATTTGCCACTATGGCATTACCTCAAATATTATATCTAATAATGGTGGATCATTCAAAAATAAGGATGTCAAATCATTATGTGAAGCATAAAATTACTCGACATTTTTCCATGGCATATTACCCTCAACGTAATGGTTGGGAAGAGCTCAAGAGGCTACCATATGGAGTAAGAATGTAAAGTAGCAAGCTAGTAATGGGATCCTAAGATTAATGCATGATTAACAAGTAGAATAAGCAATTTCAAGCTGACATAAGATTTATGGAGTGTATTTAATCATACAAATAAATATTAATGGAGTGAGCAAGGTCAAAGAGTCAAGATCTAACATCAAATATCTATGAGGCCAATGGGAGTAAATATAGTTAGGATCATTTTGATTGGTTTGAGTCAATTTTTGATGGAAAAAGTCAAACCAAATGACCAATTTTTGACCAAGGCAATCAAATCTTATAGGGTCATCATTCTACCATTATATCTTGATCAAATGCAAAAGAGTGGACATATCCATGCAATCAAGTATAAAGTACATAAATGGACCTCCATTAAAGCTTAATATGGACCTCTGGCTTGAGGGTTTGTGTCATGCAGGGTTCATTCAATGACTATGTTCACCATTGTTAAAAAGACCTATATACATGATGATTTTTTAGTTTTTATGGATGCCATGAAGGCATACACATAGACCCCAATAGTTTCATCTCTGGAACCAACTGCATGAAAAGGACCTTTCTCTCTACTTTTACATGCCATGGTGAACTAGTGAAGATTAGTTATCACCAAGACAAAACTCTAATAGATTGATCTAATGGTTGTAACTATATTGATTCTATAACCTAGCTTGAAACAAATTGATCCCACCATTACAACTATCAGGTATCATCAACAAGGGAATAATGTAACTATGCAATAGGCTAAAGTGACTTAGATCAATCAAGAAGCTTGAATGAACATATATGTAGAGGAAATTGTAACTATGATCATTTGATTCATTTTTAAGTGCCAAAATCCCTCTCTCTTAAATATAGCCTTTGATCTATTGTTAAGCATCCCTCAGGTTGGTATGACTAGACTCTGCCAAAAATTATATTTTACACCTCTTAGAGTAATGAGTAGAGCATTTTGTAGTTGTTTACTAATATGTGATTAGTGTTTTGTATTTGTTTGATATCAAAAGTGGTTATCATCTTCCCTTTTTAGGTATGTTCAACCTAAGTGCTAATAATCTTTTCTTGAAGGTCATCTAGTGTGTCTTAAGGTGATGTCTATTGTTAAGCATCCCTCAGGTTGGTATGACTAGACTCTGCCAAAAATTATATTTTACACCTCTTAGAGTAATGAGTAGAGCATTTTTTAGTTGTTTACTAATATGTGATTAGTGTTTTGTATTTGTTTGATATGCAAAAGTGGTTTAGCCACAACCATCTTCCCTTTTTAGGTCCATGTTCAACCTAAGTGCTAATAATCTTTTCTTGAAGGTCATCGAGTGTGTCTTAAGGTTGATGTCTTAGGTATAGACTAGATAGTTGACTGTAAGTGATTTCAATCAAGCCTTACCCTCATTATCATCCATCCTAAGTCTCAATCAAATTGACCTCTAGGTGAAATCATTATTACTTGGAAACCATTGTAGACAATATGCATTAGTTCTAGATCTCATAATATATTAGTGTGCTAATGAGTTCAATCTTGAGAATGGATCTTTGAATATTTGGTGTATCACATCTTTTAGAGTAGGTTTAATTCATGTATTCTCTAACTCTTTTCCCCATAAGTAATCAATCATAACCTACCACATATATTAGAGCATTTCAAGATACATTCACTTGGAGCTAGCCCTTAAATCTAGAGGCTCATTTCTAATATAGGTACACCCACATACCTAGAAATGTTCCCATGTTGCCCAAATCTATAAGAAGCTTAAACAACACCCATCAAACTTGTACCACTCATCTAGGGTGAAATATTTGGTGACAATAGTTCAACAAGGCATTCCTGATGTGACCCATTGTCTTCAAGATAACTTGTTAAGGTGAATGTTCATCTTGACAAAATCAACTACGCCAAATTGACTCCTCTGTGTTACTTAGCATTTGGTGACTCCTTCATGGTCAATCTAGTACTCAGAAGTTAAGGCCATTGTTTTGTTATAAATGTGCCCTCATAATTCATGTTTCTCATTAGGTCATCATTTTTTAGAACATTTAATCCCATTAACTGGGACCCATTCATCCTTAAATTCATCTTAAAGTTTAATAGCCACAACCTAATCTACCCTTTGAAGAATGAGTATATTTTTCTAGAGAGGAAGAGAGTGAAGAATCTGAATAAATTGAAGATCTTAAATAAATGAAGAAGACATGGCAAGACCTCATTTTTTACCTACCTTCAATATTAAAAATCCAATTAAAATTCTAGTATATGATTTCATTCCTCCTAACACCATGAAAGGTGTGCCCACATTCAATTGTGAGAGTCATATCACACTTAGTGAGCACATTAGAGATGTTTTCTAACTTTTGTAGTTTCCACAATATTATTCAAGAGAACATTTCCATTAGAATCCTTGTCATGTCCCTTGAAGGGAAGGCTCTTAATTTGTTATAATACTTTATAAGGTGGATGCATCACAACATGAGATGAGTTTGGAGAGTTATTGATTTCCAAATTTGGAAATTAGAGTGATCATGCCTCTCTCATACAATAGCTCAACATGATAAAAAGGGAACCCGATGATTAAAAATTCATGACTTCAATGAAAGGTTTTATGAATACATGGCATATATTTCCTCCTCCTATGAGACCACCTTCTAGCTTTGTGTTCACTACTTACTTGTAAGCCATTGGGACTAAAATTACTATCATGCTATAATTTATGGGAGATTTCACTCTTCCCAAAGCATATGATATTGCTATCAAATCTAAGAATAGTCTCATCTAATATATAATATTTCTCCTAACGTGTCTATGGCTCCTTTATCTCATATTTCTACTTCCACTTTGGAAGTGGCTCAAGTTCCTAATGCCAATACCCAAACTAAGGTTGCTCCAAGATAGGCAAAAAATAATGTTAATTGGAAAGTAGAGTTCCCAATATTATAGGCTCAAAATAGGGAAGATAATATGAAACAAGGTGCCTATCAAAATCCTTACCCCTATCATAAAAATTATGGTCAACAATATGGAAGAGGAAGAGGCCAATGGTAGCCTAATCCCAACAGGCTTACCAATGTATATAGTCCTAAATCTACCACCAATACAAGGGAGATAGTATTAGTTCATAGTAATTTGGTGTAGGGATAAGATTGGTAAAAATACCAATTCATGGATGTTAATGAGAATGGAGAGAAATATATGGTGGATCAAAGAGTAGTTACTCCCCTCCAATCAAATGCGGATGAGGTGATGATGCAAGTTAATGAGGATTGGCAACCTCAAGGATAGATCTTTACCAATTTTCTAGTTGAAGACACTTTTGTGCTAAATCAAAGAACTTCTATAATATAAAATATAAGGGTAAAGATGAATGCTCTAGGAGGTGGTAGTATCATGCCCATAGGCTCGTCCAATCCTCTTGCAAGGCAATAAGATATAGCTATAAGTGTGATAGTTACAAAACTACTACATCTCCATTAAGTCAAAATATGGTAAGGTATGCTCTTATTCTTCAATTTCTAAGTAATTATCTACCTATAAGATCCTAATATAAATTATTTATGTCTTATTTAAACATTTTAGATTCTTTGAAGAACACTAAAACATCCATTTTTCTTTGGGATGTTCTTCATATGCCTGGTAAAAAAGAAATATAAAATTAATTATCTGTTATCCCTACTAGTGTCTCACCCTCAAATTAAATTCATGGCCATTTTTCTCTTAAAAATTATCCTAGTACCATTATTTAACCATCCACTATGGTTGAGAAACCTCCACCATTTTACCTCATCTTCATTATAGGTGACAAGTTGGTACACAATTGCATAGTCAATAGTGGAGCTTCTACTTCTGTCATGACCAAAGTGTAGCTAAAAATTTGGGCCTAAAATATGAGCCATATATAAAATGGGTGCTTTAATTATATGTTACACCTACCAAGATATTAGGAATAATGAAATTCTTAAATGGTTTCTTTCACAATTGCCCTAGTTTTCCTATCTTGCAAGACATAGTTATGGTTAATCTTCCTATCAAGGGACTTCATAGCCAAGATAGATGGCTACCTCTCAACTGACTATTCTTCATTATCCTTTAAAATAAGGTACAATGTTAAGGTAATAATTAGTACATAACCCCTTGTAAGGTTTCATATTGAGCCTTACAATGAGACAAGTTCTAATATGAATTGTGTGGCCCATGAAGAAAAGGAATCTATTGTAGATGATGGAAATTTTTCCAAGATTGAGGATATTTTATATTTCTTTCTTGATTAATATGGCACCAATAATTATTATTATGATCCCTATGATTTTTTGGAGGAAACTTATTTAAGAGTGTATTGTATACATGAAGGAGTACCAACACTTTTACTTTTCAAGGAAGAGGGTGAAGATGTTCAGCTATGGAAGATGTTTTTTGATGGTTCAAGAAATAAAGTTGGTGCAAGGGTTGGTTTTATGTTGGTATCCCCATGTAAACAATATTATTATGCTTCATATATATTTCATTTAAGTTTTACTTTTAATATGGTTGAGTATGAAGGTTTAATTCATGGCCTTCAATGGGAAAGGAGAAAAGGAATCAAGAACTTGAAAGTATATAAAGATAGTGAATTGGTTGTGCATCAGGTGAGGAATGTGGTTGCTACCAAGAAACCTTTTCTTAATTAATACAAGCATAATTTATGGTATTTTTTTGAATACTTTAATGTATTCAACATTTTAATCAGTCCTAAGGGAGTAAAATAATCATGCCGATAGACTAATTACCATAAGATCTCAATTTGATACTCTAACTACCATAAAAGAGGAGGGAAAATAGTATCATACTAAGATCATTATCAGACCTTCTATACCTAATAATTAAATGTCTTTTTAAGTTTTTGATAGTGATAAACACATTACATGCTTCTTTCAAAATTAGGTTGAGTTTTCTTCAAGGAATCAAAGGAGGCTCCAAGAACAATTGGGTGATCATATTGTGTAACTAATAACCAATAAGATACCAAAGGGTTTGGTAACCTTATAAAGTATATTCAATGATAATGATAAAAATAATAAGGAGAAAATATGTTTACAAAAGAGGAGAATTATGAAAGAGTCTTGATCTTCAAGGACAAACTCCTCAAACTAGGCAAGGTATGTTATACACTAGAGAAGAAAGCATTCATTGAGCTATGTAGAGAGTTTCATAATATCTTTTCTTGGGAATATAAGGACCTCAAAGGATTTTATCCTAGCCTAGCACACCATACCATTGAGTTGGAACCTAGAGTTAAACTTTTTCGACAGAAGCAAAGACCCATCAACCCCAAGGTTGAACATTTCATGAGGTTAGAGCTTACAAAACTCCTTAAATCTAAGATAATCTTTCCCATAAAGCATTCAACATGGGTAGCTAACGTCATGCCTTTTATAAATAAGAATGGGGAGATAAGACTTTATGTGGACTTTAGAGATATTAATAGAGTGTCACTCAAAGATCATTATCCTCTACCCTCAATGGATCACATTTTACAAATGGTCTTAGGTTCTCAATGTTTCTCTCTTCTAGATGGATATTCAGGCTATAATCATATTTTAGTCAGTAAGGATGATTAGTTTAAAACAACCTTCACTACTAAATGGGGGACTTTTCCTTATAGGAATATGCCCTTTGGTCTATCCAATGTTGGTGCCACATTTCAAAGAGCAATGGACAAGGATTTCAAAGGTTTCATCAATGATATGCTATTGGTTTATCTAGATGATATAACAATGTTTTCTAAAGATGATAATCAACACATGAAACACTTGAGATAAGTGTTTGAAATATGTAGGTAGTATGGAGTATCTCTCAATCCAAAAAAGTGCATATTTGTTATTCATGAAGGTAAGCTCTTAGGACATATTATTTCCAAGGATGGTTTTATTATTGATCCTAAAATAATAGAGGTTAATTTAGGCCTATAATTTTTCTTGCATAAGAAAGGTCTTCAAATTTTCTTAGGCAAGATAAATTTTTAAGGATGTTCACACCTAGTTTTGCATCTTTAGTGAAACCTATCATAACTATGCTCAAGAAGAACCAAATATTTTCTTAGACCAAAGAGGGTAAGATCAGTTTTGAATCCATAAAAAAATTAATTGCAAAATCTCCTACTCTTATGGATCTTTATTTTACTAAATGCTTCATGTTGTATTCATTTTCCAACCTTGATACTATATTAGCCATGCTGATGCAAAAGAATTATGAGGGTGTAGAGCATTTGATTACATTCTTTAGTTAAGGTTTAAAAGATTATGAAGTTAAGTACACCTCTGTATATAATTAAGTCATTTATGTTGTAATCATACTAAATAATTTTAGACATATGGTTTAAAATAATAAGATTCATGTTATGGTCTCTCATCCTAGCACCAAAGAGTTTCTTTTGAGCAAAGATCTTAGTGAAAAGAGGGTAGGGTGGATCACTAAGGTAATGGAATATGATGTTTATATCAAAGTGAAAAAATTGATAATGGGTAAAGGCCTTTATGAACATCTATATTTAGATCTTCATGAATCAAATAAAGAGGATCTATTCAATCATGATTGCTCCCAATCAACTAGTTCATTACTTCCACAAAGTTAGACTCAAGATGTGATCAGATTTCTTCAAAGGTTTAGTATCCTAATAATACAAGTAGATCACAAAGGAGATATTTTATATTTCAATCTATTATATTTTGTCTTGTGTATGGTGTGATTTTTATGATGGACATCAATATTATGTTACTGAGATGCATTGATAATGATCAATTTAGGGTGTTACTCGAGAATTTTCATGATGGGATAGTAGGAGGCCATTTCTCTCCAAGAACCATAGCTACCAAGATCATGAGGGAAGATATTATTGGCCCAACCTCTTCAAGGATTTCCATTCTTATGTAATAAGGTGTGGACAATATGCTTTCTTTATATGAAAATAGAAGCTTGTAGCTCTTCCTTTGAAGCCTATCCAATTAGACCAACCTTTCATGAAATGGGGTCTTGATTTCATTGGCATGATAAATCCCCCATAAAGTGTTGGTCATAAATGGATACTTATAGCAACTAACTATTTTACAATATGGTTTGAGGCAATAGCATTGAAAGAAGCTAATGAGAATGCTATCTTGGAGTTCTATGAGAGCATCATAACAAGGTTTGACACTCCTATTCTTTCAGATAATGCTCTTGATTTTATGGATGCTAAGATAGTTTATTGGGAAAATAGTAATGGAATATTCTTGAGCACTTCATCCAACTATTACCCTCAAGGTAATGGGTTGATTGAACCTACTAACATGAATTTGATCAGAATCATCAAGATAACCTTGAAGCATAACCAAAGAGATTGGAACACCAAATTAAAGACAATCTTATGGGCTAATAGGATAACTCCTAAGAGGTCTATAGGGAATTCTCATTTTTTACTTGTCTATGGAAGGGAAGTTAGGTTGTCTATCTCTCAATATATGTCTACTTTAGAGTTATCGCATCAACTAGAGTTTCTTGAGAATACCCAAATGGAGGTGAGATTGATATAATTAATGGAGTTGCAAGAGACTAGAGATAAATTTCATCAAGCTATGGAACATCACCAAATACTAATGAAGAGGTATTTTAAAAATAAGGCAACTCTAAGATCATTTCAAGAAGGTGGCATAGTATTGAAATGGGATGAAGATAAAGCATAACCAGAGAGGCATACCAAATTTTATACTCTATGAAGTGGACCATATGTCATCATCAAGTGTAAGCAAAGAAACTATTTTTAGTTAGCAAGGATTAATGGAGAAGAGATATATATCCATGTGAATGGGATACATTTGAAACCCTACTATTGAGAATTGAAGGTTAGCTTTGTAAATATTAGATTAGGTGTGTGTTTCCTTTCTTGTCATGTTGTGTTATAATAAGTGCTCATGAAGCACATGTGTGTTTATATTTTGTGTCTTGTTCTTATTATTTTTAGTCATTATTATGCATTGTCAAAGGGCAATTTATAGGTTGAACCTATATACTTGTGACTCTATAACCTAATGGATAGGATTAGGAAATTGGTCATGGCATAACAAGCATGCCACCCTTGGAAATCACAAAGAATGTTGACCATTTTTACCACAAGCCAAAATGGATCAACCCCCTATACTCAGAATCTTGTATACAAGATTTTATAATGTCATAGGGTATGTTGTATCTCATTTGATGTCATTTCATATGTCATTCTAGTTTTGGTCATAATCTAGCATTGTCTTTGTGTCATTTGGTGTCTTAGGGGTCATTTTAGAGTCATATATGCAAGTGGTAAGTTTTCATGGTGTTCAAGCAGTTGTAAGAACAATTCTAAAAAAGAATAGATTACACAGGAATTATTTCAAATTTTGGCTAAGTGTTAAGAGTTATTTTAAACAAATTATTCATAACAAAAGTACAAGACATAATTCTCTTAGAGAAATTGTTCTAGTTTATTTGGATAAGTGTTGGAATTATTTTGGGAAATTGTTTTAAAGAAAAAATACTAAGGACAAATATTTTGGGAAAATTATCCTAGATAATTTCCTCAAGGACATATTTATTTCAGACAAAATGTCTAAGACAATTTTTAAAGACACATTTTAGTCAAAAAAATGTTTAAAACAAAAGGTCCTTGTCAAAACCCTGAAGTCATTTCTTTCAAACATTATTTCTAATACAAAAGGCCCATATACATAATTATTTTGGAGAAAGCTTCCAAGACAAAATGTCCATAGTAATATGCTTGATGCAAAACTCTAATGGAACTGAATGGTTTTAGATAAATTATTTATCCAAGCCTTCAAAATTGATCAAAGTAGGATCTCACAGTGTTCATAAGCTCATAGATATATGGACCAGATTGACCAAATCTTGGAAACTCATTGGGACCTTAAAAGATTGAATCAAAATGACTTGGGCAAGTTTAAGGACTAGACATCATTAAGACATCATGAAGAACCAAACTAGATAGCATGTTTATGCATTTTATAAATGAGCTCTATAAACCTTGCATGGCCATCAGACCATGCATGATCAATGTCCTTAGTGTTAAGATCACTCTTTGAAAGTTTCATATCTTGATGAGTCTTTTATCTCGATATCTAAGCCTTCAAAGTTTAGCTTGTCGAGTCTAAGGGGCTAGGCCATCCTACACATCACATGGAAACACACTGGTCAAATTATTTGTGCATTTAATAAATGCACCTCAAAAATATTTGCATCCAAAAGGATGTAGTTCCATAGAGCTCTTCATCCTAGGAACATGCTCTGCAAGCTTCGTGTCTATGTGAGTTTTCTATCTCAAGTTATGAAGTTTCAAAGTTGGTCATACAGAGTAAGATGTTCACATAAGTGTCAAATTCAAGCCTCAAAAAATATCCATTTAGGTTAAAATGATCAGTGATAGGCATGTAAACATCATGAATATCACATAGGTCATCTCACTTGAACATTTTGTAAACACACTTACAAATATCCCAAAACTAGTGGATCAAGTGGGCACAATATTTTTAGTATCAAGAACATCTCCTACAAATTTGGTGCCTCCATGACCTTTTCACTTCTAGATCCAAGCTTTCAAAGTTGGTCAAATTAAGGGAGACATTCGCATAGATGTTAAATTTAAGCTATGACAAAAAACCACTAGGGTCTTAAATTTGATGGTCACATGGATGTCAATGACAGTCTCACAAACATCAAATGATAGTCATATGGACATAAAATTTATACCATGGTAAATAGCCATTTGTTTTCAAATAAAATTATATCCAATGATTAGCATTCATTCATACATCTTGATCCAATAGTGCAAGCTCAACTGGTAAAAAAATGAACCTAATGAGATCAAAGGCTTGTATTGCTTCAAACATCTTTATCTAATAGAGCAAAATGAGTCAAAATGGTCAAAGAGCTTGAGAGGCCACCACTTAGCATAAGCACATAAAGTAGTAGGCTAGCAATAGGATCTTAAGATCAACACATGATATACAAGTGGCATGATCAATTTCAAGCTAATAAAAAATAGATGGAGCACATTTAATTATAAAAATCAAGATCAAAAGAGTGATAAAGGTCAAAGAGTAAATATCTAACAACAAGGATTTTCAAGGCCAATGGGGGTAAAGACAACTAGGAACATTTTGATTGGTTTGAGTTAGTTTTCAATGAACAAGGTCAAACCAAAGGAGAAACTTTCAACCAAGGCAAGAAAGTCTTGCAAGGTCATCATTCTACAATCAGATCTTAATCAAATTCCAAGGAGTGTACATAGAAATGTAGTCATGTATAAATAACATAAAGGGACATCCATTAAAGCTTAATAAGGACCTCTAGCTTGAGGGTTTGTGTCATGCAAGTTTCATTAGGTGATTGTATTTTCCACTATTATAAGAAGGGCCTATGTACATGATGATTTCTCAATTTTTATGGATGACATGAAGGCATACATGTATACCTCAATAGTTTAATCTCTATGACCAATTGCATGAAAAGTACCCTTATCTCTAAGTTTGCATGCCACAACAAACTAGTAAAGAGTAGTTAGCACCAAGAAAAAACTCTAACAAATTGATCTAATGGTCATAATTTCATTTTTTTTGAAACCTAGCTTAGAAAAAATTGATCCCATCATTATAACCATCAGAGAGCATCAATGAGGGAATAATGTAACTATGCAAAAAGATGAAGTGACCTAGATCAATCAAGAAGATTGAATGAGCATATATGTAGAGGTAGTAGTAACTATGATTTAAAGGGAGTTGTGCTCATTTAATTCCATTTTCAATGCTAAAAACCCTCTCTCTTGCTTTCCTTTTCTATAAATACAACCTTTTAGTTATTCTTAAGCATCCCTTAGGCTGGTGTGACTAGACTCTACCAAAAATTATATTCTACACCTCTTAGAGTAATGAATAGAGTATTTTGTAGTCATTTACTAATCTATGCTTAGTGTATTGTATTTGTTTGATATGTAAAAGTGGTTGTCATCTTCCCTTTATAATTCCAATTTTAACCTAAGTTCTAATAAACTTTTCTTATAGGTCATCTAGTGTGTCTTGACGTTGATGTCTCAGGTATAGAGTGGATAGTTGACTATAAGTGCTTCCAATCAATCCTTACCCTCATTACCCTCCAGCCTAAGTCCATAAAATTGACCTCTAGGTGAAACATTATTACTTGGAAACCATTGTAGACACTACATTAGTTCTATTGATAATCTGTTAGTGTGATAATAAATTTAATCTTGAGAGTGGATCTTTGAATATTTAGTGCATCACCTCCTTTAGAGTAGCTTCAATTCATGCATTCTCTAACTTTTTTCACCATAAGTAATTAGTTGGTATAGATAATACCATTTCAAGATACATTCAAGGAGCTATCCATTAAATCTAGAGGCTCATTTCCAATATAGGTACACCCACATACCTGAAAATGTTCCCATGTTACCCAAATCTAGAAGAATCTTGAACAACTTCTTTTAGGGTACAAGATTTGGTGACAATAGTGATCTTGTCCATAAACAAAACCAAAAGAATACCATGGTCAAGAATAAGCATAAAGGCACATTCAAATCCAATTGGGTAGGTCCTTTCATCATTGTTTTAGGCTATGGCATTAGAGCATACAGGCTCACCACACCAAATGGGGATGAACTTGATGAGCCAATGAACATTATACACCTCAAGCATTACTTCACTTGAGTGACTTGGTGTATTTTCTATGAGGACCATTTCAAGTTGTACCATATTATTATAATTCTTCTTTATACCATGCTATCACTTTGTCATTCCACCATTTTGATCTACCAAAATCTTTTATATCAACCATCTTGTTTTAACACTCCCTACCTAGCCTGTTTGACCTTGGTTTATCCATTGGTTCTGCTTTCAGCATAAAGAATTAGATTAGTTTCAATAGTTATTTTAATCATTCTAGATAGAGGCCATATTTTTAAGAACTATGATAGAAGTTTGGCATTTCATCCTTCATAACTTTTTAGTTATATATCATGTTTGTTTGTGTGGGCCTGATTATAACCACCTATGTGAAAATCAATGTCTTATATCTCTTTCTATTAATTATAACTACCTATGGGAAAATTAGTATCATTGATATAATTTTTTGTATTATAGTTATAACCACTTATGGGAAAACTAGGGGAAACATTTGTTTATTGTACCTTGATATACCAACTTGTCATTCCTATGCCATATTATGCCATTATGCCAACTATGCCTATTTTGTTTTAATTTTAGATTCCTCTACTATAAGGTGGAACTACTGTGACTTAAGGCAATTTCGGGACTATGTGGTTATCACTTGATACTTTTTGAGGTCAAATCCATCTCCCTTAGTCATGCTTTCACTATTTTATGATCAACCTTTGCCATGCTCTCACTATTTTGTGAGAAATTTTCAGTTTGAATGCTCTCACCATTTTGTGAGCTTGACCATTTAGTATCTCATCATTCTCGATTGAGTTGAGATACTCCAAAATTCTAAAAACATTTGTAAAAATTGATTTAAAAAAATAAAAAACATTGACCACTTCTTTTCCTTAAGGATTCTAGGAACCCTCACTAAGTCACAAGAAACCACTTGTCACTTAGTTTCCCCATATTTTTTGGCCTTTTATGCCACATGCTTTCCATTTTTCAATAACATTCCTATATTATTCTATCACATCAATCATATATTCTTTATCATCATTTTACTCTATCCCATTTCCTGGGAGAACTACATTTGGCCTAAAATTTTGTTGGATATTATGTCCATATTACTATGTAGGCAACATCCACTTACCTAGTGAATCTGGAGACAACTTAGCCACCCCCTTCCTATTCTTCTATTCCCCCATCTTTTTTGTATGTTAAGTTGTTTCGTATTTTCTAGTGGAAATTTTCATTGCTTTGTTTATGTTGTGTTATTTGTTCAAATGTTTTAAATCACCTTTGTGTGTTTATTAATTTCTCTTTGATTGTTTGTTTCTCTTTGTTTTGTTTTATTTTGTTTGTTTGTTTATGTGCCTATTTGTTTTCTTTTAGTACTATTGCCTTGATACAGTCTATGGGCATTCATTACATGATTTCTTGTGAATTATTATTTAATCAATCCATATTCATATGTCAACATTTTCATCATGGTTTTTATCATTGGTGTAGTGTTTTCCATCGATTATTGGATCAGGAGTCAGTCCTTATGCATATTCTGGCTAAGTCATCATGGTGCTCTATCATGATGCCTATCATCATGTGATATAGTAAAAATCATATTTAGGAAGTCTACATGGTAAATTGAGTAATTATATATCCTTAGCATCAGCTTCAACTACAATCCCAACCTAAGCCAAATCATATCCCAAATAGAGTAATTAAACAACAAAATAATTTTCTTCCTTGTTAGTTTGGAAGAGCATATTCCTACTATCAGGTTATCTAATTCATATTTATCCTTTGTACTGATTCCAAATCATGTTTTCCATCATCATATTTTTCATCATAATTTCATATCATGTTTGCCACTATCGAGGTCCAATGATTATAATTGTCTTTGGGAAAATCATTGCACACTGTCCCACTTGCATTTTTAGTGATTATCATTGCCTTCAAGAAAATCATTATGTTTCTACCAATTTGAGGGTTAATGATTAAAACTACCTTTGGGAAAATCATTCATTTTATTCTACCCAATAGGCGATAGTTTTCCATAATCAAGATATTAATGATTCTAACTATTTGTGGGAAAATCATTGTATACCATCCCACTTACATCTTCATATAATATTTTCCATTCGCGGGGTTCAATGATTATAATTGCCTATGGTAAAATCATTGTACACCATCCCACTTGCATTCTAAATGATTATAACTACTTTTGGGTAAATTATTATGTATCCATCTATTTGATCCATTTATTTCCTTCTTTTGAGGGACCATTTACCGACCCCTTTTCCAACCACTTCCTTAAGGAGGAACCCTATAGTTCATCCATTGTCATTGAAGTCAGAAGAACATATAACCTTTTTATTCTTTGAGAAGATGTTAGTGTGCTTAGATTTTGTAATGCCTTCCAAAATAGGGGTAAACTGTAGACATCTAAAAGTGGCCACCAATGGCTTCATACCAAAATTTGGATCAATTCTTACCAACCTTTGCATCTAACCTAAGAATTTCCAAATGACTCAAATTTAGCTCCATAAAATACAATTTGGCTAATAAATAAATTAAATGGGATTAAATGCACACATCAATTAATTCAAAAATATCAAAAATTATAAAAATAATTAATCAAATACAAAATTAAATCAAAATCCTAAATTTAACTATCTGTGAGAAATTAAATGAATTATCAAAAAGGAAATTAAAAAGTAAATAAAATTAAATGAATTCATAATTACCTTTTGTGAGTTGTCAAATATATAAAATATCCCACCCATGCCTATTCATTCCTAATCATGACCATTTGAGACCTTTTAACTCCACTAGGGTTAATTAACTCAAAAAGGTAAGGTTTGAACCCATTACAATCCCCAACTACACCTTAACTCACCTTAGGTTTAGGTTAGTTTCTAAACCTATAAACACAAGCCTATACCTCTTCATTTGGAGAGCTTGGACATAGTCATGTTATAATGTTGGTTTTAGAGAAAGATTTCATGATAATAGTGTTATAACGCCAAATTCTAAAGCCAAGCCATGAATCTACATCAAGAAAGCATGAGCCAATCCATGGTGCCAAGGGGAGAATGAGTCACACAACTCCATTTGCCAAAGATCTCTTGAGCACAAGTCGATCAAGCCAAATGAAGAAATCTCTTAGGGCATTCAAGGAATTGGTAAGGAATGGTGTAAGTTCTTTCCATTTTTAGCTTTTCTTTGTCAATTATTTTTCTTCACCATGATCTTCCCTTTGATCTAGGAAAGATAGTGTTATGTATGTTAGTGTACTTTATTTTATTTTGATTTGATTTCATTGTGAAGCTAACATATGATCTAACCAACATTCTTGGATTCCTTGATCACAAATATGAGTCGACCTCTACCAAAAGGATATGATGTCAATGCATATTATGACTATCACTAAGCTATTGAGCATTTTACAAATAGATGTTATAACTTAAAACACAAGATCCAAGACATTATTGATGGTCAGCAAATTACCTTTGATGATCCTCCAAAGGATTTATGATCACAACCTAGTGACCATAAAAACTAAAATATGTTTAACAATCCATTACAAGATCATTATAAGAAAAATATAGAAGTTTAAATGACATATAATGCACATCATCCTCCACCATATTATGGGAACCCATTATATGGTATTATTGGCACACTTACATTAAATATACTCCTATAATTGAGATACCTTCTATTAAATTTGATGACAGTAAAACTTTGGATGATCATTCAGATCTTCACTCATCATTTATTAGAACATACATTCATCATTAGCCTACACATAGTGTTATGGTGAATTATGTTTTTAGTGAGAATGTATATCCATGATGTTACTCACACATTTTGGATATACATGTGATGATTTATACCATTTGACCAAAATGGTTAGAGCATTCAATGGGACATCATAGCAGATTATTAGTGAGATAGATTTACCTTAACAAGTTGGTCTAACACATGTGATCACTACCTTTTTTTTAAAACCATACATGAGATTCTTTGATAATTTATCAGGATGACATTAGATATATAAAATCCATGTCGTACCTTACATAGGGCATAGGTGTATTAAATACATTCATACCAATAATGTAATTATAGTTTCTACAATTCCATATGAATATCCACTTAAACCAGAGAAGTTTACTCCAAGTCAACTAATTATATAGCTTGCTAAGGTTAATCATACATGAAAGGGTAATAAATAGGCAATCCCCTTTCCTATTTGGTTGGTACTTTCAAGACTATTTCACCATAGATACACAATGGACTCCAAAGAGTCCTTATCTACACCTACACAGTCTACCAAATTACTAAGAGTAAATAAGCATGTTCTAATTATAACTACATAAAATAAACCATAGAGTACTAAAAAATGGGATCTAAGAACCATTACTCCTATTACCTATTCACAACTACATAGTCTTATGATACATATGCATAGTATAATAGATTCTATAGTTCTAGATATGACACATATGCATACCCCTTAGTAGTATCACCAGTTTGGTGTACCATATTTTGAGTTTGGATCTTCCTATGAGCATCCCTTAGATGGGATCATAGGCTAGAGATTTTTTATATCAAATATTCCAAAAAAACCAAAAAAATAAATATATAGAAAATATAAAAACATTCAAATAAAATCAAAAATATAAAAAAATATTCATGATACACATGTTACTAGCTCCATGACATATATGTTATTTACCTTATGTTAGTAGATAGTATATCATTTATTTTCCATATATACATATATTTCACATGTACTTGAGTGTGATATAGGCATTTATTAGATCTATGATACATACACTTTTCAAACATTAAAATTATTCAATTTTAGATTACATGCATTGATTTATATTATAACATGCTCTTGGTTACAGGTTATACACTAGTAGCAAATTCACTAGGGCTCAAGCAAAGTCAAGCTATGTTTTACACAGTAAAGTATGCATTTATTTTATTTAACCTAGTAATTTTATCCTTATGCATTACTATATTAAAAGAGGGAAAATGTAGATACTAAAATTTAATTATATATAGCATCTATCTTGTAAACTTGACAAATACCAATTAGGGCTCTACCCTTTAGTTATATACCTTCCTAATGCTAAAATCCTTACATTTACCATCTCATTATGCCTAATTGATTATCTTATGGACCAAACCTTTCATTATAATGACCCATATCACCTATACACTATAGAAAGCTTAAAACATAATGTATATCCTTTATTGTCAATTATAGACCTTTCATAATTTTCTACCATGTTAGACAATTGAGTTTTATAGAGGGACACTAGCATTGACACTAGTGTCTATATTCCTTATCTAGTGTTCATACCTAAAAATTCATTCACATTGTAAATATTTAGGAACATATGGGTCATCCTATTTGTTTTATTTATTCCTTTCATGAGATATTTTCAAAATGTGTAGTATAAATACAAATCAAAACCTACTCATTATTCATCTATAAAATACCAAGTAAGCACCTATTCAAGTTCATTTAATCAATTATAAAACTAAGTTCTACTAATTTATTCTTACCTATGTTTATAGCAATCATAATATTAACAACCCATGAGTAGTATTTTTCAAATTAAAAGCTAGATCATTTCATGCCCTTGCATATAGCATATTTCATCTTTGTACACACACAAGCCCACACTGTAGGGATAATTACATATGTATAAGGCCCTACTTAGAGTATTGGATATGTAGGTAGTGTTCATTAATAAAGGGGTTCTTGACGTCAATTCAACTTTATGATCTCATTAACCCATTTTTGACAAGGTGACATACTCTAAGGTGAAGAGATAGGGTTTGAGATATATACAATCATAAAAAGCATATGCATGTAATCCAAACACATTAAAATAAAGGAGACCAAAAACCCTAATAGATCTAGGTGGTTTATTCTCAATAAAAAAAATATTTCATATAGTATATAAGTATCAAACCATAGACAAAAACATCAACTTAAGTGTCCATAGGTTGATGAAAGTGTCCAGGCCTCTAGAAGGTTGCAATTATCAAAATATTAAGTGGATTGTACTTTTTATATTTATTAGTTTTGTAAATTTAGTATATTTTTTATCTGTATTGATTTAATTATCCTTTTTAGAATGGTTTTTATTCATCCATTTAATTAGTTTATTTTACCCTTTTAAACCTCATACAAAAATATAAAAAGTATTAAACATGTGTAAGCATTTGAAACCACCTAAAAACCCAGAGGTGGGGTCACCCCGAAAGGGACCCCCTCAATTTTTCATGATCTTATACACAAAATAAATTTTGATACCTGAAACAACATAATTTTCCATATTTGACCCCCTTCTCATTAGGTATGCTTTAGATCTCTTTCAATCTAGTATGCCTACTTTTGTTCAGTCAAATCATGGGAGATGAAGGTTGAGGAGTGGGATGGCCCCAAAAGGGACCCCCATAAATTTTTTGTGCTCTTCCATATGAAATATTTTTTTAATATTTAAACAATTTATTTCATCCATTTTTACCTCTTTACTTAGAAGAGGCACCTTTTGGCTTAAGTGGGCTCCTGAAAGCCCTTGAACAAGTTGACCCAAAAGGGGACCCCTACTATTTTTTTACCCTCCACCATTTGAGATGGATTTGAAGAATTGATACTAAAATTTTATAAATTTTTTACCTTGAAATTTTTGGGTGCCATTAATGGTAGTGGTGGAGCTTGAAGCTCTCAATACCTATTTGGAAATTATGGGATACTGAGACCTCCTAGGAGCTTTCCATCGAACTGGGTACCTACAAAACCATCTCACACATTTTTATCATGTTATAAAATTGAAAGTGGAAATATTATTTTTAACCAAAATCTTAGAGAATCTATTAATGGTAGTCATCTAGGGTTGAGGAAGGAGAGGATGGGTGACTATGAGAAAATTCATCTTCTAACACCTTATCCCTCCTTAAAAAATATAAGTTTTCAACTCAATGGATGAATTGGAGACCTTGTAGCCTCTATAAGTATATTCAGGGCTCATTTTACTTTGACCAGATATGATGGTCAAGATTAGTTTAATCTAATGGTAGATATTTTGTTTAATCTAATGGTGAAGATAGGTTTTTCCAATCTCAAAGGGCTTAAACAAGATATTATAGGCAGCTTTTTAGATCCTATGGAGACTAAATGATATATTTTTAAGCACTTTCCTTTGAGTCAAGTCAACATGAAATTGGACTTCATTTTTAACTTAAGTTCAAATCAAACTCTATGATTGGCTAGAATCACAAAAAACTCTCTTTAAAATATATTATGAGTTAGGATGCCTCATTCAATAAAGTGGTTACTCAAACCCACCTTCATTAATTTGTGCATCCATTTTATTCCTTAATGACATGGGGACAACTAGGTATGCTGAGAGAGTTCTAGGCTTGGTTGAGAGCTTATAAGCTGATTAGAGAAAGTGGTATCTACATGGTTCTGTAACAACCATGTGTCCACTTATATATTACCTCCATGTCATTGGGCATGCAGGTTGTTAGATGATTTTTACATCTCATGCCATGTATTTGGCCAACTATTGGCACTAAAAAATGTGTAGAATGTGTGTTGTACATTTCAAAAAAAATGGCATATTTTTAGTATGGACTCAATCATGTAAATTTTGGGCATGACAATACTAATGACCTTATTCACCTTGTGGGGTTTCACTTGGAAACATTGACAAAATTTAGATAGTTCTTGCACTTGATCTACTCCATTAAGCTCATTTGGATTAATGTGATTTTAATTATCATTATATTCATCATAATCCTCTTTATTACTTTCATTATTAGTTTCAATGTGTACTTCATTTTTTAGAGTCCAATAAATTTAAACAGTAGCATTGTTGATTTGATTAAAAAAATGTTATTTTCTATTTTAGAAGAAACTAAAGGTAGTTTCATATGTGAAATATAAAGACCAATTAATTTATCACTATGTCTTGGATAAATGAAATATGATTCAAGTAGTGTTAAAATATAATTTAAGCAATGATAGTGACTATGATTATAGTATAATGTAAATCAAGCAATACCAATGACTACGAATACAATATAAGAATAAATCAAGGTATGTGGGTGATCTAGGAAATGGTTTGAATGATTTGTAGGATTTCAAATATACTTTATCATTCATTGATCAGTGTTTCCCCAATGTCTTATAACACTAACTATAGAGATAAAACCATGCATGTAACCCATTAACCCTAGTTTTGAGGGCATAGTAAGAGTAACTTCCCTTGGTGATACACTCTTCTCAGCTACACCACAAATCAAATAGATAAAAGAGGATTCATATTGGTGTAAACAAGGGACCCTAAAATTTTTCCCTCTAACTAAACTAAACTATAACTAACTCTAAACTCGATCAATCTATATAGAGACAGGTGCCACCCCCTCTATCTCTATCTATCATAATGAATAACCATATAGATCTATAGGGTGAGCATATTGAATAACCACTCACCCCATCTCTATATATATGGGGATTTAGATAGATATATATGGGCCCTCCCCCCTCTAACTAAACTAAATTAAATTAAACTATATTTCTAATATACCATGAGGTATAGGGAAACTAAAGTCTATGTTTACTGTTGTACTATGGCGATGTGTATTTGGTTAAATCATTCATGCCATGATGTTTGTAAATAGAACACCATGTATCCCTTCATGATAGTCATTAAGTATTTTTAAAACTATTGGAATATAGATTCTAAAATAAGTAAAAGTAAGTGAAAAATAAAAATAAAAACTTAAAATGAAAGATTTTTGTTTTTAGAAATCAAACAAATTTCAACCTAAGGTCAAATTAAAATTATTTTGTGTTGGAATTATCTGAGGTAACAAGATAATTTCTCTAGTTTCAAATTTGATCCAAGGTTGAAGAAATTGAATCTTTCTGTGTTAGATATTACCCAAAGTTAAAAGCTATTTTATTTCAGTGTCAGGGATTTATATAAATTTGAAAGAATTCATATCCCAAAAATCAAAGAAAAATAGCAAGCAATATTCTAAAAATAGGGGATTTACCAGAATGTTTAACCCTTTTAAATTTAAAATGGCTTAGAATAATTAAATTAAATTATTGAAATATAAATGATGATGATATGTAATGATTTGGTAATGAAATATAGTATGCTATAAAATTTAAGAAAATTGGTAACTTGCTAAAATTAGTAAAAATCATAAGGATGTGAAAACCTTTCTAAAATAGAAATAGATCTAATTTTGTAAGCTCACTATAATAGAAAATTATGTGAAATTTATCTATAGACAAGGTTATGATAAAAAATAATAATTCATAGTTAGTTAGGACAAGTCTATGGGAGGTGGTCAGGGGTGTATTATGGCCTTGTCTAGATACTATAGCCACATCCTAGTTAAATTCAATCCTAATTTCTTGATTTAGATCTATAAAAATGACTGGAATGGCTTACTACTAAAATTGGTGTCATGTGGTGTCACACAAAAGACCTACATAAAAAAATCTTAGATCCTACACATGCACTAGAAAGTAATTAGATAACAAGAGAGGGAATAAAATTGGTTAGTAAGGATGGCCAAGCTAGCCTTAGAAACTCATTTTAAATTAGAATTGCCTATATATCCCAAATGGACCTAAAGTTGATGTAGTTTTCCCTCCTAGAGTGATTGTGTGATCCATGATGATGTAACTAGAATTACAATAGTTAGAATATTGATTAAAATACTTGACAATATATGCCCTTAAACTATAATAAAAAGTATTTAGACTTAGCATATAAATATTATAATTTTTTAGAGTTAAAATAGGAATAAATAGTGCTCTTTTGCTCAATTAACAATGTAGTTTATAGAGATACCTAGTGGGGTCACAACGAATAGCCTTGATGTGCCTTTATAGGAGATATTTAGATTTTTTATAAATAAATTTACAATATGATTAATATATTCATTGTTTATCATCTCAGTTTAAAACACTGATCATTAGAATGTAGGATACAAGGCTACACTAGGGGATAAGGCCACAATGCATCCCTTTCTGTCTAGTGTGCACTTGTCCCAGAAGACCAGAGATAGGGGATAAGTTTGGCAGGAGTTTATGGGATAAAAAGGGATGAATGAAAATAAAATAGGTATGTTTTTATGATATTTTCAATGATTCCAAGAAATTGAAGGCTCTCCTATATACTTCAAGTTAGTGAAATGGTAAATAGACCAAGTAAATGTAAGGATGCCAAGAATAAATATTACCAAGTGCTTAATGATTAATTTTATGTCTACACTTACTTTGATAATGTTGGTTTTGATATTTTATATTTGGTTTTAGGGTATGATTATTATTTAGTCATCATAGAGACCCCTTTAGGTTCTTACTTGACACATGTATGGTGAGGTAGTACCAAGTGATCTTAGAGTGTGCTACTAAGATTGTAAGTATCCCTTCTTTTTTATTAAGAAAAATAAGGGATAGTAGCCTATATCACAATAGAACAATATCATGATGATATGATGGAAAATATGGATGAATTTATTATTTATTGCAATCATATGGGGGTGGAGCTTACTAGATAATAGATGCCCCCTCTTGATCCATGAGTAGATATTGGACAAAATGTTTTTGCTGAGTATGTGAAGCTATAACATGAGCATAAAACATTATGGGCATGAGTGGTTGTGTATAAGTAACATGTAACGAGGATTTATTATCATTTGCACTCACAATTAGTAGATAGTGAAATTTCATCATCACATAGTCCTTTACTATTTGAAGGTGGTGTAGATGCAAAGTGCAACAAGCCCATTATTGGGTGATATTGTAATGTTATGATTTTTATTATGTAAAACATTTAAGATATATATATATATATGGTATATTTTTTATTGTATTAGACTCGTGTGGATTTTTATATTATATTTGTTCATGGAAAATGTTTTAATTTGATAATTTAGTTCATGTGATTATATGAGGATTTAAAATGTTGATATATTTGATTATGCTCTTGTGAGTAAAATAAGTGTTAACCTAATTTTTTACACATGCATGTAATTAATTTCAATTTCAAACTATAGCACAATATAACCACCCTAATGGTAATAAGATTTGTTCACCATATCAATTATTACTTATAGATACAATATGATACTATATTTTTGAATCTATATTTCAATATATATTTACATCTATATCAGTTACTTGTGTAACTTGCTCTTTTCAAGTATGAATTATATGTTCATATCCTTGATCTAAAATTTGATGTCATTAGTTTGATATCCACATTTGTGTAATTTAATATGTATTATTATCATGGATCATTATGACCTTATAGTTTGATTTATTGCTTTTGAATGTTAACAAACCATTTTCAGAATTAAAATATATATTGGAATTATCTTTATTCACTATTTCATTAATTTTTGTAACCATGGTTTTCCCAAAACTACATTACCCTATGGAATAATATCTTATAAAACCCATAATGTGCTCATTATCTTTGATCCAAAAGTGATTAGTAAAACAATGTCTCATATCATAACTTTGTGTATACTAAAAATCTTGCCCATTATATCCAACAACTATGAATAAATTTTAGTGCACATGTATTATTTTATTGCATGTTATCGACAAAAATATTTTTTTGTGTGTTATTGACTAGTGATTGAATGGTAATTGGTTCTTTTTGAGATACTACTATCTTCATAAGAGTTAATTTTATTGCCTTTCTATCTAATTTTAAAAATGTGATAAACCATTTATCTATTAATTGTGATATATTTTCACGTAATGTGTAGCAACCATTATCCTTGTGTTTGTTTATACCATGATGGGTTTAAAATGGTTTACCTTTGATATACTCCTGATGATGAGGAAGATGATAGTAATTGGGAAGAAAAGTAACTAATTTTTTGTCCAAAAATGCATGTATAATGTCATGTGTTTGATCTTAAAATCTATCAAACTAAAGTGTTAGCCTCTTGATAAAAGTAGATTTTTTTACTTGGAGTGGTGCTTTGTTGATGAAAGAGCATCAAGCAAAAAGAAGCCAATTTTATGTTTTAATCATGAGTGGTCAAAATTGGGTCAATTTTGAATGTAATTTGAATCAAAGGACCTTTCAAGGTTCATTACATGTCTTTGAGGACATTTGTAGTCTTTAGGAATCATAGGAGTCATTTTTGAGATTGTTTGGAGTTTTTCCTCCAAAATTAAGAATTTGAAAATACAAATATTTATAATGAGTCTAGAGTGATCAAAGCATGATAAAAATGTGTTAAAGAATGAATATTAGTGTTAAGGTTCATAAATTGTTGTAAGAGGTATTATAATACATATGTATATCCATGTTCATCAGGTGAAGAGTTGACTTAAGTCATGAGACCCAAAACCTCACATAGAGGTAGTTATGGAAAATAGGTTGGTGTAACTAATTGTATACAACCTAAATTGGTCAAGAAACCACACATATCATGTCTTTTCATGGTCATTTCATAATAGACTCTGACTAGAGAATATGAGCCTTGTTTACATTACTTATGTCTTTTGTTTTACTCATCCTGAGTCTCATTTCATGTTCTAGAAACCTTTTTTGTTTATTCCCAATCATCTTAAGATTTATAAATAGTCATTCCACCTTAACCAAGTCATATTTCCCATGCTAATTCCATTCCCCTAGGTCCTGAGCCTATAGGATAGGAGCATTGGTATTGGACTACAGTATTAGATCCTAGGGTGTTCATTTCCATCGCTCCTATCCAAAGGCATTTTTAGCTCCAACGATCAGTTTCCCTATCTTAATGAGTCCAAAATCCTTCATAAATTTATCCTTAAGTTTTCCTAATGATGTCTAAATGTGAATAAAGCTCACAAATTCAAAATAAAGAGTCTCATATATAAATGACTACACAAAGCATTTTATATCTATCACTTACTACATTGGCATATTACATAAAAAATTAGTCTATAGTAAAGCTCGACATTCTTCAACACACATAGACTTGCATACTTGATCAAGGAAGGTTTTATATCATGTAATCATTCTTCCCCTAACCTAGTTTTTCCCCTTTTTCTTTTGATGTATTTGTTGTTTCATGTGTGTAGATAAACCTAGGGTTTGGATATTAAAATGGACCTACAATGAGCTCTATCAACATTCAGCCTCTAAAATTTCATATATAGGATCACACAGAGACAATAGACAAAACCCAAAAAACTTGGGGCTCTGGGATAATAATGGTAAAAAATGACTATAGCATTAGACCCTAAGGTATCTTATTTTAATGCTCCTGTCCTTTCATAAAATGAAAGATAGATATAGATTCTTGACATCTTCCCAATCCTACACAACAGTTTCTAGCTCTAAAATCATTCATTATAGCCTATTTCTCTAGATAAGTCTACTTCTTTTCCTATATTATTTATTTGATTAAATTGATGTAAATCTATAATTTCCTATATTTTTCATCTTACTCCAGACCCTTTATTTTTTAGTAACTAAACACTATTTTTCCAAAAATAACAAAACATTTCGTGAACCGAACTTACTACAAATAAATCTAAAACCCTAGGTACCCTTAGGGTTTTTCCTTCATATTTTTGTGCAAAAATTTAATTACAAATTTTTTATTTTTGTATAAATTTTGTGCATTAATTCTATTCAAATATTGTTTTAAAATTTAAATTATTGAAATAAATTTCAAAAATTCTAAAACCCTAACTAAAAATCCCAGATTTTCAAACTAGGTCCTCGAACCATAAGCCTCCCTCCCTTATAATTTTTAGAAAAATATTCTATATTTTTTGCAAATTGTTTAGAGTGTCAAAATGTCAATATTAGTAGTTATTTTATGAAAAAAAAAAAAAAAGTGGTTTTTGATTTTTGTATAAATTTTTGTGCATTTATCCTATTCAAAATTATTTTTATAATTTAAATTATTTCCATAATTTTCAAAAATTCAAAAAACTTAGCCAAACCCCTATATTTCCAAACTAGGTCCTTAAACCCCAAGCCTTCCTTGTAATTTTTAGAAAAAATATTTTAAAATTTTTGCAAATTATTTAGATTGTTGAAAATATTTTCAAAATCTCTATGTTAGTAATTATTTTTACATTTATTTGCTTAATAGTACTTTTACATATTCTCTTCAGTGAAAGAAATAAAATGGCCACTAAGGCACTTCTTACCTCTAATCCCATATATCAATTTCTAAATTTTTCTCATAATTATGATAATGAATGGACAAAATTGCACATTAGCAAAAAATGTGGAAAATGATTTCATTTAAAATGAAGATAATTACTATTATTGTAATGAGGAATATGATGATGCATGTGAAAGTGATAATGAAGAAAAAGTAGATGCATCTTCTTCTCTCAAACCTATCTCTTTTATTCCTTCTTCTAAAGAAAATAATTTTGACAAATGCGAAAGGTAATTTTCACCTCATTATCCTATACACAATGCACCAAATGAGAAAATTAGTCATGCACTTCCAAGTTAACCTCTTATTGGTGATAATTTGTTTCCATGTGAACCTAATCTCTCTCTCTCTTTTGCTACTTCTATGTTCAAAATATAACAATATAAATGCAATAAACTCAACTTGCTAATTCATATTTCAAATGATGCATTTAATGTTCTCAACTCTACTTTATCAAAATAATGTCTAAACAACAACTCTCTTACTTTTACTTCTCATGTTTCAAATGAAAATAATGCATACACTCCATCTATGGATAACATAGATGTACATAATATTCCAAAATTACATGATAATTTATTACATATTAGAAAATAATTAAATTATTTAGAAAGGAAGGCATGTAAATGTTATAAATACTATCACATCTAACTGATCAAAGCAAGAAGTGAAAGTATGCAAAACATGTAGTACAAGACTAGGTAGATGTTAAAAAATACACAAGTGCTAAATACTAGTGAGTGTCGATATAATAATATGTGTAAGCTAGTAAGTAATGTACATCAACATGATAACTAGAGTGTGTGGTGTAGGAATGACATAACTTGGATGGTGTAGTCATGTAGAAGATGCCCCTGGTAGGTAGATATGTTGATGTATGTCTTGAATGTAAAAGTAGGATGCCCACTTAATGGGTAGAGTGAAGCAATCAAGGAGATGGGTGTCATTATACACACTCAAAGAAGATCAAGTGAAGCATGTTAATGTAGATAAATCGATAAATAATAGCATAAAATAACAAAATGTAAGTCTAGCATGGTAGTAGAAATGTAAAACATAGATAATGCATACAGCTGAAAAGTTTTTAGTGTTTTGAGTTATTTGAATGTTTTTATATTTTGAAATATTATATTATTTTTGGTATTTTAAAATTAGATTTGTACAAGCAAGCAAAGAGACACTATGTACAAGTAAGTTGATAAATTATGTACAAGAAAGATTGAGAAGAAACAACATTAACCGATGAGTCTCATAAGAGACTCCCTATCATGGTGTCCTATATCAAGGAGAGGGATCATGCATGATTGTGAAGCATGATGGAAGGACTAAGACTGTGACTTTGAAAGTTGTGTACATTATAAGTGCTCTAAAATCTCTGTAGTGGAAACTGACTGTGGGTTCCCCTTGTAACTTTAAGAAATGGATGCAACTGTGGGGTTCTTAGGGACCCATTTGGTAGTAAAAGAAGCTCTTTTAAAATGTGCTCTATTTGTAGAGGCATGAGACCTCAATGATACTACATTGGGTGTGAATAATATAGCTAAAAACTATCATTGATGTAGTGGTTGCTTTAAGAGAGGCCTTTGTGGAAGTGTACTAACTCTTTGTGTTGGCGAGAGAGGCCTTGACCATGTTTGAATCTCAACTGGAGGAAGAATTGTAATTGATGGAGGAGCTAAAACCGGTGGCTGTAGAGTAGGAAATGGCTCTGAAGTGGGGAGTGGTAACTCATACAAAACTCCACCAACTGTAACAACCTGATTAGCATGAATGTATTTCATGCATTTGTGAACTGTAAAAGGTACTGCATGAAGTTTCTAGATTTATGGTCGACCAGGCAACATGTCCAAGACTCTTGCATTGGGAACAATAGTAGATGGTGTGGCCACATGTGTTGGACCAATATGTAGAGGAAGTATAATCTCATTTAATGAACTTTGTATATGTCCATGGAATCTATTGATTATTATATCCAACAAGGTGATATATTGCTCTGAATATCTTAAATGCTAAAGTAATGTCATAGTACACATATTCACATTAGATCTATTGTCTATGAGAACACTATGAATTAGATGGTGATCAATGTAAGCTCTGATAAAGAGTGCATAGTAATCTAAATCATTCTCAACTATCTCCTGCTTTAAGAAGGAGATCAAAGCTCTAGCTGGAACTCTAGAATTATACACACCAATCATGTTGCTCAAAAGATGTGACTCAACTGAAGGTGCCTGGTATGTAGTTGGTATAGGGTGTGTATGATATGCATGGTGAACACCTGATGTGTTCCTTGTCTCTTGTTTATAATGTTATGGGAAAGGATCTAAGAAAAGTTTCAGAGCCTTGTCTTGTGTTTATTTTGACTGAGGAGGCTCAACTAGAGTGTCAAGGTCAATAAGGTTGTCATCTATCAATTCCTATATCTTGTATCACAAACTAATGCATCTATTCATTGTGTGTCTTGGTGCCTTATGAAAATCATAGAATGAATTTTGATCATATCCACGTGAAAGAGGCTTTGTCGTATCAACTTCCCAAATAAGAGGGAAAGATAGGACATTGCATTCTAATAATTGTTGTAAGATTCTGACTTGAGATACTGGTAGATTGGTAAAACTCACTAAGGAGGTGCTAATAAAACCACTCACATAGGGGGCTCTAAAGTCATATTAACTGTAGGTTGATTTTGACTTTTGCTATCATTAACCTTTACTTTGTATGGGACTTTATTGTTACTCTTGTTTGTTATTTTTGATATGCTTGTGTACTTGAGTTTGCCCATTGAAAGTAATTTGACTTCCCTTTCCTTTAGTGTATGACATAACTTAGTGAAGGAATTTTTTTTTTGAACATTATTGACTCATGCAAAACTGGCAGAAGACTCTGTTAAGATCTTGTGATTCTTGATCGACCATGGGGCTAGTCATTTTAGCCAAGATAGTCTTATATCTAAGAACATAATATGTGAGATGCTCATTTGACTTTTGTTTTTATTGTGCAACTTGGGTATAAGAAACCTTCCAACATATGTTAGTGTTGAAATGAGATAGGAACATGTCAACGAAAGGATTGAATGCTTTGATTGACTGATTCAATAGACTATAGAACCACTGTAAAGCATAATCCTTTAAACTTCATGGAAATAACTTGGTTAGTAAGCAGTAATTTGGTACATAATCCAAGCATGCTACATGAAAATCTCTCAAGTTTGTCTCTAGATCACCCTTGCCATCATATAGAGTGAACAAAACTTGGTAGCAAGGGTGCAGAAGCAATATGGTGTGCCAATGATCTATGAAGTAGAGCAAAAGAGTCCAAAACCTATGTTAGTCTAGAGGAAACTTGCTCAAGATGTAGCACCTTGGATTGAAGAGATTTGATCTCTTGCACAAGGGTAGCCACATCAAGAGGTGAAGATGTACTAGTCATAACTGGTGGTGCCACATATGAAGGTTGGGCTGCTATAAGGGGGTTATTGAGACATAGTTGCCCCCATACTATCATTTGCAATTGGTTGTTTTATGGTTTGAAAATATTGACCATTGTTTGCTTTTTGTTGTTCTTCTTGTAGTATTTCAAGCATATCATCTTGCATATCAGGATTTATAGTTAAAAGCTCTTGAAGTTCCCTCTTATCAGTTTCATCAAAGTTGGTATATTGGGCCATTATTAAAGTAGGAAAACAAAGCAAAAGTGGATTTAATTTTTTGTAATAAGTTGTAATAAGAAAAATGTGATGAAAGGAAAGTATTGAATAAAGGAAATGTAAAGTCCTAAAAACAACAAACTAGAATATGCATAAAAAGGATGCGAAGCTCACTATCATGTAAGGTGATACCTCAAAATCATAGGGACCTAGTATATTCATCTAGGGTTTGAAAGAAATTATTTTAAAAATTACTATGGTGAGTTTTAAAAATTAAATGTGAAATTATGATTTATATATGCAGGAAAAATCAAAAGAATATTGTTAAAATTAGCAAGAAATTTTCCTTAGCGTTTCTACGGTTTTTGTGCACAAATGAAGTAAGTCAAGTTCACCAAATGATTTAACTTATTTAGAAATAATGGGGTTTTATTCCTATTTTAATTAAGGGTCTAGATTAATAAATTAATACAAAATATAACAATAAATATAGTCGTAATTTGTGCAACTTTTTATCTTTTTCACCTTTCTAAAAATAACAATAAATAAGAAGAAATATAACTTAACTAAAAAATAGACTAAGGTGGCTAATATAGAGGTTAAAAATGGTTGTGCAGCAATGGGAAGGTGTCATAAACCTGAATCAGGCTTTCATTAGGTGAAAAGATAGGAGCATCAAAAAGTGGATGCTTTGGTGTCCAACACTGCTGTCTGTTCTTGCCGCTATTATCCAAACTAATCACAGAGACCTAAAATTTTTTAGGTAGTTATGATGTGCTTGTGTGAGCATGCTTATGAAAAATCGAGTGTTAGTTATAGATAAAAATCAGTATGGAGTTGATTATATCTTCAAACCCTAACCCTCTATCATGCTTGATAAAATGATATTTGAGTCACTTGAGAAAGAGGGGGTTAGTGTGAAATATGTACTAAACGTGCAATCCACATCCCTTGTGCGGGCATGCTGCCTACATACCAATACTTTGAAGAGGGATAAAGTCATATGTAGTTCTCCCACCTAGTGTGCTTTATGCAATAGTGTGATGCAGATACAAATGCTAAATTGATAGTATTTGAGGTGGCTAGGGATTGGTACGAGGATTTGAGTAGGTTTGCAACTATGTTGGGTGATTATGTGCAAAGAATAGGGAAGTTTACCTTAGTGCTTTGTTTGTATTCTTGCTTGCTTTGTAAGTTTGGTCACCCCCTTTGTAAATGAGCTTTGATTAGGCTTTTATAAGGAACAATTGGTCATGGGTTAGATATATTCATGTTAGGCCGACCTAATTAAGGATAAGGATTGGATGAAAATGACCGTTGGGGCTCAAAATGCAAATAGACAAGACCATCAAAAATGGGACACTTCGCTATGGGGTGTTATAGTCCAAATAAGGTGCTCTTGTCCTATAGGCTCAGGACCTGGGGGAACATGATTGACACGAGGAATACTATTTGGCTGAGGTGGAGTGACCGTTTAGAAGGTTTTGAATGACTGACAATGAGTAAAAAGGTGTCTAGAAGGGTCACAAGAGTATGCAAAAAAGACCTATGGATGGGGTGTCGCAAGCCACACTCAAACTACCAATTTGGACATTTTATATGACTACAATTATATATAAATATTCATACTCTGCCTTTGATCCTAAACTATCACAGTCTTAATTTTCTCTACTTTTCATTGTTAGTCATCAGTCACAATCAATTTAGATAAGTCCATAATTAACATACATGATTAGGCTGCGTTGTTATCTAGGGAGAGTGAACCTGTCCAAAAGCATCTTCAAATTTTGTTTCTAATTTTGAGCAGACACATTCCCATATTTTACTGATTTTCACTATCATATATCCAAAACAGTTAACCAAGAACCAAATTTAAGCCAAGTCACTTTCTTTATAGTGTTTTCCATAAATAACAAGTTTTTAAATTTAGTAAGTTTCAATCAAAATTATTAATAATTGCATATCTTTAGCATTATGATATTTTAAAGTTTTATACCTATATTGTACAACATTTAATTGTTAAATAAAAACAAGGTAAAACAAATATGTAGGAAATGTTTATCCATTTATTGGAGAGTGGTTGGGGTCAACTCAACCCATCACCCTTCCCCATTTTTATAGGTCAATATAATGTTGAAAGTAAAGGATGACATGCTTTTTGGGTTTGCACACACATCAAATATTTGATATCCCATATGAAGATAATTTATAAGCAAACATAACAATACATGCCAAAACAATTAGGCATAGGTTACAAGGACAAATCTAACAACATGCAAACACTTTTGTCCTAACGCAAGCATCCATATTCTAATGGACTTGTTGAGATAAAGATACTTAGTTTCATGATCCGAGTGACCCCTGATCAATTTCCAACCATTTTTGTCACTTGCACATAGTCTTGGTCTTACAAAAACTCGAAAGAAGCTAAGTATCTTATTCCTCTCAATGCTTTCCATATATAATAAATTACAATTGTTCAAACATACTCTGTTATAATATTCAGGTTAGTGAATTATTGCCATATATTATACAATCTGAATAGTTCAAAAGTTTTATGCTTGTTTAGGTTCATTAATAAAAAATAAGATAAACATACCCTATATTCTTTTCATTTCTATAAATAGTAAACTCAATATCAATTTGCTTTTTACATTTAAATTTATGTAGTGAATGGTGTATCTTATTTAATTTGAATAAATAGTTTGACTTATTTAGATCACCTAAATCCAAAATAAGTTAAAACCCATGCTTAACTATAGGTTTTAACAAACCACACAATATTCAAATCCAAAAGTCTCATGAGAACTTTCAAATTTATGTTAGATATACGCCTACAACATCATCGTGCTAAAACCTCCAATATTTTTGTTACAAAACTTGCAACCTTCCTTTCTTATAGGTCAAAGTTAAAGTAAGTACTTGAGATCAACGATCTTTCCATCACTCCACGTGATTTACAATTCGCAAATCACGAAAGTCTATAAGAGGTTTGTCTTTCTATAATGTTTGTAAGTGCATAACAATTATTAAATGACCTTAAATTTGACATCCACTTGATTGCTCTAAAATAGTTTTTCTTAAATTTACGATATCTTAAATATACGGTCGAATCTAGAGTGCTTTTTTAATTTTTTCCAAATCCAACATAATGATATAGCTAATTGAAACTATGTATTACAAATAATTTATTTTTTTTTTTGAAAAAAACAAACAAAGAATATATCTAATTAATATGACTCATAGAAGCCTTCATCTTAACTTTGAAAGAAAAAAACATATAAAATTCTTAAATTTGTAAAATATATTGAGATAAAAAGTCCGAACTTGAAATATATTTATTGAAATATAATCCACGATTCCCCGAAAAGACTATCATTAAAAAAAGGAAAAACCGGTCCCCCAAATCCCTCCCCTACCCCCAAAGTCTTTTGTCTAGAATTTTTTTAATATATTTGTGGGTTGAAACCAAAAGTAACGCTATAACAATAATACCCTATTGAGGGTTTTGGATTCAAGATCTACGCGTTGCATTCGCTGTGTTCGTTCTTACCAGTGGATTTGGATAGATTTTAGGGTTTTATTCTCCACTCGTTCAAATCTAAACTGTAAGTCCTGCAAACCAGAACATAAACTCTTTTCTTTTGGGTCCAGCTTTGGGTTATGGTTTTTCAGGTTAGGCTATGCAATGTAAAATACTTGGTGTCAATGGGGTTGGCAGTTTGAACGTTTATTTTTTCAATGTGGAAAGTAATGATTGAATACTGTTCTTTTGATTTGTTTGTGTTAAGGTTTCATTTGATGCTGATTTTGGATTTGTGATTTTCAGGTTGGGTACTCCGTAAAATGGCGGCGGTTGTAGAGACTTCGGAGGATGACGCCACTCTTGCTGTGGCTCGTTTCACTGCAGAAATGGCCTGGGCTGATGCAGGCCCTGAAGTAAGAATTCAATCTTTGCTCCAAAAAACTTGTACATGAATTTGTTAAGGCCTTTCCATGTCTTCAAGTTGGTTATTGTGTGCCTGGTTCGTGTTCTTGTTAGTTTCGATCAAGGGGTGCGGTTTAATTGTAATAGACACACTCGTGAGAGCAGGAACTGTAATAAGGCTCCCCGTAACCCTATCAAGGTCGTGGTGTAAAGAAATATGGGATAGATTTGACTCTTGAGCATGTCCCACATTTAACAGGGTACATTTGAGTGCGACCCAAATGTAAAATCGCAAGGATTTGGCCCAAGAGGTGTCAGTTTATGATGTGAGATATTGTCGCTGAGGGAGCTTTTAGGACCTTTATATTGCCAACTGGCATGTACTTCCTATCTTTTGAATGTACTGTGTAACTTAAACCATATACTTGGCACCTGTTTACTGGAGTTCCAGATTGCCTTATTGTGGTGTAAGCGATTTGAAATTGAACATAGGTCACATGTTTAAGATTGTGCCCATAACCATTACACCACAACCACTTGGACAATTAGCCTTTGACAATTGGGTAACATTTTCAATATTTCTCAAAAGTTTGCAAGCAGTAACAAGAAGTGCTTTGCATCTGTCTTAAAGCTTCATTAAGGCCAATGCTATAATCATGTCTTCCGAGGTCCTCATGAGGCCAAATTAACATTTAAACCATTTTTTAAGAGATACCAGATGGAGCAAGTACTGATTTTTTTTGGTTTCGATATGTAATAGAACTAGTTCTTTTTGTTGTTGTGTATTTAGTGCACATTGTAATAAATAGGTATATTTCTTGTTTTGCAAGCTGGAGAAATTTGTTAATTTTGCTAGAGTTTTAATTATTATTTCCATTTTCTAAATGTTTTCCTTCTTAAAGGCACTGTGGGAAGTGCTCTTTATGAGCAACAACCAGATTCTTATATTCTTAGGCAACAGTCATTTTGGTTTTGCTGGACATTTCTCTTACTTTTAATGATTTAATGCAAGGAGTTATTTAATCTGCCTTTTCTGTGAATATACCATGTGGGATGATGGTTAGTGCACAACATTTGCTAACCAACCATGGTTTTGTTTTAGATCAGCGGATGTGGATATATTACTTGTACACATACCTGTGCATTATCAGAGTTAATGACTGTTAGGGGATGCTTACTCCATTTGTAATTTTTTTGAGCAGGTTGCAGAATCTCAGGTGATGCGTTATTTAGACGAGGCTCAAACCTTCATGGTGGAAGGCAGATGGTCAGACTTGGCATCTCTTTTGCTCACTTCGGCTGACCTGATATTTGCTAACTCATCAGAGAAAGGTTTGTGAAACAAACACTTTAATTCAATTATTTTTGACATCTCTCAAATGCCCATTTAAACACAAACCAGTTAGTTTAAACTTTAAAATATAGCATTAGTAAGTGCATTGTGTGGGAAACTATTGCATGTTGGGAATATGATATATTCAGCAGCTATTTGAGTTCTTTGATCATTGCTTTAGCCTTTACTAAAATTTATGATCTCTGCTCCTTTTTTATTTTTCGGGGGGAGGGGGCATGGCAACTAGGCTGTTAAAAATGTGTGGTTTAATCCTTTTCTATTATTTTATTCATGTAATTTTTTTGGAGTTTTAAAGATTGGTAGTTCTAGATGGCTTCTACTGTTTCAATTTGATTTGATAGTTTGAAGGGGGTTAGAGAATGGATCTGGTTTAATCCTTTTCTATTATTTTATTCATGTTATTTTTTTGGATTTTTAAAGATTGGTAGTTCTAGATGGCATCTACTGTTTCAATTTGATTTGATAGTTTGAAGGGGGTTAGAGGATGGATCTGTTTGTAAGGTTTGTTGTATAGTAAATATGGTTGGAGTTAGTGAAGAGGAAGGTAAAGTAAATGCTGTTAATCTGGATTGTAATGTCCCTTTTAGGGATATTAGTTTAAACAATAAATTATTCCAACAATCCACTCAGCAAATATGATATTTCAGATTTATTTCAAACCCTAGCAATTCTGATTTTGCAAGTACAGCAGTAAATAACCTTAAAAAACAGATCCAAATATTATATTAAATCCTCCAAAAATAGTAGAATAAATAATTGATCAATATTGTCAAAATACCAGCCAAGAACCTGGTTTTAACGGAATGTTTTGGGCTGGAAAAATAATATAAAATTCTGGAAAATTACTGTGGCTGATCCACAGTACTCAAAAGCTTCAATAGGCCCTCCAAGACATTCGCTCCACACCAAGATGGGTTCGCTGCCCCCCAAAAGGAGATCTTTGCACTTTCTAGCAGCTGTTTGCCCTAAAACCAGCTCCAAACCAGCTCATACAATCCACCAACCTGGTTGCCCACCTGCAAATAGAGAAATGGTGTTGATAACACCCTTTGGCTGCTAATGTAGTCCAATACAACCTCTTTGTGAAGTTGCTCTAGATCCGAATCTTGGGTTTTCGTCCCTGATTCAGCTCTCCTGAAAGGGTTTCTGTCCTTGAAGAGTAAGTCTTTGCTTTTCGTATGTATACTTAAGAAAATCGTTTTTCCAAATGTAAAACATGAATAATATGATTAGCCCTTCATTTGCTTTAAATAAAGTTCCCAAGAGTAGTGTCCAAATTAGGGAAGGGAGGGAAATTTTGAAAGATCTTTAATAGGTCCTTATGATCTTTTCTATTTTTCCCTTTTTCTTTTATAAAATCACTTAAGTCATTTTAGACCCTTAAAGGCCCCTCTTTTAAGTGAATTTGAAAATATAAAGTACTTTTAAAAAAGTATTTTTATTCATATTCACTTAAAAACATTTCAATCCTTAGTTCCCTTTACGAATGTCCTTTAGCCCCCAGGAAGGGTTTTAAGGCTAAAGGTCTTCTATTATGTCCCTATCAAAAGAGGGACATGACATGGATGCTTAGAGTGTTTATACTTGATGAATAATCGTAAAAGCGAAAAATCTGAAGCTTTGTATGTTTCAGCTTTCAGATTCTTTTTCTTCTTCCGAGGAGTCCAGAACCCCTTTGGATCCTTGATAATCTTTGACTCCTTTCTCGTTCTCAGGTGGGATTATTTTTGTCAGAGGTGACCCTTTTACGTTACAAACTTACAACTAATGTCACAACACCTGGGGCATGCATTTGGCTGGTTAAGCTGAATTTTTGTTGGATAACAGTATTTCCATCTTCAATGTGAACATACCAGTTGAGATTACTTGATGGTGCCATTGAAGCATCCACCTGCCTATATGATAGAGGATTAAGAAGTAATGCTACATGTGACACAACTTATTCTAATGGCCCAAGGAGATCTTCAAATGGTCCAGAGGATAAAAGGGAGCTGGGGAACAGTACATATTTAACACAATGAGATTTTTAAGTGGCCCTAAGGGGTAAAAGGGATCCGGGGAAACAATACACATCTAAGACATAAAAATGACAGTAGAATTGACATGGGATCCTCTGTACTTAGAAAACCTGAGAGCTAAGTTTGTACAACACATCCATGGGCCTCTGGATGGCACATGTTGTGTGCAGAGCTCTAAATCATGGACTTAACTGCATCAAAGACAGGATTTCTTCTGGTCAATCAAGGTAGCATGAAAATACACTTAAAAGCTTCCTATTTATTGGATATTAAAGATATGTATAAACTGACTGCAGCTTCTCCTTAGCCTACCTTGTAGAAGTTCCTAGTAAAGCTGTAACTCGGACCTCTGATCTAAATTTAATCTCTAAACATAATTTTTGTGTTGGAACTTTCAGTTCAGTTGTGTTCTCTTTAGTTCTCTCGACTAAAATCTGATTACCAGCACTGATTGGAATGTTTGTGATTCAGCCACATTAAAAGAATTTTATATTTATACCTGTACAAGAATTCTAAAAGTTCATGGTACAGGATGCAGTGGATTTATAACCATATGAGAACTTGAAGATATTGACTTTCAAGTCTACAGATGTAGTGGATTGCCTTAGAGATGGTAAACACTAGTTTGTTTTTGTTATATTGTGTGGAAATTTTAACTACCTCTACACCTCAAACTTGGGCTTAAACAAACCAGAATTCAGCTGACACCAGCAGTATCAAAACATTAAGTTACCACAGTATGAACCAAGTTCAAAGCAACTCTAATCTTCACAGCCTAAGCACACCAGTAATCATCCTGGAGTCTAAACAGCAACAGAACAGATTTCACATCAAATTTAGGGGCAGATATTTATGCCAACTTAGCATTTTGAGCATCAACAATTGCAATATCAGCAAGAGGGGTCTCAGGTTCTGTTAGGTCAACTGTAGTAGGTAGGTATGCTGCCAACAAATGACTCACTAGTTTGTATATACAACTTTTTGCTTAGTGACATGCTGAGATTCTATTAAGCTTTTTATCTATAGCAGCCTTTTCCAGATCATGCCCGATAATCTTTGTTCCTGTTCAAAAAGGTGTCCAATAGAAATAAATGCCCCCGATTCAAAAACTACTACACTTCTAAACATGAAAAAGCACTGTTTTGCAGTCCTTTATAGCTAGCTGCATGATCTTGATATGCTGCTCATTTTTAGCATGTCCTCTAGCTTGGCAACATAAATAAAAGAGGAGAGCTTCGTCAAATCCTTTTTGATGAACTAGAACAAATAGAATACTTTTGGATACTGCTCAACACCTCTTTATGTTCAGGATAAAACTGTCTTGCTGGTACCTTTCTGCATCCACGTAATATTATTCATACAACCTTCTCTGAGGTGCAGGTAGATTGTAAAGATCCAATTTGTTTCCAATAATTTTCACAAGGTCAAAAACCTGAGGGGGTACAAACTTCAAACAATATCTGGGTAAAGTGAAAGTCCTCTTGTCTGCAAATGGGGTTCCTTTTGCCATGTACGGATGCTGGCTTGGCTGGGAACTACAAAATATTCTCTACCTATAATAAGAAATTCTGCAGCAGTTTTCCTGTAACGCTGGATAATATCTCAATAGCAGAGAAGCGTAAAAAATGTTCCAACAAGTTTATACTGTTTCAATTATTACATCACTTGCTTATTACAAAACACAAATTATTCTAGCTTTAAACCAGTCTGGCAAAATTAGCTATATGTAATCAGGGATTCGGTAACCTGCAGCAGGTAGGCAAAGAGTAAACTGCTACCATGCAAAGAGTTGTAGCTCAATGGAAGGACCATATCCGTTAAAGTTCGGAAACTAGTGTTGTTGAGAGATGTTACACAGATGCATCCATCAACAAAAGTACTCAGTTTGTGCACCAAGAATTCTTTGTGAAAAAGGTTCTCCGACAGCAGTGGAACATGGTGAACCCATTTCATTCATTCAGTGTATTCATTCCACAAAACATTCTACTGAGCACGTTCATTTTACAAAGCATAACTTGCATTTTATTCCTATTCCAACTCCCTGTGTACCAGATCATGGAGATACTTTTTAAAACACCATGCTCGGGTCTGGCCTTTATACCTTCCATTACAAGCAAGGACAATACAGATTCCACAGGAATGTGGCTGCAGTCAATCACTGGAAAAGACATAACTTCTAATTATAACATAGAACTGTAAAGCATCATCTATCATAAGAAGTAATGCAAACATTGATGTTCTGTAGTGAGAGATGCGAGATCCAACAAATAATAGAGCTGCAGGCAGAAAATCCAGACCTTGCTACCCACATCTACAACTTGAATATTGACTGAGACCTATGATTTTTTGCAAGATCCACCTGGATGAATGGTTCTTACCACAACTCTATTAACTGAAAACTCAATATAGATTTTGTACTGCATTTAAGTCTGCAGTTCAACTTCTGAGTACACTTTGCATCATTAGTTTTTACAGTCAAATATGTTACATGATCTATTCAACATTAAAGGAGTATGCTGTCAAAGCTTTGTTTCAATGATTATTTTAAAAAACATCTTCTATTCGTTTTCATAGTAAGTCGAATCATACACAAAAACAGATAGGCAATTTGTCATGTCCCATTTTCAAAATAATTAATAATTTAATAATAATTTATTAAGTTGTCCAAAAGGTACTTTAAGTTATAACTTTGAAAAAAGAACCCTTGTTAATTATTATTGAGTGGAGCCAAAACAATTAATACATACATGGCCAAAAGTAATTAATATTCATAAATTAAAAAAAGATGAATATTAAATTAAAAAGTAATTCTAATTACTTTAGGGTTTGGGTGAATTGAAAATTGAATCTTATATAAGGGCAAAAGGGACAATGAATAATCATTATTGATTATTAAATTTTTGACAATTCATGACTGAATTCCAAATTCATTCAACTTCTGCTTCAGGACAAAAAACTTCATTGCAGCTGGATCAGAGGATGAAACCCCTCCAGTGCATTATGATAGCTTCATACAGGGGTTACAAATGATTTACACAGCTGGTTATTCATATGCAATCAAAAAACAGGGGTTAGCAAAGTTTTGGAGCAAATAACAATAGTTTTCTTAGCAAAGTGAGGGTTGTACAACTAGGGTTTGGTCTATTGGCAGCCAACAGTCCTATGTCACACTTGCAGGTATGTCATATCAAAATAATTACTACAACACAACAAAGACAATTAGTGGTATTTATCATTTGTAATCATTGATATTTGTGTAAGTTCCGTAGGGTTTGATCCAGTTGATTGTAATTAGTAGTGGATTATTCGTATTTGATGTTGCATGTATATTTAGTATTTGATTGATTGAAATTAAGGAGGGGTTTGGTTGGAAATCCTATTGCATGTATTGTTCTATTCATTTATTATTTGGTTATCTCGGTGAAAGACAAATATTTTGTGCCTCTACTATTACGCGGTGACATTAATAGATTTAATGGGGGTTATAATTTCTTCATGAGAGTTTTGATTTATATTACCCAAGGGTTCTAGTTTCTTCAAGAGGGTGTTGAATTTATTTCTTCTAAGGGAAATTTGAATTATTTTATAAGCGTTTCACGAAAAATCCAAAATTAGTAACATTTATCCAAAAAAAGACATTTCAGTGGTATTAGACCCTGTATCTTGCCAGATTGTAGGAAAGATTTATTTTGTAGCTTCTACTTCATGCAAGGCATTGATAGAGAAACCAAATATTATCAAAGAGAAAGGAAAAAGGTCCAGAACAATGAGAGGAAGGATTAGGACAACCGGATCCATAATCACTTGTAGGAAAAGAAAAGGAAGCCATGTGTAACATAAATGGTGATGAAATTCGCTATGACAAGGTTGTGCAAGGACAAGAGTGTTCAGCGGATATGATTTGTCAATTAGTCCACACCATGCAAAATGCAGATGTGTAGAGAGCTCAAAATGGTGAAGGAAGTTCTTCAGGGGTGAACAACAGTGAGTACACGCAGAGGGCTGCCATTAATTCCTTTGCTAGGCCTTTCCAACCAACTTTCCTTCGTATGAAGTAGCAGTTCCAGAGGTAGAAATTCAGTGCACTGTGGTGGATGAAATTGCTGTCATCTATGAAGAATGCAAGGTCGTACCAAGTGAAATTATGGAGGCTATCTCCCTCACTAATTTTATAAATCTAAAGAAGAACAAAGGTGGTCAAAGAGCTGAAACTAGGTCACAAACAAATCAGAGGGATCTCCAACAAACATTAGGGAAGTTAACGCTTCTTACATATGATGGCTCCGGTGAGTGCACAACACGCTCATGGTTACAAAAATTGGATACATTTTTATCATTGAGACCAATGATGGAAGAGGAAGACACCAAAGTTTCCACCTTTCGCCTGGAAGGTGTAGCACACGAGTGGTGGTACTATGGATTGATCACTCAGGGGCACAATTGCATCCACTCATGTGTAGTTTAGCACCAGGTTAATAGAGAGATTTGATAGAGTTGATCTGGTAATTTGTTTTCGGAAGTTAGCCCAACTTAAACAATCCAATTCAGTGGAGGACTTTGTTGCTGATTTTCAGAAGCTTTCAGTTATGGTACTTGATGTAACTGAAAGGAGACTTGTTGTTTTGTTTGTTGAGGGTTGAGATTAACCATTCAAGGGTTTGGTGAAAGCTTTCAACCCTATTTCTCTTCAAGAAGTCATAAAAAAGGCTTTAGATTTGGAGACATCAACACCTAAAGGTAAAATTCTACCCTATGAACAACCAAGGACATCTTATGGGCAGCCAATGACATCAATTTTTGAGCTACAAAAGAAGCCATTTCAACAAGGGGTTTCACTCCAAAAAGAGTTGCCATAGAAGCTACATATTGAGATAGAAACACGAAATGAACTCAAAAGGAAAAAACTATGCTTCACATGCAAGGATCCATAAGAACTAGTGTGATGTCTCCAAATGGGACGAATTAATGCAAAAGGGGTTTTCCCCCAAATCCGCAAATTTGAAAATGCAATCAACAAACCCTAGATTGCAAAACAAGCTCTTAAAACCCTTAATGAACCCTAGAAACCCTAGGTGCCAAAATGATAGGGTCTTATGGGTAAAATCCAGCCAACAACTTATTCCGAAATAACTAAAAATGTGCAAGAAAAATTCAGAATTGAATTTGCACAAATAAGTGTACCTTTTTTTACCCGTTTTCTGATGCTCAAACACCACAATAAGATGACAAATTTTTTTGATCTATTATCAAAATTACAGCTGATGTTCGGAGTGAAATTCCTCTTCAAACCCTTGTCAAAAATAGATCCTCAAAAATACCAGAAAAATTTCAGCAACCTATTTGGGCATAGAAAATGCCAAAATAACCCCTCTAGGCCAATCACCCCACTTCCAAAGAGCTGGGAAAAATAGCATAAAATTATAGAAAATATTCTTGTCTTCTACAAGTAGGAAATCCTTCAAAACCCTGTCAAATAATTAAATAATAATTATGCAAATTATTATTTAATTTTTCTCTTTCAAATTTTTCACAAATCGTTCCAAAACTTCACACAAATAATCATAAAATAACAAATAAAATTAGATTATTTAATTTGCGAATTTTAGATCAATTGAAGCCTTCAAACCCTAGATTCAAGCTCCCCAAGTGGTTCGCTCTTTTTGCAAAATTAACATATTAAATTAACAAATTCAAGATGCAAGGAAAAGATCTCGAAACCCTCATAAACATGCACACAAACCCTCCAAAGGAATTCACCCCACTCCTTAGGGCAAAAACAAGATCTTCTTTAACAATGGTGGTGTCAAAAGACACTTTTTAGATTGATCAATCACCAATAGTAGTGAACCTTCATTGGGCATGCATCTCAATAGTTTTCTTCAAGCATGAAGAACAATTTTATCAAATTCAACATATCTTCCATTGTAGTTTTTGCCATATATTTATAACTTTCAAAGAGGGTGAACCACTTTGGGAAGATAAAACACTTTTTTTTCTCTTTTCTTTAGCTCTCATGCCAACATTTTTTTGAATAATATATTAATTAATTTTCTTAATTAAAATTATTTTCAAGGCAAATAAATTAACAATTAATTCATTTAAGCACTTTAGTGATAAAAACCACTTTTTAAATATTTTATTAATTAATTAATAATTTCCTTATGATAAAAATCACTATTTCTACAATTAATAAAATAATATTTCCTAAAAAGGGCTCCTTTAGTTTATGGAGAATAGACTAAAGGTCTTCAAGCCCTGTTTATTCATGATGTGGAAATGGGGACATCACAGTCTTTCCCACTCAAAATTGCTTGTCCTCAAGTAATTGCAAAATCCAAGTAGGTGTCTCAACACACTTTATCAAGCAATGTCTACATTTCCCTATTTTTCAATGAAAGAAATCTTCAAATGGCTTCTTCATATTGTTGTGTTTGTACTTTGGGGGCTGCTCTTTCGTGCTAGAAGTGTTCTCATAGCCTTTCAAAGGCTCCAGATGCTCCCAAACATTCCCACAAAAACGCTGTACCCTCCCATTGTGAATGCTTCTTGCATCACCTTCCCAAGGTGCTAACATAAGTATGTTTTCAAAATCTTGTATGAGCTGGACCAAATCAGCGTTTCCTTTATGGTGACATAGCTGCATATGCAAGTAGATTACTGATTTTTCATGTGGACAAACACGGAAATAAACACACTCATACCTTTTTTGACCCAAGAACTGAAAATGTTATAAAATTCAAAATTTCTCCCTTCCATGCATGGCTGTGTTTGACCTCTTAAATCTGATTTTTCTAGATGACAGTTCAAAATTAATATATGCATTCATCTATTCTCTTATGCGTTGAAGCATGCCCTGATTTTGCAATTTTGTGATCATGGCTGGAATTGCCCATTTGACTCAGAAATTTCTGAGAAACAATAATCATGTCATATCATTTTTTCCAGCTTTCTTCCTTAGCTGCCACGTGCAAGATAAGTTGTTTGTATAGAGTAAAGAACATGAATGTATCCAAATAAATTTCGATTTTTCCGAAAAGAAGGAAAACCAATTTTCCACCTCCTTGATCTCATGACTTAAATTATTATTTCCAGCAATCATTGGGCTCAATACACATGGAAACAAATAGTGCTTTTCATGCTTTGAGGGTTATTCCAACATAGGAAAGAATTTTTCCATGGTTTTTGATGTCACTTCCATTGCAAAACAAAATTCAGAGTTAGTCATACTTATTGATTTAGTGGAATGCTGAATTTTCTTTGAAGTCATTGGTTGTCCATGATCAAAATTTGCAGCTTCTTGCCATGACCTAAAAATCACACTTGCATCCCACAACAATTCAGAACTTTGATCTATCTTCTTATCCATTTCAAACAATGGAGTGTTCATACAATGCAAATCACTTGCATTCCAAAACAAGTTCGAACCTTGATCCATTTCAAATAATGGATTGTCCATACGATGCTCAATTTTTATCTTTGTATCTTTTGGTTTTTTCGAAAAGCATCCCAAATCAAAGTCTTCTTAGAGCCTAAGCAGTTCATCAATCACTTGTTCAATTTCCTTAGCCCTTGCCTCATCCTCTTGTTCCTTTAATTGTCTTGCTATCACAATCTGATTTTCTGTCTCTAGAAGTGCCCTTTGCCTACCTTTTAAGGAGTCATTGGTTGATTTTAGCTCAAAGGTGAGCTCCTCCACCTTAAGCTTCATTGACTTATGTGCATTTAAGGCCTTATCTGCAACTTTGATGGACACATACTTGTCCTTGTTGATCATGTGAAGATAATATGATTTTGTTGTCTCCATTGCAACTTTGATTGTGTGCAAGTGCATCATAGTGACCCTTCTCTTCAAACATTCCCCTTTCACATTGTGCATTAATTCATCAAGAAGCCTTTTTGTGCCATGCCACCTTGTTAGGGTTTGTACTTCCCTGTCACTTGTGATTAACAATTGTTCTTTCCAATCTGTTTCATCCACTCTAGAGTCATGCAATGAAAATGAACAATTATTAAAATCATTGCAAGAATCAATATTTCCATCCACAACATACCTCTTTACGGGGTCATCCATGAATACCTTGATTTCTATGTCTTCTTCTCTTTGAATTTCAAACTTTGTGATACTTGGTTGCCCCAAAGTACTTAACATTTCTTCATGTTGGCCAATCATTTGCAGCCCTTTTTGTTGCTTCAAAAACTCAGATTTTTGATGCTCACAATCTTCCACTCCAGGCTGCCCCAAAGTTTCACATTTTTGTTGCTTACCTCCTCTCAAATTTGATTTTTTTGTTTGGTTGATTCCTCCATAGGAATCCTCATGAAGGGCTGTCCATCCACTCTTTTTGTCTTCTAATTGCAACTCTTGTTGCTTATAAATTTCTGGTTCTTGTGGCACAAAAATTCTGGTTAATAGCTGCTCACAAACTTCTGATTTGTATTCTCCTACATGCTCTATTATCAAATATGGACCAAATATTTGCATTATTTTCAAACAACATTTGGGCAACTGAAAATTTATTCTTTTCTAACTTTAAACTTGCCAATAAGATAGACAACAATGGCTTGGAAAGATCATCACTTTCATTGAGTGTTAAGGTCATCACCTTTTGTATGGAAGTTATTATACCTTTTGTAGGATTTTTACTTGCAGCTGCAAGGAAATGTTGGAACATTTCAAAAATAAGTGTATCACACTCTAAATCCAACATTAGCACACAAGATTTGACCTTTGCCATGTTTTTGAGAATAGTGATTCTCTTATTAAAAGAACTTGTGATGTCACCAAGACCTTCAAAACTTTTCACTACCAACTGAAATATTTCCTCCATAATGTTGTCATTGTATGGTTGTTCCGGAGCTATTATCCTTGTAATTTCACTAATACAAGTGATAGCTACAAGTCTCACATCCGAATCTAAATGTCTCAAATTTTTGGGTCTAGCCAAATAAACCACCAAAGATTCATTGCTCAAAATATAGACTTAGAATTTGATTGTCCTATCATGGACAAACATGTTGCTGCTTCCTCCAAAATATTGAGCAAAATATTTTTTAAATGATGTGGGTGCTCAAGTTTTTTTTCCAATCTGTGAAGCGTTGTTCTGAATTCATTTTCACTCATTAACTTCATGATTCATATACTATGCATCCAGATTTGCAAACACATCTACACAGGGTAGACAAGATTGGTGTTCTGATACCACTGTAATGTCTCCAATGAGACAATTAATGCAAAAGGGGTTTTCTCTAAAATCCACAAATCTGAAAAATACAATCAACAAACTTTAGATTGCAAAACAAGCTTTCAAAACCCTTAATAAACCCTAGAAACCCTAGGTGCCAAAATGATAGGGTTTTATGGATAAAATCCAGTCAACCTATTTTGAAATAATTGAAAGTGTACAAATTAAATTCAGAATTTAATTTGCACAAATAAGTACCTTTTTAACTCATTTTTTGAAGCTCAAACACCACAATAAGATGGCATAAAATTTTGATTTATTATCAAAATTATAGCTGCTGTTCAGAGTGAAAATCCTCTTCAAACCCTTGCAAAAAAATAGCCATGATCTTTCGAAAAATACCGGAGAAATTTCAACGACCTATTTGGGCATAGAAAATGCCAAAATAGCCCTTGTAGGTCAATTGCTCCACTTCCAAAGTATTGGGAAAAATAGCATAAAATTATAAAAAATATTCTTGCCTTTCACAAGTAGGAAATCCTTCAAAAACCTATCAAATAATTAAATAATAATTTTGCAAATTCTTATTTAATTTTTTCTTCAAACCCTTAACAAATTGTCCCAAAACTTCACACAAATAATCAGAAAAATAGCAAATAAAATCAGATTATTTAATTTGCAAATTTTAGATTAATTGAAACCTTCAAAACCTAGATTCAAGCTCCCCAAGTGGTTCGCTTCTCTTGCAGAAATAACATAATAAATTAGCAAACTCAAGATTCAAGAAAAAGACTACAAAGCCCTTATAAACATGCACACAAACCCTCCAAATCAATTCACTCCACTCCTTAGGGCAAGAACAAGCTTTCTTTTAACAATAGTGGTGTCAAAAGACACTTTTTAGATTGATCAATCACCAACAGTAGCGAACCTTTATTGGGTATGCATCTCAATAGTTTTCTTCAAGCATGAAGAACAATTTTATTAAATTCAACATATCCTCTATTGTAGCCTTTGCCATGTATTTATAACTTCCAAAGAGGGTGAACCACTTTGAGAAGATAAAACATCTTTCTTTCTCTTTGTTTTAGCTTTCACGCTGACATCTCCTTTTTGAATAATATATTAATTAATTTCTTTAATTAAAATAGTAATTAAAATTATTTTTAAAGCATATAAATTAATAAATAATTCATTTAAGCACTTTAGTGATAAAAAACACTTTTTAAATATTCTATTAATTATTTAATAATTGCCTTATGATAAAAATCACTATTTCGACAATTAATAAATTAAAAAAAAAAATAATAATCTCCAAAAAAGGCTCCTTTAGTCTATGAGGAATAGACTAAAAGTCTTCAAGACCTATTTATTCATGATGTGGAAATGAGGACATCACAACTAGGTCATAGGTGTCTTTCAAAAGGATAGGTGCACTATATTGAGGTGATATTTGATGATGAGTTAGAAGTACCAGAACTTGAAAGAAGAGATGGAGATAACATAGTTCGCATAACCGTTTAGGGTGAGTACTCGCTGAGGGCCGAAAATGTGTAATCGATGGTTATTCGACCCACTCGGTTGAATAACTAGCAATGACCGGTAAAGACAAAAAATACTCAATTTTTTAAAAATAACATTATTTTTTTAGAAATTATAGAAACAAAAGAGATACAATGAGTTCCTAAAACATAGGAAAAATATTTTCTATTAGATTTGAGTACATAGAATGTACAAAATCGTATAATCATGCGAATACAACAAAGTCTCAAAGTACAAATAGACTTAGTCTTATACAAGAATCTACAAGACTACAACTACAAATTACAATAATCTCTAATTTTCTCTTTCTTGCCCTCTGGAAAAATAAGGGACCCTGTAAAACTCTAGTCTTCCCACTCAGTTGACCCGCTTCGCTATGTTTGGAAGGCTGCACCTGTCCCTGTGGCTCCACTTGTACCTGTGCCTCTACCTCATCTCCAAGGATGTGTTCTAATTCAATCTCTCATCTGGCTTCAGTTGCACCCTCCATAGTTTGCCTTTCGAAATCAACAATCTCTTCTGTGAACATGGGGGCCTCCTCTTGTGCAATTCAATTGTTGTAGGGATCGATCTTATCTAGATCGATAGGCTCTTTCGATGCGTTCTTCAACTTTTTTGTGCGAAGTCGAAGGTTGTATTACACAAACACCAAGTCATTGAGCTGTTGTTGACTCAGCTTGTGCTTTTTATGTGAATGGAGTCAAACAAACTCCAATTGTGCTCACATCCAGAAGCGCTACCAGGCTGAAATAAAATCCGAAGGGCTAGCCTTTGAAGATTTGGGGTATTTCCACTCCAATCTTCCCACCACGACCTTGCAAACAAGATATTCAAAATTTTGTAAAAAAACAATAATTGTAAATATGTAATTGATAAGGGACAAATACAAGTAAAGATTTCATTTTGTATTATCTGGTGACTACGTGGTTCTCCTTCGGATAGCTAGTGCTTAAGAAAAGAGCCTTCCTTTTGCTTGCTTGTAGTTATGCAACTCTGCAATAATGAGGTCCCTCACCTCAATGTCAAGGGTCATACTCTCAATGCATGTTGAGAGTCCTTCCATAACCTCTCCACTAACATCTGTGAAGCCATTGGAGTAAAAAAACTTGGGGTTAAGGTAGTACCTTGTTGCATGGATGGGTTGGTGGAGTTGATTGTTCCACCTCCGATCAATCAACTCCTAAATGAGATCAAATCTGGCACGATCTCCTCTATAATAATACTGCATTGTTTTTTTGGTCCTTTTCATGGCCTCATAAATATATCCCATTGGATTTTGCTCTCCATCCATCAATTGCAATACCTTCATCAAAGGCTCTGAAAACTACAAAGTTACAAACAAATTAAAGTTAGACTTAGTGTTACAAACTTAGAGATAAATTATAAAAGAAAAACTTTAAGTTTAAAAATATGGAAACAAGGGAAACGACTTCAAATTTAAATTGCAATTTCAAGTTACCTTCACATTCGCAGTAGCTCTTGTTTCGAAGGTCTCATTGAAAACTGTTTTCGAAATCTTCACTCCATCAACATTCTTCAAATAAAATGATTTCATCCATGCTTGAGAGATAAACATTTGCTTCAAAGGAGTCAACAAATTACAAATACTTTGCAATGTAAGAAAGTTCATTGCAAACTTGGGGACCCCTACTCGAACAAGTTCGTTTTCTTTGGTGTGCTCTTTCATCAATCTGAGAACTCGAGGGTGATTATAGATATACTTAGTTATCTCTTTGGCTTCTTCAACAATTGGTTTCACCCAATCTAGTTTGACTATGTCTTCCAAAAGAAGGTCAAGGCAATGTGCCGCACAAGGTGTTCAAAAGAGAGAGAGATGTCTCTCCTTAAGAAGTCGTCCAACCACCACATATGTTGTTGCATTGTCTGTAATAATTTGGACAACATTCTCGATGCCCACCTCTAAGAACACCTCCTCTAGCATCAAACTCAAAGTTTTTGCATTTTTAATTTTATTTGATGCATCAATAGACTTCAAAAATACTAGCTCACTGAAGATGCTAGAAAGTTGATTAGGGTGCGGTTTTTTTCATTTGTCTATCCATTAGAAAGAATGGTGCATTTAAATTTACGTCACAACCTCTTTTTATCTTTGACAATTAACTGTGTCTTCAATTGCATTTTTGAGCAACTTTCCACTCAAGTCTTTTGGAGATGGTGCCTTGTACTCTTTTTCTATAACTGTCAAAGCTGTAACCAAATATTTTCAGTACGAGCTTCTCGTCACGTTGAAGGGAAGGTTGTTGAAGTACCAAAAATTTGTGCATGCTTTATCTGTTTTTGCATGCACCTGTTTGTTCCATCTTGTAGCTTGGAGTGAAGGTTGTGCCCCAAGAGTGTTTTTAGACACAAAGGAGTGTAACTGAGATGAAGGTGGTGTAGATGTGCCATGGCACTTGCGTGGACCACGACTAGAGCCAACAATCTTTGTCATTGTTGTCGTTTCTTTCTCTGCTAATGTGGCATCAATGGTCGTTGATATCGCTGCTCGCATCTTTGCCCTGTTTAGTTTTTTCCATCCAATGAAGCAAGCTTTGCCATCATCTCTCGTTTTGTCTTTTTAGTGACATTGAAATAAGACGCAATGTCACGGCAATGAATGCATGAAAGATGGTACTTCATGCGATTGATGTCCTCTGACATCCTCTTCGAACAAAAGTTGCAAATCAAAACCGTCTGAGATGTTTCAATTCGTGTAGCATACTTCCATGCACTTGTGTGAGCATGGGGGGATTGGCTACCACTGATTGAATGTGAGCTTGATGCACTACTGGATGCAATTGCTTGCTAGTGGATAACATGCCAAGCGCAACACTGTTAAAAACAACATAAAAAATTTAAAAAATAAAAACATTAATGATTAAATACAAATTATTAATTAAAATGCGCTAAATAAATGATAATTATAAACTATCAAACAAAATCTAAAAACATTTACTATTTACAATTTTAACGATCAAATTAGAAATATAATTTGTAATGGTTATTTAACGGAATAATTAACAACAATTTTAAATAAATAATAAACATGAAAATTTAACCGAATGCATAAAATTTGACAAAATGCATTAAATTTGTATACTAAGCAACAAAAATATTTATTAAACATGTATTTAAATAAATTACAAAACTTTACATGCTTGGAATTTAAAAAAAATAAAAATAATTAAATGCATGAAATATGACGGAAATTCACGAAATGGATGTAATAAAAATGAAATGCATCAAATTTGTATACTAAGCATCACAAATATGTAACAAACATGTTTTTAATTGCATTAGAATTAATTTACATGCGTGGAAATAAAAATAAAAATAAAAATAAATGCATGAAATTTGACGAAAATTCACGAAATGCATGCAATTAAAATGGAATGCATAAAATTTGTATACTAATCATCACAAATTTCTTTAACATGTTTTCAATTGATTTATAATTCATTTCTATGCTTGGAAATTTAACAAAAAAAAATAAAAAAAATGAACTAACTTAGAAATTTCTTGCCCTAATCTTCTCAATCTACCTTAGAATGCCCCAAATCTTTTGTGAGTGAAGAATGAGGTGTGTTGCATTTTATAACACTCCATTCCACGTATTTTCTGCGTTTGAGGAGCATTTGGGGGGTAAAATCCGCATTTCAACGTGTTTGCAGCATTAATCCTGCATGGGAATCGCGGGACACAAAATTGGCGAGTAACCACCGGTTACTTGCAGGGTCAATTTTTTTTTTCACTGTTGACTGCGAGTTCATCCGGCAATTACTCGTCGGTTGGAATTTTTAGTGAGTAACCGACCAACCGGTGGTTACTCGCCGGTTATTCCAACCATGGGAGATAGTTTAGGGAGCACCCTTGCCACACTTATTTCAGCAGGTACTTATGCTACACTTTCTTGGACACCCTGGTATTACCCTTTCAGAATTTGTGGGGTATGCAGGGACGTAAACTCACAGTTTTGATTGATAGTGGGCAACCTACAACTTTATTGATGAGGGTTTGGTATCCAAAGAGCGTTGAAATGATTTTTTTTAGGGCTTAAATGTGATTGTAGGTGGTGGCTCTACTATTCCTTGCACTAGAAGGATTCAACAGTTGGAGATCGCACTTGATAATCACAGGTTGTGTGATGACTTCTATGTTGTGAGCATATGAGAAATAAGTTTGGTTTTAGGGGTGTGGTGGTTACAATCCCTTGGGGAATTTACATAGAATTACTAGACTTTGGAGTTGAAATTTAAATCTGATGGAAAAAAGACCGTATTTTGTGGTATAGCCAATGGAGCCTTTATAGTTGTTACAACAAACAAAATGGGGATTGTCACTATTGGTAGTACTCTCTCTAGATCACAACTTATTCATGATTCTGTTATCATAGAGTTTGTTGAAGAAGTATCAGTAGGTTTAGGGCTTCCAATTCTTGATTGTATAAGAATAGTGCAGCAGAAGTGATCTACATCACCAGGAAGAATGGTAAAAACAACAAGATTGGTTTGGAATTTTAATATTTGCAGGGCGGTTCACATATTGCTTGAGGACAAGTAATTTTGAGAAGGGTGGATTGTCATGTCTCCATTTCAAAATAATTAATAATCTAATAATAATTATTAAGTTGTTCAAAAGGTATTCTAAGTTATAACTTTGGAAAAATGACCCTTATTAATTATTATTGAGTGGGGCCAAAAGCAATTAATACATGGTCAAAAGTAATTAATATTCATAAGTTGAAAAAAGATGAATATTAATTTAAAAAGTAATTCCAATTACTTTAGGGATTGGGTGAATTGAAAAGTGAATGTTATATAAGGACAAAAAGGGCAATGAATAATCATTATTGATTATTCAACTTTTGACAATTCATAACTGAATTCCAAATTCATTCAACTTTTGCTTGAGGACGAAAAATTTCATTGCAGTCGGATTAGAGGACGAACCCCCTCCAGTTCAGAAAATAATAGAACTGAAACAAAGGTTCTATTACTTTGTGCCTTCTGTACACGACATACTCTCCAGAGTGATGAATGGTTGTTTATCTTGTGCTATGTGATGCCTATTAAAAGCTATGACTACTCATGCAAATATCTATACATATATTACAAAGCCGTCAAGGCTAAACTACTGTTATGAAATGATTGAGATTCCATGTGTGCCTCTTTGCCCTCTGATAGTTATGCTGACTGGTCAAAATTTGACGGTAAACAATATGGCCTATGTTTTGCACCTCATGAGGGTGCTTCCCCTTGACCCCATGTGGGGACTCCCGCAAGTTATATTGGGACTCCGCCCCTTTAGGAGGGAAGAGAGCAGTGTTGTTTTCTTGGCGGTGTGAAACATGGAGCTTTGTAATGAACATTTGCCGTGGTGCAAACTATGAGGTTTGCAAAATGAAGAAGCTTTGCAAAGAAGAGCTGCTTCGCAAGGAGGAGCTTTGTAAAGTTGGGGAGGTACACAAACAAGGGGAGGTTTGCAAAGAAGAGAAGTAAAGCAAAGTGGGATTTGCTTTGCAACGAAGTGATGAGTTTCACAACAAAGGACTTTGCGATAGGTACACAAAAGGCTTGCAAGTGTCTTGTGAAGTCTTGAAAGGATGTGGACGGGCCTTGGGAAGGTGTCAATTTATCCCCGATGTACTTGTGCTGCTTGGATCATCACTGCTATATGAATTTCTCTCTATCTCTTTATTATGCATATTTCTCTCTTCTATCATTTCTCTTGACTGTGCATTAATTATTTGGCATGCTATTGCCATCTCCATAAGTGCTATATATACCCAAGGTCTTAGCTGTGTTATCAACAGAGGTTTGCACACCATCATGGTATCAGAACTTTGTTGTGGGTGAAGATTGGTGCTTTAGACGTTGTGCATATGACTCTTGGCTTCTCAGAACAAGGGCATAATGGCTTGTGACAGAACTTGCAAGAGCATCATGCTTCTGAAGTTATCGTAGCTACAACTGAAATATCTAACAGTCAGTTGTTGTTGTTGCCTCTATTTCATTAGTTTGAAGTTGCACTTTTTGAGGTGTGTTAGCCAGATTGGTAAGGACCAGTTTACACTTGAGCTCGGTCACAAGGTCAAAACACCTAAGGGGCAAATAATTCAAACAATATATAGATAAGGTGAAAAAGTCACTATGTTCCAAGGGGGGACTCCATGAACCAAGTAATTGTGCTAATTAGGTTGGGATCTATAAAAGTCACCTTTACCTTTCGTACTATTTGGTTTGGTGGACTTCCAAAGCTTGCCATTTTTTTTTGTTGTAGCATTTTCCAAAGTTCAATTTTGAAGACTTAAGGATCACTTCTGAAGACCTCATATAGGCAGAAGGATCATGCTGTGTCCCATACCCAAATGCCATGCCTTTGTTATGGAGCCAAAACCTCACAGTTGACATTTTTTTCAGAGTTACCATTCTTGTTTTTCTGTGGTTGCCATCATGATTGGGAATTCAGAGTGGTGCCCCTTTATAGTTTTGTTGTCATCATTTTCGTTTTAATGTTGTAAATTTATTTTCAATTGTCATTATTATTTGCCATGGCTATTTTTTTGCAGAGGCCATATTATCTCGAGTTCCATTATTTAATCGTACGTCACAGATATATGCTGATGAATTGTATTCTTTGTACAAGTGTTTTTGGTGGGCTAGAACTCCTCTATCTTGGAATGTTTTGCAGATGTTAAAAAGCTATTAATTTGCCCACCAAAAATCCTTTGACAAACATTTATTGAGTATGTGAAAAGGAGTGCACAGCACTGTCCATATTAATATTGGGTGCATATTCGTGAATGTGCACCATGTAGTTTGTGGCTTCCATGGGCAAAGACACATCGTTGTGTGGATTAAAGATTACATGCAAGACCGATACGCTCAGGGCACAGACTATTACAAACGCTTTACTCCAATTAACCGAGCAATTTTTGGACCGTAAGCGAAGCCACAGGCTATCCAAGGTTACCACTAAGGGTGTGAAACTGGTTTTTAGAAGTTCCTCTCTCATTTACAATGTGTGTATAGAACTTCTTCCATTGCAATGTGCAGGTATTGAAGGAAAATCGGATCAAAGAATAGCCTTTTGTCAGGCTAGAATGGTGATTACTCAGTAAATATATACTTACCAGCTCTCATGCACCCACAAACAAGCAACCATTTTACGTTGGGTGTGGCTTTGGAAAGACCATAGTTACCAAATCTGTCTGGAATTGGTCTGGCACCAGTCTGAACCAGATTTTTTGGCTGGACTTGGCATATATATAAATTAAAAATTCTTCTTTGACTAAAATACAGTCACAAGGTTCGAGTTCGAATTCGAGTTCGATGAGGATAAAATTCGGTTAGTTCGGTAATGGATAAAATTCGAAAAAAAATATTGCCATTAAATTCGAACTATTAAAAAACATAAAAATATAAATAACAAACAAAAATAAATAAATTATAAGTAATATAATATTATAAATATAAAATTAAAAAATATATGAATTTTCAATAAACTAAAAATAAATATAATTTATAACTATAAAATCAAAAAATATATGAATTTTCATAAACAATGAAATAAATATAAAATTAAAAAATATACAAATTTTCAATTAACAATAAAATAAATATAAAATTAAAAAATATACAAATTTTAAATAAACAATAAAATAAATCTAAAATTAAAAAATATATGAATTTTCAATAAACAACAAAATATATATATATATATATATATATATAAATTTCACAATATTTATTTCATTGTTTTTGTTTTTATGTTTATTTTTTATTTTTATGTTATTTTATTTGTTTATTTTTATTTATTTATATTTATATTTCTTTGCATATTTTTATATATATATAAAAATAAATAAAATTATGCAAAGAAATATAAATATAAATAAATAAAAATAAACAAATAAAATAACATAAAAATAAAAAATAAACATAAAAACAAAAACAATGAAATAAATATTTAGAAATTTCACGATATATATATATATATCGTGAAATTTCTAATTTTAAAGCACACTGACCAAACCCTAAAAGAAAAGATTTGTTTCATGTTCGGACTGTGAGGCGAGGAGTTGCAGGGTCTGACAGGAAGGAGGAATTGCAGGTCCAATGCACGCGAGCTTTCTGAAGACTGCCGATGTCTTCTATCATTTGCCCTGTCGTCATCCTCATGTGCGGCTTTTGCTTTATATCTCATATTCTTCGATCAGCATTCAGCGACTGTTCTCCCGGTGTCTGATCATTCTCCTCATGTTTCACTGTTGCTGCGGGGGATGCTTTCTGCAAAAAACATGTTTTATTCCAGGTAGGATGTTTTATTCCAGGTAGGGATGCCGCGAGAGACACCAGAAGAACCACATCAGTGCCATGCCAGCCCTGTCCCGCCCGCCCAGCAGTCACGAACTTCACGATTTTTTCCGATTTTTATTGCCATTCAAAAAGTTCGGCGAATTTTGAACTTCACTCAAAAAGTTTGCCGAACCTTGTGACTATACTAAAATATATTTAAAAAATAAAAGTAGTCTTTAAAAAAAAATCTAGAAGTGAAATATCTAAACCTAAAAATAAAATGTAGCTTTATCCATTTATCTAAAGCTTTAACCTTAACTATAAATTTGTGCATCAGTGACTGTCTGAGATGAAGATGCAAAGTGACATGAGTGGCAGTTGGGCAGTGAGAGCTTCCACCCAAATACGAGTATATCTTTCAGAGCAGATTGTGGACCTCAAATTCGTGTACTTGATATAAACGTTTGAGTATTCTCATTATTATGTATAAATAATAAAAGTTTAAGATGTTATAATTTAGAGTATAGCTTGATAACTAATCATAATAATTAATAGATTTTATTAGTTTTCGAGAACATATCATAACTATATATGCCCATATATTATAAAATAACAATATTATTATAAATGTAAATAACATAAAATTATTAATATTGTTATCTATAATAGCATGACATAAAACTATATAGTGTTATATATAATTTGAAATATGTTTTAAATTTATTATTTTTTTTCAAATTGATTTAAACCTTCTTGAAAACCCCAAATTTCTGAACCTTTCCCATCCTGTTTGAATTGATTTCTCCAAACCTGGTAACAATGGAAAAGATCTTATCAATTGATTTCACATCGAAAATACCAATTGATTTCACAGGGAATTCTTGCTACCCAGTGAAGTGGATGCTTAAGATATCACAACACATCCAAAGGCCTCTGGATGGCACGTCTTGCATGCAGAGTGGCAAAATAAACATAGAATGGCCTTTGGTTAGGCTAAAATGTGAGTACTCAATAACTTTGAACTTTTACGTTCTTTTTCAACCACCCAAAAAAATCCTTTTGAGTGGGTTGTGACCTAGGAGAAAGGCGGTATCAGGGTTTTGTTTGCATTGCTAATACTTTATAATCACTACAAAGCTCTCTTTAAATAATGTAGACTATTGAAGAAGTGGCTGACCTTTTGGCCACCTTTGGAGTAAAAATTTTCTCTTTCTTTCCTTCCATTTTCACCAGATCTGCTTGCACAGCAGAAAAGAAAAGGCAGGAAGTTGGCAGCCTCCATATTAAGGGTTAAATGCAGACTTGACCTAAGCGGTAATGTGAAAAGTCATCTCTTAGTGCAATAACAATTGTTTGTGCAAGGAACATGATAGATCTGCAAAAACGTGCACTCAACTTTGCCTTTCCTTACAGCGTAGATGACAATTAATGCTAGTAGGGTTCTTAAGGGCTGCACTTTTCCATTTTTAATTTTATCTTGTAGCTGGTGTTGTAATTTGTAATCACCAAGTTATAATTAATGTGAAGAAGCTTGCCACATGTTGGAGCTATCTATTACAAACAGGGTTCAAGTCTGCTATAAGTTTTAGGCAGGACTGAAATAGTGATGGTGTGGATGTATTATTGGTTAAAGCAATTACACAATATGCTTTGTCTTCATGCAGATCTAGACTGTATTTTTACAGTAATCTGTAACCTTGTAACAAAAGCGCTAACTCCAGATGAAGCACTGGCTATGGCAGAACAGATAGCAACAAAAGTCACCCAACAACCCAATGATAAACCTGCCTTGCGCTTGAGAATGTAAGAACTTCAACTTACCTTTGTCTGAAAGTACTATTTTGTGATGCAGTAATTTGTTGAGAATTTGATAATAGCTTGGCTTTTTGTTAATCTCTCAGATTATTCAATCTGTACAACATGCTTGACAATCCATATAGCAAATTCTTGGTTTACAAAAGAGCTCTTAAATTGGCAGCTAATGCGAGAGTTGCAGATCTCATTATTCCCTCTTTCAAAAAGATGGATACATTCTTGAAAGAGTGGAACATAGCAAAAAGTGATCAACGAGAACTTTTTTTGATAATTTCCAACATCCTGAAGGACAGTAAAGGGTAATTTCTCCCCACTAATTCTAGACTGTAAGCTTTGGGTTTGGTTTATTTATTAATACAATTTTCATAATATGTTTTTCAGTTCAGCAAAAGATTCTTACGCCTTTCTTATAAAGTACTTAGCAACATTTGATGGTGAGGATGCTTACACCCTGAGTGAAGCAAAGGAAGAAGCTGTGAGGGCCATAATAGAATTCGTTAAAGCACATGATATGTTTCAGGTTGCATTTTATTTAACTTATAGTTTTCATTTTGTCACGAAGTGTATCTATGAACTTCATTGTTTGAAATGCTTGAGAATATTAGAGGGATATAGGTTGAATAGGGTTGTGCTAGAATCTTCAGTTTTCCAATTTTTAGTTTCTCTTCTATGCTCTATTTTCACATGAATTGTAGCAGTTGGAGAGTGTTTACCCACATGAAAAGGCTGAATTTTGTGCATTTTATTTGGAACTTTGGGAGGAAGAGAAGCATAATGTAGTGAATTAATTTAGATTAATAAATCTACTGTCACAAAAAAACCATAATATTTGCTAACACTAAGGTGTTGAATCTATGTTCCATTTAGCATAATGTTAGATTTTATCTGACGATTACCTGTTCGATTTCATATGTTGTTATATACATGATTACCATTTTTTTTTATTGCGAGTTTCTACACATTCGGAGAATTCAATAACCAAAGTGATTTTGCCTGCTTCAGTGTGACTTACTAGATATGGCTGCTGTGGCACAACTTGAGAAAGATGGAAAATATGTTTTAGTTTACCGCTTGCTGCATATTTTCCTTACGCAACGGTTGGATACATATTTGGAGTTTCAAACTGCAAATTCTGCTTTGTTGAAAAGCTATGGTATGCTTCTCTATCATAGACAAAGCAATGTCTATATTGTTCCTTCTAAGTTTTAGTTGCTTTGCGGTTATGTGGTAATTACAGTACAGCTTGCACATTTTGTGTTCAAATGTAGGTATCGTTCACGAAGATTGCATAACGAAAATGCGGTTAATGTCTCTTGCTGACCTTGCTTCAAAAGGGTCGGGGGAAATTTCTTATAGTTCCGTTAGGGACACATTGCGGGTATTGCCTGTTTACATGCATCTCTTAGGTGTCCAGTCTTGCTATGCTAGAGTTGTGTAAGTTGACTATGGCTCTATTGCAAGTTTACACCTGCTTTTAACTTCTGTTTGACTTAAATAGGTCACAGATGACGAGGTAGAGTTTTGGATAGTTCGGGCTATTAGTGCAAAGCTGGTAGACTGTAAGATGGATCAGATGCACCAGGTAGCAGTTGTCAGGTATATATGATGCATGCCTTAGTCACATTTGTCAGGTACATGATAGTTTATTTTTCTTTTCCACAAACACTTGTTATAAATTATTGTCTTTCTGGTGGTGACTTGCAGCCGATCTACTGAGCGTGTATTTGGACCCACGCAATGGAATGAACTGCACTCAAGATTGTCACTTTGGAAGGTGATAACTTCTGTATTTATTTTCAGATGAACTTGCATAATTCAATCTTCATTGTAAAAAATATAATGCTCTCTCATCCAGTTCTTTCTTTATAGTTTGTGTAAATGCATTTGTTATTTTATCTTTAGTTTGCTCTTTTGGGGTTCTATTTGAAATCGTGTGACCAAGGCACTGTTGTTCATTTGGATGACACTCAATCTGCTTGATCCTACAGGATAATATTGCAAATATTATTAGAAACATTCAGCAGGCTAATGCTGCTCCTGAACAGACAGCTGAAGCAATGCAAGGAATGGCAGTCTAATAACTATGTATTTAACATTTTTGCTGATTAAAATCTTTTCTGGTGTTTTATCTGATCAGTAAAATGAGCGGAGTTACATTCAGGATCAGTATTATTAGGCTTTATGAAATTAGGTTTTCTATTGAAAATTATTGTTTTGTAGGTTTAAAGACAAAAGATAAATAAGGAGTTGTTCCTAGACATGTTATTTGTGATTAGGCTCTTATATCCCAGGTAAGAATATCAGGATATAATTATGTTAAACATTCTTGGAAATGGAGTGCCGAACTATGTGGTTCTGCATATTATACATTTTTAGTAAGCTTGATCACATGTTTAATATAATCATGTTGACCCACTTTTAACCTTTCATCATTGATTCATTTCTAAGCTTCAAATACTTATTGTGGATTTTTGCATTAGTTGCATGCTCAAAAATGGAATGCTGAACAGTGTGGCTCTGCTTATTATTTCTATTTAAGATTATTGGATCACACATTTAATCATAATCAGGTTTAACCAATTTTTGCTTTTCACATTTGATTCAGTTCTAGGATTCAAAGACTGGAATTTTGCACTAGTTGCACGTAGTGCATCATGTGTTTCCTTTTCAGTGGAGTTCTTGTTGGCTCAGAGGTGGCTACATTTTGTTTTAATGTGTTTCTATTTTCCAGTTCATCTTGCTTTTAAGAAGATTATAGGATATGACACTATTATCTATTAGGGAGCAACTGCAAGATTATATGATGCCCACTATTATCTATCAGGGAGGAAGTGGAATGTGGAAGATGACATGATGCCAATTGTAGTGCAGCGACTGCATATTTTTATTAATGGTTAAATTTGGTAAGTTTTTAGGTGAGAGACTATATTTAAAAAATGCACTCAAAAAACATTTTCCATGTTGTAAGATATCATTTCTTCCACAATATATGATAAAAATATTAATGTAGGCCACAAAAACATTTTCCATGTAAGATATTATTTCTTCCACAATGCTTGACAAAACATATGAATAGAGGGAGTTCGATTTGCCGACTGATCTTTCCAATGACAAGCTTGGTGGCTGCAGTTTGTCTTAGTTTTGTATCTTCTTACCAGTCCATGCCACTTTAAAGGAGCGTACAGATACTGCATTCATCTCGTAGGGAGTAACGGTGGAGTGAGGCATATATTGTTTTAATGGGGAATTTTGTCTCGTGAATTTTGGAAATTTTAAGGGTGGGTGAATATATACACATTACACACACTCCAACAAAACATTCTTTTAAATGTTGTAATATATTACTCCTTCCACAAAATATTTGACAAAAATTATATAAATAGAGGAAACTAGATTTGCCCAACTGACCTTTCCAATTACAGAGGTCAATTAGAAGCATGATTTTTGCCTTGTTAAAGTGGACAATTAATCACAGTGCCATAAACTAATAATGGTTTCAATAACTGGCTATTATGATAGGCCTTGATTATGGTATGGCATTGGCGCTCAAAGCAAGAAAGCACAAAAACCTAGGAGATTTTGTGATATTGGGAAGAGGGTAAATGATTCCACCAGGACTTGGCCTAAAGAAATGGAGGCACTGGAGGTAAATGAGATGCCTCCAATCTGTCAATTTATCATTGGAATGACGTTAATATGTTGTTGGTTTATTCTTGATTGAAAGGGCGATCAATTTATCCCCCAACTGAAAACATAGAAAAATACATGCCCTGCTGGAAACTGAAGCTGAGAAAGAACCCTGAAGTTAATGAGGATCAGAATAATTAATGGAGTTCCTGAAGTTCCAACTTAGGGAGAAGCTGACAGATCCTCTAGGAGATCCAAGATGGAAAACAAACAGAACAAGGCCTGAGATATCATCTGTATCTGATTTTAAACTCAAGCATATATCTTTTCTCTACACCATGTAATGTCCAACTATAATGCCAACTGAATCTATGAATCAGCTGTGACCAGACTTGGAGATTGCTTTATGCCTGTGAATTGAGGAATGGTTCTCAAGAAACTCTTCATACAATTAGCAAAATCAGTTGGCTCCTCAACAGGAGATTGAGAATAGACTGTAAAGCCCAGAGCTGCAGACTCCAGCCGTGATACATATTAGTCTTAGTGTTCACTGTCCCACAAGTAAGAACCAAGATTAAAATGCTCACACTCTGTGAAAAAGTGCTCTGGGAAAACAGTATACCCTAAACATACCTTGGGAAGGCAGATCACTGAGTAGAGGGAATGATAACAACATGCTTTAACAGCTTCCTCCCAGGGGATCCAGAAATTAAGGCTCAAATATTGAAAACTCCAGTAATGCAGGCATAGTCTGTAGTCCTGAAAAGGAGGAAAATCTTGCTTTAAGCTTGAGACTCACTGCAGACTGATGGAACCAAAAGAATGTATGGGGGATGTTCATGCTGACAAGGAGCAAAAACCAGGAGCCTCTGTAAATGCAAACTGGAGAGCATTATACTGTATAGAAAAAGAAACTCAACTGGCACTCGAAATCATGATGGAAAGTGCAATGTTTCAAACAAAGTTCTCACCGCGCCGAACAAACTCCAGAAAAAATAACAGTATAAATGGATAGTTCAAATTTTCAAAAAGATACAGCATCTTTGTCAAGGGTTTCCTTGAAACCCTCAACAAATTCATTCTCCTCGCTATATCCTAGCAATAGGCCATGTTGGATCCCTTTACTAGCCAAGAATTCTAAAAAGCGTTAGTTTCTCTGAAACAATGCAAAGAAATAAATGTTGTCCAAGGATCTTGAGAGCCATTTGTTTGTCTATATATTCAAATTAAGACACCAACATGAAATATGTTATTTTTTTCATAGGCAACACAACACTTCAAAAAGTCACCAACGGGTTCTTAAGCTTAGTGTAGACATTCAAATATAATCAGCAACTGTTTGACAATGTTTAACTTTGACATTTTTATTCTATTTTGCCCTTTATTTATTTTGGGAGCATTCATTATTCTTTTCACCATCTTATGAGCGCTAAAAACGTCATTTAGGGATTCCTATTATATTTACAACCCCTGTTAATGAGATCTTAGCAGTATTTGTCCCTCTGGGACAAGGCCACACAAGGCAAATAAGCCACACCCTAGCATTGTTCCCTAGTGCGACCTTAAACTAGACGCTCTTACGATAACTTTTTAAATTCAAGACGTTTCATATTGGTTCTTTTGTGCTTCCAGCAAGGTTGGCAAATGGAAATATTTCAGAGTTTCTTTTATACAAATACATTAAGGTGTCTCTAAACACTATCTTGCAATAACTCGGCAAATTGAACAAAACAACATTATTTTTTTCAATTTAAATTTTGCTTTATTCTAATAATCATAGGGTAAGTCTGAAATCATTTTATTGCAGGGTACTCATTTTTAAACATTCAAATTAATTTATTTAATTGTATTTATATAGTAAAATTCCAAATTTATATACTCATTCTAAAAAAGGAGAATTACATCGACTTGAGGCCCTTTTGGGCTATGTAGGCAGTACTTAGATTACAAGTGTTTTTTGAAGATAACTTGGCTATTCACCCAACTCTATTCCACTATTTTAGTATTTGATTTCTATTTGTTTTGTGTATGAGTTAAGATTTTGTTTTTGTATGTCTTTTGCATGACAAATTGGCACATGCAGACAAACAATAAACTTTCATAGACAAAGACATGCAACCAGATCAAAAAATTAGTTGCACAGTCAACCAAGATGTGATCACAGTGAACAGAGAAGGTTGTAGTGCGACCCTGTCCTTTTAGCGCGACATTGCCTCAACACAATATGAAATTCTATTTTCGATTGCGACACAATTCAAGGGTTGTTACAGTCAGTTTTTATCAAGTCACCTTGCACAATCAACATAATTTCAATTTGCATATTTAGTTGTCAATTTACTATTTATGACTTATTTTTAAATCTGTAAATTATTGTATTTCATATTTAGATATGTATATTTTGTAGATCTAAATCAACTTTTAATAGTTTCCCTGACATGATAATGAATAGAGAAATCACAATAATAAAAAACTTATGGGAGATATTTTAATGATCATGATTTTGATGTTATAACAATGATAGACCATTTGATTTTGATGTTACTTGGGAACATGAGTCCATAGAAACAAATTCACCTCTATAATTTTTTTCAAATTCACTTTCTTTCTTGACCAATAATCTAGAGTAAAAAGAGTAATTCAAGTCTTAAATAAAACAAGATTTAAAGGTAAACAATCAAAACAAGATTAAAATGTTTTCATTTTTTTTTCCTTAATAAAAACATTTCAAAGCAATAATCAATTTCTAAAATTACTTGTTTACAAATAGTGGATATTGAGACCTTACTTGTCATATAGCTTCCCTTTTGTGAACTAATGAAGATGCATTTCCTTCCTTTCCTTAGCACATCACATGCTAAAATTGAAAGTTGACATTCCTTCTAACACATTTTATAATATCGCATCTACTTTAACTTCATGTTTATCTTCACATGATACTGCTCTTGCACTACAATGCTATAATATTAGCATAAAGTTACGACATGATGATAATGCATCTCTTTATAGTTCTTTCAATGTTATTGATCAACAAGAAACAATTAATTGATATATATTCCATGAATCTTCCAAACTAATGGAAGACCTTATCCGCCCACCTCCCACACCTCTTCTTGATGGTGTTTGCATGGCCATTCAATTAGATATTATTAGGGTTTGTGCTTGTGAAGTCATTCAAGATCAAATCATCAATACAAGAAAATCAATAGAAGAGTTGTAAAAGCTAAATCAAGATTTCAGTTTAGAGATTATATCACTAAAAAATAACAACAAATTTACAAAGAATCAAGAGTATATTAGTATCAATCATGTAACTTCATCTAGTTATCATTTGTCCGACAAGCAATACACATTTACAATTAATGCTTCAAAATACAAAATGTTAATAAGAATCTAAGTGAGCTTCTAAGAGAAATGATTCAAAACAAGTAGATTACATTATCTTCTATGCCTTTTCTAAAAATGTCAAAATACTATTGTGCATATCCTATAATGTATATCAGAAATATAATTGTTGAGTTGTAAAGAATAAAATATAAAACATCATTGATAGTGGTGATGCTATAACAAATAAATCAAGTAAGCAACTTAATTACATTGCATCTTTAAAAAAATAAATACATAAAGAATACAGAGAAAATATGGATACAAAAGGACAATTCAAAACAATAAAAGATTTAAAAAAACAAAATTAGATTAAACAAGATTACAAAAAGAACAAATGGAAAAATAAGATTGTAAAAAGAACAATTACCAAAAGAATAGTTGCAAGACAAATTCAAGATAAATAAGAAAACACTTTTCTGAAAAGATTTCTCATGAAGAAATTTTCGAAGTAAAATATTTCTACAAGGTTTGATACAAATATGGTTGCAAAATATTCAAGCACTATATCTAATTCATGCATAAAAGAGTAAGATACGACAAAACTTATGGTTACATCTTCCAATCAAGAAGTCAAATGACCAAATTTATGGTTGCATCATCTGGGCAAGAAATCAAAGCACAAATTACTTCTCTTCTTAGTGTTCAACCAATAACACATGATTATTCTTTAGTTCAACATGTTATGCAAGATCCTAACAATGATAACTTATTCAAAAGCAATATAATATTCAAAAACAACTCCAATCTATGGTGCAGTAAGTTTCTCATACATATACGAAAGTTGATCAAAATGATATCAAAATTTCAAATACAATCTAAGAAGTTAATTATTTTCCATGATAATGATTACATGGATGACTATGATCCTAATTCTATAGAGGACTGGTACAATCTTGATGATACAAAACCTATACAGAGGCATTCCCTTGATGAGATCCTTGGCTTACAATACATATTTTCTCCATTTGTACACTTCTTTGTTACTTATTCTATCCCAACTTTCAAGCATTCTTCTAACCCTTGGGTTTGTTTTCATTTTGGGTACTCGCCCTTCTGATTTTCAAAATCGATTTGAACAATTTAAAACACCTATCTTACCATGTTTTCAATGCACTTTCTCTATGACATATCTATTATGTTATGGATTATATTGCTTTTACATGATCATGTCTTGCTAAGTTGGGGGCATGTCTTCATTCTCTATGAAAACTTCAACATGCTGTATTTATCCACAATCTTCCTACCATATTAAGTTATATATAATACAAATGTTTTTCTAATCACCCATACTTTACATTATGTTACATAGATATGTTATTTTGATTGAAAAACACCATTTTATTTTAAAACAATATATAGTACATCGTTGATCGTACAAAAAATATGGGTGGAAAATTCACATCCCAAAAGCATAATCAAACCGAGCTAAAACAAGTCTCGAGAGAAAATCAAAGTCCACAAAAGGCCACCACACAACAAACACAACCAAGGTTACACTAACTCAAATGCACATTAAAAAAAAAAAGATAAATGAAAGCACTAACAACAAGGAACATATCAAGCAACAACAACAAACATGGCGGTAGGCAGAGGCGAAAAATATTGAGGGTTTAGTAACACCTTGCTGCTTAATTACAGGATCTTGCTTGGAGGGCAAAATGATGAGAGCCAATTGCGGGAACTTCTTTTGTAGAGGACTCCATCCCCCCGCCACCAGTATCCCCATCAGATCCACGGTGTGGAGATGAACGAAGGCGAGGAGAGGCACTCCTTTAGTTCCTAGACCGTCCGCTGTCAGAACGTTGATGTCTATCCCATACACATAGCCCAGGGGGGAGTGGTTATGGGGGGATAGGGGGTGAGCGGGAATATAGAGACTCACGATTGACTGCACAAAGAGCATTCCCCTAATGGTCTAAGAGAATACACATATGGTGGAGCTCAAGTCGAATTTTATCCCTCTGATTTTGAATATAGAGGGTAACATTAGATATCACAACTTTTTTAGTTACATTATTTTTCCAAAACTTCGTGATTAAAACATGCTTTATTTATAGATTTTTAAATTTGAAAAAGATTATTAGTATGAAAATTTTGTTAGAATCTGTTGTATCTTAAAGGGAGTAAGACATAGTCCCCTAGGAGAGCCATCTTCTATGTGAAAATTTCAAGGTTAAACGGCTTGAAGAGGGTATGAATCCATCTCTACGCCGACTGAGTATGAGGGTAAAACCAAAATAGGTGTTTAAGGGTTTTGAATGGTGACAAATGGAGTAAGTGGAATTTGAGACCCCCATATGCTTGAGTCAGTCACCCGCATACAAACCTTGGTAAATAATACACCATTATATATGTTATTTGTTAATAATGATATTTATACATATGGTTATGTAAACTAATCTCATTTACTCTACACTTTTTTCAAAATTCTCACTTTACTACATGATAAGTTAGAGCTTGATATGTTCTTGTTTGTATGGCATTGTCATGCCATTTGTGTATGGCCCTTGCCCTTGTGTGTTTATGCGATATTCACATATCCTTTGTATGTGGCCTTTAGACTGTATGTGTGACATTATATGTCAATTACGTAACATTTTATGACATTACTTGTATGTTCATTGTTTGTTACAATGGTGCCATGATTCATATCATGTATTATTTGTATTTTTACTCTTGTATCACGATACATATCATGCAACTGCTACTTATGTACTTCAATGCTATATCTAACACATATTTCATATACAATTCAATGTTAAATTCAAAGCTATGATGAAATACACTTCAAATGTTGATATGATACAACATGATTACATATGCCATATATTTTATAGTTCTCTTTTGAGATTAGTGACTTGCAAGATACGTATCTTATCTCAAAAGAGGCATCACAGTGGGCTTGCCTTAAAAATTTAAGTATTATGAACAACAAATTTTGAATTTATGACAGTATACGTTTTTTAGAATTAAAACACGATTCATAATTTTTAGATTCAGACACATGTCAAGTATGTGCACTCATTCCTGCAGTTACAAGTTATAAAATTTAAACAGTTACAAGTTGCAAGTTTCCAAAGTTATTGTTGGAGAATTAATTTCATTTGGGTCTTTATTTATATTTTTAGGTTTATCTTAAGTCTAATTTATGTGTGCATTTATTATAATTATAAATATATTTTATTTCAGATTTATGAGGTGGCTTTCACTTCTTTTATCTACTTGTAAGTTTTGGAAGTTACTTTCATAATTAACTCCTCTGTCACATGTCACACACATTCTTTTCATTTATAAGAGGTTAAGGATGCTTGGCATACATGCTGAAATTTACTCATATGACTCTTTATTTCTTCTAGTTCTACATAAAGAACTCTCTTCTCTAATTCTTCTACACTTGCTTTATCATAATAATTTTTTTTGTACAATCGTGCTCTTGCATCCTTGATATTATCTTGGTCTAAGATCATTCTTCTCTTAAATTTTTTATGCTATGTATTTGGAGACTCATTGTTGTAAATCTTTTAATATCAGTGTGAGTTTTTCCTCAATTTGATGGTTTCTCCTTGTCATTTTTGTCTCAACATTGTAGATTGTTTCTTTCAATGTGATGTTGTTTTGTTACATTCATTTGCTCATATATCTCAACGTTAATTAATGATCTAGGTAATAAATCTAATATGATATCAGAATATATTTCTCTTTTGACGTTGAAACTTGAGTGGTGTAGGGTTTTTAGAGAATAATTTTGATTTTTTTTGTAAGGACTTGCACCCTTACGTCCAATTTTAAGTATTTTTTCTCCATTTATAACTTACCCGTTATCATTTTGTTCACATATTTGCAGAGTAACGTGCATTTCAAATTGATCTCAAAAAGAATATTTTCAATTTTTTAAAACTAGTTACACAAATAAAATATGTTATTTCTTCTATTTTTAAAAATTCATCACATTAAAAACTTGTCTAAAAAAGAGGTCATCTTTTTATTAATTTTTTTTTGAGTTTTGTTAATATGTCTACTAAGAATATGTTATTAAAATTTTAGAAAAACTCAGATCACTTTTTTTATAAATCATCAAAAACATACCCACAAGTTTTTCTTTTCAAAAAAATATGGTTAATTTAAAAAAAAAAAATCTTTTTGACATTTTCCTCACTTTGATTTTTAATACTTTTCAAATCAAAACATTAAAAAAAAATAGTTTTCATTCAAAAAAACAAATTCTAAGTTTTTTTAATAATATCTACATTGGTTTAAAAATTAAAACAACCAATTAAAGTCTTTACATCAAGTTTTAAGTCTTATTCAAACCAAGTTTGATTTTTTTAATAAATCCATAGCTAATTTACAAATAAATTTTAGTATTTTTGATGTTGACTTACATCTACAAGGTAATTGATCTAATCCTTTTAAACTTTGCTTTAATTATAATGGTTTTTAAAGCAAAATAATTCAAAATCTTGTTATTTACATTTTTTTATCGTGAGTATTTTTCATCTTTAGAAATTTTGTTGATATGAATATCTTTAAATATTCTTTGGATTAATTAATGTTTGTAATATATATATTTTTAATGATAACTAAATTTGTATCTTTTGCTTTCATGACTTTTAAATTGACAATTTTTACTTTTTAAGAAAAGTATGTAAACTATTTCTTTTAAAAACGATGAAATAATTGTTCTTAAAAAATAAATTACATATCAAAATGACACTTTAAATACTTTACAAGCTTCTTTTATTCAAACAACTATGCAATTGTCTGTTGACATTTTAAATAAAAAATTTACGTCTTTTGCACAACATTAACTCTTATAATGGTGAAACTTATTGTACTTCTTAAACAACTAAAATTTCTTTGAACACTTCTTCTGCCAATCTCAACTTAAAAATAATGAATTCTATGGGTTATTCAGGGTTTGGACTTAGTAAGTGTGAAGATGGTCTTTTAAAACCTATTTTACTTAACTTTAATGTAAATTGTAAAGGTTTCAATTTTAATGATTTAACTATTTCTCATGTAAATTTAACATCATATTATCCTCCTCACTGCATGACTTAATAATGTAACTTTTTTGATTACAATGTTTGAAATGCTTATGCTTTGGTTAAAAAAATTAAACCTTGTGTATATTGCAAAAAATACGGACATCGTATCTCTAAATATTAAAAATCACATCCATGCAAATCTTATAGTAAATTCACTCATGACACTTTGCATTATTGAAAAACTACTAAGATACCTAATTCTAAGGTAAACATAATTTGAATCCCTAAAAAGAATGCTTCTTCTAAAGACTTTGATGTGTCTTCATGTGATAATTCTTCGATTGTTTCACATAGAATATCTTTTGCAAGTGACACATCTTTTTGTCTCTATTTTAATATTCTAATTTTGTTTATTGCATTCCTTAATTTTTATTGCAAAAGAAATATGTTTTAATTATTTTGACTAACTTCTTTGTCATGCAGGAATTCACACTTTATGATGGAATTTGTTTTTGTTCCATTTACCTTGTACATCTACTTTTATTATATTATGTATGTAGTTCATATTTTTTCTTGGCATATTAGTTACTTTGAAAGCTTGGTGTTAATTTTTTTGTTTTACGGGGGTTCGTGGATTTTTTTTGGTATTTATTCCATTACAAATCGACCACATTATTCGAAGAGGATTCATGAAGATTCTCGATGATCTCACTTTCATCCTTGCAACTTTTAACAACACCTTCTCTTCTCTCAAATTATTATAATTCTTCTTGAAGGAAAATTCTATTAAAGGAAGATTAATTTAATTTCAACTCCCTTCCTTGTTTTGTAAAAGGTTTTTTTCTATTTTTTTAATTTAAATTAAGTTTAAGAGGGAGTGTTGAAAAATTAATCTTATTTAAATTTTTATTTATATTTTTATGTTTATCTTAAGTCTAGTTTATACACGTATTTATTATAAATAAAAATATATTTTATTTCATATTTATGAGGTGGCTCTCACTTCTCTTTTCTACTTATAAGTTTTGAGAGTTACTTTTACAAGTAACTCTTCTACCACATGTCACACACACTTTCCTCACTTGTAAGATAATTAGTGATACTTGACATATATGTTGAAGCCTGCTCATGTAAGTCCTTATTTATTGTAGCTCTATATAAAGAGCTCTCATCTCCCATTCTTTTACACTTATTACATCACAACAATATTTATTCTTTCATATTCATGCTCTTGCATCGTTGATGCTCTCTTAGCCTAATGCCATTGTTCTTCTAACTTTTTTATCTATGTATTTGGAGACTCATTATTGTAAATCTTTTAATACTAGTGTGGATTGTTTCTATATTCAATGAATTTCTTACTTATCATATTCATCTCAACATTGTGGATTGTTTATTTCAAGGTGATGTTCTATTGTACTTATTTTCTCATTTATCTCAAATGCTAATTCATGACCTAGACAAAAAATCTAATAGTTATAGATTTAGTTCGGTATTTATTATCTATTTAGTATAGATACAAGATACATGATATTCTTTCATATTCATATTTCTACATGAAAATTTAAAATTTTAAAAGGTTTAAAGTGTAAAGTTTCAACTAGAATAAAGATTTATTTGTAGTAGTATGATTCATCTTTATGTTGCAAGTAGACTACATAGATTCTAGTGACACTCAATGTCTATGGTTTCATTTTATACATTGTATTGAACCACATTTAGTGATTCCACCATTCAATTATTTTGCAGAGTAATCTACATATTTAGATGAGAGGTAAAACATACAATCTTTCTAACTCAAAGTATTTTATTAGTTTTCAAATTGAGACTTGATAACTCTCAATTTGCCATAGGTTCAATATTTTTCTAAATGTTTCTACAAGGGGCACCCACTTCTCTATTTTAAAATTACATAGAAATTAGATTGCATACTCTTTCAAGGGTATACTTTCCTTGCTCTCTTTTCAAATTGTGAATTGTTAATTTTCAATATTTTTAAATATGGGTAATACCTACTTTCAGTGGCATTGTTACATGTTTTTTGCATTGAGAGATCTTGCACAATCACACTTCATATCAAAATACAATGTGCATACATATTTGGTTTCACATCTCCTTTACTCTAATAATTTTACTTCATTGCATCACTAGAATAAAGTGGAGGTAAATATAACACTTAAATCTAATCATTAAGTGTTTGACAATATTTAATCTTGACATCCTTACCCTACTTGTTTCATTCACCATTTATTTAACTTATAATCTCTATGAGATTATTCATTATTCTATTCACTACCTTATAATCATTGTAAACATCATTCATACATCTTTTTTCACTTATAAAATCTTGTAAGCTAGATCCTAGCAGTCTCTGTTCTTCTGGGACAAGACCACGCTAGTCAAATAGGGTCGTAACTCGACCTTTTTCACTAGTGTGGCCTTGTCCCTAATGATCCAATGATAACTTTTCAAATTTGAGACATTTCATATTGGCCCTCCCATACTTCTAGTAAGGTTTATTAAATAAAATATTTTAAAGTTTTCTCTATATAAACATATCAAGGCCTCTCCAAACACTATCTAGTAAACACTTAGCAATTCTACTACACATTTAACAAAAGAGCACTATTCTTTTCATTTTCAATTTTACTTTATTATAAAAATCATAGGTCAAATTTGAAGTTATTTTATTACAAGTCAAGGGCACTCATTGTTAAGCATTCAAAATAATATATATAATTGTATATATATATATATATATATATATATATATATATATATATATATATATATATAATTGTATTTCTATAACAAATTCAAGATTCACACACTTACTTTAGGAGGGAGAGCTATATCAGCTTGAGGCCTTTTTGAGCTATGTAAACAACACTCAGATTATGTAATTTTTTTTTAGGATAACTTGACTATTCTTGTAAACCTATTCCATTATTTTAGAATTTGATTTCTATTTAGTTTATGTATAGGATTTAGGGTTTTGATTTTACATGTCTTCCATGTGGTAAATTAATACACACAGATAAACACTAAAACCTCAAAGATAAGTACATGCACCCATATTAAAAAATAGTATCACAATCATGCACAAGATGTGATCATAGTCAATAGACAAGGCTATAATGCGACCATGTTATCCTAGTGTGGCTTTATCCCAATATAGTTTGTTATTTTAATTTTAATTGTGACATAGTTTAGAGGTTGTTACAATCAATTTTTATCAACAGTCAACATAAATTTAGTTTGAGTTAAGTTCGCATATCTGTTTGTCAATTTAATATTTATAGTTCATTTTCAATTTTGTAAATAAATATATTTCATATTCATATCTATATATTTTGTAGATCTAAATCAACTTTCAATAATTTACTTATTTTTAGTATTTCATTATTAAATTAAAAAAATTAAACGAGTTCAAAGCCTCTTACAAGAGTTAGAGCTTCTACCTCATTATTGTGGATTAATGAATGCCTAATCATAAAACAACCTAAACTGGCCTTTCAAAGATTATTGTTTGATGAAGTTATCTTCAGAAGGCTTCCATTTAATGCATACTATCCACTATCTCACAACATTTACTTCTTTAGTAGGCAGCTTGAGAAAGATGTTAGCCTAATTGATGGAAATATATTTATCAGACTATAATAAGCCCTATTTCTCATAATTAACATTAAGTATAGATTTGTGCTTGATCCTTTGAATATCCCACTATTGTATTTTTTGTGTAGTTGTTAGGTAATAAACAAAGGTCGGGATTTTGAAGGTTAAAAAGACTTTCCAAAGCTTGATTCACCATGAGATGAGATTTATTATCAAGTATTCAAGAACTTGTAAAGTAATCCAAGCTATATCTCAATGAATATGAAGATGATATGGAAACATGTATCTTTAATTTGCTTAAAATATTGTTGATACCCACATGATGTGATTCACTATTAATACTTGTGTCTTTTTGGTTTCTGAAGGAAAAAATCCAGGGAGTTTGTACAATACCATTATTTGTAAATAATTTACTAGTTCTTATAGTAAGTACTTGGTGAAATAAGGTCAAATTATTTTTAAAAATATTTCAGAGTAATGAACACTTAATACTGTTACTTTTATAACTACAAATAATATTACCCCTTACTCTTTCTATGTTAACTATTGACTCGATCCAAAAATTATCTTTGTTTTGTGTAATATAATGACTGGTAGTTTATTCTACTTCAAAAAAAGATGAGTTCATATGTTAAAACAAGTGATCTTAACCAACACAATGCCAAAAATAATTTTCAACCCTTTCGTTGACACTTTTAACAAAAAATTATTAACATCATTCACCATTCGTTCAACAAGCCCAATTCCATGTCATAAAGACCTTTCACCACTAATCCATGTTAGAAACCATTTTAATGTTTGAAAATAATAGAACACGTGCTAGCCATCCCCTATTTTTTTTGTTGAGTGTGGTTTTCATCTGTTATTGATCCATGTAAGCCCCCACCATATTCCTTGCTCCACTTGTGACAATGTTGTCTCTCTTGATCGAGATTGGAATCACATTGCAGTGCTATCCATTTTGAATTGGAGGTATATTCTAAAGTAAAGTACTAAAGCAATAATCTCAAGCTCTAGAAATGTAATTTGTCTTCTGTTTTTATTTATTTTTTAAACATTTATGGTTATATCACTTATGTTTCTCTTTGTTTTTTTAACATTTGAGGTTACATCACTTATGTTTCCCTTTCCTTGTTTTACATTTGAGGATACATCATTTATTTTCAATGGGGGTATTGATAAACTAGGGCCAAACATGACTCCTTTGAGATGCCAAGCTTATATCTGTACCCTGGTCAAGGTTCCCTTCCATAATCCCACTCTTTAAAGCATCAAACATTGTTTGCCTTACCAAAATTTTAGTTTTTCTCATTTACTAAACTGTTTCACATTAGAATTGCCTATAAAACACTAGAGTAAGTTCAATTAATAGAAATTGTATGAAGCAATATGGGAAGATAAGTTTGTTTTAGTGATGAAGATTGTAATTTACATAACATTGCCAAGCACATGCTTCATTTAAACCAAACTGAATGGGTGGACTGGTTCAATTTCATAACCTATCACTTATACAAATGAAATAGGGGTTCTTTCATACATAAGTAGTTTTGATCAACTAAAATTGAAATTTTAATAGAATAAATAGAGTAACTCAGACCCCAATCTTCAATGAGTATTTGATTATATAAATTGATCAAAAGGAACAATAGTTATAGATCTCTCTATGATCCTATCATCTATCCAAATTCTATATGCTACTATCCAATCAAATATTTAATCCAATCCATATCATATTTTATCCTCCTTGGTAGCATTGTCTTTTGTAGGGCTACACAGACACCTGGTTGAGATGTTTAGAAGAATTTGAATCAACAATAAAAAAAAATCACAACAATGACATCAACTGAACCCACATTAACAACATTATCCTACCAATAAAGTTATCCAAAATAGGTATCAATTTAAGATCACAAGGCATAAACATTATGCATCTCGTACGCCTCTAATAAATTGAGATGCCATCAAGCCATTAAAAAAAATAAAAAAATCATTCATTCAATGGTGAAAACCAATTTTCTAATGCCTTGGGTAAGTACCATGATACAAACTAGTTTCTAGTGTCATGCGTAATAATCCATTATCTGTAAGTAAATCAACACTTGAGGGAAACCCCATATGCATCAGAATCCTCATCCTAAAACCATCATATCCATCCTAAAACCATTCTTATCCATCCTACCCATATCTTTCCATCTTATTTTCCATCCTATCATACCCAACTTTTCTTCCCTTATTGAACTTATTAAAGAAGTGGAAGAAGTTTTAATCTTGTTTTGGAAACAGCTTGACATATCCTTCGAGTAACACTTTGATGACTAGACATTTGGTTTCCAAATGATGTGGTCCTTGGATATCCTTGGTCCATTCCTCATTATTCTTCATCACCTTTGTGTAACCTTGAAATCCTTTCACCATTCCATCAACTACCATTCCCCATCCTGATTTCTAGGTTCATGTTTTACATTTACTAGTGACCCCCCTTTTGTAAATTCATAATCTTAAAAATCCCCAAAAAATACAAAGATAAAAAAATCTAAAAAATTTAAAAACATCCTATTTGTCTTATCCTATGTCATAATAAAAATCCAAATCCTTATCCTCATCAAAATCCACATTTTTTATCCAAACCCATGTCTCTTATCCAACAAATCATTACAACTATCCTTTATCCAATCGTCTATCACGTTTAACCTCATGACATATATCATTGCCTAGGGGTAAAATCAAATAAGGCACATTAAATCATGAATTGATCACCCATCCCATGGATTTTTAACAAGATAATTGACAAGACACTTATCACATAAAAATCAATACACAATATAATTCACATATTAATACTTGTGTTTATTCATTTTGATTGTGTCACTTGTATATATCTTTATCTAATCATTTATGTTTATCTACTTATCTGCATTTGTTTATTTAAATGTCTTTGATTAGTCATTTTATGGATATATTTGTTCTTATTTTATCCTTTTTATCATTTATGCAATAGTATAAAACAAATATGTCATCTTGGTCCTTTATACCAATGGTGCATTATGCTATGTGCTAATTATACATTTTGTTTATAATATTTTTATCTTTTACGTCAGTCTTATATGCATTATGGAATAAGTCATGATGGTCATACATATAATTCATCATGGTCATATATATATCATGGTGCATACTGCTTGGTGATACATTAAAATATGATTGCTTATACATATGGATTAATACCATGATAAAATAAAATCCTCAAAAGTCATCACTTATAAAACATCCAATCATCAAAACCGCTAGCCAAATCAAACATCAAATAATCTATCTAAATTAATCATATAAAAATATCTATCCAATCATCTATCCAATCACATCAATGACAAAATCACATCATCTATCTAAGTCACTCATCTAATCTAATCAAATCAAATCAAAAATCCAAACATATACCCAATCAAATCATTTTTCATTCCAATCATCCATCATTCCTCTAATTATATCTAACAGTTACAATCATCTCTAATGTATCATTTTTTCTAACATCCATTATCCTCATTAATCCTAATTAGTCTCTTTAGGGCATCCTTAGGACATCATCATGATCTACTATATCTTATCATTTATCATCACATAAATCCACTCTAGGGAGAACTACATTGACTTAAGGTCCATACAAACTATGCAGGTAGTGCTTAGTCACATGGGGTGTCTGAGGCCAAATTAACTATAATCATACAATCACTCATCATTCATCATTTTATTTTAACTAACTATCCATATCTAACTAACATCCTCATAGTTTAAATGTGCAAATATTAATTTACCATGTGCTCTATCCATTCTAGTCAAATCCTCCATCACCATGATCCATCATCATTAATCCATGCAATCAATAGAATTCTTGAGCTACAATCAATTAATTCATCTCAATCAATAGGGAGACATCGCTCCCACATCCAAACTTTTTTGCCTTTACTTCCATGCATAAATCATCACTTGGGGCAAATCAAGCATGCAGTTAATCAGTCAATCCAAATCTAAATTTGTCCAAAATTAAATCCAAAGCTGAGCTTAATTACAAATCAACCACCACCATCCACTTAATCATTTCCCTGATCTTTTCATTCCATTAGAGGAAATTTCAACTAAAAAAGGTCTCTAAGATAATTCCTAAAATGTGGAGAATGACATGAAAACAATCTAAATTACTTAAAATATGACATCATCCCCTGGGGGACCTCATTTAAAATAAAAATATAATCCTTTTTATTATGTAATTAAAATTACTAGATTATGTAATATAACTCACTCTAGTTAAACTAACCCAAGTATTTTTTATCCCACTTATTCAATTATTTTGGAAAGTATTGATATTTTATGATTTTTACTCATGTTTTTTTAAGATCCAAAATAGAAGGTTATATAATTTTTTTTCATTTCATCATAGAATAATGAAAGTAATAATTTAAAATGAACTAATTATTTTATTTTTCTATTTCTTTCACCCCTATTGAGCATAACCAATCCCGACAAGAGAGGGAGTTATGTTGGATCTTCTGTTTACAATATATAGGTAGTCTTATGATAAGATTACATACACAGTGGCCCTTTGAGTAATATAGATACATCAATTTGAAAAAATATCATCTTGTGGAAGCAATGCACTTTTGTGAGGTCAATACTCCAACTGAGTATGTAGGATCAATCTAAAAATAAGGGAAATGATCATTTTGAGTTGATCGATATGCAAGGGAAATGAATATGGGTTTATTCAATGTCATGCATTACATGATGCCCTATAGAGGAATTATATATTTTCACTCAAGATACAACATAAGAAAGGAAGGATATGTTTCATCATTCTTTGGATTATCATGTGTATCAAGTGCAATTCTAGTTTCAATCTCTCTATTTTTCAATCCAAATAAATTAATTGATACATGAAGTGCACTATGGGTGTGATAGGCACAGAAAAAATAATCCTTAAACTGATCCAAATAGATACTTGATTGGAGACAACAATCACTATTGGATCTCCAACATTGAAGGAAGTTATTATGCTAAGTGTATTGATCTTTCCAAAGATAGAGCCTAACACTTGAAATGATATAAAGTTTATAACTGGAAAGGTTAACTATGTAATTGTTGAATGTTCAATGTTTTATAAGGATAATTTTAACACTAAATTTATTCTTCTAAAACTAGTAGAGAATGTGAATTTTTATGAGCATATCAGAGAAGTGGACTACTGGGACAAATCAATAACATGTAACTTTTGAGATGATCTTTGAATACAAATGAGATTAAAGTTTTAATAATTTGATTTGTGACCTTTGAAGTAAAGGCATATGAGGTTGAAACATTATCCTAAATAAATTTTAAAGAGAATACAAGAGCGTCATATCCAATAGAGTTAATTTAAAATGCCAAGATTCTATGCATTAGACCTCATCCTAAGAATGTTTTTATCCTAACATGTGATGCATTTGGGATTTTAGCCCCTATGAGATAATTAACCCTCTCATAAAAAATGTACCATTTCATAAGTGTATACTCTACCTTGGAGTATCACTAATTGATCCACTTGTCTGATTCTATTTACATTACTCCCAATGTAGGATGGATGACTCAAAATCAATTTTAATGTTTATAGGTTGTAGGTACTAAATAAGTGGTGAAATTATTTATGTGCTTTGGGTTGGCCTTGATATGTAGCCATGCTGGTTGAGAAGATGCATATACATGTAGGAACTAGATGGATTATCAACAATGGATGGTGTAATGGCAGGCTAGAGCAAAAAAGTTACAATTACTTCATCATAGAATTGATATCTATGAGTATTTAAATCATCTATTAATTTGTAGTATATGATCTTGCATATCTATTTTGTATGATCTTACATATATGATTTTGTATATTTGTCTTATATGATGTTGCATATATGTTTTGTGGAAAATTTGAGAAATAACTAAAGGAAAGAGAAATAATTCCACAAATTTTCAAGAGGCTTCGTCATGTATTTAATATATAAACATTTTGAACTATTTTAGAGTTATATATATTTTGAACTCTTTTATAATGCCACTAGAATGATATTTTAACAATGTTAAAATAATCAATTCACTGCGAGAAAAAAGACAAAAAATATAGACATTGATCTAATGAGGCTAAAACATAATGTTTTTCATATCCTCTTTACAATTTTTTCTTTGAAAACATGATGCTTATAGAGAAAATATAACTCATCATAAAGGGATCTCTATTCTAAAATCAAGGTCCTGAGATCCTTGATTGAAGTTTTGTGTGACCCATAATTAGGAGAGAAATTAATATAACTAGATCACATATTATTTCTAGATGGGATCACATGATTTTTTTTTAATAATCTTGATCTAATAAGACATAACTACTTGATCACCTTTCATTTGAGACACCTCTTGTTTTTGTTCTAGTTTTTTGGATCTTTTAAAGAGATTGATAATGAAATGATGTCACCTTGTAGAAAGCCCATCTATTTATAAGTGTATCGAATATAGGACTTGCTCTTAAGATGGGAAGATATAAGTGGAATTGCTCTTGGTTCAGGTGGGAAGATGTCACCTTGTAGAAAGCCCATCATTTCTTCTTGTAAATTTTCTTCTTACAATTAATTAATATAACTGGATGGGAAGATATAAGTGGAATGTTATCTCTTAAGATGGGAAGATATAAGTGGCACTTATATATTAAAAAAATTTCATGGTGTGACCCATAATTAGGGGGCTACCTCATTTAGATCAAGGCTCTATTTCAATTAATTTCTTGGATGCTCTACAACATCACCTACCCCTTTATTTATATTATTTCTTACCAAGCCATCTCCTTAGTCTAATGCATGTGGGATTATTCATCTAATGCATTTTTATTACATGATACTATTTCTACTAGTTATTCCCCTATCTAGGTACATTACATTTCATCCCCATTAAATATGTTTTGCCCTCAAAACATGATAATAAATAGGAGGAAAAATTTAAAGCCATACCAAAAATAGGTTGAAGACTAGATGGAAGCTCTGCCATGCATTCATTTCTAATTCCACTTCTTCTATCGATGCTGGGCTATGAACATGGACATGAATAGTATGTATGCAAGTAGTATAGCATGAGATGGAAGTACATAGAGATCTCGGTATGAAATAAACTTAATGGAAGATAGGTCAACTAGGAGGTTAGAATCTAGCATTGAGATTTGAAGCATGATAATCATATGCTCAAATCTAGAATAAACATAAAATAGTTATCATTGTGAACCAACTGAGGGTATATGCCATCCCCCTTAGCATTATTTATTGGGGGAGGTGGACCCTTGATTCCCTACATGGGATCTATGATTGTTGGCATGGGATCATCTAGGGTCTACTCGAGCATGGTAGTTGCCTGAATGGACTCATTAGTGGAGTGCTCGAGCACTTTTGGTGCTTGCTCTAATGCTTCTACGATATGAGGGGGCATTGTTTAGAGATGTTACCAGTTGATGCAATATTTAATGAGCTTAGATAAGCCCATCACTTCCATCATTATCTAAGGTTTCCATATTTGGACCTCCACTCGAATCTACTCTTGAAGTCTGTTGATGAAGCAATGAACAAATAATGTAGTAGATGTGCCATTGGTTAAAGTCTCAAACTTAGTATGATATTTTTGAACAGTACTAGTTTGTTGAGGCTAAGTCAATCCAATGGTGAGATGACTTCCAAAGAGAATGGAAAATTCTATGAGAACCAAAGAAGTGGACATTAGTTTCAATTGAAAATGCATCCATTACAATATGACCAATTTTTTTAATTTTTATTTTTTGACACTAACACAAGATAAGATGATAGTTATTAGACTAAACTACACTTGATGATGATAGTACTCACAAGAAAGACACATAAAAGAAAGGAATAACCACTAAAACTAGTTGACACATACATAAAACAAGATGACGTGAACCTTAATTCTTCATAATATCCCTGTGTCATGACTTTTACAATATGTCAAAAACATACTACAATGACAAAGAAATAATGGGAGACATAATAACATTACTTTCCTAATTATCCTCCTATCCTTGGAGCTTTGGAATAAAGCTATAAAAAAACCTTTAACGCATGGGTAGATTTCAACATTTTCTTCAATAAGTGGCAACCAGGTCCTAGAGATCCAGCCATGTAGATCTGCGAGAGAGGGCCAGCAGCCACAAAAATGAAAAATAGCAGCATAGGAGGAAAAATATTCTACCCAATTAAATATTTTTTCAATTGTTTCAGGATCTAGAGATACCCTAACAAGTTTTAAAACACTTATAGGCAAAACATGAGAACTCCCAGATGATGCATGAGGAAGGGCATCGTGTAATCCAACTTTGAAAGCTGCCACATCAGCAAAAGTTCTTCCCCTAGGACCAGGGCTTGAACCAAGAACAGGAGATCCTTTGGCAAAATGCGTTGTAGGAACAGAGCCCCCATCCACTGAAGAAATAATAATAGGGGCCATCTGAACCCTTCCCACACACACAGAGGAAGTCCCACCCGCAACATGAGCCGCAGCCACACCTGGGTTTCATGAATCATTGCCTTCTGAGGCATGGGTTGCTGAGGCAAATAAGGTAGAGGATGGATGGACAATAGTTAAGAGGAAGAAGTCTAAGCCTTTGGTCCCCCATCTAGATATGAATCTTCGATCGTGTAAAAATAAAAAATAAAAACCTCATTTGTTTGGGAGGTTTTGCAGGGTGCTGATCCCGTCTGTTGACATACCATTATGTGTTTTGATAGCAGTTTTATCTATTCTTCTCTGCTATTTTTAGGTTCCTGTTTAACCTGGTCTTGATTTTTCTAGTTTTAGGTTCTCCTTGTAACCTGGTTGTGCTTAAAGGTTTAATCTCTCTTTTGATGTATAGGGTTTTGGGGCCCCTTCAAAACCTATTTTTACCTTAATCTAAAACATTAATTTCCTAATGAAAATAAAAAAGTAACAAAATAATTAATAACACATAAATCATACAAAATATAATGAAAGACTAATGAACTTGACATGAACATACCTAATAAATAATTTACATATGAAAAAGTATTTTAAAACACAACACCTAATAAAAAATATAAAATATTATTCCAAACGTAATAAAACAATATTAAACACCACATATTTACTAATTAAGACCACTAAACTAAATTTACTTGACACAAAATATTAATTAAAAATGTAAAAAGAAAAGGACAAAATAACTAAGCAAACTAAGACTATATGATGGAGAAAATTGTGACATTCTTGGAGGGTGGAAACCATGGATTTGTACCAAAACCATCGGCATTATTGGAAGGTGGGAAAAATGGATTTGTGCCAAAACCATGGGTAAAATTTGTAGGGGAAGATGGCCAAAGATAAAAATTGTGGGAAAGTAGCACATAGAGGAGTCAGGTAAAAATGGTTGGTGGGAACAATGGAGGGCTGTAGGAATTACTATGAAATACAGTGGGAGAGGCAAGCTATAGGAACCATGGAGATATTAGATACGTAGGTTTGAGCATATATAAAAGTTTTATATAGAGGTGAAAGTGAGTTAGATCCAAACTAGATGCATAATACATGCACCAAGAGATATGGTGATGATTGTGCAAGGGGTACTTGCTATTTGATGGAGTCATGGAGGGAATGGATGCAGTTGCTTGAGGATGTAATACAAGTAGAATGATCTAGAGGTGGATCAAAAGAGGGATCAAGATTCAAAAATTAAACCATTGATCTGAGGTCATATGTAATGGAGTATTATCTATGGGCATTAAATGCAAGATCAGTTTGAAGTGCTAGGATGGTATATTAAACACTGTAGGATCCAGGTAAAAGCTTGGCATAACTTGGTATGGCTAGTGAGCATGGATCAAAAACTTGAGTAGAGTTTTAGATGCTATAATCCATCATCATGTTTGAATCATGAAAAATCCTCATTGGTCAATGATGAGATATATCTCCATCCTATTAAAGTTGCATCTCAACAAGAGAGAGATGGGCAATCATAGATCTAAAAAAGACATGAAATGCAATGTATTGTTTTTGTTTTGATGCTTATACAAAATCTCCCACTGATATAGAATAACCACCAAATAACCACTCAAATGATAATATCTCACACTAAATGGACAAAAATATTGATGATATTCATAATTAACAATACTGCAAACTAAAATACTGTAAATGGCTAAAAATGAAAAAAAAATTGTCTCTCTAATTTGAGTGTAATAGAAAAAATTTGCCCAAGAAAGTGATTTGATACCAATGTTAGGGACTTGTTACTATCATAAATACTAAATAATTGAATCAACTCATATATTAATTTCAAACACTCACATTACAAACACCCATTCCTTTTATGGAAGGAACACTCTGTATCATGGGCCACTTTGAGGGGGCTACCTCCTTTAGAGCAAGGCTCTATTACAATTAATTTCTTGGATGCTCTACAATATCACTTGCCCCTTTATTTATACTATTTCTTACCAAACCATCTCCTTAGTCTAATTCATGTGGGATTATTCATCTAATGCATTTATATTACATGCTATTATTTCTACTATTTATTCTCCTATCTAGGTACAATACAAAAAGCTCATGTGAGCAACATAAACTCATGTTTTCATCTTCATTCACAAGATGACACATATTTTTTGTACTTTTTGGTATTACCTTTCTACTTCAAAGAAAACATGCAATGTTTTATTAACTTTGATCCAACTGCATCTAGGTGTCTTCTTTATGCCTCTGTCTTCCATCCTTTTTTGTATCTTTTTAAACTTATCCCACTTGTCACATGTAACATAAATGTTTGAAATAAAAACATAAGGTGTTACACTCTTTGAGTCTAGCTCAAAAATATGCTCATATATGTACTCTAATAATTCTATATAATTATGCAGTCTAAAGGCAATAAGTAAAGAAGTCCACATTGTAGCATTAGGTTTTATTTATATATTTTTATATAGTTGTGTGCTTCATCTAGATGACCAACATGACTAAGAATGTCAACCCTATAGGTATAATGCTCCATTAAGGGTGTGATGTGATAATGATTATTCATGTATTTGAAGTGTTGGTATCCTTCATCCATCGTGCCTGCATGATTGCAAGCATATAATACTCCAATAAAGGTTATTATGCCTGTGATCATGCCATAGTTATTCATTTGTTCAAATATATTAAGTACTCTTTGCCAAAACCATGAATAAAAAAATATCTAATCATCATATTCTATGAGGCCAAGTGTCTCCAATGCATCTTGCCAGATAATTACATGCTTTAGTATGCTCTCACATTTAGCATACATGTCTATCAGGGCATTCAACATAAATATATCTGACTAAAATCTAGTTGTATTTATTTTTTCATGGATATTCATACCATGATATAAATATACCAAGTTGGTACATGTTATAAGAACACTCACAAAGGTATTTGAATGTGGTCTCACACCTGAAAAAATTATTTTCCTAAATAAGTTGATCACCTAAGGGTGGGTGCACAAAGTTGGGGGACAAGAAAGGGCCTATCCTTGGATATGATTTCATTAAATTTTAAAAATCTAAACTTATATAGATAATTTGAGGTGGATAAACTCAAAATTTAAAGATGGTATTAAAACATGAATTATAGAATTGTGAGTCTAGTTTCTAAAAATCTAAGTTTTTTGAAAAATGGTTAAGTATAACTAGGTTAAACATCTAAAATTTGAAGAGGAAATCCTTTTTTTTTAAGAAAACAAATTAGATAGACGTCCGTATGACCACCATTTTTTGAGCACCATTTAATATTATTTGAAACCCTTTGGCAAATATTTAGATAATATCTTCTAGTTAGTGACCTATATTTTTTTATATTTTTTCAATGAATTTATTTTATTAATTTTGAAAGTAAATAGATCCTAAAAACTGATAATAAACTGGATAGTTGGCCGTATGGTCCCCTTAAGTACTTACAAAAAAATGTTTTTTTGGAATGTGTGTAGAATTAGGCCTAGTTTGTGACCATATAATTTGTTTTGCACTTGAATCAACTAAAAACAAATTATGTAAACATGAATAGGTATGTATATTTACGACATGTAGTGACCTAAAAAAGGTATAGTTGCAAATCAACATAGTTTGAACCCTTAATTTAGTCCAAAAATTATAAAAGTCATATATTTGGGAATAGGAAAGCACACTCATTGTCGTGGTAATTTTTTTTTGAAATTCACAGTGTATTTAGTGATGGAAGTTAAAATTTGTTATTTTATATCAAAACTCTCAGACTTGGTTGTAGATTGACAGGTACAAGCCTTTAGCTTAGGAATCCAATCCATTTCTGAGCCAAAAGGCTCATTTTTTTGAATTCAAATTTAAGTAAAATGTATAGATTATAACACGTACTTGTTATTTTTTCATAACAAAAAAACCACTTTTTCTCTATGTGTAATCATATTTTTTTATCTTTAGCTCCCTATTAGTGGTGTGTTGTGATAGGGGAAAGGTCCCTAACTTTGGATAGAGAATTAAGGTTTTTTGGTATCACATTATAATAATATATACACAATAATATTTATACACACTGATACATGTTCCATCAATGGAGCACACCTTAACAAAAAACTTGTTCGACTATTGGTAGGTGCAGGTCACTACTGGTACCTTTACCCTATACACACTACCATAAAAAGGATGCAATTATATTTTGATAGGCTCTATGGCCTCAATTAAATGGTTATGTGAAGATATGATGAAAAATTCTGAATGTGATAATGTAATGAGAATATTAAATGTGCAACTTAAGCCAAGCATGAGATATCAGGACTTAGTTCGGTTGTAATGTGTCAACCCCAATGTCATAAAAAGTATTAACAAAATAATCAAACATGGTTAAAGCTTAAGGAAATTAGGCTATTTTGAGCCCCTTAAACCTAATTCCATGAATATAAAATGTGATTTGGGGTTTTATCACCTCCAATTTCATCAGATATTGAAGCAAAGAAATATTAAATGCAAGTTTTACATGTATAAGATGTGGTTTTGAACCCAATAAACTTGAATGGAACATCATATAATGAATGGAAATGTCAATTAGTTAAATTTTAGAGATAAATAGGGTCAAAATGAGCCATATGAACCTATTTTGAATTGCATATGTATGCATCTAAATTTGATTGCCTTCACTAGATTGCTAATTTTGACTCTAACATTGCTAATTTTGTCTAATCACATCCCTAATCCCATATAATTATGTCTAAATTATCCTTACTAATCCTCAGTCATTATTTTAATATACCTTTCATTATACATATCTATGTAATGACATTATGTCTTCCCATGAAATAATTAATCCACCTAAGTCCTAATTATCTACTAACTAATCCCACTTGTCTAATATTTGGGAATTTAAAATTCCCTTCCACTTACCCTAGCCTATGAGTAGCCTCTCATACTCCATTAGATTCTCTAAAACCCCCTAATCACATGACTAATCACCCACTAATCATGATTAAACATCCAAAAAGACTCTAGAGGCTTCTACCTCTCGAACGTTCCCTCATCTAGAATCATCCAAGGAATTTTTAATTCCTTGAATAATTATCCACCATTTATCTTCCTACACCCAACTTTGAATTTTGTCCATTAATTCTCCCTCCTTATTTCTATTTAAACACCTTCACTCCTCCATTTTAAATCCAAGGAGAGAGTCAATCACAAAGCTCATGAATCTCCATAGTCCAATAAATCCACTAAATCCATGAATCCATGCTATCAAAGTATTTTGATAAAGCTAATATCATGCTAAAATTTTGAGTCTATTTATAAGCATTCAATTATCCATATCATTTAGTCTTTTTGTTGTCTTGATCTCATTTGGACATTTAAATTTAGAATTATAATGCTTGTATGAATGCTTCATTTATTTACATTATAGTCTAAAGGTTCAAATTCATGAAATAGATTGATATTTTGGATATTTTTGATATAAATTTTAATATCTAAATCTTATTGCTTGAATTTATCATCCCACATTTGGTGACCACAATGGGAGCCATCCTTTGAGATGAACTGGTATGTTTAAACTGTGTGGATTAAGATTTCAAGTTAGATTGAAGTTGAATTTGGTCTCAAAATTTTAAAAATTTCACTTTCCAAGTGAATTTCAGTATTACTCTGTAAAAGGCAATTTTGCACTTATGATTTTACCATAGATAGTGGAAATTTTGACATAAACCACCAACCTAATTGCTATCCATCAGGGTAACTTAGTTTTTTTCCATATTTTAGTCAAAATCACTTCTTGTATTCTACAATTTTGATTCATACTCATGATTTTGAATATGTAATTGTGATTTTGAATATGAAGTTGTAATTTTGAATAGTCTAGTTGTAATTTAATCAAAATCACTTATTAGTATTTGATATTTTGAATAACATAAGCAATTTTGATTTTTTAGTTACAATATTGATCTTTGACATGTGATTTTACTTTATTCACTTGTGATTTTACTTTGTGTCTACAAAACATGCATATTAGGATTTTGGTTGAGTCACCTAACAATTCTAATCTCTCTCATATCTATTTCTATACATAAATCTATTTTACAGAGATGAGGAAAGCTTTTGGGAAGATTTATTAGATTTATCATATTTGTGGTTTTAAAAATATATTGAGGTCTATTTAAACTATGTAAAAAATAACTTCTCTTTCTAATATCCTTTGACAACCCACATTGATGTGATTGATTTATAGAGGAATATAACTGGGTGATTTTATAGGAGTTTTTCACTACAGGAGGCATCTTTCCATCAACAATCTTAAATATAATTAGTGATCTTGCACATATGGTCATGATTTTGGATTTTCATTATGTTATCTAATTTATCAAAAACTTATTATCTTAAGATTGTTAATCATAAATTTGCTCAATACTTAGTGTTCTTAGTGAATTGTATATCCTGATTAAAAACATATCATTGCTTTGGTCAAATTCTATTGGTAAATATAAGACTATATATCATGTGAAATATCACAATTATTGAGTTACTCTAAATCATGAGTTTGGTAGATAGTCATTTTGATTTTTTGGCAATATCAGATTTGTAATTTTGATTATAATTTGTGGTTTTGAAATACCACTTTTTTACATTTATGGTTTTACTATACCCCTTATTTGTAGTAGAGTTTTATAATACTACGTATTTGTAGTTTTAGTTTTACAATACCACTAATTTGTAGTTGTAGTTTGCACGTCTGCTAAGTTATTTTGACTAACCGCCTACTAACCATGATAGTTTTAATTTTAGTTGGCATTATCACTTATCTATACCTATGGTTTTAACTTATTAGAAGTGATTTTGTTTTTATATATGCAATTTTGCATAGTATGGACTATGTATTTATGATTTACTTACTATAGTAGTAATTTTGCATTCATTTTTGCCTTCAAATTTTCTTTTTGAGTGCCTTCTTTAGGATCATTTTTAGTGAATTTTTGATCATTCCAAGGTTTCTGTAAGTCCAAAATTGTGTTTAGATTTGGGGGCACTACCCCTCAACCCCTCCTCATACTTTCATGTCAATTATAAAATAGTAATAATGTATATAAATAATTGTCTTGTTATCTAAATTATTAAATCTCTAAAATTTTTGCAAGTTAACTTGTAGGGTGAGTATTAGGTTTGAAGAGAAGGATTGCCAAATCTTGGAGACAATAATAGTTCCCCCAAACTTGATTTATCATAACAAAATTGATGGTTTTTTGTATAGAATATTTGATATTAGAAACAAATCAAGTCAAGTACAGTTGAAAACAAGATTATAAACTTCAAATCACTATGATCCAAGCTATTAGAATTTGTATCCATAATTTTAGGTATAATACTTAGTGTCACATCCATAACACTTCATGAATGATATAATTATCAAATTCTATATTGTTTTAAATCATGGAAGTTTATGACTTGATTTCCATCGAGATTGGTGACCTTACACATCCTCCCTCTACTTTCAGAATATGTATACTTAAGGATTTGACCCAAAATGGAAATTAGACATCTCTTCCTAGAGATAAGCATATAGTTGTATTGCAAACTTGAGTAATAAAACATCTATTCTCAGAGAATTCATTATTACTATGTTATTTTTGTGTTCTTGAAATATTTGTCAACCAAAAAATTTTGAGTTTTGGATAAGTGGTATCAGAGTGGTTTGTCTTGAGAGTGTATGATCTCAAGGATGAGGTCAGGCTATGAGAAGCTTGGGTAGAAAAAACAATAGAGGTTCCAAACTATCCACCTATTTGCTCCAAATGACTTTAATGGTAGATGACACTGAGACATATGATCCTTTCAAGGAAATGGTGAAAAAGTGAAGCCCTCCAATGACAATAAGCAAAAATGCTACACTTTCCCTTCCTAATGTTTGTAATCACATCATCACCAAGTGGCATACACTTCAAAACTCTAAAAAATATGTCCCTTATGGTTATAATAAGGATTTATAAAGTAGCCTAATAAAAGTCTTGCATGTGAAATTTGGTTTGATTCATTGCATTTAATTAGAAATGATTTTAGAGAGATTATAATATATTTTCCACTACATTATAGGGCCAGGTAATTACTTAAAATATATGTCCTCCAAATATTTTATTGCTGTAAAACATTCTTTATATTTTCAGAACTTGGAGTGAAAAATAAACTAGGTGACATGGAGCAAGTTTTGATTTTTGACAACTTTCAAGAATACATCAAATATGTGCTATGGTGGATGGTACCAAATATTATAGTAGCTACTTCTCTAGGCATTTGTGTGTGTGTGTGTGTGTGTGTGTGTGTGTGTGTGTGTGTGTGTGTGTGTGTGTGTGCATGCTTATGTGTGTGTGTTGTATTCAATTAATACTATCATATAACTCTTACTCTCCCATGCTAATCTATTTATATAAATTCTCAAAATAAATTTGCTTCATGATTGGTAAAGGAGGAAAATCTGAGAAAGAACTAAAGAAAATAAAAATAATTCCACAAATTTTCAAGAGGCTTTATCTGTGTGTGTTGTATTATATATATATATATATATATATATATACTATATATATATATATATATATATATATATATATATATAGTTATATTTTCTTTGAAAACATCATGTTTTCAAAGAAAAAAATTGTAAAGAGGATATTACAATCATTGTGTTTTAACCTCATTAGATAAATGTCTAGATTTTTTGGATTCTTTCTACCAATGAATTGATTATTTTAACATTGTTATAATATCATTCTCGTGGCATTCTAAAATAACTCAAATTATATATATATATATATATATATATATATATATATATATATATTTGAGTTATTTTAGAATGCCATGAGAATGATATTATAACAATGTTAAAATAATCAATTCATTGGTAGAAAGAATCCAAAAAATCTAGACATTTATCTAATGAGGTTAAAACACAATGATTGTAATATCCTCTTTACAATTTTTTTCTTTGAAAACATGATGTTTTCAAAGAAAATATAACTCAACACAAAAAGATATTTGTTCTAAAGTCAAGATCTTGAGATATTAGATTGATGTTTGGTATAATGCTTTGTTAGGAGAGAAATTATGCATCACATGAATTTTTTTCTAGTATCTTGATGTAATAAGACACCAATACTTGATCACCTTTCATTTGAGACACCTCCTATTTTTGTTCTAGTTTTTTATATCCTTTGAAGAGATTGATAATGAAATGATGTCATCTTGTAGAGAGATATTTTGACATAGTTTTAGCACTACTTGTTGTTCCCTCTGTATAAGAAAAAACTTAGACTCTAATGTTGGTGTAGAAATCCTAGTTCATTTTATTGACAAAAAATGGATAGATAGTGGTGGCTCTTTGATTTCTATGTGGAAAGTCCTTATTTTCTCATCCTCTTGAATACAAAAATACAATTTTTATTATTGTTCAACCTATTTACCATCATAATCAACCAAATATCTTAGTTCTAGATCAATTACATCCATAATCTTACCTTCTTCAATCATACCTACCACCCAACATGGAAAAAATTCCATACCCTTAGGATAGGACAAGTATAAATTATTTTGAACACTAATTATTCATAGAAAAACCATCCAAAATCTAAATACATCACTCTTTTCTATGGTAGATGCATTTAACAACCATTTAGGGGATAAATATCCAAGCATCCCTATATGATAAGTAAATGTGTGGCTCTATGACCTATCCATTAGCTTGGCTGGCCTAAAATATGTAAGCTTGACCCTAAATTTCTCATCCAATAGAATGTTTTATGGCTTTGCATCTAAGTGAATAATTGTATTCCTAGAGTTTTCATTTAAATATTCTAAGTCCCTATCAGTGTAATGAATAATCATGTATCTCTTACTCCAATTAAGAAATAAATAAATTTATTTCTATAATTTCATTATAGACTTGTGAATGTATACTATATGATTTAAGAGTGAAAAGTGTGTGTGTGTGAAGCCCTATAAGGTAAGTGCATGCAACTATATGTAGGTGTTTAGATTACTAATAGAGAATGATTTATGTGTAGGCTAAATTGGTAAGGTTAAATTGTAGGTGTTGGGCATCCCTTAACTAGTACCCCATACTTGAATGCATCAATATCCATAATAATTTGTGGTAGACAAAATATATATGTCTATTATGACTTCAGGCATATCTTGATAACTTAACATTCCTTTTCATCGACAATAACCTAAATAGTAAAATTGTCATCATTGAAATGAGAGTGATGATTATAATATTGAGGGAATTTAGCACAATAATATTTGAGGTAGGTTATTAAGAATTCAAATAACTGGTGTTTAATAACCCAAATGTAATTCTTATTTTATGGCTTTGGTGTTTAATAACTTAAATTTAATTCATATCTTATGGCTTGGTTATAATTCATGTTAATTTTTTTTGCTACAATCTCTGGCATTAGGCCACCAATTTGCTTAAATTTTTTGAATAAGATAACCATTAAACTACATACATACATATATGAATTTTTGGTGGCATTTTGGTAAACAATCAATTATTCCCATTCACTATGGCTTCTATTGTGAGGAACTTACCTTACTCCTAAAGTAAAGGGGCAATTTTATAGTGTTCATAATAAAAATTTGTCCATTGCATCTAATTTGATTTCAGGGAAAAGCTCATGTGAGCAACATAAACTCATGTTTTCATCTTCATTCACAAGATGATATTTATTTTTTGGTATTACCTTTCTCCTCCAAGTAATAAATGCAATGTTTATTAACCTTGATCCAAAAAGGTGGTTAAGTATAACTATGTCAAACATCTAAAATTTTAAGAGTAACTCCTATTATTTTAAAAAAATAGATCAGATAGATGTTTGTACAATGCAATATTTTTTGAGCACTGTTTAATATTATTTGAAACCTCTTTGGTAAATATTAAAATAAGATCTTTTAGTTTGTGACCTAAAATTTTTATATTTTTGAATGAATATTTTTTAATTTATTTTTCTAGCAAATAGATCATGAAAATTGACAAAAAACTAGATAACCGGCTGTGCGCCCCCCTAAGCACCTCAAAAAAATGTTTTTTTTTTAGAAAATGTGTAGAATTAGGCCTAGTTTGTGACCATATATATTTGTTTTTCACTCGAATAAATGAAAAATAAATTACATAAACATGAATAGGTATGTAAATTTGCAGCATGTAGTGGCCTAAAAAAGGTATAGTTAGAAATCAACATAGTTTGAACCCTTAAAATAATCCAAAATTATAAAAATCATATATTTGGAAAGAGGAGAGCATGCTCATTATTGTGGTAATAATTTTTTTAATTTTATTTTTGAAATTCATAGTGTATTTAGTGTTGGAATTTTAAATTTGTTATTTTCTATCAAAACTCTTAGACACGACTATACATTGATAGGTACAAGCCTTTAGCTTGAGAATCCAAGCCATTTTCGAGCCAAAAAGCTCAATTTTTTGATTTTAAATTAATTAATGTATACATGTTATTTGTTCATAATACAAAAAACATTTTTTTTTTCTATAGGTAAGCGTATTTTTGATCTTTAACTCCCTAATAGTGGCATGTCATGATAGGGTGAAGGTCCCTAACTTTGGATAGTGAATTAATGTGTTGTGGTATCACATTAGAATAATACATACATAATAATATTTATACACACTAATGCATGTTCCATCAATGTAACACACCTTAAAAAAGATCTTGTTTGGCTATTGGTAGGTGCAAGTCACTACTAGTACCTTTCCCTTAGATACACTACCATAAAAAGGATGCAATTATATTTTGATAGGCTATATGGCCTTAGTTAATAGGTTATGTGAAGATATGATGAAAATGTCTCAATGTGACAATGTAATGAGAATATTTAATGTACAACCTAAGCCAAACATGAGACATTGGGACTTAATTTAAGTATAACGTGTCAACCCCAATGTCATAAAAAATATTAACAAAATAGTCAAACATGATTGAATTTGAAGGAATTTGGGGCTATTTTGAGCCCTTTCAACCTAATTTAATGACTATAAAATGTGATTTGGTGGTTGATCACCTCCAATTTCACCAGATATAAAAGTAAAGAAACATTAAATGTAAGTTTTATATGTATAGGATGTGGTTTTGAACTCAATAAACTTGAATAGAACATCTTATAATAAATGGACATGTTGATTGGTTCAATTGTGGAGACAAATAGGGTTAAAATGAGCCATATTAACCTATTTTAAATTGTATATGTATGCATCTAAAATTTCATGCCTTCACTGAATTGATAATTTTAACACTAACATGGCTAATTTTGTCTAATCACATCCCTAATCCCGTCTAATTTTGCCTAAATTATCCTTACTAATCCTTCTAGTCATTATTTCAACACCCTTTCATTATCTATATCTATTAACTTACATTATATAATTACATAAAATAATTAATCCACCTAAATCCCAATTATCTACTAACTAATTCCACTTGTCTAATATTTAGGAATTTAAAATTCCCTTCCACCTACCCTTCCCTATGATTAGCCTCTCCTACTCCCCCTAAATTATCTATAACCCCCTAATCACATGGAAAATCACCCACTAATCATGATTAACGTACAAAAAGACTCTAGAGGCTTCTACCTCTAGAACATTCCCTCTTCTAGAATCATCCAAGGAATTTTTAATTCGTTGAATAATTCTTGACCATTGATCTTCTGACACCCAACTTTGAATTTTGTCCATTAATTTTCCCTCCTTTTTATTTAAACACCTTCACTCCTCCATTTAGAATCCAAGGAGAAAATCAATCACAAAGCTCATGAATCTCCATAGTCCAATAAATCCTCTAAATCCATGAATTCAAGATATCAAAGTCTTTTGATCAAGCTAATATCATGCTAAAATTTTGAGTTTATTTGTAATAAATCCATTATCTATATCATTTAGTATTTTTGTTGTCTTGATCTTGTTTGGATAATTTTTATTTATATTTATAATGCTGGTATAAATGTTTCATTTATTTGCATTATAGTCTAATGGATCTAAATTCATGAAGTAAATTGATATATTGTGTAATTTTGATATAAATTTTAATATCTAAATATTATTCTTGAATTTATCATCTCACATTTGGTGACCATATGGGAGACCTCCTTTTGAGCTGACTTGGTGTGTTTTAAGTGTGTGGATTAATATTATAGGTTAGATTGAAGGTGAATCTGGTCTCAAAATTTTAATTTTTTTGCTTTCTAGGTGAATTATGGTTTTGCTCTGTAAAAGGCAATTTTGTACTTATGATTTTGCCCTTGAGAGTGGTGATTTGGACATAAATGGCCAACATAATTGCTAGCTATTAGGGTACCTTAGTTGTTTTCATATTTTAGTTAAATTGTTTTCTCATAATCTATGATTTTAATTCCTATCTGTGATTTGGAATATTAGGGTACCTTAGTTATTTTCATATTTTAGTTAAAATTGTTTTCTCATAATCTATGATTTTATTTTGTAGTTGTGATATTAATATTTAACTTGTGATTCTATTTTAGTCATTTGTGATTTTGATTTATGTCTATGTTGACCAATTTTTGCCCATAGGCAAAATTGTGGTCAACTTCTTCCCCTGCATTTTAAAACCAGTCATATTCGGGTTGCAAAGTCCATCTTCAGTTCATGCTCAGTTTAGCCTGGTTCATCTCAGTTTAGCATCTCAGTTCAACATGGTTGAACCAAACTATTGAACCAAATTTTGGTTCAACGGGCTTTGTTCAAGTCAAAAGGTTCACCGCTCAGTTCAAGCACCTTAGTTCAATATGCGTTGAACTTTTGTACCATTGAACTGTTGAACCAATTTTTTGGTTCAATGGGCTGGGTTCAACGTACTTAGTTCAACGGGTTCGATTCATGGAGGTTCAACGTCCTTGGTTCATTGGCACACATGACTTAACGCAAAGGCAGGCATTTCAAGTAAAGGCTCAACTTTTAATAAAGGCAAAGGGAAAGAAGTGGGTAAAGGTTTAAATTTGTTCAAAATTATTATAGGCCTCAAATTCCTTCATATTTTTGCCCAAAGGAATTCCTTTGGACAAAAGTCTGAAGGAATTCGGGCGCAACTATGCAAAGCTGGGTGGCCAGGCGGATACAAATTGCCCGCAGACAATTTGTCTGAAAATACACAAGCCAAAGCCTAGAACAAATTCTATGGGACTTTCAAAATCCTGATGCAAAATGTATAAGTCTGAGAGACAGTCCACGAAAGCAAGCCACAGGCCCTTTAGCAGTCTATGCAGCTAGATAAGGGACCCACTAGTGTTAGCAAAAGCAAAGGGTGCTAGGAAATAGCGAAGGCCAACAAGGACCAGCCATGAAGAAATTAGCAGGCCACGAGAAGACTGAAGGCTCGAAGCCAGCAAAGCACGAGGACGTCCTTGAGACGTCAAAGTTAACAAGGAATGGAATAGCCAGTTGTTTTAAAAAACAAAGAAAATGCCAACTAGAAAGGCACCCAAAAGGAAGCGACCTGCTAGAAAGTTCACCCCAAGGGCCAAGAAGGCCAGGTAAGACAAAATGGGAAAAGACAAAACAACAAGCATGGTTCTAGTAGGTCCCTTCTAGAAGGATGATGTCAACTGTAGTGTTTTTCTCCTTCCTAATGGGACGTGACATGCCCACTTGCAAGGAAAAAGTTCCAATGAGCCTCTTGTCTTTTTTTCATATAAGTTTGCAAAATTGGTCATTTGTAAGAATCTTTTCACAATTTTACAAGGTGCAGCTCTACAAAAATTTCACCTGGATCAATACAAATGTAGTTTTTCACCTCCATTTGGATAGACATTTTTGTGTATGCATTGAATGTTTTCTTGGATCCAGTCATTATCTTTTGATGCTCTCACAGGGTCAACACCAGTAGACCTACTGTCTACAAAGTGCCATTATTGCAACTGACAGGAGACGAGTAGTATTTGGGAGTGAAGGGGCAGAAGAAATTAATTCATAAGTGTGTGTTTCACAGCACCTTGGGTGATCTCTATTTTGGATTTTCATTGAAGCCTCCCTGCTAGTTTCTTGTAGCCTGGTCCTTCTGCCAAGTGCGTAGAGTATGTATGTATTTGTCTGATTTTGAGAGTGGATGTGTGAAGGTCAACCTTTATTTTGGTGCATTGCCTCTTTTAGAGTAGGTAGTTTGTTTTCCATGCATTTCTTCTCCCTTTTCATCCCCCCCCTTTATTATAGCTATCTATATCTATATTTTGCACTTGCTAAAACAAACATGATGCATCAAAGGGAGCTAGCCCTTATCTAGAGACTCTCCTCTCCAGCTTTATTGTCCATAGGTGAGAGAGGAGTTTCCATGTTGTGAGGAGAAGGTAGAAGTTTGACTTCCTGCCACTGGGTGCACTTTCTTGTGTCAATAGTTCTGGCACGCCTAGTGGGACATCCAATTTGACACTCAGTTATTTCTAACACCTAGCATCAACAATTTTGGCACACCTAGTGGGACCACAAGTTTTTTAACTTAGTATATAGCATCATGCGAGTCAACAGTTCTGGCACGCCTGGTGGGACATCAAGTTTGATAATGTAGTAGAGTTTTAGGATTGATGCTGGTCCTGTTATGGTAAGTCGATTTCTTTAGCATATGACGACTCTGAGTTAATCAGCTGGTTAAGCAATCTGGTGCCATAAAAAATCATTTCTTGTATGTATAATCCTTTTTCACAAAATCATGGGTTGTGTTTTCCTTTATATAATTTTGATCAGACTCAAAATATTTAGAGAATCACCTCAAATGGCTCTCTTAGTTGCCCTGCAATGATAAGGGAAATGGCACTGGAATTTGAGAAGTAGACAATGGAAATCGATAGGCTGGAAGAGCAGTACAAATATCAATAGGAGCTGATGTATAAAGAAGAGTGTTTGTTTACGCAAGCATAGGCCTTGCAATCCATGGAGGAGGAGGTAACAAAATGGAGAAATCCATATTTTCAAGGCATCCATCCTTGTGCACCCCCTCATATTCTAAAAAAAGCCCCCTCTTTTGCACCAAATCTATTTTATCAAATTGCACTTGCTCACTCCAGCTTATCAAATACAACTACTCCCAATCCTGTGCGCCTGGCTTGCCAACACCAGATGACATCAAAACAGCCTCCCTTGGAAATGAACCTTTTGAGCTCCTTAAATCATGAATTCTCCATTGAAAAGAGTACCACCAGCCAGCATGTCCCTCTTCAAAAGGCTCCTCCAGTGTACCAACAGTGTTTTCCTTGCATTCCCCAACCTCCCCAAGTCCTTCAGCATAATGCACAGATTCTGAGTTGGAGGAGGGATTGCCAGGAACTAGCTCTGAGCTTTGAAGATAATCATGCTGACAACCTCCAAGAAAGACTCTTTTAGGACAACCTAGCCAAACAAATTGAAGATTTAGAGGCTAGGGTGCAGCTGCTTCTTGAAAGAGAGTTAAAATTTCTAGACCTTGTGGAGGAGCCCCAGGACCTTGTGGAAAACAAAGTTATTGCCTGTTCACAGGAGCAGAATTCAAGTTTCAAAATCTTGAATTGGGGGAAAACAGTGGAATCATGGGACAACAAGGAAAAAGAGAAGCAAGGTTTTTCTCAAAACCTTGAAGAAGCTGAAGCTGTGCCTACTCATGAGAATGTTGGAGATCTTCAGGAAAAGCTTTTCCAAGAAGATGTGGCCAAGAGAATAGCAGAGTTGGAATCTAGAGAGAAATTCCTTAGCCAATGTGTAATGGATGGTTCAGACCAAACAAAACATTCTATGTCTGAACATACCCCACCTACACATTTCCAAGATAAATATTAGGCCATACATGATATTGATGAAGTGCTGACCAAGTGGAAAGAGAAGAATCATTCGATTCTAGCTCAAGGACTGCTTCCTCTTCCGCATGTTTTCTCCACTTCGCCCCTTCTCAAAGAAGAACCTATTTTGCAAGAGGCAGGTGAGGAGCAAAAGATATAATCTATAGTTCTTCAAGAAGCTTTCATGAGCGACAATGAAGAAGAAATCATCATTAATGCTCATTGTGAAGACCTTATCAGCATAGTGGAGAAGATGTTGTTCCAGCAATTCGAAGAGGAACAAATGCATGGTAAGCTCTCTTCTCCTCTATTTGATGAACTTCCTTGCTATTTTGATGATGAGGTTAATTACATTGAAGAGCCTGAGTTAGAGGAAAATTAGGAGGATAATTTTGAACATCTAGAGGTCTTGATTTTTGAGGAGGAAAAGGAGAGGTTAGTCTTCCAGGAGGAATTCTTTGAAGAAGTGAGATTTAAATAGGGAAGTGAAGTTTTGTGGGATGAGCAATCTTTTTGTGAGTCCATTTCAGACATCACCACAGTCACCCTTATTCAAGAAGGCTAGGAAGAAGCAGAAGATGAGTCTGACAAGGTTTTCAACAAGGCAGAAGGAAACAAATCAGACCATGATACATTGCAGAGGAATTGTGCAAATCAAGGGGCTTATGGTGATGAGTCAGCAACTATTGATTTCTTGGTGTGGAGCACCTATAGAAGGGACTAGCATTCAATAGGCTTCTAAGGACAAATAGATTACCTATATGTCAGAGGCATGTTTGATTTTAATCCACTCAAATACCAGCCAACTCAGGTGGTAGGCAAGAGGAGCAAGTCACCATTTCTTTTTTTCATTCAGCTAATTGCCTGGCACCATAAGTCTTCTTGCTGGTTAGGGGACTCAAGAAGTTTTCCTTTTGATCTAGGAGGGAGGCAAGCTTTCCCAGTTAGTTGTACATAATAGTTTGTTTTCAATTGTTTTTCCTGTTTTCCCTAAGTGTAGTTTACACAGGTAGTGTTTTTTAGCCTTGTGTGTTTCCCTTTGCGTGTAGGGTAAAGCTTCATGTTTGATTCCTAAATCTTTCAGGCTATTTTTAATTATTTCATGGCTGCATCTAACTCTGTGCACCCAATGTATTTTAAGGCAATTGGTTCTAAGCATAGTAAGCATACTTCCCTTGTGAGTCGCCATCTGTTGACAAATTTTTGCCCACTGGCAAAATTGTGGTCAACTTCTTCCCCTACATTTTAAAACTAGTCATATTCGGGTTGTAGAGTCCATCTTTAATTCATGCTCAATTTAGCCTGGTTCATCTTAGTTCAGCATCTTAGTTTAACATGGTTGAAAACCAAATTTTGGTTCAACCGGCTTGGTTCAAGTCAAAAGGTTCACCGCTTGGTTCAAGCACCTCAGTTTAATATGCGTTGAACTTTCGTACCATTGAACTGTTGAACCAATTTTTTGGTTCAACAGGCTGGGTTCAACGTACTTAGTTTAACGGGTTCGGTTCTAGGAGGTTCAACGTCCTTGGTTCATTGGCACACATGAATTAACGCAAAGGCAGGCATTTCAAGTAAAGGCTTGACTTTTAATAAAGGCAAAGGGAAAGAAGTGGATAAAGGTTTAAATTTGTTTAAAATTAGTATAAGCCCCGAATTCCTTCAGACTTTTTCCTGAAGGAATTCCTTCAGACAAAAGTCTGAAGGAATTCAAGCACAACTAAGCAAAGCCGGGTGGCTGGGCAGATACAAATTACATGTGGATAATTTGTCTACAGAAATACACAAGCCAAAGCCCAAACAAATTTTGTGGGACTTTCAAAAGCCTGATGCAAAACGTATAAGCCGAGAGACAATCCACAAAAGCAAGCCACAAGCCCGTCAGCAGTCTACGCAACTAGATAAGGGACCCGTTGGTGTTAGCAAAAGTAAAGGGTGATGGGAAATAGCGAAGGCCAACAAAGACCAGCTACAAAAAAATTAGCAGGCTGTGAGAAGACCGAAGGCTCAAAGCCAACAAAGCACAAGGACATCCTTGGGATGTCAAAGTTAACAAGGAATGGAATAGTCGATTGTTTTAAAAAATAAAGAAAGTGCCAACTAGAAAGGCACCCAAAAGGAAGTGACCCACCAGAAAGTTTGCCCCAGGGGCCAAGAAGGCCAGGTAAGACAAAATAGGAAAAGATAAAACAACAAGCATGGTTCCAGTAGGTCCCTTCTAGAAGGATGATGTCAATTGCAGTGTTTTTCTCCTTCCCAATGGGATGCGACATGCCCACTTGCAAGGAAAAAGTGTCAATGAGCCTCTTGTCCTTTTTTCATATAAGTTTGTGAACTTGGTCATTTGTAAGAATCTTTTCACAATTTTACAAGGTGCAGCCCTGCTGAAATTTCCACCTGAATCTATAAACACAGTTTTACCTCTTCTTGGTTAGATATTCTATGTATGTCTTGAGTGTTGATTTGTGTCTAGTCATTGTCTTTGATGTGGTCATAGGTTCAACACCAATGCACCAGTTATCTACAAGGTGCCATCTGCAGCTGATAGGAGAAGAGTTCTATTTTGAAGTGTAGAATAGAGGGGATCATCTATAGAGTGCTTCTCACAACACCTTTGGTGAACCTCCTTTTTTTGTATCTTTCATTTTTTACCTCCCTATCAAGTTTGTAGATTGTTTCTTCTGTTAAGGGTGAAGCGTATAAGTGTGTCTATTTGATTTTGAGAGTGGGTGTGAGAAGGTCATCTTGTTTTGGTGTATCACCTCCTTAGAGTAGTTTGTTTTCATGTATTTTCCTCCCTTTTCATTCCCCCTACTTTATATCTATATACATATCTATATTTTGCACTGCCTAAAACAAACATGATACATTAGAGGGAGCTAGCCCTTACCTAGAGACTCTCCTCTCTAGCTTTGCTATCCCACAGGTGAGAGAGGAGTTTCCATGTTGTGAGGAGAAGGTGGAAGTTTGACTTCCTGCCACTGGGTGCACTTTCTTGTGTCAACAGTATATAAAACATGCATATTGGGATTTTGGTTGAATGACCTAATAATTTTGATCTCTCTCATATCTGTTTTTGTACATAAATCTATTTTTTAGAGATAGATAAAGATTTTGGGGAGGTTTATCACATTTATCATAGTCATAGTTTTAAAGTATATTGAGGTCTATTTAAACTGTGAAAACAAATTCTCTTTCTAATATCTTTTGGGATCCCACATTGATCTAATTGATCCATTTATGATTTTAACGAGGTGATTTTTTAGGAGTTTTTATATAGGAGGCATTTTTCCATCAATAATCTCAAATATACATAGTGGTCTTGCACATATGGTCGAGATTTGGGATTTTCATGATGTTATCTAATTAATCAAAAACTTGAAATCTTAAGACTGTTAATCATAAATCTACTCAATACATAGTGTTCTAAATGAATTGTATATTCTGATTAAAATCATATCACTGATTTGGTCAAATTCTATTGGTAAGTATAGGACTATATATATCTTGTGCAATATTAAAATTATTGAGTTACTCTAAATCATGATTTTGGTAGATAGTATTATTAATTTTTTGGCAATATCAAATTTGTGATTTTGACTGTAATTTGAGGTTTTAAAATACTACTTATTTGCATTTGTGGTTTTATAATATCACTTATTCATAGTAGGAATCTTGTAATGCTGATTATTTGTAGTTGCTATTTTACAATATCACTTATTTATAGCTATGGTTTTACACATCAGATAAGCAATTTTGACTAATCTTCAAGTAATCATGACAATTTTGTTAACACCCTAAGCTGCACCCTTGAAGAAGATGGTTTAGATCTCTTCAAGCTTGGGGTAACATGGGATTGGTCTAAAGGTTGTGGGTGACCTATAAGATGACCAAAAATCTAGGTTATGGGGCTAGTTCCCCTAGTACATTAACTTAATCTCACTTCCTAAGACCTAATGATGTTGGGATGAAAATAGATAGAGTGAAAAGATGAAAAGGAAACCTATTATAAAGTTGGTGATGCACCAATATTCATCTGTCCACTCTTAGCTAATCTTAAAACACAACTTTGTGAATAAAATGGAGGTTTATGACTGAAATAAGCTTCCTAATGAACTCTTAAACATGAGTATTATTGACAAATTTGACCTCATAGGTCAAATTATCACCCCTACCATTTAAAACTTTGCATATCATGCCTATCTATCTTATGGGTCAGTAATTTGGTCCTGAGGAGTCCTTAAATTGATCATTAGTAATCATAGTTAATAGGTCTTAAGGTTGTTTAGGTGATTAAGGTCTTGTCCTTCATTTGTCTTGTGCTTATCTAGTCATTTTGGGCCTTTTTGAGCCATTTTGAGTGGTAAGAAGAGTCTATAGTGCCTTATTTAGTGTCATAACATATTTCAAGATCATTATATGCCTAACATTTTAATAATTAGGTTAATCATATTCTGGACTAACTTCATGACTCATTTTTATGCAATTTTGACCATTTTGTGCCCTCTAGAGAAGGTTTTGTAAGGTTTTGATGGCATATGATCAGGAACAAGATTTATTACATATTTATTCACCTCATAATACATTTTAAAGACTAAATAATACATTTTACATCATTTCAATTAGATCTCCTTGGTGAAAATAGCCTTTTTAGTGCAAAAACAAGCCTTTTTGAGGCACTCATTTTGGTTTTTAGAGGGGTTTTTAGAGAAAATAATCTAAAAGGATTTATTGGGTCCTTATTGAGTAATATAAGTTATTTTGAGGATTCTTTTGGTGAAAAAACTATAAAAACCATCTTTTCTCTAATATTGACCTTTGTGGCATCCCTAGAAGGGTAGTTTTAAAATGCTCGGTACAAGAAGAGGTTAGAGAAGATCTAAAAATTTTAAAAATTTTAGGAGTATTATTAATATTTAAATTATTTGAATTTTTTTGTGGATTTGTGCCCTTATATTTATTAACAATTGCTAAGAGTGATATTATGTCACTATAACCTATGCATCCAAGAAGGGTCTATTCTTGGATATGTTTCTCAAGATTAGAAAATGATGGAGAGGAATGGTTTTTTGGGTATGATTTTATAGGTAATTAGTATAATTTTAATCTTATTTTCATTTAATAACTCCTCTTAGGAAGGTATTTATAGCATAAAATCATGTTTCCTTCACTATCTCTGAGAATGGTCTTTTGGTGAGTTTTGGAATAAAACCTAGGTTTTTCAGCATATGTTTCATCTTAGGAAGTTATAAATTGATGATATAAGTCATGACACACCTTTTTAATTCAAGTAAGGGATCATGAGTTTTTATTCTAGGTATATCTCTTTTGAGAGAATTTGAGCCAAGTTTCTTGAAGTTGTAGGATTTAAAAGGCATTAAGGTGAAAATATTGATGTGTTTTGTTATTCCACCATTATCTTTCATTTCTTATTTGTCTTTTTGAGCCATCAATCCATTAATATTCAGTAATAACTATCTCCACAAGTCCCAATGAGGTCAACTTTTAGTCTTATTGTATTAATCATTATGAGCAGTTGTGTATTAAGGCCTGAGTGCTTTTAGGGAAGATGTTTTGTTACCACTTCATATGGAATATCTCCAAGTCATACATCATATAGTAAATAAGGAGGAATTGAAGGAGATAATATAAATAGGGAAAATACTCATCAAAAATAAGGTTTCAATCAATTCCCTCTATCCATCAAGTAGAAACATAACTCCAATGGTGAAGGGAAGTTTGAGATAAATAAGAAGGCTTTCAAGATAATATAAAGATGGAGGGATTTGAAGAATAAATCAATGACATGAGATTAAAATGATTAAAATTCATAGAGATCAAAAGGTTTAGGATGGAAATGAATGCTTATTTGAGAATCAGACCTCATACATAGTCAGCTTATAAGCTTGCTGTAATAGAGGACTAAGAAGGAGAGGCCATAACATGATCACCAAAATAAGGCTCAAGAACACATGCCATTGGGTGAAACCTGACCAATCACTCAAACTTCATACTCCAATTAGAGTCTTGATTCTTAGAGGGAAGACCAGTGTAAGAATTGGATAACAAGTGTGATGCACTATAATATAGGGACTATGTATATAACACCAAAGGCATATATAAGATCTCAAATATAGCTCAAAACATATAACATGGTGTTGGAATGGAAATGAAATTTCTCAACAAGCCTCAATGAAACCTTCCACACTTTCATGATGGCCTTAAAATATTGTAAACCACCCTCTGTGACTATATGATCACTCAGTCACCTTTTTGAAAAGTTTAAGGTTTGTTTGAGAAAAGTAAGGTATTCTACATTTTCAAGGTGCCATTTTGAGGCTTTGTATGATGTGTTCATTCTCGAAAACTCAATGAGAATAATGGGTATGATTTAAGGTCATCCAAAGTATAGGTAGTTGGTCTTAGGAAGGAGTATTGTACTCCATTACATGCCCTCACCATACCACTATCTCTTCACACTCACCACTACCCTTTTATTATGTTTTCCACTCTATTTTCTTATCATCATCCCATCATCACTCCACTCCCATCCTCCTTCAACCATCCACCCTCATTCCTAATATTTAATCATGCCAATAATCCTACATATACCCTAATAACCTTTGTAATTCATGAGAAAATATAAATAAGGGTCCACATTAGTATTATAAGCTAGTAATGAGGCATACCACACACTTATAGTCATATATACTGTGCTATTCATGTCATAAAAGGAAAGTTGAGAGAAGGTTGTGGTTGATAGGACTAGGATATCTTATGGATGATTCATGGTTAGTGAAGCTTAATGAACCCCAACATATCATCCACATGAGGGACTTTGAAACTCTATAAAATGCCTAACACAGTGATAACCAACCTACAATAACATCACAAGACACAATAAGTATGGAAGGGATAATAAGCTGAGTGATAGTTTAGAGATAGTTAATTGAGTGAGAATGGTGATCCATGTGACCTTAAACACATTATAAGAGATATAAGGTATTAATAATGTTCAAGGAAGTAGAGCATCCATTTGATAAGTTTTAACACTCTCAAGAGAGCCTAAGATAGAGGTATAACTACATGCTGAGTGTGGCAGACGTGAGAATGGGAATGAATAGTGTCCTAATGGCTCAGAGGCTAAGATAAATAAAAGGTACTAGTGCATAAGTATGTATAAAATGATAAATAATAGTGAAGTCATAATTAAAGATAATATTTATAGATGTTTCTAAGGAAACTCTATCAACTAGTACCAAGAAAGCATACATATTAAAATCAAGCCTTGGTTGCAAACCTTTTTGATTGGTATAAGTGGTTTTATTAAGAATTAAAGGCTAAAAAAGAAGAATCCAAGGTGTTAGGTAAAGCATCCAAGGTTTTGGGTGTTGTAGACAAGCTATGATTAGGATCTCAAGGTTTCATGACCTTGATTATGCATAAAACCTAAGGTAACTATGTGGGATGTGTAGGAGTTGGGATAATTGAACACTTAAAAAAAAAGGATATAAATTATAGAATTGTGAAAGAATGTATAAAAGTTATATCAAGATTACGTAATAGGTTATTACCTTCCACTCATGCAAACATAATACTGAGGCCTGCACAGTTGGTAATTATAAGTTAACATCATGAGATACGTTGATACATATAAGAAACCCTAATTTGATTATGATAAAAGAGAAATGTTTTTTCAAGGAGATTTAGGTTTATGTTTAATGATAAACTAGACTTAAGGGTTTTAATTTCATTGGAATACAAGACAATATCTACTCAAAATTTATGCACATAGTCATCATTGGGTGCTGAGTTGGAAAGAACAGTCAAGGTCTTGGCTTCAAACTTGAAAAGATAATGTACTTAATCAAGTTGATCAGAGGTGTATAATTCATATTAGGGTGGTTTAATATGAATATCTACCTCATACTCATAATTTAACCTTATCCACCTCATATAATCCATCTACAACACCTAAAGTCACTAGCAGGAAAGCATAACCCCCTACAACTATGTTAGTGATAATCAAGAACTTCACTATGTTTCATGTTTGAGATGTTAAGATTAAAAATACAAGATGGATGATAATGATGAAGATAAAGTTCATGAGTTTTAAATAGGCATTAATTAAGGTGACCATAAGGTAATAGGGCTTATAAATTGACTCCCTATAATAAACCTAACCACCTATAGCCTCAAGTGATACAAAAACAAGTTTTGAGAGGGGATATGGTGGAGTCTTAAAATGAAAAAAATTAATGAAAACATGTTAGTGATAGGATTAATTACAAACCATATAAGAGTATCCAAAACTTTAATCACTTATTCAAGATTAACTCAACACAATCACATGAGACACTCAGGTGTAGACACATGCTTATTTTGACAAACTCTTGAACAATCTTGCTTATAACATAAAATACATGGTTTTCATGCATAATTTAAGGTGAATTGAATTTTTTAATGAGTATTTACTTAAGTAACACAATATAAACCCAAAAATGGGGCTTCAAAAGAGAGAAACACCTACAACCACCTTAGCATTTTGACGAGGTTGCCTAGTGGAGTGGAAGGTCACTAGTGCATGCATTGGGCTAGGTCTCAAGCATATTGTATGAGTAAATTTAATGAGATAAAATAGAATAAATTATTTAAAAAGAGTTTATATATGAATTTAAATATGTATATCACCTTCAAGTGTCCTTTTGGTTCTCAAAATGTACATCTACAACTGGCTGTGACATGACAACCTTCATAAAGCATGGTGAATGATGAATGGTCAAGCATAGGTATGGTATAAAGAACCAATATGATTGAAGGATATTAAATAATTATTATTAAAATTATAAATCATGATAATAAAATATTTTAAACAATTTAAGGTAAGTTTTTCAAAGGATAATTGCAATCATGTTGTAAACCCTGCACATAGTCAACACCAACAAAGTCTACCTTAGAGTTTTTAAGGTTTAGAGGTGTTAAAGAGGTCATATTGACTTGAAATTTTGTAAATATGGTAATAATGACATAATTAACACCACAATATATTTTATTTAATGTAAAAATATGGAAAATATCCTCTAGTTTGTATCATAAGTAGGCCACTTTTAGGTAAGCATGAAGGCAAACAATGGTGAAAAAGTGACCAAAAAGAGTGTTGATTGTATTGGGAACAATTTGGTACACTTTTATATGTTTTTTTAAGATGTATTGAGTATTAAATATCATTAATTAATCCTAGTAACAATTATAAACAACTTAGAAGTGGTGGTGAGTGATCATTTGTAGTTAAACTCCACTAGCCTAGATTAGGCCTGTTGCTCAAAATGGGGTCATTTCCACATCCAAGGTATAATGACCATTAAAAGGAATTGAAAATTTTTAATGAGGATATATTATATGTTTTAATCTATTTTTTATTATATATTTTCATGAATAAGCCATTTTTGGTCCCAAGCTCATCACATGGTACATAGAATGAAGGAATCAACTTGAGAGGCCAAGTTTGAATGCTCACACCAGCAAGGAGGTTTATCATGGGAAATAAATGAGTTAGGGGATGATATATGGGGTATTTAAATTATATGTCATGTATTTTTTTTCATATTTTGGACATCAAATATTTATGAATCATCTTTAAGGGTGAAAACTATCAAAAACCCTCCTAAAACCCCAATTTGAACTAGTTTATAGAGATGGAGTTGTAAACCTCAAAAAATGACATATTTGATTCATTATAACTATCATGGGTTGTATTATAATATTATAGAGTCCTCCAAATGTATTTTTTTTTACCTTCCTTTATATGGAATAGTACAAAAACTATATTTTTTCATGTTTTTAGTCTAAAACAAGGGTTTTGGAGCATGTATAAGGATGCCAATTGATGTAAAAGGTATATTGAGATGTTTTTTACATATGAAATCTAAAAAATTTATAAAAAATATTCCATATTTTCCAAAACCATTCAATCCTTTTGGGCTAGTCAGAAAATGCCTAAAAAAGGCAAGCCTTCCAAAGGCCATTTCATGGTTCTAGTACTTCCAAGTTGTTCTAGACCACAAAATTTGACATGGATCATGGTGGGAAAATTTTAAAAGTTAATAAAACATTTTTTTGAGGTTTTACATATGTGTGAGCTCCCAACAAGCAATATTTCACTTTCTAGGCCTAAGAGGGCTAATTAGGTCTAATTTAACAAGGAAAAAAAGGTGCTAACAAACATGTCTACACTTGGAATTTGGACACAAAATTTTTCATAGAGATATATGAGGATATAGGGTATCTTTTAAAAGTATTATTTTCTAACCATAACCTCTAATGTATCAAATATAAGGAGATTTTCAAAACAATAGGCTACAGGGAAATTATGAAAAATGCATAGTTTTGGTGTCAAATCAAGTTTGTTTGAGTGGTTGATAGTTAAATTTGACTTGTTTAAGGTTTTGTGTGACTTTAATAATCCTTACATGGTGGAGATATATAGGATTGAGTAAAACTTGATAAAAACTCCATCTTTCCCTTCTACGCCTTAGTAGAAAATGAGCTTTTCAAGGAGTGAAGGAATGGAATGTTGTATAAATATTTCATATAAGATTTTCCAAGGTTAATACACATTTTAAATGCCAAATATGAATGGATAAAAATTAAATTCACGTTGGATAAATTTTCAAAGGTTTTGAAGAGGTCTTCAAACTCCAAAAGGACTCTTCCTCCTTTAAATGCCATTTTTTGGAGACAAAGTCAAATTTGGGCTTAGAAAGTTTATAAGAGTCATATCAAGTTGGGAAAAAAAATTTCAAGATTTTATGAGTCAAATAGGACTCATTCATATGCATTGAAGACCTATGTTTAAGGAGGGAGACTTCTTCTCTAAGAATATAGTGAGTTTATGCAGGAATCAAGGCACTAAAATTGGTCAAACACCGCAAACCAAAGAGTAATACTTGTTCTAGCTTTCCAAACTCTATGAACATGATATGATATACCATTTTCCAAGGTCTAAGAAAATATTAATCATAAAATTCTACGTTAGGTTTTTAAGAAGAAAAAGAAAAGGTCATATTTCTTACTTTTGAGGGTTTCTCATCTCTTTCTGTCTCTTCTCTCATATTCTTTATATATAGCCAATTTTTGGCATTCAGAAGGATCGTTAACCTGAGTTGTGATAAGGCCCTTCTTAAAAAACATTTTTACTTGCCTCTTTTGATGAATAATACAGTATTCATACCTCTTCAAAGCTAGATTTAGTGTATTTTTCATGGTTTATTGACAAATGACAGTGATAATTCATGCTTCCTCTCATCTTATCCTCTCCTTACCTATTTGTAGGTTTTAGCTCATCCCTATAGGTTTAATATTATAATCTAATCATCTTGTATGTTTGGTAGGTGGAAAATTTATTTAGTGTATTTGGGAGACCTACTGAATAGGCACCTTAGATCATGCATCAAGTCTTAGCCTCTATGTGAAACATTGATGTTTGGAGGCTACCATTTGATAAGTTTAGTAAATTTTATGTTCTTATTAATATTTTTAGTTCATACAACATAAATAGAGGTCACATTTTGGTGTATCACCATAGTTAGATAAGTTTTCCTTCTTCCCTTTTCCCTTACAAGCTGGTAGTGTAGAGTAGGGATAGTAACTGATACATCAATGAGAGCTAGCCCTTAGAATCTAGATATTAAATCCACCTATTAGGCCACCCATATCTTAGGCTTATCTCCATGTTATTTTAGACTGTGAAGGCCTAAAACTAGCTTCATAAGGGTGCAAGTCTAGAAGATAATGATTTTTAGCATATCTAGTGGGACTCATTAGAACTGGTCTTGGTGAAATTAAAGTTGTAGTAGCATTCTTCATGAATTATTTGGTGATTCCAAGCTCAAGCAATTGATTCTAACCATCTAGGCATAGTTTCTAAGTAAGTCTATTTTCATTTCACTATGTTGATGTTATTTTCATGGTTGTGTATGAGGAAAATTATGCTATACTTCCTTATCAGCCATATGATGAATTATACTAGCCTTATTTTGGTCTATATGAGCCTTGGTATGAGCCTAATCATCCTAACCAATATTTTTATCAAAACTATGATGTGCCTTATCAAGTTTCTCATGATCTTTATTATCAAGAGAACGACTCTTACCTTCTTTGTGAACCACATCAGTCTCAAGACCAAATTTCACATTTCTCATGTGGTTATAATGTTGCATATGAGAAGCCTTATTTCCAAGAAATAATGAATGATATAGAGGTCAAATATGCAAGAAAAGTTTGTTCAAACTCTTAGTATGAGGAAGTAAATGGACTATTTCAAAACATATCCAATGACCTAGTGGAGAGGAATGAGTTATGTAATATTGTATTGGAGAAGATGGAAACTTTGGAGAGGCAACAAATTGAGTTGAACTAGTTATATCAGGAACCCTCTTGTATTCCTTACCATTATTCTTGTGTTCATTATTCTCATAAAGTTCTTAACTATGCTTAGTGTGTGCGAAGGGAACTTCCTAGTTGGAGTCAAAAGCAAAATCATTTTCCTATTCAAGGGACTAAACCTTCTTATAGTTCCAATTATTCTTTACTCATCCTTCAAGCTCAAGTTGTCCATGATGAGAAGGAGGTTTTATATTTTGATGAGGTAATGGACAAGTAAAAAGAACATAATGTAGAGGTCTTTAAAATTTTCTCTTTCCTTCCTCTCCAAGATACTCTAGATAATTCCATTTCCCTCAAGATCCCAAAATATGATCATGATCCACATTCCATACTTCATATTCCATCTCAAAAAAATTAATTTCATCACCCTCTCACCATCTCCCTTCTTCAAGAGGAGCCTATTCTATGGAGGATTGAGAAAGAAGATGTAATTGCAAGTCATGTTTTTGGAGAGTGTGAAGAGAATGCTTGGAGTGTGTATGAGGAAGTGTTTTTGATTGATAATTCACTTGAGGTACAGGTTGAAAATAAGGTTGTAACTGATCTTAAATAATACATCTCAAGTGTGTAGGAGAAGGCTAGTATTGATGTGGAATAACTCCATGAGATAGTACAAATTGAAATCATAAATGAATTTGAGGTATCTCCACTTGAGATTGTGAAATGTGCAATTCAAGCTAATTATATTCAAATTGATCAAAATGGGGAATAAAAATATGATTGGTAGCTGTACATTAAATCTCTACAAGAGATTGAAGAGCTTTGTATGGATATGTTTCCCATTGGAGAGCATGTTTATGAGGATTATGATCAAGAGTAACTCATTCAAAATCATGATGCAACTTGGGTTGACTATATAAAGCTCCTTGAAGAGCTTGATAAACTTAAAATAGTTGATAAGAAGGATGAGGTCACTCAAGGAAAATGCATAGATGAGGTATTAATTGATGAGATTGTAGTTGACAAGTAGTATGAGGAAGATCTAGAAGTACTATATGAGTTTGTCTTTGTTGGTGATTGGTTTACTATTGATGACTCATTTGAGGAGATGTTAAGAGATTTGGTAGGCAAGAAGAGTGCCTAATCAAAAGTCATGTTCAACAAACACCTTGCCTTGTAACTTGTACTATCTCTTAGAAGGGGGGAATTCATGAATTTCCCTTTTGATCTAGGTGGATCATACTTTTTCATGGTTAGTTAGATTAGTTTATTTGTGTTTTGTCCCAAATAAGTGCTATATTTGCACATTTGCTTTATTAGTTAGTTTCCCTATTTTATGTGTTTCTTTACTTATTTTGAAGGAGAAGGTTATATTATTTAAATTAAATATTAATTTATATCATGAATAATATTTTTAATATTTTTATGAGTCCAAAAGTCATGTACATGGTCTGGTTCTCAAGCATAGTAGACATGTTTCCTAGTTGAGTCACCAAAATGTTGACAATTTTTATCTCACAGGTCAAATTATCACCCCTACCATTTTAAAATTTACATATCATGATAATTTGTCTCATGGGTCAGTAATTTTTTCCTGAGGAGTCCTTAAATTAATAATTATTAATCATGGTTAATAGGTCTTAAGGTTATTTATGTGATTTGAGGTCTTATCCTTTATTTGTCTTATGCTTATCTAGTCATTTTGGGCCTTTTTGAGCCATTTTCAGTAGTAAGAAGAGTATAAATTTCCCTAATAAGTGTAATATCATGTTTAAATATCATTATATGCCTAACATGTGAATAATCAGGTTGATCATATTCTTGACTAACTTCATGACTCATTTCTATGCAATTCTGACCATTTTGTGCCCTCTAGAGAAGGTTTTTTAAGGTTTTGATGGTTTATGATTAGGATAATATTTATTACTTATTTATTCACCTCATAGTACATGTGAAATACTCAATAATACATTTGAAAACATTTCAATTAGAGTTCCTTGGTGAAAATAGCCTTTTTAGAGCAAAAATAGGGCTTTTTGAGGCACTCATTTTGGTTTTCAGAGGGTTTTTATGAGAAAAGAATCTAAAAGGATTAATTTTGTCCTTATAGAGTCATATAAGTGATTTTGAGGAGGTTTTTGGTTGAAAAACTGTAAAAACCAACTTTGCTCTAATATTGACCTTCATGGCATCCTTAGAAGGGCAGTTTTCAAATGCTCAATACGAGAAGAGGAAAAAGAGTTAGGATCTAAACATTTAGAAATTATTAGGGTTTTTATTAATATTTAAATTATTTGAATTTTTTATGGATTTTTTCCCATATCTTTATGAAAAATTGCTAAGAGTGACATCATGTCACTATAGCCTATGAATCTGAGAGGGGTTTGTTCTTGGATATGTGTCTCAATATCAAAAAATTATGGATATTAATTGTTTTTAGGGATAATTTTAGAGGTCATTAGTCTCATTTTTATCTTTTTTTATCTGATAAATCCACTCAAGAAGATGTATATAACATAAAATCATGTTTCCTTCACTATCTTTGAGAATAATTTTTTGGGCTAGTTTTGTAGTAAAACATGAGTTGTTTAGTATATTTTTTTCATATTAAAAGATTATAAATAGATTATATAAGTCATGAAACACAATTTTAATTCAATTAAGGGTTCATAAGTTTCCATTCTAGGTATATCTCTATTGAAAGAATTTGAGCTGAGTTTCTTAAAGTTACAGGATTTAAAAGGCATTGAGGTGAAAATATTGATGCTATTTGAGTTATATTTTTAGTAAAAAAATATATTTCATGTCATCTTTGCCTCTCAAATCCATAAATCCATTCTTATTCAATCACAAATATCTCTACAAGGCCCTATGAGGCCAACTTATAGTCTTATTATACTAACCATCATGAGTAATTATGTATTAATGCTTAAGTGATTCCAAGGAAGATGTTTTGTTGCCACTTAATATGGAATAACTCCAAGTTATAAATCATATAGTAAATAAGGATACCTTAAAGGAGATAATATCATTAGAGAAACTACTCATCAACAATAGGGTTCTAATCGAGTCTCTCTAGTCATCAAGTAGAAGCATAACTCTAATGGTGAAGGGTAGTTTGAGATAAGTAAGAAGGACTTAAAGATAATATAAAGATTGAGGTATTTTAATAATTCATAAATTAAATGAGATTAAAATGAGTACCCTTTATAGATATCCAAAGGTGTATGATGGAAATGAATGCCTAATTGAGAAGGATACCTCATACACAGTCAACCTTTAAGCTTGATGTAACAAAGGACCAAGAAGGAGAGGCCATAAAATCATCAAGAAAACAAGGCTCAAGAACACATGAAATTGGGTGCAACCTAACCAATCACTCAAAATTCATACTCCAATTAGATTCTTGATCCTTAGAGGGAGGACCAGTGCAATAATTGGATAGCAAGTGTGATGCACTGTATGATAGGGACTGTGTATATAACTCCAAAGGCATATATAAGATATAAAATATAGATTAAAGCATATAAAATGGAATTGAAATGGTAATTAAATGTCTCAAAAATCCTTAATTTAACCTTCCTCACTTTCATGATGCCCTTACAAGCTTGCAAACCACCCTTTATGACTATATGACCACTTAGTCACCTTTTTGAAAAGTTTAAGGTTTGTTTGAGAAAATTAAGGTATTCTAAGTTTTCAAGGTGTCATTTTGATGCCTTGCATGATTTTTTCAATCTCCAAAAACTTTATGAGAATTAAGGGTATGATTTAGGGTCCTCTAAAGTATAGTAGTTAGTATTAGGAAGGAGTCTTGTCCTCCATTCCATGCCCTCACCATGCCACTATCTTTTCACACTCACCATTGCCCTTTTACCCTTTTTTCCACTCTATTTTCTTGTCATCATCCCATCATCACTCCACTCCCATCCTCCTTCACCCATACACCCTCATTACTAAGCCTGAATCAAGATAATAAGCCTCCATATACCCTTAATAACCTATCAAAGTCATGAGATAATAGAAATAAGGGTCCACATTGGTATAATACCATATTAAGGAGGTAGAACACACACTTATAGTCACCTATATTGTGTTATCCATGTCATTAAAGGAAAGTTGAGAGAAGGTTATGGTTGACAGGACTGAGGTCTCTTATGAATGATTCATGGTTAATTAAGCTTAAAGATACCCATCATGGCATCCACATGAGGGACTTTGACACTATAGAAAAGGCCTATCACAATGATACATAACTTAAAATAGTATCACAAGACACTTATAGTTAGTATGGAAGGGATAACAAGCTGAGTGATAGTTTAGAGATAGTCTGTTGAGTGAGAATGGTGCTCCATGTGGCCTTAAACACATTATAAAAGATCCAATTTATTAATAATATTCAATGAATTATAACATCCATTTGAGAAGTTTTAACACTCTCAAGAGAGCCTAATATAGAGGTATACCTACAACCTGAGTGTGGTAAAATTGAGAATGGGAATGAACAGTGTCCTGATGGCTCAAAGGCCAAGCTGAATGAAAGATCCTAGTGTATAAGTAGGACTCAAATGAAAAATAATAATTAATAGTTTTAAAAGATAATATTCCACTCTTAATCAAATTCCATTAAAGAGAAGATTTATATAGGCTTCAAAGGAAAATCTGTCAATTAGTACCACGAAATCATAGATATTAAGATCAAGCCTTGGTTATAGACCTTTTTAATTCATCTAAGGAGTTATATTAAGGACTAAATGATTCATAGGAATAATATAAGGTATTAGGTGAATTATCCAAGGTTTTGGGTGATGTAGACAGGCTATGATTAGGATCTTAAGGTTTCATGACCTTGACTATGCATAAAACCTAAGGTAACTATGTGGGATATGCAGGAGTTGGGATAATTACACACTTAACAAAGAAATTATATAAATTATATAAGAGTGAAATAATGTATAAATGTTATATTATGATTGAGTAACTATTTATTACCTTCCACTCATGTAAATAAAATTGAGGCCTACACAGTTGGTAATTATTAGTGTACATCATGAGACAAGTTGATGCATGTGAGAAACCCTACTTTGCTTATATAGAAGAGAAATTTTTGTTTAAGGAGATTGAGGTTTATGTTGAATGATAAAATATACCTAAAGGTTTTCATCCCATTATAATACTAGATAATATATAGTAAGAATTTATGCACCCAGTCATCATTGGGGGCTGAGTTGGAAATAATAGTCAAGGTCTTAGCTTCAAACTTTAAAAGAAAATATACTTCCTTAAGTTTATCAGAGGTCTTAAATGCATATTGTGGTGATTTAGGATGAATATATACCTCATAATCATCAAGTCACCTTATCCACATCATATAAGCCATCTACAACACCTAAAGTCACAAACATGCAAGCATAACTATCTACAACTTTGTTAGGGATAATCAAGAACTTGACTGTGTTTCATGTTTGAGATGTTAAGATTAAAACTCCAAGATGGGTGATCATGATGAATATAAATTTCATGATTTTTAACTAGGCATTCATTAAGGTGACCATGAGGTAATAAGGATTATAAATTGACTACCTACAACAAGCATAACCACCTACAACCTGAAGTGATACACAATCAAGTTTTGATAGGAGTTATGGTGGAGTCATACAATGCAAATCATTCATAAAAACATGTTAGTGATAGGATGAAATATAAACCATGGAAGAGGCTCTAAATATTCAAGCACTCATTCAAGGTCAATTCAACACAGTCACATGAGACACTCAGGGGCATACACAGACTTATTTTGACAAACTCTTGAACAATCTGTTGTACCCAATACCCCCATTTTCCCTAAGAAATAGGGACCCATTTTTTTTTAAAATGTGATATTAATAGAGAATCATTTTCATATGTTTATGCAAAATTTTGGAAATCTAGGACATTTCACTTTTCTAGCGGGATGATATTAGCTTTGTGTTTATGAGACTAACTTGTGTATTGTAGATGAATTCTTTAGGTTTATAGTCTTTAGGATAATTATTTTGGTCTTCATGTAAAATTATCCTTTTGGATGTTATGTTTTGGGAAATTTTTGGTCCTATTTTCTTTCAGGCTTATTATTTAGGTAGCCTTATTTTGTCAAAGAAATTATTGTGGAATTTTTATCCTAAACAATTCTCCTAAAAGAACTTGACCTACAGACTCTTTACCTTAAGGAATTATAGACCGTATACACTTTACCTATAAAAAATTCCTTGATGGATTATCCCATTGACCCTATCTAAAATTATCCTTTAAAACTTTCAAAAATGACCCTTAACCATACAAGAGTACCTTCTAAGAATTTTAGAAGTGCCCTTCAGCCTTTGCGAAGTAGACCCTTCGAGAAAAATTTTGCCTCAAATTAGACCCTTCGAATTATTTTTGCTTACCCTTTGGAACCCTTAAATATAGCCCTTTGACATTCCCCAAATTGAACATTTACCCCCTTCTTGACCACTTATTTTAGGTTACATACCCTTCAAGTTTTGGGTATCATACCCTTCGGGTTTTGTGCATCATACCCTTTGGAACTTTTTTTGAACCCGTTACCCTACGGGACATATCCTTTGGGATATTTATTTTGACCTTTTTGTCCTACAAAAGTGCCCTTCAGCCTTTGTGAATGAACCTTTTCACCATGGACATGCCCTTCAACGACTTTTATCCTAAACCTTTTTTCCTTAGCCAATTCCTTTAGATATTTTGTTTTAGAGAATTATACCCTTCAAGAGTTTTGAAATGACCCTTAGCCATACAAAAGTACCCTTTGGGAATTTCATAAGTGCCCTTCAACATTTAATAAGTAGACCCTTTGGGACTTTTATCATGGACAAAATGCCTACAAAGTGGACCCTTCAGATCAAAAGTACCCTTTGGGGAAATTGAAAGTGCCCTCTAGACCTTTGAAATAACCCTCCAAAATAATTACTTTAAGACTTTTGCTCAGATGAATCCTTTGGAAAGACTATTACAGATAGTTTCTTTGAAACAAATTCTTAAAAAGAATTAGTCCACAAATATAGGCCAAAAAGCATTTTTTTTGATGTACATCCTAAAGTAATTTATTACTGGGAGTACTACTAAGTCTCTTCATACTTGGCTAATATAACAACAAAAATACTTCCTATTGATATTTTAAAGGTTCTTGCCAAATTGAACTAACAAATTTGAATTATACATGAAATGAAAGTCTAAAATGAACATTGCACATTTATGTCACACAAATTGGTATTCAATGTCAAATTTTATATAGGCAATCTACTATAACTGAAAGCTATCATTTGCATTTGAGCTAACTTGTATGCAAAGTCTTCTACTATCTTTCAGTAAGAAAGATCCCTAGTTTCTACTTTGAGAGTATAAAGTGAACACAAATTGAGCTAGAGCCAAGTCATTTGCATTGGCATATAGGTATATATATAATGCAACACATTGTGTAAGAGATAAATGCAAAGTGTACAACCCTGATGTCTACATCTAAAACATTGTGAGGTACCAATGTACCATCTCTATACTTGATTAAAGATTCAACAAAATTTACCGATACAATCTTTGACACCACCGTGTTTGGAGATAAGTTATGAATTACTCATCATTATGGGATTTTATTGATTTAGTAGACATATTTCATTGGAGGATGATATAACATTGGTAGATCAATTGTTTATGAAGGAATTATTGCCTTATAAACACTAAAGACTACACTTTATTGCTGTAAAACTAGAAGTCATGCCCTATATAGACCTCTTACATGACTTATTATTTATTAGTATAATATCATAGATAACTTTCTCTACATACATCTCAATTTAATGACTACATTAGAGGCATCCAATGCCTTGAACCTAGTAGTCATTAGGTAGGACGAGGTAAGAAATTGGTTACAAAATGTTGGGGATTTAGTTACTAAATACCAAGCACATGAGGTTTAGGTCCTTCATATTTTACATGAGCTAAAGTTATCACAAGTTAACGACTCCATTGGTAAGCTGGTCAGTAGGCTCAATTTTGATAAGCTTATCTAGAAGGAAGTCGATGAATTTAAACAAAGCTTGCAAGGTTTATCAATAGAATAAATTGAATTGAAATTGAGAAAGGATCAAAATAAGGTCACTAAAGTGGAGATATTTAGAAATAAATTTCAAACAACCAAGGATGAGCATGTCAAGATCCTTGGACAAATAAAGAGAATTCATCAGCCTTTACTACTAAATTTTGACATCATACAAAATCAGCATAGATCAGCCCAAAAGGTCTACAAAGATAATGAGGTGAAGGAAAGGCAAGCTTCTAGAGGTACAACTACAACTTTAGTGGCCACATCTACTTCCACTCCCACCAAAGTGTATGCAGTACTTCAGATGAGTAAGCCTTGATAGGCTAAATATCATGCATATACAATTTTTAGCAATCCATGTATTTAATTTTTATGAGTAGATAATTACAATGAATTAAATTTGTATTTTGTGTGCATGCACACATTACATGACTTTGAAAAGTCAATTTATTTATTTTTAGCTCCTAGATGGTTTTAGAACTACATGTTCAAATAAACACTTGTAACCACTTGCATGAACTTTGAGGATGAGGTGACCCCTTCCCCAAGCCTATATAATTATAATCCTAATCAGTGTGGAGAGAGTCAATTTTTTTTGAATATAGAGAAACGATCAATTTTGATCATCAAAAAAGTGTCCTAAGTATTTTCTTTCCAATTTTGTGTAATTGATTGTTATTTCTATTGTTGTGTGATTCAATAAATCTTTAGTGTGCTATAGTTGTGAGTAGATTCTTGATTTCTTAATTGATATGCTGATCTTAAGATGTGTAATAGATATTAAAAGATAGGTAAATACATCAATAAAGTGAGTCAATTTATTTGAATCATATTTTTGAATATGTATTTATGCTTTCTTTGGTGTAATTTTTTGTGTGCATGCAATAACTACCTTATATAATTCACTTGCCCTAGCCATAATCTCCTAATTAAGGGTGTGAAACAACTATACTAAAAGGAATAATTTTTTTTTAAGGTGTGTGAACTTCTTACATCTCTATTCCCTTAGAATTCTTAGCTATGTTTGACTGCCTATGTGCTATTGCTGCTAGCAATAGACATTTGTTTGAGAAAGTGTAGGTCTATTCAGAAACTAACTAGGGGAGTAATTCCCAAGGACCATAGAGTCTTTTTTCTACCCTACCTTACCTTCCTTTTTTTGAATTCATTAGTAAGATCTATCCACTCTAGATTAGAAGCCAACCACCCATCCAACTTATGTAGGAACTCACTCTATTATAAGGTCACACCTCTATCTAAAAAACCTTATAAACAACCTACATACCCTACCTGCTATTCCATCAATAGGTTGTCAAAGATATCAGACCTATAACTTGTGCCTTGTAGTGGAGTTTACCTCCATTAATATCTTCAAACATTAGAGGCTACCTCATTAAGGTTGTGGTGTGCATAAAAATTGCATCAATAGTTTCACTAGCATTAAAAGGAGGGCTTTAAATTTACTCCCAATAATAGAGCTTCAATCCTTACATAGATTTACACTAGAGTCACCTAGGAGAGTGACCAAATCCAATTCCTAGGTTGGTTTATTGGTATCACCCTTGACAAGCCATAAGAGACCTAGATCTATGCCAACAACTCTAGTTCAAAATAATCCACCTTCATTAGGGAACCCTTTACCCATAAGGAAACCTTTACTTGTTAATCAACTAATGGCTCAATAATAGCCCTAGTTAGTTGGATCTGCCATTGCCATCCTAGGGGACATGCATGATTTACCTCAAAACACCAAAAAATATCTACCATCCTTTTCTCCTTTAGGGCCAAGGACCATAGAAGAGCATATAAAATATTTTAAATCTAATTTAAGGTTAATGAATGTAGTTGATGAGGATGTTGCATGATAGTTGTTCCCCTTTACTTTAATGGATGCTACTTATGATTGGTATTTGAATCTAATGGAAAACTCCATCATGAATTAGGAATATGAAAAGGATTTTTTTGCATAGTTTTGATAGGTCACCAATCTTGGATTGGTATATCAACACTTCATCAGTATGGAGAGGGAACCTAATGAGCCCATCCATGCTTTCAATGCAAGGTGGGACAAGATGTACAACTAGTTAACATTGAGGTATAAACTAGAACTGGTGTTAGCACTAGAGATGTATAAAAATGCCTTAGATCCCATTATCAATGTATTATTGAGAAGAGCACCTACTGCCAATACTTTGGTGTTAGCATTTGAATAAGCCATTAACATCGATAGATAACTCAACCCATAAACACCTGGGATACCTAACATCAAAAAAGGATTCCTAGCACTGAATTTGATACCACATGTGAAACATAATGTTTTATCATATAATTATAACTAATTATACATATTGCCTCCATTGACATAAATGACATAGCCAAATTTTGGATATTTGAACAATTATATGATAGGCAACAATTACCAACAAAACCAACATGTAACTATACTGCCTATGACTATTCTACAAGGTGCAGATTCCACACAATCTAAATTAGATTCTATTCAAAAGATGGTTAAAAAATTAATGATTTTATGAATATGCAACAAAAGATAGGCAATACCAATGCTTTGATTGGCAACCAGAACACTAGGTTCCAAAGATATAATAGGACATTTAATAGGCCTACAAATAATATGGAGTAACCTAGCAGAGTCCCAGAAGTCAATATCATTTAAACAACTCTCCCCAATTGGTGCAAGATACATAATACACCCCAACATGGTGAGTTTGATTACATTGAGTTCTCTACAACATTCAATATTTTTTAGAGGGAAGTAACTAGGAAGGATTAGATGAATAACCTACCAGAATCTCATTAAGACCCTAGATAGTCTAGCATAACCATGTTATTTGAGACTCACAAATTTCCCTTCTCAGGAGAAGATGACAATGAACCAAAAGATAATATAGATGAAAGTTCATGCTTTATAGTAGTTTTATAGAGGTGAATATAACTTAAATAAAAATCAATTGCTTACTACCTTGACTCCTCCAAATCCCAAAGTGGATAACAATCCACCCTCTCCAAAAGGGAATAATCAACTGTCGAACAAAGAATAACTAAATAAAGGAGGATATAATATCATATAAGACATGAAGAAGATTGAGGCAAGTATAACTCTCCATGAGTTATCCCAAATCATTGAGTAAAATAAATTGTTATGGAAGTCCATTACAAGAAAGGCCCCTATGGAGAAAACTAGAGTGGCTATAGATAAAGTAAAAGTTGCTGAGGCTAACATCATTTACAAAAGTAAGCCCAAAGTACCACCATTATTGCTGACCATTAGGGTATTTGGTAAGACTATTCATAACTATCTAGTTGATTCTAGAGCATCCACAACTATCATGCCTACTTATATATGTAAAAATCTTGGTCTCACTCCTGGCCCTTCAAAGAGATTAGTCTCTCAAGTAGATAAAATGGTAGTACCAGTGGTGGGAGAATTGAATAATGTACACATTCAAGTAACATCAAAACCAAGAGTCTAGGAAGGATCAGATGAATAATCTACCAAAATCTCATTAGGACCCTAGATATTCTAACACAACCATGTTCTTTGAGACTCACGAATTTCCCTTCTCAAGAGAAGATGACAATGAACCAAAAGATAATATAGATGAAAGTTCAAGCTTTATAGTAGTTTTAGAGAGGTGCATATAACTTAAGGAATAATCAACCTCTTACCACCTTGACTGCTCCAAATCCCATAGTGACTCCTCCAAATCCCAAAGTGGACACCAATCCACCCCCTCCAAAAGGGAATGATCAACTGTCAAACAAAGAAAAATTGAATAAAGGAGGATATAATATCATAGAAGACATGAAGAAGCTTAAGGCAAGTATAAATCTCCATGAGTTATCCCAAATCATTGAGCAAAAGGAACTGTTATGGAAATCCATTACAAGAAAGGCCCCTATGGAGAAAACTAGAGTGGCTATGGACAAAGTAAAAGTTGTTGATGCTAACATCATTTAAAAAAGTAAGCCTAAAGTACCACCATTATTTTTGACCATTAGGGTATTCGGTAAGAATATTCATAACTATGTGGTTGATTCTAGAGCATCCACAACTATCATGCCTACTTATATATGTAAAAATCTTGGTCTCACTCTTGGACTTTCAAATAGATCAGTCTCTCAAGTAGATAAAATGGTAGTACCAATGGTGGGAGAATTGAATAATGTACACATTCAAGTAACATCAAAACCAAGAGTCTAAGAAGGATCAGATGAATAATCTACCAGAATCTCATTAGGACCCTAGATATTCTAGCACAACCATGTTCTTTGAGACTCACAAATTTCCCTTCTCAGGAGAAGATGACAATGAACCAAAAGATAATACAAATGAAAGTTCATGATTTATAGTAGTTTTAGAGATGTGTATATAAATTAAATAACAATCAACCAAGTACCACCTTGACTCCAAATCCCATAGTGATTCCTCCAAATCCTAAAGTGGATAACAATCCACCACCTCCAAAAGGGAATGATCAATTGTCAAACAAAGAAGAACTAAATAAAGGAGGATATAATATCATAGAAGACATGAAAAAGATTAAGGCAAGTATAACTCTCCATGAGTTAGCCCAAATCATTGAGTAAAATGAACTATTATGGAAATACATTACAAGAAAGGCCCCTATGGACAAAACTAGAGTGGCTATGGACAAAGCAAAATTTGCTGATGCTAACATCATTTACAAAAGTAAGCCCAAAGTACCTCCATTCTTGCTAACCATCAGGGTATTCGATAAGAATATTTATAACTATTTGGTTGATTCTAGAGCATCCACAACTATCATGCCTACTTATATATGTAAAACTCTTGGTCTCACTCCTAGACCTTTAAAGAGATCAATCTCTCAAGTGGATAAATTGGTAGTACCAATGGCCAGAGAATTGAATAATGTACACATTCAAGTAACATCTAAACCAAGAGTCTAAATGACTATTGATATCCTGGTAGTGGACATATTGGAGGGATATAGATTATTACTAAGTAGAGACTGGTCCAAAATGCTTAATGGGTATCTTTCCATAGACTTCTCACACATTTGGTTGCCATGGAGAGGATTTAAAAACTAGATCAAAATTAATAGAGAGCCAAGAATGAAATATCCCATCATGGGATATAACATCAAAAATGAATTGGTAAAGTATGATTCTACCTCATTGGGCATTTATACTTTTACCACTCATAATTTAGCATAGAATTTGGAACCTAAAGGTTCAAGTTAGCTATGGATAATGCATTTTGATGGAGCCAAGTCTAAGCAAAGATCAGGTATGGGAATTGAACTAATTGATCCTCAAAGTAAAAATTTATTGACTGCCTATAGATTGTAGTTTCCATGTACAAATTATAGGGCTGAGTATGAGGCTCTAATCTTAGGACTATAGTTTGCATTGAAGAATGATTTAAAATAGATAAAAGTATGTAAGGAATCATAGCTGGTAGTTTACTAGATAAGAAATAAATACCAGTGCCAATTGTCTTATTTGAAGAGGTACAAACATAGAACATGGGATTTAATTGAAAGCTTTGAATATTTCAATATAGTATCACTCCCAAGAGAACAAAATTAGGCTATTGATTCACTAACTACAACTATTTCCAATCTCAAGCCATTACAAGAGTCTGAGGTAAAAATATTTTCCATTGAATTGGTTCTTTATCCCTCCATTCTAGATAATGTAGAATTTTTTTAGGTCTTTAGTGATGATCAATAGATTATCTAGTTTTTAACTAATTCAAGGGATTTAAAATCCTAAATAATTGATGATAAGGAAATTAACCATTTATATGAAGAAGAAATAGATAAAGAGGGTATTCTCCAACTTAAAGAAAATTGAATTCCAACTGGCTTAGTCTCTTTGGAAAGATCAATTGACTTAGATCTTTAGATGCAACAACTCAGATAGCCCAAGGTCAATGAATCAGATTTCAAGAGGGAAAATTTGGGAGATGACCATAACCTACATTATGTGAATATTGGCCTCAGTTTCACCATGGAGGAAAGGCATCGAGTTAAGGATTTGATTGTTCAATATAAGGACATTATCTCCTGGATGTATGGAGACCTTAAGATATATGACCCATAGGTCATCACTCACATAATTCCTTTGAAATAAGACCATAAAACATTTAGATAGAGGTAAAGGATAGTGAACCCTATTCTATAGCCTCTTTTTTTAGAAGGAAGTGGAGAAGTTATTAAGTGATAAAATCATATTCCCAATTTGACATTCTAGGGTGGCCAATTTGGTCCTAGTTAGAAAGAGAACAATGAGATTAGATTATGTGTAGACTTTAGAAATTTGAATAGGGCTTCTAAAAAGGACTGTTATCCTCTACCTTCTCTAGATGAGGTAATACAGATAGTGAATGGTTCTGATATGATGTCCTTTTTGGATGGATTTTCAAGTGACAACCAAGTACTAGTGTAACTCGAGGATAGAATGAAGATGATGCTATCATGAAATGGGGTACTTATGCATATAATAAGATGATATTTGGCCTAATTAATGTAGGATCTACCTTTCAATACACCATGAATCATTACTTAAAGGGAATAATTTGAAAATGCATAATTATCTATATGGATGATCTCACGGTGTTCTCAAAGAATAGAAAGGATCACATAACTCAACTACAATCCATACTTGAAAGGTGTAATAAGTTTGGGATTTATTTAAATCTGAAGAAGAGTATATTTAGAGTCATTGAGGGGAAAATCTTAGGACATGTTATCATAAAATATGAGATCACCATCTATCCAAAGATAACCAAATAAATCTCAAAGATTCATCTGCCAAATAACAAGAAGGAACTCAAGTCATTTTTTGGAAAATTAACTTTGTCAAGAAGTTTATCTCATGATTCACAAAAATGATCAAGCCTCTAAATGTTATGCTCAAGTAGGATGCTAAAATATAATAGATATCTAAATCTAAAAAGTCCTTCCAAGATATAAAATATGCCATATCTTAGGCTCCAATATTCATTAGTCTAGACTTCACAAAATATTTCTATTTGTACTCATTCACCTCAAAACACACCATTACTACCATTATCACATAGAATAAGGAAAAAATTGAGAATCTAATTGCCTTCATGAGAAAAAATCTAAAGGATGCAAAGCTCAAGTATTTAATGATCAACAAGAATATTTTTGCTTTGGTCTAGGTAGTGAATACATTTTGACATTATATCTTGAGGATCAAAACCATCACCATTGTACCTGATCTAACTGTCAGGCTCACCCTATCATAGAATGAACTAGGAGAACATTGAAGAAAATGGATGGATAAGATCCAAGAGTTTAACTAAAGATGAGGCCTGCAAAGATCATCAGTAGATAAGGCATTGTTCATCTCATATTGAGTTGAATCCTCGAATCACCGTTGAAGAGGTATGTACAACAAAAGTTTCAAAAGGAGAATGGTATACTAATAATCTAGTATTTACTTATAAGAACATACCCCCTATAGATTAGTAGGGAAATAAGGAGAGCCTTGAGACTTAGAGATGCTCATTTCATGATGAAGAAATGAATCCTCTATAGAAGGAACTATGATCAAGGTGGTTTGATAAAAGAGCAAAAGTCAAAGCATTTAAAATTTTAGATCTGGTATCATTTTGGGATAAAGCCCATGAAAAGAAAGGATAACATGACAAGTTTTCTCCATTATGGATTAAACGATATCAAATTTTAGAGATCATGGGTAATAACATGTTTTGTTTGAAAGACATCCAAGGCAACAAGCTTATGCATCTAGTTAATGGATAGTTCTTGAAGCATTATTTTAGAGCTATTCCATCTATAGATATTACTGATTGAGAGGATTCAGATGAGTTTAGACATAGGAATACATTATGTTTCCATGCTTTATAGATTAAATTTTCATGCTTTCTAGAATAGATTTCCAATAATTTCTAGTTTAGTTATCATACTTTTTAGTACTTTGGTTTTCTTAGATTAGATTTTAGTGCTTTCTAGAGTAATTTGTTGCTTTTTATATTAGTCATCTTTGTTTTCTTCTTTAGCATTTGAAATTGTGTTTTCTCTAGTTATTGCAAAAACTAAAATCCAAAACAACTGAGTGTGAGAAGGGGAAAAGTAATTTTGACACATTTTTTGGGCTAGTTTATAGATTGGATGTATTTCTATGTCTCAAGGCTTTAGAATGAAAGGAAGTGATCATATGATTAGTTTGAATTATTTCACAATTAAATACTTTTATCAAGCATATGGAAGTTATTCTTGGGATACTTCATACAAATTTAAGAAAGTTTTCTTCTTTTTGTGGATCAAATGCACTCATAATGTTAAAAAACTTGTTGGAAGTGATGATTCTAGGTCTAGATTTGGTTGGTAGGGATGTTCTAGTAATGATTTGTTTTCTAATTATACCATATCACTAGGGTTTTCTTCCTTTCTCTTTTCCACTAATATAAACTTAATAAAATAAAATAAAGAGAAAGAAAAGAATTAATGAGTTCAAAAGAACGAAAGAAAATTTAAAAAAAATTAAAAGAGCTCATATGATGAAATAAGGTCAATGCATCATGTATCATGGTTGTGAATAGATAATGGAGGGAGTGGAGAAGGAACCTAAGGTATATCTATGATAGCTATGTATGCATGGATAGTAGTAGAGAAATAATTGAGATTCCCTTGATTTAATAAACTTTAACAGATACTAGAATGAAACCTACAACTGCATTAAAACCTTTTGAAAAACTCATCATAGCAAGGGCGAAATCAATAACACTCTTACACACATAGATCTAAGGAATTAAAAGGCAAGTATGTTGTGTGAATTGACTTAGGAATCTCCTTCATGTTTTTGATTTGAGGATGTATTTTCTGTGACATACTCTAAGGTTTATCTAAATATTATGGACTAAAGCTCTGGGTTCTTAAATAATGAAGAATATTCCCCCTATAAGTCATAATTTATTATACCCAAAACTCCTCTTTTTCCCTAAAAGGAAATGGGGACCCACTTTTTTTAAAATCTGATCTTAATAGGGAATCCTTTTCATATGTTTATGCAAAATTTGGGAAATCTAGGACATTTTAATTTTTTGGTGGGATGATATTGGCGTTGTGTTTATGAGACTAACTTGTATATTGTAGATGAATTATTTGGGTTTATAGTATTTGGGCTAATTCTTTCAGCCTTCATGCAAAATTATCTTTTTAGATGTTATGTTTCAGGAAAATTTTGGTCCTATTTACTTTCAGGGTTATTGTTCAAGGAGCCTTATTTTGTTAGAGAAATTGTTGCAAATATTTTATCTAAAATAATTATACTAAAAGAATTTGGCCTATGGACTCTCTACCTTAAGGAATTCTAGACCACATACACTTTCCCCAAAATAAATTCCTTGATGATTATCCCTTTAAACCTATCCAAAATTATCCTTCGAAACTTTCATAAATGACCCTTAGCCATATGAGAATACCCTTTGGGAATTTTAGAAGTTCCCTTCAGTCTTTGCGAAGTAGATCCTTCGAGCAAAATTTTACCTAAAGTAGGCCCTTTGAGTTCTTTCCACTTACCCTTTAGAACCCTTCAAACTAACCCTTTGGCCTTCCCTAAACTAACCATTTACCCTCTTCTTGACCACTTATTTTAGGGCACATACCCTTCAGGTTTTGTGCATCATACCCTTTAGAACTTTTTTTGAACACCTTACCCTATGGGACGTATCCTTTGGGATATTTTTTTGACCTTTTTTCCCTATAAAAGTAAACTTCGAACTTTGTGAATGAACCTTTTATCCATGAACATGCCCTTCAGGTATTTTATCTTAGACATTTTTTTCCTTAACCAATTCCTTTAGACATTTTATTTAGGAGAATTATACCCTTCAAGATTTTTAAAATGACCCTTAGCCATACGAAAGTACCCTTTAGGAATTTTAGAAGTGCCCTTCGACATTTGTGAAGTAGACCCTTTGAGACTTTTGTCATGGAAAAAATACCCTACAAAGTGGACCCTTTAGATCAAAAGTACCATTTGGGGAAATTGAAAGTGCCCTCTAGACCTTTGAAATAGCCCTCCAAAAAAATTAATTTGGGACTTTTGCTTATATGAATCCTTCAAAGAGACTATTGTGGACACTTTCTCTAAAACAAATTCCCTGAAAAATTAGTCTACAAATATAGGCCCCAAATCATTTTTTTGATGTACATCCTAAATTACTTTATTACTAGGAGTACTAATAAGTCTCATTATACTTAGCCAATATAACATCAAAAAATACTTCCTATTAATATTTTAAAGGTTTCCACCAATGTAAGCTAAATAATTTGAATTATAAGTGAAATGAAATCGTAAAGTGAACATTGCAGATTTATGTCACATGAACTAGTATTCAATGCTAGATTCTATATAGGTAATCTACTATGACTCAAAACTATCATTTGAATTTGATCTTACTTGTATTCAAAGTCTTCTATTATCTTCAAACAAGAAAGAGCCCTAGTTTCTACTTCAATAATATACAATAAATAATAGTCAAGTTAGAGCCGAGTCATTTGTATTGGCATATAAGTATATATATAATGCAACATATTGAGTAAGAGAGAAGCATGAAGCATACAACCATGGCATATACACCCAAAATTTTTTGAGGTACCAATGCACCATCTCCATACTTGATCAAATATTCAATTGAATTTACTGATATAGTCTTTAACACCACCATGTTTGGAGATAAGTACAAAAATTACTCAGCTTTGTGGGATGTTATTGATTCAGTGGACATATTTTCATTGGAGGATGATATAAAATTGGCAAATCGATCATTTTTGAAGGAATTTTTAGCTTATAAATATAAAATACTTCACTTTGATACTACAAAACTATAAGTGATGCCTTGTATAGACCTTTTTCAAGACTTATTCTTCACCGAAAGAATATCACAGGCAACTCACTCTATAGACATCTTAATTTGATGACCACACTAGAGGCATCCAATGTATTGAACAAGTAGCCATTAGGTAGGAATAGGTAAGAGATTGGTTACATAATGTTGGGGCTTTAGTCACCAAATACTAAGCATATGAGGCTTAATTCCTTTAGATTTTTCATGAGATAAAGTTATCATAGGTGAAAGAGTCCATTGATAAGCTAGTTAGTAAGATCAATTGTGATAAGTTTATCTAGAAGGTAGCTGATGAATTAAAATAGAGCTTAAAAGGTTTATCTATCAAATAAATTGAATTATAATTGAGTAAGGCTTGAAATAAGGTTACTGAAGTGGAGATTCATGAATAAATTTTAAAAAATCAAGGATGAGCATGCCAAGATCCTTGGATAGATAAAGAGAATTCATCAACCTTCATTGATAAATTTGGACATCATAGGAAAGGAGCATGGAGTGGCCCAAAATGTATAAAAATAAAACAAGGTGAAGAAAAGGCAAGCTTCCAAAGGTGAAAATACAACTTTAGTAGCCACATCTACATCCACTCCCACCAAAGTGTATGTGGCACTTCAGATGAGCAAGCCTTAATAGGATAAATCTCATGCATATACAATTTTTTAGCAGTCTATGTATTTAATTTTTATGAGCAGATAATCACAACGAATTGACTTTGTATTTTATGTGCATGTACATGTTACATGACTTTAAAAAGTTAATCTATTTAGTTTTATCTCCTAGATGGATTTGGAACTACGTGTTCAAACTGACACTTGTATCCACTTGCATGAACTTGTAGGATGAGGTGCCCCCTTCCCCAAGTCTATATAATTGTAAACCCACTCAATGGGGAGAGAGTTAATTTTTTTTGGAATATAGAGTAATGAGAAATTTTGATCATCAAAAAAATGTCCTAAGTATTTTCTTTCCAATTTTTGTGTAATTGTTGTTATTTTTATGGTTGTGTGATTTAATAAATCTTTAGTGTGCTATAGCTATGAGTAGATTCTTGATTTATTGATGGATATGATGATATTAAGATGTGAAATAACTATTAAAATATAAGTAAATATATCAATAAAGTGAGTTAGGTTATTTGAATCATATTTATGAATATGTATTTATGCTTTCTTTGGTGTAGTTTTCTATGTGCATATAACATCTTCCTTAGATAATCCATTTGCTTGAGCCATAATCTCCTAATAAAGGGTGTGAAATAACTAACCTAAAAGGAGAAACATTTTTTTGGGGCATGTTAACTTCTTATATCTCTATTCCCTTATACTTCCTAGTCATCTTTGACTGCCTATGTGCTATTACTGCTAGTGACAGACATTCTTTTGAGAAAGCATATGTCTATTCAGATATGAACCATGGGAGTAATTACTAAGGACCATGGAGTATTATTTTTTTCCCTAACTTAAATTAATTTTTTTTATTTTGTTATTAAGATATATTAACTCTAGATTAGGATCCAGCCACCCATCCAACTCACATAGGAACTCACTCTACTAGAAGGTCACACATCCATCCAAAAATCCTTGTTAACAACCTGCATACCCTACCCTGTATTATATCAATAGGTTTTCAAAGATTGAATACCTAAAAATCATGCCCTATATTGGATTTTACCTCCATTAAGATCCTAAAATTTTAGAGGCTACCTCATTAAGGGTGTGGTGTGCATAAAACCTACATCAACACAATCTTACTTATAACACACAATACATGGTTTGCATGCATAATTTAAGGTAAATTAATTTTTTTAATGAGTATGACGTCAAGAAAAATAGTTTAAACCCTTAAATGGGGCTTGAAAAGAGAGAAAAAACCTACAACCACCTTAGCATTTTGATGAGGTTACCTAGTGGAGTGGAAGGTCACTAGTGCATGCATTGGTCTAGGTCTCAAACACATGATATGAGTATTTTTAAATCATTCATCTAGACTAAAGGATTTCAAAAGAGTTTATACATGAGTTAAATAGTGTATATCACCTTTCAATTTTCCTTTTGGTTCTCAAAATGTACGTCTATAGCTGGCTGTGACATGACAGCCTTCATAAAACATGGTGAATGATTAATGGTCTAGCACATGTATGGTATAAAGGACCAATATGCTTGAATGAGATTACATAATTATGATTAAAATTATAAATCATTATAATCATAACTTATAAATAATCAAGGTAATGTTTTCAAAGGACAATCACAATCATGTTGTAAACCCTACACACAGTTAACACTAGCAAAGTCTACCTTGGAGTTTTTGAGGTTTGGAGGTGCTAAAGAGGTAATATTGACCTAATTTTAAAAAAAAGGGTAATAATTACCCAAATAACACCCTCATATTTTTTATTTTCATGGAAATATATATAAAATATCCTCTATTTTGTCTCAAAGGGTGGCCATTTTCAAGCAAGCGTGAAGGCAGATAATGGTCAAAAAGTGACCAAAAGGAGTGTTAATTTTCTTGGGAAAACTTTGGGAAAATTGGAGATGTTTTTTTAAGGTATAATGAGTATGAAAGAGTATTAATCAAGCCAAATAAAAATTATAAATAACTTAGAAGTGACGGTGAGTGATCATTTGTAGTTAAACCCCATTAGCCTAGATTAGGCCTATCGCCCAAAAGGGGGCCATTTCTACTTCTAGGATCAAATGACCATTAAAAGGCATTAAAAAATATTAATGAGGATATATTATATGTTTTTAATCTATTTTTTTATATATAGTTTATGAATAATCCATTTTTGGGCCCAAGCTCATCACATGGTGCACATAATGAAGGAATCAACTTGAGAGGCCAAGTTTGAATGCTCACACTATAAAGGAGGTTTATAATGGGATATAAAGGAGTTAGGGGATGTTATATAGGGTATTTAAATTCCATTTTGTGTATTTTTTTCATAATTTAGATGTCACATCTTTATGATTCATCCTTAAGGGTGAAAAGTATCAAAAAGCCTCCTAAAACCCCAATTTGAATCGGTTTACAAAGATGGAGTTGGAAACCTCACCAAATGACATATTTGATTCATGATACCTATAATAGTTTTTATTAAAATCTCAAAGGGTCCTCCACATTTAATTTTGTTTTACCTTCTTTTGTATGGAATAATACAAAAACTATACTTTTTCATGTTTTTAGGCTAAAGCAAAGGTTTTGGAGCATGTATAAGGATGAAAATTTGATGGAAAAGGTATATTGAGACTTTTTTTATCTATAAAATATCAAAAATTCATAAAAAATCATCCATAGGTACCCAAACTATTCAATCTTTTTGGGCCAATTAGAAAATGCCTCGAAAAGGTAAGCCTTCCAAAGGCCATTTCATGGTTCTAGTACTTTGATGTTGGTCCATACAATAAAATTTGACATGGAGAGTGGTGGGATCATGGGAAAAGTGAATAAAACATTTTTTGGAGTTTTTACACATATGTGAGTTCTTATAAATAAGATTTCACTTTTTAGGTCTAGGAGATATAATTTGGCCTAATTTAGCATGAAAAAGTTGATAAAAAACATAAATACACTTGGATTTTGGCCACCAAATTTTGTATGGAGATGTAGGATGATAGATGGTACCTATAAAAATTCTTATTTTATCACCATAACACCAGGTTCTCTAAGATAATGAGATTTGCATAAAAAGGGCTACAAGGAATTTATGAAAAATGCATGGTTTTGGTGTCAAATCACGTTTGTTTAAGTGGTTGAAAATAAAATTTCCCTTGATTAAGGTCTGGTGTGAACTTGGGAATCTTTCCATGGTGGAGATATGTAGTCTTGAAGCAAACTTGATAAAAACTCCACCTTTCCTTTCTATGCCTTAGTAGAAAATGAGTTTTTCAAGGAGTGAAGGGATGGAATGTTGTATAAATGTTTCATATAAGATTTTCCAAGGTTAATATACATTTAAGACACCCAATATGAAAGGGTAAAAATTAAATTCAATTTGGATAAGGTTTTAAAAGGTTTGAAGAGGTCTCCAAACTCCAAAAGGACTCTTCTTCCTTCAAATGCCATCCTTGGAGCCAAAGTCAAAATTGGGATTAGAAACTTTCTAAGATTCATTTTAATTTGGAAAAATATATTTCAAGAGTTTAGGAGTCAAATATGACTCATTAATATTCATTTAAGACCTATGTTTAAGGAGGGATATTTCTTCTCCAAGAATATAGTGAGTTTATATAAGAATCAAGGCACCAAAGTTGGTCAAACACCACAAACCAAGGAGTAAGACTTGTTATAAATTTAAAACCTATATGAACATGATATGATATTACATTTTAAAATGTTTAATAAAATATTAATCAAAAAATTCTACATTGGGTTTTGAAAAAGAAAAAGAAAAATTCATATTTCCTACTTTTAGGGGTTCCTTATCTCTTTCTCTCTCTTCTCTTCTATTCTCTATATGTAAGCTAATTTTTGGCATTAAAAATGATATTTTAGTTGATTTTTGGAAATTAAATTCTCAAAAAACATTTTTAATTTCCTCTTTTTATGAATAAGATAGAATTCATACCCCCTCTAAGCTAGATTTAGTGTATTTTTCATGGTATGTTGATAGAAGACAATGATAGTTCATGCTTCCTCTCATCTTGTCCTCTAATTATTACCTATTTATAGGTATTATCTCATCCCTAAAAGTTTCATATTATTCTATGATAATATTTTATGTTTGGCAAGTGAAATATTTCTTTAGTGTCTTTGGAGACCTACTATGTAGGTGCCTTAGATCATGCATCAAGTCTGAGTCTCTGTGTGAAATATTGATGTTTGGAGGCTGCCATTTGAGAAGTGTAGTTAATTTTATGTTCTTATTCATCATTATAGTGAATTAAACACAAGTGGAGGTCACATTTCAATATATCACCCTAGTTAGATAGGTTTTCCTTTCAATTCTCCTTCTTCCCTTTTCCCTTGCAAGCTGGTAGTATAGAGTAGGGATTATAATTGATACATCAAGGGGAGCTAGCCCTTAGAAAATAGATATTCAATCCACCTATTAGGCCACCCACAACCTATGATTGTCTCCATCTTATTTCATAATGTGAAGGCCTAAAAATACCTTCATAAGGGTGCAAGTCTAGAAGACAATAAGTATTTCATGTGAAGGCTATGAAGGATGACTACAACTTGAAGGCAATGGAAAATAGGTCTATTAGAGGTGATATCAACCAACTTACTCTTCATCACAACTACCAATAGTCTAACACATCACATGACATGCATAAGATAACATTCTAACAACTAGGTGAAGGAGAGGACCTATAAAGGAGGATAAACATCACACTTTTTGTAAATCAACAAACCATAACACTCTAATTCTAGAAAAGAAGTCTATAATCAGTCCTTTCCTTATTGATTCTCAAGGTTTAAGATAAAATTTGGTAGAGTTTCATTACACCCAACTGAGGGCTAGATACATTAGCCTCAAAGCCTCATTATATATAAGAATGAGTTAAAATCAAAGAGGATAAGGCATGGAGATAACATGAATAGGTAATGAATGACCACCATACCTTCAATTTTTTAGTTACAAGTAGCCTCCACACTCCTCTATGCATTGCCTAGGATGACTAGTGTCTTAAATGAGTATATTTAGGGCATTGGAGTCTTTTTATGGCAAATTTTTACCCATGAAAAGCATATTCACACCACTCTTGGTCAATTACCTCTCCTTATATCAGTTACCAAGCATTGAAAATGTCTAATTAGGCCTCCTCCACAAAGCATTTAGTGTCCACCTCTTCCTTGCATGTTAAATGTGTTCAAGAAACTACTTAAATCCTCCATAATGGCCATGGTTTTGGAACTTGATTGTCTCAAGAGATAATTATAGGGGTTTCATTATGGTGAATTAACTCTATGTTTGCCTTTTACAGCCATGAACATCCTCATTTTGTTGGTTAAGTGGGCCTACTAAACAAGTAGTCTAATTTCTTTCTTGCTCACTATTTGAAAGGCTATGAGGGATGAATCAAAACTTTAGCTGACTGAGTGAGATTATTTAAAATTTGAACCAATATATCATACCAATACTTAGGCTTTCCAAGTAACTCACACTTGAAATATTAGCTCACTTAGATGACTAGGTCACCTCCTTCTTGCATTCTAAGATTGCCTATTTGGTGAGGATTTGTAGAAGCATTTGTAGGTATATTTGTGAACATATTAGGATTTGAAGGGATATAAGACATCTCATATGACCTTCCCCATTTATATATAACTCTTTATCAAATCTACACCTTAAAAATACCATAAAACCTTGCAAAAAGATAGAGTTTTTAGGGGTGTCTGTACACTACTCATATAAACCAGTGCCATAGCTGAGGTATCCTCTAAGTAGACTATGTGATTCAAGTATTTAAAAGGTAATTTAAATGAATTTGGATGAATTTTATTCAATATATTACCAATCAAGTCTTTATTAGGGTTTTAGGGACATATAAGATGGTTTTGGACTCTTAGCAATGGTTCATAAAGGTTAGGACCTTAACCTCTAAACCAATGCCACTTATCTCTTGTAGACAAGGCCCCTCAACTCTCCCAAAGTGATAATTTCCCCATGCATCTATTCTATACAGTTATGAGTTTGCTAATTTGCCTCTTAGGTGAGAGATGTACATTCTATATAGTCTTAAGACAATTTTAGGCCAAAATGACCAACTATGACCTCTCTCCTACAAACCAAGGTGGCTCACACACCTAAAAAACCATGACAAACATTCCCATGGGGGTTTGAGATGTTAGATAATTCTATTCTATCCTCTACTCTAGATTTCAAGTGATATTGCCTTCAGGAAGGTCTTAGATCAACATGTTTAAATGTAGGGTTTTTAATTTTTGGCCCTAATCTAGAGTTGTGAATCACTTATCCACTTTCCCTGACATGAAAATTACCCCTTAGGATCTTTAGAGCATTTGTATTGGTTTGGTCAAACCATTTACCTCATCTTGCATACATACAATGTCTCATTTAGGAACCTAGGCCTATCTACAAGTGTATATCAGGTATGGAGGCCCCTATAGGTGGATAATGTGTAATTATTTGAGACCTTAAGGTCCTTATCTCTCCTTAAAAACATGTAGGATATGCATATCCTTATCAACTTCTTGTATATAGGCTTATAGTGGTCTTTTTAGGTATGATTCATATAGTAAATACCCTACATGTTCCAACTAGTAAATCATTTAGGTGCTAAGGGGACCTAGAGGGACCATTAAGATTGTTTCATATCCCAATTACCTCATTTGGATTCATTTGGAGGTGTAATTCCTTTATTAGATCTAAACCAAGGTTTAAGGAGGGTTTTAGAGGTCCAACATAATAATGATGGTTAATAGAGTATTAAATTCCAAACCAGATCTTATTTACATGAACATTTAACCTATAAACCCTTTCAATTCTCTTTAGTAGCCCTAGGTCTCATGCATACTATATGTAGAGATATGGACAAAAGATGGTGTGCTTAGAGCTCTTTACCATGAAATTTGTGCAAGTTATGGTGTTAACATTTGTTCATATATTTGGTCCCCTAAATCCCACTCTCTCCTTTATGTATCTTGATTCCATAAGGATGCCCAAATTCTCTTAAGATCCCTAGGTATGAGTCCCTTTGTGATGAAAATATATTAGTGTTGAAAGTAATAACTCAACATTTTTGCCCAAGGTAATAGAGCTTGAAAAGGTGTTAAGACTAAATTAGACCATTTTTTTGCATTCCCATTCTTAAAAAACCTCCTTTAGGGTCTAAAACATATTTATACACTTCCACATTACCTTGGGTCTATCTAGAGGTTTAGATCTGCCCCTTAAGTGAATATGGGGTTATGAGGCTTCATGGTTGTTTTTGGCCTTATAGGCTTAGATTAGGCTTTGAAATCTCAACCCACCTATAGATGTATATGTAACCTTAATGTTATCATGGAATCATCCTCAATATAGTCTCCATCTTCTGCACTTGTTTTTATTTTCTTAGACTATCATGTCAACCCTTCTCTTTCTTGAGATTGATTTGACCATCACTATCATATACAAATGCTTTCAATAGTTAGTGGTGATGACTTGAGAAATCTCTCTCAATATTTTTTAGTGATGAAATCAATGATTCCAATAACATATTTCATGTTTTGACCATAGTCCTAAGGTTTATCTTCCCTAACTCTATTATCAAGTTTCATTTACAAAGTCATACATCAAAGCCTATGTATCCTAAGTATGCAACCTAGACCAGACAGTCACCCTAGACTGGTATCACCATAATATGAAATATTGATAGATACATATGTCCTCATCACCCTAAGATTCCCTCTTTTATGCTCTTGTCATTTTCATTTACTCCAGTCATGTACTCTAAACTGACTGAGTGAGCATGACTCACTATATACGCTTGAGCCATTATGCTTAGTCACCTATTTAAAACCCTTACCTTTGACACCATTATCTCCATGCTCTAATCATAATCTTAGTTTGAGTGTTATTCTTCATGTCATACTAGGTGTCATGTTTAAGGTTGAGTATAAACTATTTATAGTTGTGTAGGTAGATAGCTCAAATGCATTGACTATCATGAGGGCTTTTAATGAGGTTCTTGAGTAAACTTGTGTTTTCATGTCATGTTTGAGACCCCAATGACTTCCTTGTGTTCAAATACATCTCTTTAAGACAAATATCTCTACCATCTATGAAGTATTTATGGATCTTGAGACTCAACTACATATGGTATGTTTGAATCCTTTGAAGGTAGGGCTAAATTGGGTTATTATAGGTAGCTATTATGCTTGTTAATAATATTTATAGTTGAATATGCCATTTTCCCCAATATTAATGGATTTTCATTGTTTTATATAATATTTGGCCTTGTTATCAACCCTTAAGCATGGTATAATAGTTTAAACTTGTAAATGACAATCAAAAGGCTTTAAAGAGTTGTGTATTAGATCTCGAGGCTCATTATGAGGTAGGTTGATAATGATGAGACAATCAAATGATAGATGATCCTTGAGGGCTTAAAATAGACTATTGACTCACACTCAAGATAACCTATCAAGACCCTAGGCATATATAATCATATACCCAACATGAAACAACACTTAGAGTTCATCAAACATGCATAGAGAGTGAGAAATGGAAACCAAGGATTCTCCAAGTACCTCAACTTTTGCTAAATAAACTCAACTTCTACTAAACAATACTGTGAAGAAATTAGAGGTAAAATTGAAAAATTATTGGTCTATGAAGGTTATAATGAGGTCTTATTATCCTAAAATAAGGACATTTTCATATGAATATAACATTAACCTATTTCCTTTATGGTATTATGATGACATTCAACATCCATCTTCATCAAGCATATTATCCTTCTTTGCATTGAAGCCCAAACATGTAGACAGTCTCATTTGGATGTGATATTTTATGGTGGTTGAGGTCTATCTGACCATTTAACTTGAATTGAGGATATCTAAATAGCTTCAAGACACTAATACTAAACTTCAAAACACTACTCATCTCATACGTATGCACTGAATATCCCTTTTTATTAATGAAACTCTACTTGTAGTCTATAGATAGTGGTAGCTTAGATGTTTCTTGCTCTTATAGGCTCACATGTGTGAATTAGGGGTGGAGGATACCATGTAAGGACCTTACAAGACTAGAGAAGACACAAACAATCACTAGTTTCATTAAATAATCCAATAATACATTGAAAATATCCCCTTTTTTTAACCCTATGCAAATGATGAAGGTAACCAAATTGCTTAACTTCCTAGTGCTTGTTCATACAAAATAGAGGACTAACCTTGAAAATAATTCCCATGATCAAAAGGCCATTAGGTCTCCTTCCTCTGGATAAGATCTTAGACCCTCACCTTCTCTTTCATGTATAGACTAAGCATAAAACTGAAGGGCTCTATAAAGCTACCAAAGAGCTCGATGGAAGGAGGTTGGTTTTGTCTCTTTTGGCTCTAAAACACTTAGATTCCTTCCCCTGATGCCTAAATTAAACACCCCTTATGGATCCATAATTCTATCTAACTAAATCCATATTGTATAGATCTATACAACCTTACATATCCTACAAAATAACTTGATTCTTGTATTTTCTCATGTTTCCAGACCATGAATCATCATTGGTGGGTAGGAGGAAAAATAAGGGACAAAAAATATTTCAAAACACATGATATGATTTGGGAAGATGAAGGGGCATGTTTTCACATGTGTGGGGCCTATTTAGTGTTAAATAAAGGTATTTGACTTATGAAAATTCACCTTTATAATATGAAATGGTTTGATCATGGAAATGTGGGGTTAATGGTGGCTTTTTTCACATGTGTGGGGTGTATTTAGTGTTAAATAAAGGTATTTGACTTATGAAAATTCACCTTTATAATATGAAATGGTTTGATCATGGAAATGTGGGGTTAATGGTGGCTTTTAAGGATGTAAATGGTGATATTGGTGGTATTTTGAGGTCAAATAACATCACCTTAAGGTTAAATACCCCCATTTAAGCTAATGAATATGGATTCAAGTGAAGGCTTCAAATGGATAGAATTTCAATACCTATTAAAAGGCCTTAGAACATTTTAAATACCTCAATTAGGTTATCATTCACAACATTATTAATACTTATGATCAAGCCATACCCTACATATCTTCAACACTTTAGATATATTCATGATGATTCATAAGCTGCCATATTTAGTAATATTCATATTGAGCATAGTTAAACCACTAAGATCACCCTAAGGCCTATTATTAATCTTTACACATGTCTAATAACAAGGAAGACACTTAACATAAGTTTAAATAGGGGGTAAATATAACCACTATGGTATTTATTTACATGAAAAAACATTAGACTTGTCCTTGACATGATAATTAATGACTTCCTTTGAACTGCATTAGCTCTTAAGAGGTATGAGAAGGGTGGAGTCTTAGGTGGACTAGGTTAATCAAGAGTTAGGCTTATTCCTTTCTAGTTCTAAATGAATAAAGTGTTCAACAATATTGGTGACTCTGAATGCTTTACCTACCTATTGGTTAAGAGGACCTAGGATCTTTTTGCGTATCACTCATGCCCAGGTGAATTTAAAACCAACTATAATATCACTTCATGATTAATACCTTGCATACCTCAAGGACTAAAAAAAAATCAATAAGACACACAATAAGATACAATAAACACAACAAGGACACATAACATAAAGCAACAAAAATAAAACAATAAACAGACAAATATGTGTTATAACACTTGGACAAAGGAAACTAACTATTATGTACAAAAGAGTTTTGTGATTCTAGAAACAATAGTTGAGGAATATACCATTGATAGGGATAGGGAATTCCTCACCACTTAGTTTGGATAATTGAAAGGCATTGTTCTCTTTGTAATTAGTAATGACATATTTCCCACTCTAAAGACTGTCAAATTTTGAATGCTTACCTATCTTGGCATAGGCCTCAACCCACTTAAGTACAATGTCACCTTGTTCGAAGGTCTTTGAAGAAGCTATAATGTCAAATGATATTTTTAATTGATCTTGGTTAGACCACATGGTAAGAATATATTCATCCATTGTCTCTTCCATCTCCCTCAACTCATTCATCCTCACTTCCATTGCATCACTCTCCATGAGTTCAAATTGGTGTATAATTTCTAGTGTCCTTGGCTTGGTATAACACTCCCTTTGGTTGTCCTCCATTGTTCTCTTTATGATCCTAATCAAATTCTTTTTAGTGAAATATGCTAGTCCATTGACATATGGATAGTAATTATATGAAGAAATAAGGTAGATACCATGACTAAGATACCAATCACTCACCATTTCACTACTGAAGGCTAATGCATTGTTTTATATGATGGTAGAGGGGACCCCAAATCTGGTCACTAAGCTATCATAAAACTCTAAGACTGAATTCTCATTTACTTCCTTGAGTGAAAATTACTCCACCCACATAGTTAAGTAATTAATAGTAGTCAAAACCCACTTATGTCCAAACTTAGATGGGGGATGAATCATACCCACAAAGTCTAGGCTCCATTGCATGAAGGGCTGCTCAACTTAGATAGGTTTTAGAGGTAAGGCAGCTAGTCTTTGCTTACCTATGAACATAACACATTTTGGGAAATTCATAACCCAAGTATGGGAGACCATAAATAAAATTAGATAATAATATCCTACTCTTATAATCTTTGATGCTATGGTCTTGGTTTTAAAGTTCCCTCCTGTAGGCCCATCATGAAAATGTCTTATAAGCTTATCAATTTGACTAGTTTCTACATACCTCAAAAACATGCCATCAAGGTATTTTTTTAATATTAACCCATAGATAAAGATATAAGGGATGGATTTTAGTATAAACTAAATCTTTATTATCCCATTCAATAGTATAGGACATTATCCCATTCATAGGAATTTCACCATGCCTTAAGTCCAACTAGAAGGAGATGTAGTTACAATTGTTTGTTGATCATCTTGGACTAACAAAAACACTTATTTATATTCCTTCACATCTATTAAAATGTGTTAACATAGTACCATACCTATAAAAAACTTGGTAACCTTCACCTCTATTCCATACTACATGCACTTGGTCACCCAACCGACTCTCTTTTCACTCAAGTCTCTATTAAGGATGAAATCTTTGATACTAGGGTGAACCACCATGACAAAGATATTATTGTTAGACACCATGTTTCTAAAATTCTCAAGTCCTCTCATGACTAAAATTACATGTTTTTAAAGAAATTTATACCTCTCTTCATACCCATCAAATGCTTGGATAAATAAGGCTATGGAATGTTTAAGGCCTTCACTATTTTGTTGCATAAGCAAGGGATAAATAGTGTCACTTGTAGACAAGGCAAACATGAATAAATCCTTTATAAATTTAATGTTGAGGAGGGTGGGATCTTGGGAAATTACCTAATTTATTTAATCAAAACTTATTTTACCTTCCTTAGTCCATGGCAATTATTTATGTTTCTTGAGCATGTGAGTTATAGGCCTCACCAATTATATAAATTTGGGTATGAACCTTATAATGAAGTGAATTTTGCCCAAGAAGCTTTACAATCCATTCTTATGTTTGGGAAATTATAAGGAAAATATTACATCTATCCTTTTAGGGTCAATATAGAGGCCATATTTTGACATAATATATCCTATAAGTTTGACCTTATTTACTAAAAAGATACATTTTTTGGGGTTCAAAGAGACCCCAAAATGCCTGCACATATCAAACATAAAAATCAAATGCGTCAAGTGATCCTTGGGGCCCTTGTATAATATAGTGATGTCATCAAGGTATATGGGCACCATATCATTTATGAGCCCTTAGAAAGCTGCATCCATTGCCCTTTAGAAGGTAGCCCCTGTATTGGACAATCCAAAATGCATCTTCTTGTAAGCATAAGTGCCCCACTTGGTTGTGAATGCAATATTATGACAATCCTCCTCCTGCACTAATAGTATATTATACCCTAAGTATCCATAAATCAAGGAAACCTTTGTGAATCTTAAAATATTTGAATAATCTAATCCATAGATGGTAGAGGGTAGTGATCTCTTAGTAACACCTTGTTGAGATCTCTAAAGTCCACACACAACCTTATCTCCCCATTCTTATTCCTCATAGGCACAATATTTTCCACCCATGAAGAGTGTTTAATGGGAAATATGATGTTAGATTCAATTATCTTTGTCAACTCCTTCTTCATAAGGATCTCAATCTTGGGGTTGACCGGTCTTTGAGTTTGTCTCATAGGCTTAACACTTACCTCAATTCTATAGTATGCTAAGCCATACTAAATGATATTCCCCTTCAAGTCATGATATTCCCAAGTAAAAATGTTTAAAAATTCTTGGACTAATACTATTAAGGTTATAAAACTCCTTCAAGTCATGATCCAAAGTAAAAATGTTTACAAATTCTTGGCATAATATTATGAAGGTTGCCTTCTCCTCTTTAGTGTTCACCTTTCCACATTTGAGTAACTTATTTTTGAATATGGTAATTTTTTTATAGTGTTCCTCCTTAGTGGATATACTCACCTTATCTTTCCTTAGATGGTAATATTCATTGAATATTATTTCTAAAGTTAGAAAATCCTTAGGTAGTTTATTTATCCTCAATTAGATAATATGGTCTCTAAATTATTATTGTAATTTACCTTGGTTCCTTGAGCAAAATTTTACCTCATGCTATAAGAATAATGAAATTTACTTATTATTTTTCAACACTTGTCATCTCACCTCATTGTCAGGAACTAAAATGTCTTCATACCACCTTGATTTGGGATTGATCTTTTATGTCTTTGACCCCACTTGGTATACCATACTATGCTCCATTGGATGATAACTAGTCTACATGTTGATTGGCCTATCTAGGAATGGAGTACAAGTCAAAGGCTTGAAAATCTTCCAAGATGTCCCAAACCATTTTTTTATATACCCTTAAGAGTTGATTCCTGACTACACTTGACTTCTCACTTGATACACTACTAACTCACTATCTCCCATGGATTTTAGGAGCTTGATGCCTCTCTTTCTTGCCCATGATATCCCATGGATGAGGGATTCATACTCTAATATTTTGAAAATGAAACTAAAATAAAGACTTAGGGTAGAAAATTACCTTTTCTTGAAAGGGGAGATGATCACGACACCTTCCCCACTTCCATTCCTAGATCTAGAGCTATCAAATAACAAGTTACATACTCCTTCATGATCTTGGCTTGGGATAGTTAGACTTAGTATTACAACCCCTTATTTATGCATATAATACACACCAAAACATTCCTCTTTAATTATTTTATATGGATCATAGCCATGATTATTTTCTGCTCATTCATTAATGAGAAAATCTAATATGCTTTCAAGTGTTTCAATGGGCTCTTGGTCATTGGGGTGCTCATCCTCATCTAGGATAGTAAAATTGACATTTGACAAGTTAGGAATGTAGGGCTCTAAGTAGAATCTAGAGATAGGTTCAAACCTTATGGTGACCTTTATCCCATACCTGGTCCTAAAAAACATATAAGACTAATCAAAAGAGAGATAAGCATAAGGTAGAGTAGGGAGAGAGGTAAACTAATACCATATATTGAGATATAGTGAAATTAGGACAAACAACCAAGATGATTTTTAGGTCTTTAATGACACCAATAGTCTTGGTGGGAGATCCATCTAATTGTAAAACCCCTTTTGCATTAGGTTCATACTTTAGTCCCAATTTATCTACTATATACTTATACATGCCATAAGTGCTAGCCCCACTATCTATCATGTAGTTATGAACTAGGGAATCAACTATGATGACAAATAGATAGAAGGGAGGGGTTTTGATTACCTTGGATGCTTGAGACTCTTAAGTTTGATTATAATTGGTTAGGACTGCACCCACCTTTTTTACTTGCCTTTTCAAGACATGGAGTTTGGAAATATCTTCTTGAAGGAGTTCTTTTTGACCCAAAATGAGAAAAGTGTCCCATATAGGGATAATAACATGGGCCTTCTTCATCTGGTCCATAATGATTGATGAGGGTTGCCTACCTTGGACTATAACTTAGGATCAATAATACTGCTTGAAGTATGTGTGAATTGAGGTATGAAAGGTCCTCTATGATTTTTACCTTTCCCATATTGAACTTGATGAGTTGATGGTGCCTTAATATAGGCTTCTCTTTCAAGTCCTAAACCATCACTAAATACCATTCTCTTATCCCTTGTATGGGCTGCAATTGGACTATCTACTTTGGCTATATTTATACCCTGATTGGCTACCACTTGTTCAAATGAATGCTCACCTTATTGGAAGTTAAAAAAGGTAATTTAAAATGGTTATTTACTTTTAATTATCCATTTTTGACTTGGAATCTCAGCTTGAGTCATGAAATGAGTGTCTCCATATGGCATAGGAGGACCTTCTTTATGTTGTGTAGGAGGTTGACTATCATGTGTTAGAGGAGCTAGACCTTACTACATGAAAGGATATTGACAAACATCACCCATTGGAGATATTGAAATCTCATGAGGTTGCCCCCATTATGCAAGCCATTGACACTCTTGAGAATAATTATTCTAAGCTGGGATTAGGTCTCTAAAACTACTATCAAAATTGGGATTATAGCTATTATAGGGCCTTGCTTAAGTGATATACCCTTGACCTTATTAATTAGGCTGATAGTTAGGTCTATTATAATAGTAGGGATGATAGGGGACTTAGTAAGGTGCTTTATAATGTCTATGGGGTGGACTTTAAGCCTTTCCAAGGATGCTATCTTATTATTTTGAGCCTTGAGCAACCCTTCAATGTTGCCCAATATATCTACTTTATTAACATCTATCTAATCATGATTGGTTTGTGCTAGTAAGGGAGTAATGGTAGGCATAGGGGGTTGAATCTCTAAGAACAAAGGCATGAGGGGTCTTAGGGTAAGCTTGCTTACTTGGATTAGACAATTTTCCACCCTTATGGATAGCTCATAAGTGGTTACTAGTAGAGCGATTCCCACCATGGACTGTATCATGCCTACCACATTAGAATTTAAGGCACTTAAGTAATACAAGAATGCATAAGTAGGGGTGGGATTGATGACTATAGGAATATTATCCGAGGTGTTTTGAAACCTATAGTTGAAATATACCATAAATTCTTGGGGAGCCACTTCATTAAAGAGAGACGGTCACTAATATCCTCAAAGTGTTTACATAAATATTCCCCAAATTCATCCTAGGTATTGATAGATGCAGGTGTTAAACCTATATACCAATGGAGTGCCTTACCTTTCAAGGAAGTGGCTAATAATCTCATAGCCACATTTTCTTGGGTTACATTACGAACTGAACATAAATTGGCTATGTCTATAATATGTTCTATAGGGAAGGATTTTAAAAGAAATAATAGGTATGTCATCAAACTGATTGATATTTAAGGGGATTCTACCATTGAAGGGTATAAAGGCTTGAAGTCTAGGGCTAGCCATTGGAGGTGTAGGGTTTGTAATAGTGTTTGGTTGAGTAAAATTAGGAGATTTAGGGGGTGTAGGATTAGGATAAAACTAAGGATATATCTTTCTCATATCAAATTTTGATGAAAACTCAATAAAATTAGTTTCCTTACCTTTTAAGGAAAATATTATGACCAATTTTTGCATCAAACTTAACTACAAATCTACCACTAAAATGTTTAAAGTTCCTAATGTCATCCAGTCTTGTAAGTATATGATCCAAATCAATTTAATGATAGTCCCATTAAGCATGCTATATATATTAACACTACAAGTTTCACCATTTGAAGAAGATGGTTTAGTTATCTTCAAGCTTGGGGTAACCTAAGATTGGTTTAAAGGTTGGAGGTGACCTATAGGAGGACCAAACCTCTAGGTTATGGGGATAGATCCTATGGTACATCAACTTAAGCTCACTTCCTAAGACCTAATGATGTTGGGATGAAAAGAGATAGAGTGAAAACATGAAAAAGAAACCTATTTTAAAGATGGTGACGGACCAATATTCAACTATCCACTCTTAATTGATCTTTAAACAACACTTTGTGAATCAAATGGAGGTTTATGACTGAAACAATATTTATAATGAAATCCTAAGCATGAGTATTTCATGTGAAGGATATGAAGGATGATTTAAACTTTAAGGTCATGAAAAATATGTCTACTTTAGGTATTATTAACCAACTTACTCTTCAACACAACGACCAACAATCTAACACATCACATGACCTGCATAAGATAACATTCTAAAAAATAGGTGAAGGAAAAGACCTAATAAGGAGGATAAAAATCACACTTTATGTAAATAAAAAAACCATAACACACTAATTCTAGAAAATAAGTCTATAATTAGTCCTTTCTTTAGTGATTTTCAAGGTTCAAGATATAATTTGGCAAAGTTTCATTATACCCAGTTGAGGGCTAGATACAATGGCCTTAAGGCCTATATATATATATATATAAATGAGTTAAAAATAGAGAGGATATGTTTTAGGGAGAACATTAATGGATCATGAATGTTCACCATTCCTTCAATTTTGTAGTTATAAGCAACCTCCACATTCCTCCATGCATTGCCTAGGCTGACTAGTATATTAAATGAGCATATTTGAGGTGTTAGAGTATATTTTTGGCAAATTTTTATCCATTAAGAGAATATGAAAGCCAAGATTTTTAAACTCCATCTCCTTATATTAGTTACCAATCATTAAATAGGTATAATTAGGCCTCCTCCATAAAGCATTTAGTGGCCACCTCTTCCTTTCATGTTGACTATGTTCAATGCCTAAATCCTCCATAATGGCCATGGATGTGGAGATTGATCACCTCAAGATATATTTATAGGGGTTTAATTATGGTACATTAACTCCATATTGGCATTTTACACCCATGACCATCCTCTTTTTTTGGTTAAGTGTGCTTAATACACAAGTAGTCTAGTCTCTTGCCTATTCACCATTTGAATGGCTATGAGGGTTGAATCAAACCTTTAGTTATCTAAACAATATTTTTTCACATCTAAACCAACCTATTATACCAAGGCTTGGGCTTTCTAAGCAACTCACACCAGTAATATTACCTCACTTAGATGACTAGGTCACCTCCTTCTTGCATTCCAAGACTACCTATTTGGTGAGGACTTGTAGAAGCATTTCTAGGTAGAGTTGTGAACATATTATGACTTGAAGGGATAGAAGACATATCACACTACCTTTCCCATTGATCTATAACTCTTTATAAAATTTTCACCTTGAAATACCACAAAACCTTTCAAAAGATAAAGTTTTTGGGGGTGTGCATAAACCACTCGTACAAACTAGTACCATAACTAAGGTTTCCTTTGAGTGGAATATGCGATCTAAGTGTTTAATAGGTCGTTTCAATGCATTTATATAAATTTTATTCAAGATATTCCAAATCAAGTCCTTATTAGGGTTTTAGGGAGGTTTAAGAGGGCTATTGACTCTTAATGGTTCATAAAGGTTAGGAACTTAGCCTCTAAACCAATGCCACTGATCTCTTGTAGACAAGGCCCTTTAACTCTCCCAAAGTGATCATATCCCCATGAAACTATTCCCTATAGTCATGATCTTTCTAAGTTGCCTTTCAAGTGAAAAATGTACATTCTAATTAGTCTTAAGACACTTTTAAGATAAAATGACCAACTGTGACCTCTCTCCTAAAAATTAAGGTGTCTCACACACTTGAAACAACATCATAAACATTCCCATGGAGGTCTAAGATTTCATCTAATTATTTTATATCCTCTACTTTAGATTTCAAGTGATATTGCCTTGAAGAAGGTGGTATATCAACATTTTTGAATGTAAGGTTTTTATGTTTTGACCCTAATCTAGAGTTGTAAAGTATTAGCCACTTACCCTAACATGAAAATCACCCCTTAGTGTCTTTAGAGCATTTTTATTGGTTTAATCAAGCCATTTACCTCCTCTTATGTACACACAGTCTCTCATTTAGGCACCTAGGCATATATTAAAGTGAATATAAGGAATGGAGGCCCTTTTAGGTGGCTAATGTGTAATTATTTGAAACCTTAGGGTCCATCTCTCTCAAAAACATGTGGGATATGTAGATCCTTCTCAAATTCTTGCATATAGGCTTATAGTGGTCCTTTTAGGTCTGATCTGTATAGTACATATCTTGCACATGCTAACTAGTAGAGTATTTGGGTGTTTAGGGGACCTGGGGAGACCTTAGGATTGTTTCATAGCCTACTTACCCAATTTAGATGCATTTTGAAGTGTAATTACTTTATTGGGTCTAAACCAAGATTTAAGAAGGGTTTTGGAGGTCCACCATCTTAATGATGGTTCATAAAGTACAAGCCTCCAAACTAGAACTTATTTCTATGAACATTTATCCTACGTACCCCTTTAATTATCTTGAGTAGACCTGGGTCCCATGCAGATTATACATGGAGATATGGATAAAATATGGTGTGCTTCGAGTTTTATGCCATGAAATTTGTGATTGTTATGGTGTTAACATTTGTTCATAGAGTTTGGCCCCTAAATCCCATTCTCTCTTTCATGGATCTTGAGTACATAGGGGTGCCCAAATTCCCTTAAGAGCCCTGGGTTTAAGTCCCTTTGTGATGAAATATATGTGTGTTAAAAGTGACAACTCGACATGCCTGCTTAAGGTAATAGAGCTTGAGAAGGTGTTAACACTAAATTAGACCATTATTTTGTATTCTAATACTTAAAACACCTCTTTTAGGGTCTAAAACATATTTATACACTTCTAAATTACCTTGGGTCTACCTCTAAAGTGAATATGGGGTCTTAAGGGTTCATAATAGTTTTAGGCCTTATAGGCTCATATTGGGATTTAGAACCTCAACCCAATTATAGATGTATATGTAAGCTAAATATTATCATGGAATCATCCTTAGTCTATTTATTCTTATTTTCTTAGAACATCATGTTAAACCTTCTCCCTCTTGAGCATTTTTTGACCATCACTGTCTTGTATAGAAGCTAACAATGGTTAGTGGTGATGACATGAACAATCTCTCTGAGCATTTTGTAGTGATGAAATTAGGGCTTAAAATAAAATATTTTAAGTTTTGACCATAGGTATGAGGCTTATCTTCCTTAACTCTATTGTTAGGGTTCATTTACATAGTCATAGATCAAAGTCTGTGTGTCTTAGGTATGCAACCCAAACTAGGTAGTCACCCTAGACTAGTATCATCATCATATGAATAATTGTGATATAAATATGTCCTCATAACCTTGATATCCCCTCTTTAATTCTCTTGGTATTATCATTTACTCTATTCATGCACTCTAAACTGACTGAGTGAGCATGACTCACTGTATATGCTCAATCGATTCTACTTAGTCACCTATTCAGACCCCTTACATTTGGAACCATTATATCCATGCTTTGATCACCATATCAGTTTGAGTTTTATTCTCCATGGTATACTAGGTCTCATGCTCAAAGTTGAGGATAGACTATTTATAGTCCTATAGGTAGATAACTTAGATGCATTGACTATCATGAGGGATTTTAACTAGGTTCCTAAGTAAACTTGTGTTTTCATGTCATGTTTGATACCCCAATGTGTTACTTGTGTTCAAATAGATATATTTAATACAACTATATCTACCATTTTGTGACCCATTTATGTATTTTGAAACTCAACTGCATTTGGTAAGTTTGAATCTTTTGAAGGCTGGGCTGAGTTGGGTTACTATAGGTAGATATTATGCTTGTCAACATTATGTATACTTGAATATGAATTTTTCACTAATATTAATGGATTTACATGGTTTTAAATAATATTTGGATTTTTTATCAACCCTTAATCATGGTATAATAATTAAGCTTGCAAATGGTAGTCAAAAGGCTTTATAGAGTTCTGTATTGGATCTCAGGGCTCATTATGAGGTGGGTTGATAGTGATGAGACCATCAAATAATAAAATATCCTTGAGGGATTAAAATATACTATTGACTCACACTCAAAATGACCTATTAGGACCCTAGGAATCTCTACTCATATACCCAACCTGATAGAAAACTTGGAGTTATTCAATCATGCATATGGAGTGAGAAATGGAAATGTTGGACTCTTTGAAAACCTCAACTTTTGCTAAACAACCTTGACTTTTGATAAACAAGACTGTGAAGTCATTAGAGGGGAAATTAATATATTCTTGGTCTATGAAGGTTATAATGAGGTCTACTTATCTTAAAATAAGGACATTTACATATGAATATAGTATTCCCCTATTGCATTTATAGTATTTTGATGACACTTAATAACCATCTTCATCAAACACACCATCCTTCTTTACAATGAAGCCTAAACGTGTAGGAAGTATCATTTGGAGGTGATATATTATGGTGGTTTAGGTCTATATGACCATTCAAATTAAATTGAGGAGATGTAAACAACTTCAAGACACCATCATTAAACTTCAAAACACTGTTCATCTCAGACATATGCACTAAATATCCCTTTTTACCAATGGAACCCTACTTGTAGGTTATAGATATTGTAAACTTAGATGTTTATTGATACTATATGATCACACATGTGAAATAGGTGTGGATTATTCCATGGAAGGACCTTATATAATTGGATAAGTCATTGAAAATAACTAGTTTCATCAAATAATCCAATAATGCATTAAAATCATTCTTCTTTTTGGCCCTGTGAAAATGAGGAAGGTAAATATAGTGATTAAATTATTAGTATTTGTTCACACAATATATAAGACTAACCTTGAAACTAATTACCATTATTAGAAGGCCATTAGGTATCCTTCCTCTGGCTAAGAGCTTAGACCCTCAACTTCTCTTTCCTGTGTGAACTGAGCATAAACCTAAAGGGGTCTACAAAGCTGCTAAAGAACTTGATAGAGGAAAGAGGTTGGTTTTTATCTCTTTTGGATCTAAAAAACCTATATTACTTCACCTAATTCCTAAGTTAAACTCCATTTTTAGATCCATGACTCCATCTAACAAAATCCATACTGTACACATCCATACAACCTTGTAACTCATAAAAATAGCTTGATTCCTACATTTTATCATGTTTCTAGACCATTAATCATAATTAGAAAGTATGAAGAGAGAAAATAAGGGTCAAAAAATATTTCAAAACACATGATATAGTTTGGAAAGCTGAAGGGGCATGTTTTCACATGTGTGGGGCCCATTTAGTGGCAAATAAAGGTCTTCAACTTGTGATAAAACACCTTTAGCATATGAAATAGTTTGATCATGGAAATGTGGGGTTCATGAAGGCTTTTGAGGATGTAAATGGTGATCTTAGTGGAATTTTGAGGTCAAATAACATCACATTAAGGTCAAATACCCTCTATAAGATAATAAGTATTGCTTCAAGTGAAGGCTTCAAATGGAAAACATTTCAATACCTATTAAAAGGAATTAGAACATGTTAAAGACCTCAATTAGGTTATCATCAGCCTTCAAAAAATTATTAATACTTATGATCAAGCCATACCTTGCATATATTTAACACACTAGATAGATTCATGATGAGTCATATGTTGCCATATTTAGTCATCTTCATATTGAGCATAATTGAACCACTAAGATCACCCTAAGGCCGGTTATGAATCATTAAAAATGTCTAATCACAAGGAGGACACTTAAAATAAGTTCAAATAGGGGGTAAACACAACCACTATAGTGTTTATTGACATGAAAAAACATCAGATATTAGGTTTTTCTTGATGGTTTGGTGCATAAAAGCTTTGATATTAGAAACCACTCAAGTCTAGTACAGTTGACAACAAGATTATAAATGTTAAATAAATAATTTTCACTATTGGAATTTATATCCATATTTTTAGGAATAATACTTAATTTCACATCCATAACACTCCATGAATGATACAATATGATATGTACATAGGTTGCTAAATATTAGTTTATTTATTTTTCATTATTCATAGGTAATTCAATATCCTAAAAATAGTTTCTAGTGATATTTCTTGAGGATTGAAGCATCACTCTATAATGAGTAATTAAGTCAAATCCTATATAATGGGGATATAATATGCAATAAAATATCTAATGGAGTGGTAATTCAGCAAAATAGATAGTTTCATCTCTAAAAACTCAAGTTAAATTTGGTATACACTTCTCATTAAAACTCAAATATCTTACTAGTGATAGTTTCAATTCCATATTACTAGATGTGCCTTGAAGTCCTCTACCACTTTGCTTTTTACTACATGAGAAAATTAAACTTATATCAAACGATATGGATAAAATATAGATCTCTATATTTTCCCTTTAGGAAATTCAAATTTTTAAATGGCAATGGTCATAGTTAACCTTTGAATACAATGCTTGAATCTTGTGTCCTCTTATCTTAGATCAAATACACACCATTGATATCTTCTGATCTTTAACACATAGGCACTAATGCTCAAACATTAAACCTCAATCATGTTGACCTCATCTCATGAAATATTATAATGTTGACTCAAATCACTCTGTTGATATTTATGGATCAACTAGGTCATTAATGATCAATGCTCACCATTTAATCAATCAGTATGAACACTCACTCATCATTGGATCCTTATCTTGTACCTTTGCTTAGTCATTAAACATCATGTACCTATCCTCATCTCACTACTTCTTGACTTCTTAGATCAATGTGCATTATCAATCTTGATTGAGATTTTACACTTTAAAAAATGACTATGGGGACCCTTTCAATATGTTTGAGTAGCCATTTTTGCACCTCGATAAATTCTTCTAGTATTACTTACATGATCTCAAACTTGGATAAAATGATATCTTTCCATAGGAGAATCCAACCATGTAACACACTGCTACTAGAACTATTGTGCATGTGATATATAATGCCATTAAAGTGCCTCTCAAAAATAACTAATATAGAGCCAACTATGTCAAAACCTACTTGAGAGGCCAACTTTGAGCATGCATAACTTTTGCTACACTTTAGTTCATGATCTCAAATTTAGTGAAAACCATTCATGATCAAAACTAAACAAACCCATATGATTAATTTATATTTATACCTTCACATGTGCAAGATATACCACTATCAAAATGATCACTTGTCTCTTCTTGCCACATTGCAAAACTGGTTAAGTATGGGAAAACATACATAAACTACCTAGGAGACCATCTTTACATATGGATATTTTTGATGTAATAATCACATGATCTAAAAATTAGTGAAAATAAACTAGGCATAAAAATAAGCAAACCCATATGATCATTTTATCTTGACACCTCCATGTGTGTGAATTTTGACCTTATCAACATTATTATTCAGCTCTTTCTAGCCACATTGCAAATTTGGCTAAGTATGGAAAACAATGAATTTTGACTGAGAAGTCAAATTTTCACCTTCATAGCTTTAATCATACTTTGATGCATGACTTTAGATCTGGCACATAAAAACTAGGGACTAATGTGATCATAACCATATGACCAACTCCCCTTGACTCATTCACATGTGGAAATGGTGACATTATTAAAATACCTACTCAAAATTTTTGCCACTAGACCCAAAGTGTCTAGATGAAAACTATGATCAACTATATGAAATACACTTATTCACATAAACATTTAAAGCATATAAAATATCTTATAGGACCCCTTACACATGCTCAATACTCCATACTCATCCTTGAATATATCTAGCCATGTCAACACTGAAGATCAACCAATCATCCTTCAAGCATATAAGAACAAGCACATTGCACACTTTATCATTATCACTTAGACTATCAAGGCACTTCATCCACTCACCAGAGAACCTATATGACATCATCATGACATCATCATGATAACACTCTAATAGTGTGTGTGAATTCATATAAGATAAGGGCATTCAACTATATGTGGGTGTCTAGCTTACCAATAAAGAATGTTTTGTGTGTAGGCTGAATTGGTAAGGCTAAGTTGCAAGTGTTGTCATCGCTTAACTATTACCCCATACCTAGGTGATTTGTGGTAAAAAACATATCTATGTATATTATGAATTTAGGCATATCTTGATAACTTAACTTGCATTTGCATTGACAATAACCTAAATAGTAAAATTTTCATCATTAAAATGAGAGAAATGATTGGAATCTTGAAGGAATTTAGCGCAAAATTATTCAAGGCATTTTATTAATACTTCAAATAACTAATGTTTAGTAACACAAATGTCATTTTTATTTTATTTCTTTGGTGTTTAATAACATAAATGTAATTCATATCTTATTTCTTGGTTACAATTCAATTTTTTTTTTTTGCTACAATCCCTGGCATTAGGCCACCAATTTTATTAATTTTTGGAATAATATATCCATTAACCTCCATACATACATATATGAATTTATGGTGGCATTTTGTTAAAAAATCAATTATGCCTATTCACCATGGCTTCTATTTTGAGGAACTTCCCTTACTCCTAAAGTAAAGGGGCTATCTTATAGAGTTCATAATAAAAATTTATCCATTGCATCTAATTGGATTTTAGGGAAAAGCTCATGTGAGAAACATAAACTCATGTTTTCATCTTCATTCACAAGATGGTACATTTTTTTTGGTATTGCCTTTTTCCTCCAAGGAAAACATGTAATGTTTTATTAACCTTGATCCAACTGCATCTAGGTATCTTCTTTATGCCTTTGTCTTCCATCTTTTTCCACATATTTTTAAGCTTAGCCCACTTGACACCTATAATATAAATGTTTGAAATCAAAACATAATGTGTTATATTCTTTGAGTCTAGTTAAAAAATATGGTCAGATATATACTCTACTAATTCTACATAATTTTTCATTCTAAAGGCAACAAGTAAAGAAGTCCATATTATAGCATCATGTTTTATTTGTATTTTTTTAAATAAAGTTGTGTGTTTCATCTAAATGACCAACATGACCAAGAATGTCAACCCTATAGGTATAATGCTCTATTAAGGGTGTGATGTGATAATGATTAGTCATGTAGTTAAAGTGATGGTATCCCTAATCCATCATGCCTACATGATTGCAAGCATAAAGGACTCTAACAAAGGTTATTTTGTTTGGGTTCATACCATAGTTCTTCATTTGTTCAAATAGATTAAGTACTCCTTACCACAACCATGCATAAAAAATTCTCAGATCATCATGTTCTATGAGACAAAGTCTCACCAATGCATCTTGTCAAATAATTTACATGGTTTAGCATGCTCTCACATTTAGCATACATGTCTATTAGGGCATTCAACACAAATATATCTAACTAAAATATAATTGTAATTAATTTTTCATGGATCTTCCTACCACGCTATAAAGCCACCAATTTGGTACATGCTGGAAGAACACTCATTAAGGTATTTGAATGTGGGATCACACCTAAAAGAATCATTTTACCAAATAATTTGATCACCTCAGGGTGGGTGCACAAAGCTGGGGGACAAAAAAGGGCCTACCCATGGACATGATTTTCCTAAAATTTCATAAATCTCAACTTATATAGATATTTTGAGATGGATACACTCAAAATTTGAAGATGGTACAAAAATATGAATTGTAGAATTTTGAGTCTACTTTCCAAAACACTATGATTTTTGAAAAATGGTTAAGTATAACTAGGTTAAACATATAAAATTTGAAGAATAACTCCTATTTTTTAAAGAAAATATATCAGATAGATGTCCATGCTACCCACTATTTTTTGAGCACCGTTTAATATTATTTGAAACCCTTTGGTAAATATTTAGATAATATATTCTAGTTTTTGACCTGTATCTTTTTATATTTTTCAAATGAATATTTTTTTAATTTTACAAGTAAATAGATCCTAAAAACTGACAAAAAATTAGATAGCTAGCTGTGCACCCCCCCAAGTACCTCAAAAAAATGATTTTTTAAAATGTGAGTATAATTAGGCCTAGTTTGTGACCATATAATTTGTTTTTCACTTGGACCAATGAAAAAAATTTACATAAACATTAATAGGTATGTATATTGTGGTATGTAGTGGTCTAAAAATTCTATAGTTGGAAATCAACATAGTTTGAACCCTTAAATAGTCAAAAAGTTATAAAAATTATATATTTGGAAAAAGGAGAGCATGCTTATTATCATGGTAATATTTTTTTGAATTTTTTTGTTAAAATTAATACTATATTTAGTGATATAAGTTTTATTTTTTAATTTTCTATCAAAACTCTCAGACTCGACTATAGATTAATAGGCCCAAGCCTTTGGCTTGGGAATCCAATTCATTTATGAGCCAAAAGGCTTGGTTTTTTGAATTCAAATTTAAGTAACATGTACATGTTATTTTTTCACAACATAATAAACATTTTTAATCTATGGGTAAGCATATTTTTGATCTTTAGCTCCCTAATATTGATGTGCCATGATAAGGGAAATGTCCCTAAATTTGGATAGAGAATTGAGGTATTATGGTATCACATTAGACTAATACATACACAATAATATTTATACACACTAATACATGTTACATAAATGGATAAAACCATAAAAAAAATCTTGTTTAGCTATTGGTAGGTGAAGGTCACTATTAGTACCTTTCCTTTATATACACTACCATACAAAGGATGCAATTATATTTTGATAGGTTCTATGGTCTCAGTTAATAGGTTATGTGAATATATGATGAAAATTGCTGAATGTGATAATTTAATGAGAATATTTAACATGTAGCCTAAGCCAAGCATGAGACATTGGGACTTACTTCAAGTGTAACATGTTAACCCCAATGTCATAAAAAATATAAAAAATGATTGAATATGAAGGATATTAGGGCTATTTTGAGCCCTTTAAACCTAATTACTTGACTATAAACTATGATTTAAGGATTGATCACCTCCAATTTCATTAAATATTAAAGAAAATAAACATTATATACAAGTTTTACATGTATAATATGTGTTTTTGAACTCAATAAACTTGAATGGAACATCATATAATGAATACAAATATTAATTGGTTCAATTGTGGAGAAAATTGGGGTCAAAATGAGCCATATGAACCTATTTCAAATTGCATATGTATGCATCTAAATTTTCTCACCTTCATTGGCTTGATAATTTTGACATTAACATTATTAGTTTTATCTAATCACATCCCTAATCCCATCTAATTCTATCTAAATTATCCTTAATAATCCTCCTAGTCATTATTTAACACGCATTTAATTATCCATATCTATGCACTGACATTATATCATCCCATGAAATAATTAATCCACCTAAGTCCCAATTATCTACTAACTAATCCCAGTTATCTAATATTTAGGAATTTAAAATTCCCTTCCACCTACCCTAGCCTATGAGTAGCCTCTCTTACTCCTTTAAATTTTCTAGAACCCCCTAATCACATGACTAATATATTATAAAATCTTGATATCTATTACATTATTAAGCATAAAGATCTGTTATGCTAGGTTAGTAACTAGCTTAGTTATTAGCGTAGTTAGCTTAGTTAGATAGTTCAACGATCTATTATAGTGTTGGTTAGTGATTAGTTAGCATAATAGTTAGGTGATTGGTTAGATGATATGGTTCTATTAATATTATATAGTTATGCACTAATTTTCTTGTATATATATCCTACTATTAATTAATAAAACATATCAAAGCATTTTGGTCATTAATCTTCATTGGTATCAGAGTGGTGTTGAAATGGTTGTGTGATAAGTCTCACAGGGGTAGTCACCATTGTTTTCTACCCATTATGAGGAAGAGGTAGATTTATATAGAATTTAATTCTTTAGATATGTTTTCTATTATTAATAAATTCAATACATCCAAACTGGGTGAAATAGATTTTTGCATATTTCTCAGGTAGATGTGAATGAAATTTTGGTGCTTGGTGCAAGTCAAAAGAGCAATGGAAGAGTGGTGTGCCCATTGAATATAAATTTGCAATGTTTGATATCAACCAATGTCAATATAAGTCTTAACCGATATAACATTTTCCATCGGTAACTCAAAGTTATGCATGCTATCATTGTTAGCTACATCAAGTTTTGTGTGGTTCTAGATCATCATTGCTATACTCTACATCTACAATCTCAGTAGTTTTTTGAACACAAAATCCAATTCCATGTCAACCATACCTCATGAAGTTGAACAAGAAAGTGAATCATAAGGTTATTGACCACCATATTCTTAAGCTCTAACACTTGTCATTTGGTGCCTTACAAAAAGCTTGAAGGACTAGTATTATGCATTGATTTTTATGCCATCACCACCAACAAATTGGATAATCTCCATATTTTTCAAGCATACATTTTGTTTAGTATTTTGTGCCTCCAAATCTATTGTTCATGCTTGGTTGGAAAATTTATTGGGTCATATTTAGTTTTTGGTAAATGGTAAGTCATTTTGTTTAGGTCTAAATTCATTTAAGGATGATCATTGAGTATTTTATCCATTTTGGATCGTAGATATCAAAATAGTTTTATAGTCTTATTAATTTAGTTTAAGTTGTATAAGAATATGGTTAAAGACATTCAGAGTCGTTTAAGTCTCTTAAGAGTATAGTAATAGTCTTTAGTTTTATGTTTTATAAAAGAGTCTAAAAATATTAAAAGTGTCAAAATCAAGAGATAGAGTCATAGTCAAAAGTATGTGTCAATATTTTATTTTTGGGTCCATTGTTGATATTGTTAAATTTTTTAAAAATCTCTTATATAGATGTATTATCAAGTGAATCTAACATCCTAAGTTGTTTGTGTCATTGGGAGAGTTTTGTCCTCAAAAATAACATGGAAGAGATGATGTTCAAAGCCACATTCACTAATTGAAGCAATTTCATTTACTGGAGGCTAGAGGATACATGGAGGCTCAACTAACATCCTCTCATTAGTCTCCTATGATGGGGTCACACCATTGCTATGGTAACAAATTTTGGTGTGTTTGTTTTATGTTTTATAGTGTGTTTTTCAATAAGCTACTAAGCACTATTTTCTAGTTTGGTACCTCCTAAAAAAGAATGTTGTGGTGAGTAAAAGCACTAAAGTAGTGCTTGGTTCTTGAAAAAGGGTTTATAGTAATCCAAGAAACTACTAAAGTGTAGTAGAAACCTCCTACAACTCTCTAGGTTTGTGGTCAACCTACAACAAAAAACCATATGGGTTTGTGGTAATCCTCATAATCCAAAAAACCATCGAAGGTGTTAGCAGAGAGAAGTGTTCTTGTCACTTCCAAGTTTTTGGTAATCTTGCAAGGAAAAACCAAGGTGACACCAAGACCTTGAAGCCACAAAGATGGCATGCCACCTCAAAAAGTGAGCAGGCTATGCAGAGAGTGTAAATCTTTTTACAGTGTTTGTAATAAAGGGGGGACCACTATCAAGAAAAAATATATTTGTAGAAATAATGTAATAAAGGGGGGAATGTTGGAAAATCTTGATATCTATTAAATTATTAATCATAATGATTTGTTATGCTAGGTTAGTAACTAGCTCAGTGATTAGCGTAGTTATCTTAGTTAGACAGTTCAATGATCTATTATAGCATTGGTTAGTGATTAGTTAGCATCATAATTAGGTGATCGGTTAGATGATATGGTTATATAACTATTATAGTTATTAACTAATATTATTGTATATATATCCTACTATTAATCAATAAAACATATCAAAACATTTTGGTCATTATTCTTCAATGGTATCAGAATGATGTTGAAATGGTTGTGTGATAAGGCTCATAGGGGTAGCCACCATTGTTTTCTGCCCACTATGAGGAAGAGGTACATTTCTATAGAATTTAATTCTTTAGATATATTTTATTATTATTAATGAATTCAATGCATCCAAACTAGGTGAAACATCCAAAAAGACTTTAGAGGCTTTTACCTATAGAACATTCCCTCCTCTAGAATCATACAATGAATTTTTAATTCATTGAATAATTCTCCACCATTGATCTTCCTTCACCCTAATTTGAATTTTGTCCATTGATTCTCCCTCCTTCCTTATATTTAGACACACTCACTCCATTTTAAATCTAAGGAGAAAATCAATCACGATGATCATGAATCTCCATAGTCCAATAAATCCACTAATTCCATGAACCCATGCTATCAAAGTCTTTTGGTCAAGGTAATATCATGCTTAAATTCTAAGACTATTTATAAATAATGCATTATCCATATCATTTAGTATTTTTTTTTGTCTTGATCTTGTTTGGAGTATTTAGATTTAGATTTATAATGCTAGAATGAATATTTCATTTATTTGCATTATAGTCTAATGGATCTAAATTTGTGAATTAGATTGATATTTTGGGTATTTTTGATATAAATTTCATATCTAAATTTTATTACTTTAATTTATCATCTCATAGTATACATGATGTGATTTGGAGTGAAATTAACCCTATAATGTCATCATAGATAATAAACCAAACAGTTGATTCATTCAATTGAGGAGGTATTTATGGCCAATTTGAACCCCTTCAACATAACTATTAGAGTATGTGATATGATTTGGGGTTAAATTAAGTTTGAGGAATTAGTCAATTAGTGAAATTAGGGATCTGATTTAGGAAAAATTGATCCCCTACACCAAATACATGGTCTAATAGATCATATAATCTATACAAAATATGGATTAACTGACCCTAATATTCTCATAAATGCAAACATAAAGGCAATTGTGGCTAATTTAAACCTAATTAAACTTAATTGTGAGTCTACAATGTGATTAAAGGGTCTAAATTAGCTCATGTTTTGTGACATGTTGACCCTAAACCATAATTTTATCGTAAATATAGTTCTCATAAACCTTAGTTTCATCACATGTATATACAAACCCATTACACTAAACCTTAAACAGGCTAAACCCTAGTTTTATGACTTGAATATAACCCCTAAGTTCCCTAATTTCATTACAAATGTATTTTTGTGAAGGTAATTGGGGCCAATGTGAACTAGTTAAACCTAGTTTTATGAGTCTAGGATGTGATTTGAGGATAAATTATCTCATATTACATTACATATTGAGCCAATTAGTCAATTGTTATACTTATAAACCATAAACCCTAATTTTATCACAAATACAAGTTTATGAAGGAAATTGAGGCCAATCTAAACCCATTGAACATGTATATAGAACTTATAAAATGTGAGTGGAGTGAGATTAACCCTGATGTCATAAATATAATGAATCAAAAAGTTGATTCATCTAATTGAGGAGGATTTTAGCCTGATTTGAAAACCTTCAACCTAACTACAATCTAATAGGATATGGTTTGAGGTATGATTATGTTTGATTCTTTCATGAACTTATCTAATTAGTCAATTGGTGTAATTAGGGTTATGGTTTGGGTAACATTGAGCCCTTGAAACAAATTTATGGTGTAATAAATTATATAATCTATACAACACATGGATTACAAATGAACATATATCATGTACATTCTACCTTTGTTTTGTATATAACCCACTTGAAATAATATAGCCCACTTCTAGGTCTCTTAATTATTGTAAAAAAGGAATATCTATTATATTGGTCTTGAAAGACCAATATAACTTATTTTTATCTTTGTCTCATGTGTTTGATCTACCAATGATAGAATAATGCCTTAATTCAAAGTGTAAGTCTTATAATACCCTTATATAATCTCAAGATACTAATACCTTGGTTTTACCTCACTTTGAATTATCCCAGTAATCAATTTTTTCTTTCACCATGGATCCTCTAGATTTGACAAATTTAGGCCAATAATAATCTACTTTAAATTTAGTCTTCAAATGGTTTTGCCTAGAAGCCTGTAGTTTCTGGTAGGGTGGACTATTACTTACATCTATTTCAAAAATTGACTCTCAACCAAGTATTCTTTACTCATTCTCCTTTTCAAATTTGGATGAAAGCCTTAAAAAAATGATTTATAGAGCCTCTAAAAGTTTTGCACAAGTTCAAATTATCAATTAGGTTACCAAATGACCAAGAATCTTGACTCAACCCTAAAAACCGCTATAGGGTTGTAGATAGTTCCCTTTATATCTTATAAAGTTGTCATTAACATAAGTTCATCTCAATGGTTTCTTAAATGCTTCTTAGAATTGTCATAGATCATCTATATAATGTCGAGAAACTAATTTTATTATTATTTTCTCAAAAGAGAATAAATTCAATTGTAACCCCTACTCCTTAGGTATATATAAACCTATTTTGATTTCCTCAAAGGGTCTTGCCGCAAATTAAGCATCAATGGCTTGGATAGGTAATTTTATCAAAAATGTAAATATGAATGAAATTATGGTAAATTTGAACCCACTGAACCTAAATATGAGTCTATAATATGATTAAATGGGCTAAATTAGCCCATATTTCATGACATGTGTTGGATTTAAACCCTAATTTTATCATCAATTAAATGTAATTTGGGCTAGTTTCAAATCTAATTTTGGCTAATTGAATCTAATTTGGTCTAACTAAATCTAGTTTGGACTAATTAAATCTATTTTGGAATAATTGACATCAACCAAGGCAAAAATTAAACCTAATTTGGAGTGAGTCAATTTAATTTTATCCTAGTTGAACATAATGTGGACATGAATCAAATTAAGGGGCTAATTGATGGGTAAAATGGATTTTATGATAATATTATTGCATAATTATATATGATGAAGTTATAGAATAAATAACACATACATGTTATAATGCATACACATTATAACACGTACCCATTATTTAATATATAGATAAAACTTAATTTTAAATGACTATTTTAATCTAAATCCAGAATTCTATCCCCAAATACACTATTTATGTACTTTCTATGTATTCTCTACATGATTTTCAAGTACTTTACTAACCCTAACTTTAAAAATCTATCAAGTCTAATTGGTGATGGATCGCATTTGAGGAAGAGGAAGAAGTTGAAAAACAAAACACTAGAACAATTATAAGAGTTGAGAGAAATACACACGGTATGAATGCAAGTAATTCATTCTAGACAAAGTATAACCACTAATCTTGAATAATTGAATAATGATGAAATTGACAATAATAAATTTAATGATTATGAAATTGAAAATAGTGAATTAGGTAATGTTGGTAGTTCACATTCAAAGTATTAAAGTTTTTGATTTTGTTAATTATGAGTCTATGCATGATGCTTTACCCCAAAAAATTAAGAAAATTTCATGGAAATAATAATGAATAAAATTTCATGGAAACATATAATAAAGAAAGAAAAAATAAATAAAATATCATACCATCACTAAACAATGAAAGTAATAATGATTCTGAAACACACTCTTGACAAATTCCACCATTAACAACACCTCAAGGGATTAAGCATAGAAATAACACGTAGTTAATTAAAGTTGATGAAAATATTTTGAAACCAATACATAAAAAAATGTCTGATTGCTATTCAAGAAGACTAGTTCAAGAAATTTGGGATAACTTATTTCTTAGGTTAGACTATGATGGTCAAAAATGTTAATTATTTGTTTTATTAATGAAATTGATTAAGATGAGACCTATAATGTACACATTAGGACCAATAACATCTAAAATGGAGGATGAAAAAAATGAAATTATTAAAAATATACATGATGCATATCATATTCTAGTCTCAAAATCATGCAATAAAGATTGTAATGTTGCCTAATGTATAATTACCACTTATGTAGTAAGTGGTCAAATATGAAAAAATGGCTAATTTTAAAAACAATCCAAGTACTTGATATAAATAGAAAATATTAACAAAAGTAATTAGAAGACATGAAAGACTTAGTGAACCCAATACCAATGAGCTCTAGTCATTCTATGTTAGACTTCCATAAAAGGACAAGGTTGTAGTTGATGCTCTCAAAGAGTTACTTGCATAATTTTGGAAAGATAATACAAGAATTCTCCCAATGCAAGAGATGTAGGGAAAATAATAGTTGCTTCTCATAATGAAGAACTGCATCCAAAACATTTCTTGGATATGAATCAAACATAATTGTACTCTAAGTTTTTGTAAAAGCATCCACAAATTTATATTAGTCAAATATTTTTTTAGATGGCCAAACCTTTTTATGTAAAAATAAATCACACATGCACCACTTGTTGTTGTAGAAAACATGTTGAATTTTCAATACAATATGATGTTTTTTTACATATTCATTATAATTTTCATACTGATAACAATTTACAAGAGTGTGGTATAGAATTTGTGCCAAAATCAACCATAGAATTTATTCTATTTTTTTTGTGAAAGACTATATGGATAATTGTTTTATAATAAAACATGTTTGTATGGAAATTGCAACATTTATGGTGGATTTCCAAAATTAAATAATCTTATCCATGAGGAGTGTACAAGTGAAACTGGGTATGAATTAGTTGGTTTGAGAAAGTAAAAATCTATGACTTAGCAAGTAAAATATGGAAAAGAATAAAAAAGGTGTGAGCTTGTTAAAAAATAGATACCTAGTTTAGAATTTATGTATAAATTCAGGGAGAAAATTGTTTATGAGTATGCAAGGTACACACATAGGGATATATGTTTGGATGAACATTTCAATCTAAGCAAGGACACATTACCACTTGATTCAATTATTTTAGTAGTTGAATTTACTAAAAACTACACATACAAACCACAAATGGAAGTTCAATCACAATATTATAACTCATCAAAAGTTTCCATATTCATGCATTCACTTGATAATATAGAGTAAGATCAAAAACTATCAAAGGATTACCATTTTTATATTAGTGATGACCGATCAAATTGTATAAAATAGGTGAAAGATTTTTTTGAGAAGTTCTATGGATAATTTATTCAGAGGAACATTCATTTAAATCAACATTACATTTCGTTAATTAATTGCACATCATAATTAAAGAATGCATATATATTTTATTAGTTGAGTAGGATGCATGTTATCACTAGTATATAACATATTTAGATTTTTACTAAGACTAGCCATAGAAAAGGGGAATATGAAGATACTAGATCATGTGTAAAAATATCCATTGTAAGGGAGGAGTTAAAATTTAAAGAGGCTACCAATTTGACTGATGCAAAATTGTGGTTCAATTATGTAATGCGAACATGTGCCATGATGCTCAATAAAATTCTACTGCTCATAGAAATTTTTGGTTAATGGAGGAAGAACACTTGGCAAACTATGAGGATTGTATGACTCTAATGGGTTCAAGTGAGCTCTATTCATTTTGTATCTCAATGCAGGTTCTTGGAAAATTCATATGAGACACTTGACATGTTTATGTTTTGCAAGCATAACATCTATTTGGAATGAGTGTGATTCATAAGAGTGGATGGATGACTAGAGCTCCAAACCTCTAATTCTAATCAACACATATCAAGTTCTACCAACATTTCACATACACATACACATACACATATACATACATATACATATATATACATATACATATACATATATATACATATACATATACATATATATACATATATACACACACACACACACATATATATATATACATATATATGATACATATACATAATATATATGACATGAATTTGACCATGTTTATGATCCAGTGCAACAGGTAGAAGATTAATCATTATGTATTATTTATTCTCATTATCTATCTTGATAATGTCATTAAAAATTGTCTTTTTGATACAGGGCATGTTTTTATAGTTATTGCAGATGAGGACAATAAAGAGGAAAAAAATTAATACCTATTTAGTGTGTAGATGGAAATAAAAAATTGACTTCCTTGATCATAGATGGAGAAAAAATTGACTATCCCACTGGTTCTATGGTAGTCACTGGAAATTGGCTTTGATGATATCCTATCAAAAATTTAGATGTATGGTTATTTGAAGACTTTAAAATGCATAGGAAGATACTGCACTATTCACATTTGGTTTTTATAATGAATATTAAACTAAAAAAATATCATGGGATGTCATTAAATAAGAATCTATAGAAAGTTTTTGAGTCAGACCATAAAGATATTCTTGATACTATCAAGATTAGTGCAGATCCTAGTGGTTCATTAGATTTAAAGGGTAGGTATGTTGACTTGTAAAATGTATATGTAATGAATTATACTATATTTTTTTTGATTTTTTAGGTAGTACATGCATAAATTTTATGTTTAATTACTTACTAACAATTACTTGTAAGTTAGTGGTGCCAAATAAGCTTCCACCTTCATGCGGTTAGTACTGTTAGTAAAGACTTTCATATTTTTGATGCTAAGATAAACTTATTGATGTAAATTTCCTACTTGCATGACATATTTACATAAATTAATATTATACAATGCCTCTTTAAATGTTTTTGTGTACACCTTGACACTCCTAACCTATCACAAAGGCTTTTACCCTTCACTTAAGACTTGTTTTAAACTTTCACTCTCAAAACATTGATCTTCTAGCCTTATTATTTAGGTCTAAAAATATGCAATACAAATTTATCTCTTTCTCTACTCAACATCAACTCATGAAAAAAATTATATAATTCTATATGACCATTAATACAATCATTAATCAAATGGTTTCAACAATTTATGTCCATTTTATGGTTAATTCTCACAAAACGCAAAAATCTACTTGGTAACACCTATGTTATAGGTCTATTTTGGCTCATTAATACTTATATCTACATCCAAAGACACTATAATCACCTTAATAACATTTTATAAAATTTACAAAAGCTACCTATAAAGTTATAGTCTCCATCTCTGAATCATTTAGGAGATATGATAATTTCAGTCTCCTAAACTCCTATTTTGCTTGTTTAGATAGAGCTAACTACACAAGGTCACTTATAAGATTATTTTTATAGTATTAAAAATATTAAAATCACATAAATATTTTAATATGATGATTTAATAGGTGTAGACAAGGTTTAAATTCATGTTTGAGGTAATACTTTAGGAGATATACAAGTTTCTTTATTCCAAAACTCTCAATTTCTTGACTTTAACATACCTGAATGATATAATCATTAAGGTTAGATATTTTTAAAGGCATTAAATGGATGTGAATAATTATAAGAATTATAATGGGTTATTAAAAATTTATCTATTAAATTTTAACCCATTTGCATGGGTCTTTTTCAATTTAGACCACTTTTAGTGATTAAAATGTCATGTCTTAAGGTTACAAACAAGAATTAGGCCAAAATGGGTGGTGGGTTTATCGACGAAGAGTGATAAAAGGATAATAACTTAGTATTGGATTATATCCACCAATATATATGTGTTTTTAGTGTTTTTCTTAAGCTAGGAAGCATTAGAAATGGAATTTTGCAACTAGAGCTTCAACTTTGACAATATTTGTTGTCAGTGTTTCTGCACTCCTGAATAGTAGTGAAAATGTGCTTATGGGTGGATTTGGACATAATGGACATTGAATAACATGTAATTTTACCATATTTATGTGTTTATAGTTATTTATTTTCACTTGGGGGTCCTAGAGGTAGAAATGCTAGTTAGAGCTCAAGAAGTTATCTCTTCACTGCTAAAAAATTGCATTTCAAGACCTGTTACTACAACTTATGCCATAAATTTATATGTAGGTTTATAATAACTTAATATAGGGTGAAATTATATGGATTTTATATTCACATGAGGGATATTATTATCTATCCATATGAATTACTATTTTAGTTTTACACATGTATGAAGTTAGGCTAAAAATTTGCATTTTTCTTATGTTGAGAAGGGCACTTTTGCTGCAAAAATGGGTGGTGGGTTTGTCAATTAGGGATTATAGGAGGCCAATAAAATGGTAATATATTATATATACCCACATATACATGTTTAAAGTCCAAATTTTATCCAAAAATCACTAGAAATGAAGTTTTATAGCTGGAGCTTTAACTTTGACAACATTTATTGTCAGTGTTTCCACACTCCTAAATAGTAGTGAAAACACAATTACGGGTGGAATTTAAAATAATGGTAATTGTATAATTTTTAATTTTACCATAATTACATGTTTTGAGTGATTTATTTTCACTTGCGGGTCCTAGAGGTAGAAATACCGGTTAGAACTCAAGAAGTTGTCTCTTCACTGCCAAAAAGTTACATTTTAGGACCTATTACTGCATCTTATGCCATGAAATAATATCTAAGTTTATACTAAATTTATATTGGGTGAAATTATATGGATTTAAAATTCAAAAAATATATCTTATATTTCATCCATATGACTTACTATTTTTCATTTTATGCATGTCTGAAGTTAGGCTAAAAATTGACATTTTTCTTATGTTAAGAAGGGTGCTCTTGAGCCTAGAATGGGTGGTGGGTTTGTCAAATAGGAATGATGGAAGGAAAATAACCTGGTATTTAACATTATATACCCATTTATATGTGTTTTTATTTCCATTTTTTATCCAATAAACACCAAAAATGGAGTTCTACAACTAGAGCTTCAACTTTGATAACATTTATTGTTAGTGTTTCTAAGCTCCTAAACAATAGTGAAAATGTGATTACTGGTAGAATTGGATGTCATGGTAATTATATAACATATAATTATAACATATTTATGTGTTTATACTGATGAATTTTCACCTGGGGATCTTGGAGATAGAAATGCTAGTTGGAGCTCAAGAAGTTCTCTTTATTGCCAAAATATTGCATTTTAGGACCCATTACTACAACTTGTGCCACGAATTGATATCTAAGTTTATAATAACTTGATCTAAGGTGAAATTATATTATTTAAAATTAATATGAGGGATCTTATGATTTAACCATATGACTGACTATTTTTTTTATGTATGTCTGAAGTTAGGCTAAAAATCAACATTTTTCTTGTGTTGGGAAGGGTGTTCTTCATCCCAGAATGGGTGGTGTGTTTGTTTATTGGGAATGATAGGAGGAAAATAAATTGGTCCTAGATGTTATAAATCATACATATATTTTTTAAATGTTATTTTAAAACCAAGAAGCACTATAAATGGAGTTTTCCAACTAGATCTTTAACTTTGACAACATTTGTTGTCAGTGTTTTTGCACTCCTGACTAGTAGTGAAAATATGCTTATGGATGGAATTGGATGCCATGGTAATTAGAGAAAATATAATTTTTCCATATTTATGTTTTAAAAGTTATTTATTTTCACCTATGAATATTTGAGGTAGAAATGCTATTTGGAGCTCAAGAAGTTATCTCTTCATTGCTAAAAAGTTGCATTTCAGGACCCGTTACTACAACTTGTGCCATAAATTACTATCTAAGTTTATAATAACTTGATATAGGGTGTAATTATATAGAATTTAACATCCATAGGAATAATCTTATGGTTCATTAATATGAATTAATATTTTTATTTTATTCATGTCTGAAGTTAGGCTAAAAATTAGCATTTTTCTTGTGCTGGGAAGGGCATTCTTGATCTCATAATGGGTGGTGGGTTGTCAACCTGATGTTATGGGATGAAATTAAATTGGTCCTAGATGTTATACACCCCTATTAAAATTTTTTAAGTGCCAATTTTCATCTAAGAAGTACTGAAAATGGATTTATCTAATTGGAGCTTCAACTTTGGTAATATTTGTTATCAGTGTTTCCATGCTCTTGAATAGTAGTTTTCTGCCCCTAAGGTATTTTAGAAAATTTTAAGGTATTCATATAAACTTAAAGGATAATTTTTATGATTATAAATTAGGATTTTATATTCAAGCATGAATGTTATGGGTTTGTGTAAGCTCCCATGAGTCATTACACCTATATGCAGGTTTATACTTGATCTTCAAGAGTTTATTATAATGATGTAGAAGGCTGAGAGAGAGAGAGAGAGAGAGAGAGAGAGAGAGAGAGAGAGAGAGAGAGAGAGAGAGAGAGAGAGAGAGAGAGAGAGAGAGAGAGAGAGAGAGAGAGAGAGAGAGAGAGAGAGAGAGAGAGAGAGCATTTTATTTTCATGGTTGATATGCATCTCATAGTCATCTTCATGGGATAAAATAAAGTTAAATGTAAGAAAATATTATTTTAAAAGGCTGCTTACTAACTTAAGTTGGAGAAGTTGAAGAAGAATCTCAACTAAATATGCACACACCAAGATTTTAAAACTATATAAAAATATGATAATAATATATAGTATCACTTTGGAAGTGTAAAATACCCTTCAAAGGGATAAAATGGTTAGATTACACCATTGGAGAGACTAATGATAATTTACAGTTTGCTAAATAGTGTTCTCTAAGTGTGCTTTGACAAATTTCTTGTCAATAAAGAATTTAATATTTGTTTTAAACCTATGTATTCATAAATATTATTCATAAATTAATGTGATTAATTCAAGTGTATAATGTTTTTCATCTCAAATTGAAGCTTGTCTCCTTGGAACTCATAATACCCCTATTTTCTATGTGAGGATAGTCTTCTTAGTCGCTTATATCAAGTGAAAAATCATTCATGAATTGTAAATGAAGATTTTATTATTTTAAGGAGTATAATAATAATATTTTTCAAGTTTTGGATTGATTGGTAAGTCTTAGATAGTATTAAAAATCAATAATAATCTCTTAAGCTTCTAAAACTCACAAAACCCTAAAACAGGGTTTAGTGACATTGAAAGAGTCATTTTTTTTTCAACATGTGGAATTCAGCCAACACTTATAATAATGTTAATTATAATTTATATAAACTATTTAAATCTTTATTTTTATGAATGATACCTTGTGAAAGAAGAAAACATGGACTATGATAATGTTTCCTATAGGTGTTGATTTGTCAAGATAAACAACAACATTTTTGGATGAGAGTTATTGTAGATGAAGTCAGTAATATTTTTTTGAGACTTGAGATGCTTTTTTATCATTTAAAAATATTTAGTAATTTTTTTTTTATGTGGATAAATAACCTAATAAGTGATTTGACCTACTAAGAGCCAATTAGGCCTAGAAACCTAAAATGTAAAATTGGTCCAAAATTTATCTTTTTAATAAATCAATGAATGGAGATTGGTTTATTAAAATAGTGTTAATTTATATATATTTAAATTAATTTAAAAATACTATCTAAAAATTTCAAGAGTCAAAAACATTTTTATGAAGGCCTAATTATTCTAAAACAATCTTATAACAGTGTTGAGATAGAGTTTAGGTTTTGGATTATCAAGTGTCTTAGTGGATGTTTAAACCCATATAAATGTATTATCTAAGTCAAGTGATAATATCCTAAGCCTTTCATTAGTCTAAAATAGGTATTAATTCAAAAACATATATTTCCAAGTTGTAAAAAAATTATATTAAGACTCAAATTAACTGACTCCAAAATTGTAGGTTTCTCTTAAGAGAGTTAAGAAGGAAAGATCCATCAAGTGACATCACCTATATAAGGGACTCATAAGACCATACATCATTTGAACGTAACCATACATGCTATATTGAAACATAATAAGGCTTATTATTGACTACAATATGACCTACTTCACACCTTTTGACTAATATTTACAAAGTTGGATCTTTTAGCTAAGGCTACTATATCACTTACATAACTTAAATAAATATGTATAAGTAATTTAAAACTATATAAAGTAATATTATGTATCAATGGTAAAAAATTTCACTTCATGGTAATATAAATATAAATAAGGTTCCATTCTCAAATGTGGATCAATGGTCAAACGTTACACTTCATTATTGATAACAATAAAAACCATAAATGCATACAAAATAATAATAAAAACCATTTCAATACAATAATAATTAAAACCATAAAGGCATACAAAATAAAAACATAATATAATGTTAGGTGAATTCCATATAGACATACAATGTCAATAATACATACAGTTCCATATAGGCATACAAAAATTACATAATCTAATAACATAGTATCTAATGTTGCATGAATGTCATATATGCATACAATGCCAAAAGTGCATACATTTCCATATAAGCATATAAAAAAGTACATCATCTAAGACATCCTAATCATCAAATAACCCCCCTCTCTTTGATTTATTTGAATAATACTCTCCATGGGATTCCCTAATTATAGATAGAGTTCCCTCAAATGCCTTGGATTGCTCCAAGGTTTGATTGTGGGTCCTACGCTCATAGCTCACTTAAAACTAAACCTATTCAAATAAAAATATTGTTAGAAAATTAAAAAACTATACATTAAAATAATTAAAATAATTTAATTTTAAACTAGAATAAAAAATCATTTAAACACGTACTTACTTCAAGCTCATGGTCTTGCTCAATCTACTTCTAAAGCTCAACTAGGTCAGTGAGAGGTTTAACTACATCAATAGGTGTGTGAAATGATAAATAAACATGAGGAATTTACATAGTAATTATATGAATTGGACTCTCATATGTCATTTGAAAGCCCTACATACATAATACATTCATATATGTTATATTTACCCAAGTCCACATAGTAAAATTAATAAAATAAATCTATTTTTATAATTCAAAATTACAAGTTAATATGTACCTCTATAAGTCCCTATATGGATGAAATCATAACAACAATTCTTATGTCTATCTCAGATCATAGTGATGGAGGAGTGTCTACTCTAGTCATCAACTAAAAAAATAATGTGTTTTAGTTTTCTATAAACTATTGAAAATACATGGCAAATTTTTCTCCTTTATTCAAACCAATAGTGTATTTAATAGTAGTGTACTTGAATTTTGAGATCCTTGATAGATAAATTTAACTTAAGTATAAGACTAAATATACATAGATTAAATTCACATAGAGTATAATATTAACTAAAAATTTTACCTTTGTATATGTAAATGGTGTTGTACCAACATGGATGGATGTAGTAGTGGATGGCCCACTAACTAGCTTTATGAATGTAAACATGGGCTGAATAAGATCAAATAATACACCTATGAACCGTGATGATGAAGGCACCTCTTATAACATACAAATTACATATATATATATATATATATATATATATATATTCAAGTAATGTATAAATTAATTAACTTTTAATTTACAAGTATAACTTAAATTTAACATGAAATTCATATAAAAGACACATGCATGTATGTAGTGGCTAACATGTGCACACAAAATGTGCATGCCAAAAACTCATCAGTCAAAAATATATCATCCAAGCCATATGAAGAACCACAATAATCATTTGAATGTCTAATGTATATAACACCACAAGATCTATAGGGGTGTAGTCATTTACGAACACTACGTGGTGTATCTCCAACATGGGTCTCTAAAAGCCTACTCATATGTTGAATATGTGTATCAATAAGTACACTAAGTACATATAGAGTGTCAATCTCCATGAACTCCTTCACCATAGAGGGAATCTCAAGATGAAGTGGTTTTTGGGTAAGGATCCTTATAGGTTAATTAGGTACATGATGTGCACCTGGTTGATCTTACATAGAGCCTTTACCTTAGCGCTAAAACTCACCATATTCAAAATAGTTGTGAATCTCATTGAGGACAAACTCATAGTAGAGTTTCCTCAAAAAATACAATGGGACCTTATGGCTGTTATTGGAAATATTATTATTGATGTCACTTTCATTATGATTTCTCTAGACATATTTGGATGGGGTTTTGGTGTCCTTTTTCTCCTTCTCATCTTCATCTGATTCTTCAAAATATTCCTCTTCAATGATTTTAGAAATGTCTATTGGATCACTAATTCTTTGTGCTCCATATTATTCTATCCTAACACTTGCACTTTCAATTATTTTCTTGGTTCCTTTATTATAACATTTATAAGATTTAATTTTGCAAGAATAACCAATAATTATACCTTCATCTACTCTAGATTCAAACTTACCTAGTTTTTCATTAGTTCTCTTTATGAAGCATATACTACCAAAAACTTTGAAATAATCAACTGTAGCTAGTTTGTCTTTTCATAGCTCATAATGAGTCTTATCACTATTGAATCTCAATAATGCTTTGTTCTAGATATGCACTATTGTACCAACTACCTCTCTCCAATATATATCTAGTATCTTGGATTGATTTAACATTGTCCTCACCATCTTTTGAACTATTCTATTTCTCTGTTCAACTATTCCAATTTTCTATGGAGTTTTGGCTACTGAATAATGTCTCTTTATTCCATGGTCTTCACAAAACTCAATAAATTGATTTAACATGAATTTTCCTCCTTGATCTAATCTTAGGCACTTAATCTTCAAACCAGTTTCATTCTCAACTAATGCTTTGAAATGTATGAAAGCTTCCTATTTTTTCTTTAAAAAAATTACCCAAGTCATATGTGAAAAATCATCAATAATCAACATGAAATATTTCTCACCTTGAGTATTTTGAGTTCTCATAGGTCCACATAAATCAATGTGAAAAAGCTCTAACATCTAAGTGGTCAAGTATTATTTTGTTTTGAACCACCTTCTGGCCTGCTTCCCATGCTGACAAGGTTCACAAAGTGTGTTGGATGGCTTTGTAATCTTTGAAAGATTTTTGACTGCTTGATTCTTGCTAAAATTGACAAGATTCTCAAAATTTATGTGTCCCATTCTCCTGTGCCATATCCAACATAGAGTCCAAGATACATAACTATTTCTTAAGAGCCTCGATCATAGATTTCAACTCTTGATTCTACTTCCTTAGCTATTTGGCCATCGTGCTTTCCCTGATCTACCTTCAAGATGTTAAACTCTTTCTTAAGGACCTACTCTGATACCAATTGTTAAGCACAATTTTTTTTGCTTATGAAGGGTCACCATGTGAATTTTCAAATGAAAAAAATTGTGCTTAACAATTGGTATTAGACTAGGTTCCTTTAGAAAGAGTTTTACAGCTTGAAGGTAGATCAAGGAAAGCACAATGGCCAAGTAGCTAAGGATAATCAAGAGTTAAAATTTGTGGTCAAGGCTCTTAAGGAATAGATGTGTATCTTGGATTCTAAGTTAGCTATAGAAGTAAAATAAGATAAGATGTTTATTTAGGATCTTAAGAATCAGCTAGAGGTTCAATATTCAAATTTTAAATCAAGAGAAGAAGAGTGTAATCAGTTGAAGGTTGAGTTAGGTTAATTGAAGGATAAGTGTGGGAGGCTCATAATCAAGGTTTAGAAAGATCATGAAATATCAATCCAAGGTGAGAAGGATGAAAGTTTTATGGGAAAATTAAAGGAACTAATCAGGTAGCTAAATGCTTTCAGGTTTTCAAATTATTTTCATGGCCATTGTTTTGTTTGTCATCATGTTAGTCTTAGGGTAAGAGATTGTATTAGGAGAAGCAATCAGTCAAAGGGAGATCTCAGTCACATTTAAGAAAAAGGTATGATAAATGTTGTTTGATTTTTTTGTCATAAGGTTGGCCATATTGCTAAATTATGTCCAAATATATTAAAGAAATATTTAAGGTATGTCAAAGAATACAAAGCCCTTAGAAGGTATGAGAAGATCCAAATTTAGGTTTGGAGACCTAAGACAATAAAGGTTGATTAGGTTGAGTTTAAGAGAGAGAATAAATTACTTGCTATAGTGGATAAAGAATTAGATAGGAAGAACTATAAAGAATCTCTCGTTACATTTGAGCATGAGCCTTATCAAGATAAGATAGTTACAATAGTTAAAAATATGAAAAACATAATGAATGTTGAGATTAGTAAGTCAAATAAGTTAGACATGCTTAAATGGATTCTAAAAGAAACACACAAGAAGATCAAGGAAGTAACAGAGGATATGTGGGGATCTCTTGAGATTTTGTTCTAGGACCCTTTATGTGGGGTGTCTCTTATAGGATTCAAGGAGACACTTTAAAAAAAAATTGAAGCGTGGTCGATGCTATTGGGTTTTGGCTATATTACATGACAAGAAGGTGAGTTGACAGATTAATTTATATATCAGTTGAGGGGGAGCTAGGTATTAGCTCCAGGACATACCCTTTGCCATTGATGTTAAAGGGGGAGAAATACAAAAATAGGTATAGGAATAGGTTCAATAAATATGATGCTACAATAAGGGGGAGTTACTATATATTTACATTTGGTTTAGTTTATAGGTCTCAATTTTAGGTTGACATGTGAGTATAGTTTTTCAAAATTTGTGATAGTTTTAGTTTGAGGTTGCCATCAAAGACAAAGGGGGAGATTATTGGAAATATTATTATTGATGTAAAATTAGAATTTAATGTCTAAAGGTGTTTTTAATGTTTATATCTTGGATAAAGTGTGTTAATATTAATTAAATATCAATGAATATATTTTTGGTTGCATAAAGACAAAAGAGGGCCCATGAGGAAGTTGAAGAGTCATCACTAAATACAAAAGAAAAAAGGACACATTTATCCATAAGGGGCCATCTTGAGGAATCAAAAGAGTCATCACTAAAAACAAAAGAGGGAAAGGACACATTTTCCCATGAAGGGCCACCTTGAGGAATTAAAAGAGTCACCAGGTAGAGACAAAGAAAGGATTTGAAGGGTCATGTAATTTTGGTGCCATTTTCTATGTGAATTGAAAGGTCACAAAGGATGAATGATAAAGGTCATTTGGAAATCTATAAAATGAGTCTTAGGAATCCATTTAGATATATAGAAGCAAATTATTTTATCTAGCTAAGAATAGCAGAGGAAAACAAAGAAAAGAAAAGAGATATAGTAGTGTGCTATCATTTGTTGAGAAAGCAACATTGAGAGATAGTTGGTGTTTTATACACACGAGGGGTTAGTGCTACTATGGGTGGGTGATAATAAATCATTGATATGTTGGTGCTCAAAAAAGGGGTTGGTACACCTACAAGTTGGTGCTTACAAACTTTGTAACTTGAGTTGGTGTTCATTTATATACTTAAGATTGTTCTCTATGATTTTTCCCACTTTGGGTTTCCACGAAAATCTAGTCTCTCTCTCTCTCTCTCTTATGTGGTACATGTTATTGATTTTAGTTTTATTACATATCTTGAATACATGATTAAGTGGTTAAAACAAAAGGAATTTGATTATGTAAAAGATATATCTTGTGCTTGACAGTTGTTACGTAGTGGATAATTAAACACCATCCACCATCAATCTTAGAAATTGGATTTAATCAATTTATTTTTGCATTGATGGATAAGGAAACATTTAATGGTAAGTGGAAATGGTGCATTGGTAGCTAAGTTGATGAATAAGGCACAAATTTTATGTTTTTTATATCTTGTTCTTCAACTCATGTGATGGAAATTTTTCAGCATAGTAAGCCCTATATGATGTCCATCTATCAACTTAACTCATTATCGAGTTAACTTGACCTAATATCAACTCTAGGGTATTGGATAGATAGGTACGATGGGTGTTAGTGGAAGTGGGGTCCCTCATTCTCATAATTAGTTTCTCAATTTTAATTTTGTTTTCCACTATATGTGAAGCTAGATCCTCCTAACTACCTAGGGGATCTTATGGAACTATAGGAGGGATAGGAGGGTTAGGTTAAGGTTAGAATGAGAGTTAGGGGGAGGGTTATTAGGGTGGCCTATTGCACTAGAGTGACCTATTTAAAAAACATAATTTATCAATAAAATAATGCAAAAAAAATATAAAAAAGGGTTATTAGGTTTAGTTTTTTATTGCTTACCTCCTCTCTATGGTGACATCATCAATATGGTGAGGTTTTTAGCTTTCCAAAGAAGATTGCATGGAAGAACAAGTAGTATGGAGAAATAGATAATGTGATGGATAATAGAGATCAAAGATAAAATGTAAATGATATGTTATAACACTCATAAGGGTTTTTATAAAGTTTTTTAGCATTTATAATGTATACATGTTTGTAGTCCTAGGAACGGGTACACGTTCCTAACACAAGAAACACATATACATTATAATATGTACACATTATGGCTTGGTATCTCCAAACTTAAAATATAAATAACATGTATGCATTATGGACATAATGTGTGTGTGTTATGTTCATAATGCATACTTGTTGTGGGATTATGTCTAAAGAATTATCCCCTAACTCTATGCACACACCTCTCATCACTATGGACATTTTGTGTGAATCTTGAAATCATTGTCATCTATGAAAACACATCTCTTTAAGGTGTTTCTTCAAAATTTTGAAGGGATTTATCAACAAACCCATTATATACATATCTCATAATCATATTTGTTTAGGAGAAGACATCTCTTTGAAGCTTTTCTCAAAAGAGTTTTAGTGCCTTATTAATAATCCCATTCTGAGCATATCTTGTAACCATTACATTCCATAAAACTAGATCTAGTTGATGATTTTTTTCAAAAAAATTATGTGCCTTTTCTACGTACCCATTTTTCACATAGGTATCTATAAGGGAACTCATTACAAAGGTGTTAGAATGCAATCCTCCCCTAACTCAAAAATTTATTCTCAAAAGGAAAATATGTTCAATCTAAAGATGGAAGCAAAAAAAGAAATGGATTCTCAGAAAGAAATTATGTTTTATTTAAGGCAACCAATTGACCATGTGCATAGGAGGATAAGAATCAACATATTAATAAACCATGAAGCATTTCAATGGTTATAAGATCACAATATACACCAAAAAATGAAAAGACTATTCAAATGAAGGAATTGAAAGTGAATAAGAATCAAGATAAATAAGTCATCATTCATGATCATAATGGGAGCATGAGCTCACAAAATTTCATCTACCTAGGGTGTATGATGCATAAAAATCCTTGATAAAGTCCCACTATCTAGCATATCCATTTTTTTACTTAAGAAAAAGGAGTTCAAATCTAAAGTTTGAAATTCATGTTCAAACTTTGAAGAAGTTTCCATGCTCAGAGTAAGGCATAATGAGGTATGGTGAAGGTTTAAAATTTCAAAAAACATTCATGATATCTGAAGGCATTTCAATAATTTTTTATTCTAAGGTGTATTCATCATCATGTTTTGAATTAAAAATGTTTTATCTAGAATTTAGAGCATTTTCAACTCCATGAAGCCCAAAACAAGGGGTAGTTGAAGAAAATGAAAGGGGAACCAATCTTGGAAACACTTGAGGTTGATTTCACTAACAATATTTTTAGTATAAATGTGCTCCATGAAGAAAACCCAATGTTAATTCATAATAAAACCATTTTAGAGCCATTTTTTCCAACTTTAGAGACATTTTTGATGATATAATGATGAAAAGGGGAAAAAACATTGAAAATAAGTTTGGGAATGTTATTTAAGATTTTTTATGAGGCCATAAACATCTAAAATTATAGAAAATATAAAAAACCAAAGTTACAAGAATAAAAACAAATTTGATACCCTTAGAGACCATTTTTGGGCATAAAGATAGAGAAAAACATGGAAAAGAAGTGGCAAGGAAACATAATGAATAAAAAGATCCCATAGGCACCCAAAAAGATAATGGAAGGTTGGTCCTTACTATTTACACCTATAAAAATAAGATAAAAATAGTTTAATAGCCAAAAAAAATGTTTTTGGGGAAAGGGGTGTCAAGGATGGAAGGGTTGGGATCATTCAATAGAAAAAGGAATATATAACTAGGTCTATGGGATCATAGAGGTGTGTGGTATTTAAGAACCAATAAAAACACCTCATTCATTACATAATATCCCTAAGTTCCCAAAACAAAGACATTTTTTAGTGTTGAGGTTAAATACTTCAAGTTGTTTACACAAGAAACAAAAAACATTTATTAAATGGTTTTTTGATGCCATTGAAGTATCCATAAAGTTATAGGTGTAACTCTCAGCCTATGATGAGATTTTAATTTTTGAAGTTAAGGATAAGTGTTTTTCAAAATGCATCCTTCATTATTTTTTTACATTCATCTTGAAAAGGATTGGATGGAGTGGTATATACATTGTTTAGATTTTTTCATGCCTGAAAAACATTGGAGGATGATTTCCATAGCTTGATCAATATATTTTGGCCTTATTTTGAGTTCATTTGTAAGTTTTGGATTAGAAACACTACTAATTTGTCATTAATACCAAATATATTCACATGTATGCCATATGAGCTAAACATGACTGTTCATTATTATCTTTAGGACCCTTTTTGACTTAGAATTGGTTTAAAATATCCTCAATTTCTTTGTTATGCTATTCACCCATTTTATTTTATTGATTGTACTATATTTTTTTTCATGCTATAATAAAAATGTTACCATTATCTTGGCCCTTATCATTAAAATTATCAAAATTTATTCTTTGTTTATGTGTTGGATTTGATTCTTTTCTATTTCATGTGTTCAATCCTCAATTCTTCATGAAATTCATGTAATATGCATAAGTCTAGTTAGGATTGATGTTAGTGAATTAGACATCAGTCTAACCAAGCTAATTATGGATCATATTTGTATTAATTTTTTTTCAAGTGTTCTTTGGAGAGTTTAGTGTGGTACAAGTTGAAATTTATGGCATTAAATAAGTTTTCAAATGAAAGAGGTGAAGGATACTTACTACCTTTGTAATAAGATATTTCCAAAAGAATTTAGAATTGTTAATCATAGAAAAATGGAAAAGGTAGATATACCCAATGAAGTTGATGAGATAGAATAAATAGTTCTAAATTTAGTATAAACATCTCCTAGTCCATGGGGAAGATTGAAAACATGGAGATGATCATGGAGCTACACCCATTGGAAAACTTAGGTTGTCACTGAAGATGCCCAAAATTTATTAAGTGGTTAGAACTGAGACCTATAAAGATTAAGGAAAGGAGTCATACCTTAATTCAACCACCTTTCAAAGTTGAAGCTAAGTTATACATTGCACCCTATGAGGAAGAATTTGATGTAGAAAAACTTGAAAATTAGCTATCACATTTGTAGTTATATTTCAACTTGGATAACGTAATTGAGGAACAAGAAGATAATTTTGATCATTTAAGGATTTTAAGGCATGATCATACTTGGGAGGGAATGATAAAAAATTTATTTAGATTTGAATAATCTACTATTAAATTCACATGACAAAAGTCATGTAAACATTAAGTACACACTACAAATAATATCTTAAGAGACTATTAATGCTACTATCTATAAATTAGACTTGCTGATTTGAAAGCTGAAACAAGTTTACAAAACACATAAACACCTCTAAAACACCATTCAAGTAGTAAAATATATTCCAATAAATTTAGGATAACAATATAAGAAGAAGAATAAATCACCAACTTTTGCACTTAAAAATACTCAAAACCTACAAAATAAATGATTTGTATAATAAATTATAAAAACCTACACTATTTTGGAATGCTAATATGTCCCACTGTATAACTTGGGAAAACCTTAAGTGGGTATTTAGGTGAGTTTAAAGAGGATAATCCTATAATTTCTTAGCTAGAAACTTGACTATGAAGGATGAATATATGTATAATAAATGAGAGAGTGTGAGTTATAAATTTAAAATCTATTCACTACCAACTTTAGAAGACATGGGTATTATTTCATTAATAGGATTTGGATCACATGGATGGAGGTGGGATGGTTATTTTAGTGCAATGTGGATAGTTTCATAAAATGGGATATCATAAAAAATTGAACACTACCTTTCTTGCGGAATGTATACTCTATAAGTTATTTGGGTGATGAACTGAGTGAAATGCATGTCTAATAACCAAATAAATTGACTTTTGGGTGATTATAAATTTAAAATACAAACCTAATATGCTAATTTGAATTCACACTATTATGGTGACAAAAATTTCAACTTTCTACCCAATTTTTTTAATTAGAATTTGCTACCATTAATGCAAGGAACCATGGCATGCCTGCCTTGCATGTTTATCACCATAGTTATTAAATTATTAAATCCCCACCTTAGCATGAAGTATTGTCAAGGGATTCAATTATGATGGGGGTATTTCCATATTACTACATTGTTAATGTTGAAATTCAAACTCTTTCAACCTACAGGTAGACATATACCAATATTTCTAAATTTACATTGGGAAGTAAAAAGTAATGTCACAACTACTTTAAGAGTGTGATATATATGAGATCAAGTTTTCTAGATAGAGTACCATGTTATAAAATGTATGAAATCATAGACTCAAATTATAAAACACATCCAATTCTTATAATATATAAATACCATTCTAAATCATATGCATGTGCATATGTAACATAATGTAGTGAAATAAAACTCTAAATAATATCACTATTTACACCTTGTGATCTAGTGCTAGGTTTACTTTATTTATTAGACCCTCAGTACCTCAAGAAGTTGTAGTTGTATATATATATATATATAAAGAGGGAGAGAGATGATCTAGTTTGAAGTGCATAAGTACCAAAGCACTTATAGATGTCAAAATCCATGCAATAATATAATCTATATCAGACCATCATTAACATGCCATATTTTAAACACTTAATTATAAGAGAGAAGAACTAATCTACTCAAAATAAAAATAATATTTTGATAATAAAATTAATAATATATCCATACATCATTTGGTAGAGAATCAAGTGACCAAATTCTAGTTGTAAATACCTCAGGCAGGGTGTAGTCCAATAAAGCTTATGTAAAAATTAAACACTTGAATTCTATTTTACCTCTAGCATGGTATGTTTATGGAAAAATTAAACATGTTATGAAAAATATACATCTAATGTCAATAAAATATAGTGTCATAATTTCATATTTTGAGCATGAAATCTAAGATTCAAATAAAACACATTTACATCATATAAAAGTTGCATTGTACTATTTTAACCTTTTAGGACTTAGTGAATGTAAATCCTATTTAGATAAAGATCTAAGTATAGTAAATAAGGGTAATAATATCTATTAAATATAGCCACTGATGTGTTATAGAATTGAATAACTTTGACCTTTATAAAAATAGTAATAAATAGTGTAAGTAATAACTTAGCTAAAAAATGATTGAGATAGATGATATAGAGGATGAAAAATGAGGTAAAGGTTAGTCTAAATGTCACAAATAGGATCTTGGTATCATAACCCACCTTAGATATTATCACACTTATTATAAAATAACACCAATATTGGAAATGTGGAAGTAATATCCCTATATTAATAGTAGTCTCCTTTGTGCAGGACTATCTTGAGCTTCTGGGTGCACCTATGTATAGATATGAAGGTTTGTTCCTATATGTATGAGTTATGAAACCCTGTATATTAGCTATTTTGACTTAATTTTTGAGTAAACCCTAATCTACCATGTTGCTAGGGTATTCAATTGATACAAGTAGAAAAGTGTGTTTGTTAGTGGGGCAGGATGGACATCCTCAACACCCCCCTATGATGAGAGTTGCCTAAATACTAATACTCCAAAGAGAGATCACACCTGATGTATTTTTACCCACATAAATGCTAGTGTAAGTGTAAATGAAGTGAATATGATAGTTTATTGAAGTGATTTGAATGTGTTTGAGACTAGACATATGGGTAATTTGAGCTTAGGAATACTATAGATGGTAGTATGTAGAATTATGGTAGAATAAGGATTGATAACCTTAATTATTCATAACTTATTTTGAGTTTGAATGTGTATTTTTAATCTAATTTTCATCTATTAGTTAGATGAATAAAGGTAATGTATTTATACCATTATAATGCTTGTGTAGGTGATAAAAGATGTCTAAGATGATCTTAAGATGCTTTATATTTGAAAAGTTATTCATTTGTGAAAAAGAGAAGGAAAGGACATTAGCTACATTATTAGGACACTAGTGCCATGTGGAACTACTATCCTTATTATGGCACTAGTTTTCAAGTGGCATAACACTAGGCACGAAGGGCCAAAATGAAAGAATGAAAGTCTAAGACTTATTTAGGGTTGAATAGGGACACTTGTGGCCAGCATGAAGGTTGGATAAGTGTGAAAATAGGCTCTAGAATAGGTTTACGGATAATCTAGGGATATGTAGTCTCAAGTAGCACTCTTAGAAATCAAATGCCACTTTTAGGTGATTACATTCCCCCCACCTTTATTCTATAAATGTATCAAATAAAAATGAATAGGATAAAGTGAAAATAAGTGTACCTAGGCTTACCTAAGAGGTGAATCCCATGAAGCTAGGTTTGAGTATGTGAGGCATGCTCCAATGCATAAATCTAGTGACAACCTATGTGTGTGTGTGTATAGTGATCAATTGATAAATATCTTGGACCAAGATGATGGATTTATTAATTCTCATGTGTGGGTGGATAAAGAACTGAATCCAATTTTGACTCCATCATTTCCCACCCATGCTTGGTGGATCATGACCTGTGAATAACTTGGAATGGACTAATGGTGTGTCCAACCCTCTTATGTAGCTAGATCAATAACTCAAGTAACTCCATCATTTCCTATCCATGTCTAGTAGATGCATCTAAAACTAAAATTACATGATGTAATTTTAAATGTCTAACTAGGTATGTTAGCTTTATGGCCACTCAGGTATATTAGGTAGCTTTAGGCCACTTGGTAATGCCAACCACTACAAATAGAATAAGACATGAAACTAATGTGTAACCTATAATATGATGTCATATGTATAAAATTTAGATGACATTGAATTTGTCATCCCATTTGATCAATCAGTGTGTAAGTAAGCATACAAAAATACTGTGCCATGCACATGCCCCCAAAATTTGATATCTAAGCGTATAGGTTCTAGACTAAGTTATAATAATCTGTATCTGAGTATTTATACTAAATATTGGAATGTTCATGCTATGTATAATTCCCCCAATCTAATAAAATTGGTATGAATCTGAGTGAAACTAGGCAAAATTGATAAACCTATAATTGAACATGTGTAAACTTGTACTATACCTATTATACTTTTCTACATAATCTAGAGATAGTAGTACCAAATCTTGAATAGTATTTCCATTATTGGATATTGTTGACCAAATTTGACCTTATAGGTCAAATTGGGGCACCCATAGGTAAAAAATTGACTTTTAGGTGTTTTAGGGGTCTAATAAATATGTCACAAGGTGTTTTATAGGTTAATTAATGGCATTTAATGTTAGCCTTAGTTCTTAGTCATTTTAGTCTATTTAGTCATTTTGAGGTCAAAAAGAGGGAATTTACTGATTTATATGGATTTTTTAGGAAGTATGAAGGTTAAAAATGGTGATGTCACATGACATGCATCATAATAGGTCTTATCAACTATTGGTAACTGAAAGTGACAAGTGCTTCAGGAGAAAGAACAATTTTCTTGGGGAAAAAGGTGAGTTTGGCACTTGTACAACCTATGGGGAAGTGTACAACATGAGAAAATATCATGGAACATCCCTTCATATTAATCATAGTCATATTAGTTCTTGATATTCTATGGGAGTGTCAAAAAAGGCCCAAAACCATTCTACTCCATCTTTACTTTCCTAGGCATATAGAAATGACCTTTAGGTTTGTGATTAGTACAGATAGCTAAAGAGGTTTCATGAAAATGTTTTTGAGAGGTGATATTAAACTTAGAGAAATTAATTTCCATATCAATATTTCAAGGATTTATTAATTTTGCTTTATGGATCATCTATTACAAGTTGATTATGTTTGTCTGCTTGCTATTTCATGCACCTTAAAGGTTTTGCTCTATTTTTAGCAAGTCCATATGAACCAAAAATTGAGGTTGATTAAAGATGATGTTATATCAATATTATAATGTTACCCATGATTTTTTATTGTTTAAAGTTTATTTGATGAGAAAATCATCTTAGGTTTGTACATTGGTCTCATATGGAATGACATACATGTTTCTACCATTTTTTGGATTTTTATGATTATTCATGGATTAAAGGGGATGTGTTAGTTAATTGATATGTTTTAAAGGTTATATTTACCCAAATTCATATTTCATACTCTTTTTCCAAGCAAAGTTTCATGGGTTATAGTCATAAACATGATACATCCAGTTTGCTCCACGACTGCCATGTGTAAGCAATCGAGTGAACTAAAATAAGGAATTTATCACATTCATGGATTAAAAATAGGTTTGAATATGTTTAAATCCTCATTTAAACATATAAGCAATTGATATTCCATATGGTTCAAGGGAAGAAGACTGTTGTATTCATGTGTAACATATGCTCATAATCAACATGAACATGCTTACCTATAGGTGACCTAAAAAAAGATGAAATATGGGAAAAACATGATAAAATGGTTTTTATCCCATAAAGGTTTAAATAACATAGTTTAAGAGGTTATAATGGTCTTTTAGAGTGATCAAATAGTCAAAATAATGTTTATTGCCTTCCTCATCTTCAACCTGTATACACTAAAAATGCTCACCTACAGGGGGCTCAACAAGGGGTTAAGGAGCCATTTTGAAATGTTTGACAAGTAGTGAAACTAATATTAAATACCTAATAGGATGTAAGGGATACTGACATGCATACTTGAAATATTATATGGCTTTGAAAATTGAAAAGCACCTTCTAGCAGGAGGAGATTGAGTTTAGGCCCCTGATCCCCAAAATGAATAAATAAAGGTCCTAACATCTTTGTAAAGGGAAAACAACAATGTTGTCATGGGATTTGAGGCACTTAGATAGTAAAGTATTTTATAATATACATAGGATGAGTAATATACAAAAATTGGAGGCCAAATGAGCAATAGAAGCTAGTTTTGAAGGGGCTTTAATATGATATTTGTTCACTAAAGTTCATTAGTGAAACCTATAGGCTTTAGTTCTTAAAATTGACTCTTCACCCAATGTTGCAATACGAGTCCATGAAAACATGAGGAAATAGTTAAAATTATTTAAAATGACACTTATGATAAAAAATACCATCAGAAGGAGATGATTAGTAGGATTTTGTTTCCCATTTGCACCTACAGGCCTCTAATTCATACAATATGATCCTATAAGCTAGCTATAGGGTCACCATGGGGAATAGGCTTGATAGATTTGGTAATAGACTCCATTAAAAAAATGATAAGTGATTTCAAGTAAAATATGTGTTTGAGATCTTTATGGAGGGTTGTGTTCATTAAATTCAAGGTTTTGGAAGACACCTATAGGAGTTTTGACCTACAGTTGACTATGGTAAGCAATAAGCAGAGAAGTAATGTTTTGATGGGGAAATAACATGAGCATAAGATAAAGAAATACAAAAAAATAAAAAATTATCTTGGAAGGTGGTAAGGAAACATTTAACCATAATTCCCAATGCCTAATTTATGAAAATCATAACTACAGGTACACTAAACAAGCAAAACATAGTCACAATCAACAAGGTCACACACAATCTTGACTATCAGAGTATGGGAAAGTGTATATAAGGAGTTAAGATGATGAGAATACATATTAAAAATTCATAATTATATTAGTTATATAATTTGGATATTTACATGGAGGGTAAAGAAAATAAAGGGTTCTAAATAGATGACATATAGTCTAAGGTGAAATTATTGCACACAGTCCTTGCCTCCAAGCCTGTCTTGAGGTTTTATTGAAGTTGGAGGGTCTTGGATTAAGAAAAAGGGATAAAAATTTTTAAATAAAGTTTTTATGAGTTTAATCATCTCCTAAAATTAATATTTTTTCTAGGAGAATAGGGGCAGGACCCTCTATTTTATCTCAAACATAGGGTACTTCCACTTGAATGCAAACTACCTATTTTAGTGAACAAGATGAAAATGGTGGGTCAAAGGACTAACTGAGAATTTTATAGAGGTTTAGTAAGTTTAAAAACACATTATAAATTATTAATATCCTTAAAATAAAGGAATGATCTCATCTTGATGGCCTATAATACAAAAGTTGCAAGAAAGCCTAAAGGCAAGGTTTAAGCCTAGTGCCAAATGAGGAAGTCATTTTCAATTCTAGTCATATATATGATTTATAATATATTTGAAAATTATTATGGGATAATTATATAATTTTATAAGCCATTGGTATGTAAAATAACCATCAAAAACTTAGGTTGGGATTTAAGGTGTAAATAGGCCTTCGAAGCATGATTAGGCCTAACATCCAAAAAGGGGGTTAACTTCATATTTGGATTTAGATGATCACTAAAACATATTGGAGCATACATATGTGGGTAAATTATATGTGTTAAATATTTTTTAATGTAAATAAACCCCCAAGGAATCCATTTTTTATTCATAGACAACACTAAACTTTTAGGAAATGAAAGAAAGGGCTCGATATGACAAGTTTGAATACTCATAACTCTATTAATGCTTTGCATGGGGGAAAAATATGTTTAGAGGAGTTGTAATAGGTCTTGAAAAATCATTTTTTATACTTAGTTTCATATTATAGCATGAAACCTGCATAAAAAAATCTTAAGAGGTAAAACATGCCTAAAACCCTTATAAAGACTAGTTTGAGGAAATGAGAGAGATAATGCACCAAAATGGACCAGAATGGCATGAATGATGATTATATGTTAAAGAGGAATTATTAAAGATATCTAACATTAGAATTATCTATATATAATCTATAAATACATGGTAGAAACAAGGTTTTATTAACTATTTTATGTGTTGTGTAGGTCTTAAAAGGTTTTAAGAGGTTCCAATAACATGGAGGGAAATATTAGGAATTAATATAACTACCCATATAAATTTAATGAATTGAAACAACATCTAAATGCCTCAACCAACTACTTCATCTCAGCTAGTCAAAATTAGCATAGTGGACAAGCTAGTGAGAAGGGTGGAAACTTCAAGTGAGCTGATTTTAAGGTGTGCTTGATGCTTATAGGGTATTAAAAATTGTCATACACTCCCTCAAATGGATTTTCATGGGAATTTGAAGCCAAATTTGGGGCCAAGTGTGCAAGGTGGATGAAAGAGGAGTTTTTTGGACTATATATGATGATGGCTCACTTTTAGATGATTTCAGAGGACTAGGACTACAAACAATGTATGAAGAGGAATGTATGAAATAATTACTATTAATTCAAATCATCAAACCTATCCCTAATTAGTTTTGGGATGTTCAAATAGGTCCAAATCTTGAAGGTAGTTTTTTGAGCCAGTTAAGAGAATTTTATACCACTTTACAAGAGTTTGATGACTTGGATAGCCACTTGTTCCTTTCTAACCTTAAATGGTTCATCTCATATCATATTTTCATGTAAAAGTAATTAATTCTCTTAGATTGAAAAAATATCCTTGTGACCCTTAGACTTCTCTCTTCTCCTCCCTCTCTTAAGTTCTATAAGAACTAGCCATTTTGGCCATTATAACTTATGCTCCACCTAAGTATGGTGAATCCACACTATTTACATACCATTTTATCAATAATACTACTAATTTTTACTCTTCATAACTGTTATTAGTGTGTTTTAATTGAATGTTGGATCTTACTTAGTGAAGACATGGATTCCTTATCATGCTATCTCATTATTTCATCCTATTTATAGTTGTAAAGCTTCTACTTGTAGGGCATGTGAAGTATTATATGAAATTTCAAGGATTGAGTGATTTAGTTTATTTATTAGTGATATTCAAGGACTCTTGTCTAGTCCTAATAGCTTTACACATTCATCCATAACATCATAATGTAATATTGATGTGTGAAGATGTAGATTAGAGAAGTGTATGTTCAGTTTGTTCCCTGATTTCATGTGTAACATGAAACTAATTATAACTCATCATATTTTTTGGTGTATCACCTCCCTTAAAATAGTTTGATTTTAATTATCTGTCTCCCTTCCCCCTAAAAAAATTTAGGTATAGAATCAAGGGACATAGGCCTATCTAGAGATTTACCTCATCTTTAGGCTACCCACAAGCCTTAATCTATTTCCATTGTGACATTTAGATGAGGAGAGCTTTGACATCTCCTTAAAGGGTGAAAATCCAAGTGACATTAGTTTTTGGCATGCCCAGTGGGACTATTAGACTAAGAGGTTGAAATATTTTTGGTGTTGTATTTCAACAATCAACCTTTGGAAGCATCTATCCAAGAATTAATGGTGACTCCAAAGATATATCAACTGGTCAATCAACCCAGGTTATCCTTTAAATATTGTTTCTAACATTTTCCTTTATGTTCTTGCTTTCAATGAAGTTTCATGGCTATTTTTTATGTTGAAAACTATTTTACACAAGTTATTGAGAAATTTCAAGCTTGTACCATTCCCTATCAATATGAACAAGTTATTAATCATCCCATTCATGAAGTGTATCAGTCCTACAATCAGTCTTCTCCATATCTTTCTCTTATTCAACCTAGTCACTTCTCAAGTCAATCCATTTCCACCTTTAAACAAACTCTTTTAGGATATGAGAGGTATATGTTAGATATTGAAACACAAAGGAGATATGGTCAAGAGGTTAAAAGTCATTATTCATAAGGTGAGAGAGGAATTAGAGTTTGTCAAAAGAGAGTGGGTACCTATTGAGAGAGCCAATTAGCAAAGGCTCACAAGTGAGATGCTTGATGTGAGTGACCTAGTTTATTCCTTAGAGGATAGACTAATATTTCATGAAAGGAAACCTCACCAAACCTATCAACCTTCATATACACTTCCCAAAGTTTCCTATTAGACATATTTGATCCCTACTCATGATCCCAATCAAGGATACCAAAGGCATCATTTTCCCAATTAGTTAGAGGAGTGAGTTAAAAGGAGAAACCTTGTGTTTGAAGCTAATATTGATAGGTAGATTGAGTTGGATAATATGAATATGCAATAGTATATGTTAGTAGAAAAGGAAATGGATTTAAAGTTCTCATTTCCCTCTCACATTGCATCTCCATCTCAAGAAGTGAACCCTAGCTATGAGATTCCAAGTTGGAGACAAGGTGGAAAATCTAAGCCCAAAGAGATTCCAAGTTCCTTGAACACTTCACCCACTCCTAAAATTGCATCACCACCTCAAGATAAGAATTACAACCCTAATATCCTAAGCTAGAGTAAGATACTAGAATCATGGGGAAAGAAAGAGGGTATAAGCATTGTTAAGGAGTGTGAAGTTGAGAATGAAATTGATCCTTTAAAAGTCCCTCCCACCCTTCCTCAAGAAGCTTCTTATCCTCCATATGATACTTATTTTACTATTTATCCTCATGATGATCCATATGAAATTTAATAAAAACTTTTCCAAGATAACCTAACCAAGCAAATTAAAGAGTTAGAGTCAAGGATGAAGTTGTTAGGTCAAGGTGTGATGGAAGGTTTAGACCCAAAATAAGATCCTATGCCTAAAAACACCCCATATAACCTCCATAAAGAGTTAAAAATTTTAATTAGATTTGAATTAAGTGATTTTCAAGTAGAATGAGGATAACCAAGTCATCTTAGCCCAAGGTCTGCCTCCCCTTCCTCAAGAGCTCCCAAAAGAATCCCTAACTTTGCATTCTCAATTTGATTTTGAGCCCTATGTTCCACCTCCACCAACTAGTTCATCTTGTCCTCACCCCATAACACTTTTACTTGATGGAAATATGGTATGGGAACCCAAAGAGGAGCATTTGGTTAAGAAAAATTCAGAACTCTTGCTTGAAGAAAGTCTAACTCCTTGGCAACCTCATTAGGCTAAGTCACTGGATTTCAAGATGCCTAGTCTTGACATCACCAAAAAAGAGGAGATAGAAGATATTGAAGCCCTTGAGAATAAATATCAGATTATGATAGTTGATACATAATTTGAGAACCCTCAAGAGGTATTAAGTGTTAAAGAAGAGGTGAGCCCTTGTGTTGAGTCTTCTTGTTTGGTTGATAGTGAAGAATGCTTTTCTTGTGATGAAGAGGAAATCTTGGATGAAGCCATTTCAAATTATAAGGAAGAGGATGAAGGAGATTATCTTGTTTTTACCCTTCTTTATGCTGATTAAAAAGAGGATGAGGACTTGTGGTAGAAGTTTGAAAACATTTACACTGAGTTTGAGTCTCTTAAGTGGTCTACAAATTCTTTGGAACTGATTACAAGTGATGGTGAGCAAGATGACATTGCCTAAAATGTCATAAATGAGCAAGAAAAAGTTATGAATCAGTACCGGGATAATTTTTTTTTTAGACATTAGAGTAGGTTATACTCTTCTTCAAGGAGGCTATGACCTAGTCAAAGATGGAGAAGGTAGCCTTGGCACTCAAGTAAGTATGCAAATGAAAAACAACCTTTCAACTCTATCATTTCAAGAAGCATATACATTTCATGATGATATGTTTAAAGTCATCAAGATGGGATATAATAATCTCAACCAGTTGGGAGAAACACATCAAATCTTTAAGGATGAAATAAGCTCCTATTGAATTCAATCTTCTAAGGAATAATAAATCACTCCTCTTGAAGCCATGCCTACCAAGAAGATACTAGTTGATCATGAGATGAAGAGTGGGAAGAAGTATGAGGTAAGTGCACAAGTTCAAGAGGAGTATTTTTACATTGGATACCTATTTGAAGATGATCTACTTGAGAGCAGATCAAGTGAAGTGCCAAGGAATAGGTTTGATTCATAAAGCATCTAATCCAAAGAGAAACATGCTTGGCACTATGATTCATCCCATCATGAAGATGATTCAAGGAGTTTTCATTTTGATCCTGGAAAGGAGGTATGCTTAGTTTTTATTTGTGTATAATAGTTTGTTCTCTAATTCCCAAAAGTGCCTTGAGCACATGTGTGTATGTCTTGTTAGTGTGTTTGTTTTGCTTGTATGTGTCTTTTGTTTTATGTGGTTGAGGTAGTCAAGTGGTATTATATTGATCAAAGTATGTGGTAAAATTACTTTTATTATGTCTCAAACTTAAAATGACTCCCTAATCCCAATACACTGATAAATCTACTAGTTTAGTTAGCATAATAGGTATGCTACCCCTATGAGTCACCAATTTGTTAACCAAATTTGACCCTACAGGTCAAATTGGGCACCCCTAGGTAAAAAAATTGAATTTTAGATGTTTTAGGGGTCTAATACTTATGTCAAAAGGGTTTTATAGGTTAATTAATGTTATACTAGCCTTGGTCCTTAGTTATTTTAGTCATTTTAGTCATTTTGAGTTATTTTGAGGTAAAAAAGGGGGAATTTAATGAGTTGTATGGATTTATCAGGAATTATTAAGGTTTAAAAAGATTATGTCACATACCATGTGTCCCAAGAGCTCTTAATAAATTGACATAACTAAAAATTGGTAGGTTCTTCAGTAGAAAGGGTAGTTTTCTTAAGAAAGAAGGAGAATTTGGCACTTGTATGACTCATGGGGAAGTGTGACACATGGAAAAATATTATATAATATACATTAATATTTTAACACTCATATTAGTGCTTTACATGCTTTGGAAGTGTCAAAAAAAGCCTAAAACCATTCTGCTACATGTTTACTTTCCTAGACATACAAAAGTGACCTTCAGATTTGTGCTTAGTATGGATAGCTAAAGAGTTTTTAGAGAAAATGATTTTGGGATATGATAGTACACTCATAAAAATTAATTTAAATATTAATATTTCAAAGATTGATCAATTGTGATTTATGAATCATTTGTTATAATTTGACTATGTGTTTCTACTTGCTATTTCATGCACCTTATAGGTTTTTCTCCATTTTTAGGAAGTCCATATAAAAACATTGCTGATTTTACCTTCCTTGTATAATTTTAACCATTATTTTTTTCATTTTTTAACTTAATTTGATGAGCAAATCATCTAGATTAGTCTCATATGGGATGACAGACATGTTTCTACCATTTTCTAGATTTTCATGCTTGTTCATTGACTTAGGGGGTTGTGTTAGTGTAATTTGTATGTTTTAAAGTTTATATTTACCCAAATTAACCTTTTATCCTCTTTCTCTAAGCAATGTCTCATGGGTTATAGTCATAAACATGATATATCTAGTTTGCTCCATGACTACCATGTGTAAGTAACTGAGTGAACTGAAATAAGGATTTTATCATGTTCATGGATACAATAGAGTTTTAAAGATGTTTAAATACTCATTAAAATATGAATAATAATTTGATCCTCCATATGGTTCAAGGGAAGAAGACTATTTAGTAATGTGTAACATATGCTCATAGTCACCATGAACATGCTCACCTATACGTGACCTACATAAAGATGAAATATGGGAAAAATATGATCAAATGGGATTTATCACCTAAAGATTGAAATAAAATATTTTAAGAGGTTATAATGGTACTTTAGAGTGATACAATATTCAAAACAATGTTCACTACCTTCCTCATCTTCACAACCTGTATACACTAAAAATGCTCACCTACAGGTGTCTCAACAAGGGGTTAAAGAGCTAGTTTGAAATGTTTGACAAGTAGTGAAACTCATATTAAAGAACTAATAGGTTTTAAGGGATATTAAAATTCATACTTGAAATATTATGTCTTGGCAAAGTTGAAAATCACCTTCTAGCAGGAGGAGACTGAGTTCAGGCCCTTGATCCCCAAAATGAAGAAACAAAGGTCCTAACACTCTTTGTCAATGGAAAACAAGAGGGTTTTAATGGGATTTGAGGCACTTAGATAATAACGAATGTATCATTTACATAAAAGGATTAATATACAAAAATTAGAGGCTAAATGAGTAGTAGAAACTAGTTTTGAAGGGGTTCTAATATGACATTTGTTCACTAAAGTTCATTAGTGAAACCTACAGGCTTTAGCTCTTAAAATTGACTGTTTACCCAATGTTATAATAATAGTCCATGAAAACATGTGGAAATGGTTATAAATATTTCAAGTGACACCTATAATCCAAAATAACATCAGAAGGAGATGATTAGTAGGATTTTATTTCCCATCTGCACCAACAGGCCTCTAATTCATATAATATGACCCTACATGCCAGCTATAGGGTCACAATGGGGAATAGGCTTGATAGATTTGGTAATAGAATAAATAATAATGATAAGTGAGTTAAGGTAGAATATGGGGTTGATATCTTTATGGAGGGTTGTGTTTATTGAATTCAAGGTTTTGGAAGACATCGATAGGAGTTTTGACCTATAGTTGATTGTGGTAAGTAGTGAGCAAAGAAGTAATGTTTTGATGAGGAAATAACATGAGAATAAGATAAAATAATAAAAAAAAATTAAAAAGGATCTTTTAAGGTGGTAATTAAATCTTAAAACATCATTCTCAATTCCTAATTCATGAAAAGTACACCTATAGGTACACTAAACAAGCAAACCACAGTCACAGTCAACAAGGTTGCACATAGTCTTGACTGTTAGAGTATGGGAAAGTGTATATAAGGAGTTAAGATGAGGAGAAGACCTAATAAACATTAATAATTATATTAATTATCTATGTGGGATATTAACATGGAGTTTAAATCAAATAAAGGGTTCTAAATAAACAACATATAGTCTTAGGTGAAATTCTTGCACATAGTCCTTGCCTCCAAGCCTATCTTAAGGTTTTGTTGATGTTAGAAGGTCTAGGATTAAGAAAAAGGGATAAAAATTTGTACATAACATGTTTATGAGTTAAATAATCTCATAAAATGAATATTGTTTTGGGAGAATAGGGTAAGTACCATCTATTTTGTCTCAAATTGAGGGTACTTCCCCTTGAATGCAAACTGACTATTTTAGTGAACAAGATGAAAATGGTGGGTCAAGGGAATTATTTAGAATTTAAGAGATATTTATTAATTTAAAAAACACATTATAAATTTTCAATATATTTTCATTAAGTTAATAATCTCATTTTGATGGCCTAGAATACAAAATTTACACGTAGGCCTAAAGGCAAGGTCTAGGCCTAATACTAAATGAGGAGTTAATTTTCACTTCTAGTCCTATATATGATTTATAATATATTTTAGAATGATTATGAGATCATGATATAAGTGTATAATCCATTGGTATTCATAATAACCATTAAAAAATCAAGTTGGGATTTAAGGTTTAAACAAGCATACTAAGCATGACTAGGCCTAACATCCAAAAAGGGGGTCAAATTCATATTTGGATTTAGATGATCATTAAAACATATTAGATAATTAATATGGGGGTACATAAGATGTTTTAAATCTTTTATAATACAAATAAACTCTTGAAGAAGCCATTTTTGGTTTAGAGACAACACTAGACCTACAGGGAAAGGAAGAAAGGGCTCGATAAGACAAGTTTGAATACTCATAACTCTATTGATGATTTTAATGAAGGAAAAAGAGGTTTATATGAGTTATAATAGGTATATAAAAATAAATTTTTATAATTATTTTGAGATTCCAATGTGAAACTTGCATAAACAAAGCTTAAGCGGTCAAACATGCCTAAAATCCTTATTAAACCCTTATAAAGACCAATTTGAGGAAATCAAAGAGATAATGAACCAAAATTGAAAATAATGGAATTAATGATGATTTTATGTTAAATAGGACTCATTCAAGCTCACTACCATTAGAATTATCTATATAAAATCTATACAAACATGGTAAAAATAAGGTTTTCTTGACTATTTTATATGTTGTGCATGTTACAAAAGGTTTCAAGAGGTGAAAATAACATGGAGGGAAATAATAGGACTTAATATTATCAGAGGATTCACCAAGGTCCAAATAATGAGGATGCATGAGTCGTGGTTGCACAAGATGAAACAAGTGAATACCATAAAATGCTAAAGTAAATGAAATCAAACAAGAGACAATTACATAGACAATTTGGAGAAAAGCCAATATTCCATTAACATAAGATGGCCAAACTAAAGAATACATATAGGAGAGCATGTAAGTAACTCCTCCAAAAAAGGTGGTCAAAGCACCCCAAGAATAGACTATAACTCCTCCATGAAAGGTGGTGACAAGGTGCTAAGAATAGAGAAGTAACTCCCATACCTAGAATAACCAGTCAAAGGAGTTACTTATGACATTCTTATGACACCTATGACACATCTATGACACACATCTCCACATAAGCTAGCCTATCCCATGAATGTAGGAAAACTCCATGTATGCACAAATATATAATTTTCCTAATTAAATAATAGGGAAAAATAAAAACCTACACTAATACCCCCCCCCATAAGTGCAGCTTAGGTGGGTAGTGTGGAAATATAAAATGGGTCCCAATAGCTAGGCCTGATGAGGTACCCATGTACAAATGCAATCTCCCATAAGATAGAGAAGAGGAGAAAACCTATAGAAAAAACTCCCCCCCAAAAGAGAGACATAAAAGAAATGAAGAGGCTAGAAGGCCCCCCTGAAGATGATGCTACTATAGATGTAAACCACACCCCAAGAAGAGCTCGTAGATGAATGAACTTGCTCTTAGTGAAAGGTTTGGTGAAGATGTCTAAAACCTACTCCATAGACTGGAAAAATATTAAGTCAATGACCTGATTATGAATAAGCTCCCAATTGAAATGCATGTGAATCTCTATGTGCTTGGTCCACTGGTGTTGAACCGGATTCCTGCAAATTTGAATGGTACTCTAGTTGTCACAATAAATGATGGTGGGCTGTCTGATAGGAATGCCAAACTCAGAAAGAATCCCCTAAAGCCAAATAGCCTTAGTAGTTGCATTAATAGCTCCCTTATACTCTGCCTCTGTGGATGATATAGCAATAGCATTTTGCTTCTTTCTAGACCAACTAATAGGACCAAAACCTAGAGAGAAATTGTAACCAGAAGTGGACTTGCGAGTCTGTGAATCACCAGCCCAGTCTAAATCTATATATCTAATCAATTCAACCTCTATGCCAAATCTATAATGAATCTCGTATCTATGTGAACCTTGTATGTAATGTAAGATCCTCTTAGCTACTTTCCAATGCAGCTCATGAGGTTCCTCTATAAATCTAGAGATAAGTCCCACTATATATGATAAGTCAGGCTTGGTGTGAGTTAAGTAGATGAGACTACCAACAAGTTGTCGATACTGAGTGGCATCAACCAATGGTGAAGAACAGTCAGCCTCAAGCTTGAATCCTAATAGAAAAGGAGTCAGAGATGGCTTACAATCAGCCATGTGAAACTGAGCCAATAAGTCAAGAGCATACTTAGGCTATGCAAGAGAAATCCCTGAATCTGACTATGAGATCTCAATGCTAAGGAAGTAGTGTAATAAACCCAAGTCTGTCATGTCAAATCTATTTTGGAGAGATGCCTTCACCACTACAATAGTTGATGAAGAACTCTCGATGATCAAAAGGTCATCAACATATAGAACCAAAATCAGGAGCGAATCATCCTGTCGCAAGAAGTAGACATTAGGGTCAGAATGGCACCTAGTGAAACCCACTATGAGAAGGAAGGAATCCATCTTGGCATACTAAGACCGAGGGGCCTATTTGAGGCCATAGATATATTTACTAAGTCTGCATACTAAGGAAGAATCTTGAACAAATCCTAGTGGCTACTCCATGTAGATCTCCTCCTCTAGGTCTCCATGAAGAAAGGCACTCTTCACATCCATCTGGTGCACATCCCAACCATGTGCTATGACAATAGCCAAGGTGAGTCATATAAAAGTCATCTTTACAATGGGTGAAAAGGTCTTTGAGTAGTCAATGCCCACCACCTGTGAGAAACCCTTGGTGACCAATCGCACCTTGTACTTATCAACTGACCCATCTGTTGTAAACTTGGTCTGATATATCCACCTACATCAAACCATCTTCCTTCCCTTAAGAAGTGAAGTCAAATGCCACGTGTGATTTTTGATTAAGGAAGAATATTCTTCCTCCATAGCATTATCTCACTCAAGTACCCCCAATGCCTGTCAAAAAGTCTGTGGATCCAAAACTAAGGCAAAGAAGGCATGTGGATCTCTCTAAAAATACCCCCTAGTATGTCTATCATCTGTGGGATCTCCTACCCAAGTGCCAACACTCTCAAGTGTCTGTTTGGCCCAAAGTGGCCCAAAATTGGGCGAGTCAGGTGCTAACTCCTCATCCTCTAACTGACTAGAGGTGGATAACATGGCATCACTATCCTCACTATCTAAACTCAAAGAAGAAGATGCCTCTGGCTCAGGAACCTACTATAGCTGATCTGAATCTAATGAGGAATTATCATAAATAAGTTAATCTGATGAGGGAGAAAAAGTGCCAAGTGTTGAGTCTCTAAGACTCTCCTAAAAATGGACATTTCTCTCGATGAATAACTCATGAGTGATTAGATCTAGAAGGTGATACCCCTTAATACCATCCGAATATCCTACAAAGATGCAAGGCTTGGACTAACATTCCATAGCTTTGTGTTTCTTCTTCGGTATGTGGGCCATGGCTGGGGATCCAAAAACCCTAAGGTGCTCAACATCAGGTTTCCTTTTATGCTAAGCTTTAAAGAATGTTATCCCTTTTAAAGCTTTGTGAGGAACCCTGTTTTGAATGTAACAAGCACAATTGATGGCTTCAACCCAGTACTATGGTGCTAAGGATTTGGAGTGAATCATATAGCTACCCATCTCTTTCAAGAACCTATTTTTGCATTCTACAACCCCATTTTGTGAAGGACTATAAGTGATTGTGCACTGCAAATAAATCCCCTCTATGGTGCAAAACTACTCAAACCTGATGCTGACATACTCCCCTCTATTATCAGTTTAAAGAACCTTGATGGATTTCTCACTCTATTTCTCAACAAGAGCCTTGAAGTCTATAAAATTTTCAAACACTTCAGAGTTTTGTTTGAGAAAATATATCCAAGTGTACCTAGAGAAATCATCAATGAAAGTGAGGATGTACTTGGCCCTTGTGAAAGATGGTTTGGGAAAGGGTCCTGATACATCACTGTGGACTAACTCCAAAGGTTCTAAAGCCCTCCAAGCTTTGCCTTTGTCAAATTTTGCTTCAAGATGCTTCCCAAGGGAGCACCCCTCACAAAGTCCTTTTGAGAATTAGACACAAGGCAAGCTAATGACCATGTCATGTTTGCAAAGTTGCTCAAGGTAGCAGTAGTTAAGGTGGCCAAACTGCTCATGCCATAATTTGCTAACTCCCTCTGAATGAGTTAGTAATGCTATTGGAGAAGAATCATATGCAAAATGTGAGAAGGTGTATAACCTTGCTTGGTGATTTGCCCTACCCACTGCCACTGTAGTATCACTATGTAACTCCTTGATAGCCACTGAATCTGGTGAAAAATCAACTCTCATGCCCCGACCAATGTGAGTGATTTGGTACACACAAACTAATTCGAGATTGGTTGAAAGAGAAGGAACACTTAGAACATTATTGAATGTTCCTCCTTCCATTTCAGCTGACTCTCTCCCTGCAACAAAAATTGATGTGTCATCACCCAAACTAATTGAAGTCATGCTATAAGGCTTTAAAGATGAAAACTCAACTAGTGAAGAGCCCATGTGGTGAGAAGCACTTGAATCAATGACCCATGATGTTGTAGAAGCTGTAGTTGCTACAAGGGCCTTGCCCTTTTCTTTCTCCTTACCCTTGCCTTTTGCCTTGGTAGAATTTTGGGTAGATGAATTCTGCTTGATGGACTCAGGAACACCTATGTTGTGCTTCTCTAGAAGATGAGTTAGGTGATCTATTTGTTTCTTCAAGCATTTGTGTTCATCATGCCCTATCTTTTTACAAGAGGCACACTTAACCTTCTCCTTCTTAGGTTAGCATTGGAAGAGGAAGACTCAGTGTTGTTTTTGGTAGGATTGTTGTTTTCTTTCTTCTTCTCCTAGTTCTTGTTCTTTTTCTTCTTCTCCTTTGTTGAAGTCTTATCCTTACCATTTCTAGCTATCAAATCTTGGGGTTGAGTAGACTTCATTGTACCCATTTGGATTAGTTTATCTTGCTCCCTAGTCAAGTCGGCAATGAATGAATCCAAAGAAGACATTTTCCATGTAGCACCAAGGGCACTTTTTGTGGCATGGAAAGTGGAGACAAAGACTGAATAGCTTGAACCTAACTTTGTGAGAATAAAAAAGATGAGTTGATCATCTTTCTTCTCTATCCCGCATTCTTTCAATTGCAATTTAAAAGCCTCAAACTTAGTGAAGAAGTCTTGTAGGGTGTCAAAGTTGCTAAGACTTAGACTTATGAGTTCGTTTTCGAGCTCATGACCTCTCATCTCATCAAGCTTCCCAAATAAGGTTTCTAGGGTGTCCCATATGTCTTTGGGAGTCTTAGATGTTTATAAATAGAAGAGAAGTTCTAGAGACATGGACAAGCTCAGTAATCCATAGGCTTCATCACTACAGTTGTACCACTTAACTTTTTTAGCATCAGTGCTGGGTTATACTTTAGTACCCATGGTGATCCTATACAACCCTTTACTTCTAAGAATGATTGACATTTTAACCTTCCATTTATGAAATTTGAAGAGTTTTAGGGGTTTAAGTTGAAAATAATCTATTTTAAGCTGAATTTAGGTGAAGTTGTGTTGATTGCAAGTTGTGAAATTATGTAGAAAGGAAAATGAAAGCAAAGATTGTAAGTGATAAAAAGCAATCACACCCCACCAAAATATTGAGCCCCCATAAATATGCAAGTGCATGCTCAAAATATGTCAGGCTCAGCTGAGAATGCATCTTAGAGCAATCAATACAAGACTTTAAGCAAACAAGATGTCAGACTCAGCCGAAAATGCGTCCCAAGAGACCCAAATTTTAGATACTTTATAAACTAGTAGATTTTTAACAAATAACAAGCCTACACTGTAGATAATTTAAATACAAACATTTTTTCAAAAAATGGCACCCGAATCTGAGCTACCGTTTGCAAGATATTAAAGATTCAATTTCTCATAAACTAGTGTTTTTATAAAAAAATAGCACTAAAACATTAAAAAAATGTCTATTTTGAGAGAGAAAGTGGCCTTCTAACCACTCGTTGGACTTGGCATGGAGCAAAGAATCCAAAGGAGGTCTTTGTGAGGGGGAATTAGCCTCCTGCCAACCTAGGCCTCACCCTTCGTTTTCGATAATTGAATATACAAGCTTTAAAAAAACTCAAATATTGCTCAATCAAAGAACCCCCCCCAAAAAAATATGATTTGACACTTTATATTAGTGCGTTTACAATTGCCACTAATAAGAAATACTAAGTGGTCTTGATTTTAATGCATTACAAAACCCTCATGAAGAGCATATGCTAAAAATACAACTTTGACATAATATCCAGAGAAATAAATAGTACCACTGAAATTTAATCAAAAAATTATGCACTTTCAAAAGAAGAATCGTCTCGATACGAGGTCTTAAGTAAAAGTTATGATCCTCTAAAGTTCTCAAAATGAGAACTGTGTAATATCACGATTGAGAATCTGTTATTTTTGAAAAATATTAGCATCAAAATCAAAAAACAACTGCACTAGTGCATAGAGCATGAAAAAATAGCCAAAATAAAAAAAAATTTCGTTGAAAAAGGAGTCCGTATGAGCAAGAACGGAGCATTTGAAAATTGCCTTCAAAATTGTAACTACCAATGGAGAGGGTTCTTGCTGTAGCTTTATGAGCACATTTATACAAAGTATACATAATGTATGCAAAAAATAAAAGATACCTAGATGGTTTTTCTACGCTACGAATAAAATTTAGAAGATGTTTTTCTTGCTGATGTACAGAAGATGCAAATCTAGTGTAAAATAGATGCCTTTAGCTGGAATAAATGACCCCAGCAACCAAGAAATGGCATGCAAAGGTAGAAACAGCTACCAAGAGATTTCAAAGGCATGTGACAACTTGCAATTCTGATTAAAACACAAAATATGCAAGCCGATTGACAAAAAGAAGATTATTGGATCTTGCAAAATCTCGCTTGCATGTATATGGAGATACCAAACAAGCAATGGAAGGAACAAGAGTACGGAGAACTAGAAATATTTCTCAAAAATTTTCAAATTTCACAAAAAAAATTCCTTAACAAAGCTCTAGATTTCAATGAAAGTAATAACAAAATAGACAACTAGTTACCAGGGTGGCTCTGATACCATATCAGAGGATTTGCCAAGGTCTGAATAACGAAGACGCACGAGTCGTGGTTGCACGAGATGAAGCAAGTGAATACCAAAAAATGCTAAAGTAAATGAAATCAAACAAGAGATAATTACATAAACAATTTGGAGAAAAGCCAATATTCCATTAACATAAGATGGCCAAAGTGAAGAATACATATAGGAGAGCACATAAGTAACTCCTCCACAAAAGGTGGTCAAAGCACCCCAAGAATAGACTATAACTCCTCCATGAAAGGTGGTGACAAGGTGATAAGAATAGAGAAGTAACTCCCATACCTAGAATAGCCAGTCAAAGGAGTTACTTATGACATTCTTATGACACCTATGACACATCTATGACACACATCTTCACATAAGCTAGCCTATTCCACGAATGTAGCAAAACTCCATTTATACACAAATATATAATTTCCCTAATTAGATAATAGGGAAAAATAAAAACCTACACTAATAAATATAATTACCAATATAAATTTAATTCCTTAAAAAAACTTATAAGTTCCTCAACCAACTGCTTCATCTCAACCAGTCAAAATTGGCATAGTGGACAAGCTAGTGAGAAGGGTTGAAAACTTTAAGTGAGATTATTTTAAGGTGTGCCTAATGATTATAAGGAAATGAATGGTATTAAATTTTTTAATACAATCCATCCCATGGATTTTTATGGGAAAATGAAGATAAATTTGAGGCCAAGTGTGTAGGGTATATGAAAGAGGATTTTTTTAGACTGTAGATGATGAAGGCTCACTTCCAGATGATTCTAGAGGACTAAAACTATAAAAAATGCATGGATAGGCATGTATGAAATAATTAAAATTAATTACAATCATCATACCTATCCCTAATTAGTATTGGTATATTGGTATTTTCAAACATGTCCAAATCATGAAGGCAATTTTTTGAGCCAATTAAGAGAATTTTATGTCACTTTGCAAGAGTTTGATGACTTGGATAGCCACTTGTTCCTTCTTAACCTTGAATTTTTCATATAATATCATATTATCATAAATAAGTAACTAATTCTCTCAGCATTAAAAGTGTCCTTGTGACCCTTGGACTTCTCTCTTCTCCTCCCTTTCTCAAGTTCTATAAGAACTAGCTATTTTGGCCATTGTAACTTATGCTCCACCTAATTATGGTGAATCCATACTATTTTCATACCATTTTATCAATAATAATACTAAATTTTTACCTCTTCATGAATTTTATTAGTGTGTTATACTTGAATGTTGGATCTTGCTTAGTGAAAACTATGGATTCCTTAACATGTTGTCTCATTCTTTCATCCTATTTACATTTGGAAAGGTTATTCTTTCAGGGCATGTGAAGTGTTCTATAAAATTTCAAGGATTTAGTGTGTTATTATATTTATTAGTTACATTTAAGGCCTCTTTTTTGGTCCTCATAGCTTTACACATTCATCTATAACCTCATAATGTAACATTGATATGAGAAGATGCAGATTGGAGAAGTGTATGTTTAGTTTGTCCCTGGATTTCATATGTAACATGCAACTGGTTGGAAGTCATAATATTATTTTGTGTATCACCTCCCTTATAATAGTTTTATTTTAGTTATCTCTCTCCATTTCCTTCCCCAAAATTTAGGTGTAGTTGCAAGCCAAAGTGGTACATCAAGGGAGCTAGTCCTATCTAAAGAGTCACCTCATCCTTAGGCTACCCACAATACTAGAGGTGTTTCCATTATGACATTTAGATGAGGAGAGATTTGCCATCTCCTCAAAGGGTGTAAATCTAAGTGATAATAAATATGTGGTGTTAGTGTCCTAATTCAGGTGTTAGTGTTCTTCTACTCTAATTTCTATGTAATTATGCTATTCTTTGTGTCACTATTTCCCACTATGTTTCCCTAAGTTTGATTTCTATAATCTGAGCCCATGTAGTAAAAAATTTAATGTGAGTGTATTATGAGAGCCTAATACCTATGACAAAACCCTATGAATGCCCCCTCTTTTTATGGGATTTATTGTGCTTATGCAAGAACTATCCTCAAAATAAAAAAACATTGAAAAATGTGTGTTATCCAGAGCATATATGATATTTGTGTAGTAATCTAATATAATGTGCATACATAACATTGAAATTTAAGATAATCTGAGGCTATGTTTGTAATGTGTGATGTATGTTATGTCTAGCATTCATAAGGCACTTAAGATAGATATAATAATATATGTAATAGTAAATCTAAATAAAAATTGAGTAGCTACTCAGGGGGATTGGGCATGATGTCTGTCGTAGCACCCAAGTAGGAATGGGAGATGCATGAAGTCCCTCATGGCATCTAAAAATAGAGTGTGTAATAATAAAGAGACAAGTGAGATGGACATGATGTATACATATAATACACATGAGGCACATAAAGTAGGGTAAGGGGCCATAATACAAGGGACATGGGCACATGCCACTAAATTTGAGGAAATAAGACATATAAAGACATGTTAAAATGTCCACATATCCAAGTAACAATAAAGTTGGATTAGATCCATATAGAATTACATGTTTAAATGTCTACATACACAATAAAAAAGTCACACACAATGACATGGGAACATGTCCAAATCATTTATTCTATGAATATAAGTGACATAGAGCCAAAGACCAATGACATATTCAAATGCCCTAGAATAGGAGAAGCATAGAGATAAAATCAAATATAAACTAGGAAAGTTATAAATGAAAGTGTGCATGAACATATAATATAAATTTGTGTAAGAGCCAAAACGTACATATATTGAGTCTAAAGTAGTAATAACTAACAAAAAATCTAAGTGTAGCATGATCAATATCAAGATATACAATGCTAAAGATATGATTTAGAGTATCAAAATATGTAACTTGGTAATCAAAATTATGTATAGGGTACCCCAAAATGGGTGAATGTGTCAAATACCTGTGTATTTGTATATATACCCCCAATGGGTAGATAATAGAAAATTTGGATCAGTGTAGTGGACCTGGGTCTTGTAGCAATCTATAAGCACTCAAAAAGAATAAGTGAAGCATGTATATATGATAAAATTGACTATACTAAGATAACTAACATATGTAATGTTTGGTAAATATAATAAGTGTAAAAATGTCAATGCATATAATCTATAATTTTTATTTTTTGAGTAAATATCTAAATGTTTTTGTGTTTTTTCTAAAATTTTATATTTTTTTTTGTATTTTCTAGATATAAGCTATATACAAGTAACAAAAAATGAAACTATGTAGAAGGATCAATAAAGAAGGAAAGCATGTAAAATTAGGGAGGAACAATACTAACTAATGCATCTCATGGGAGACTCACTATCACATGGCCTATGTCAAAAATGGAAATGGTAATCTCTCATGCAGTGTAATTGTTAAGTTGGAGTTAAATGGTGTTACATTATGAATATGGGTGTTATTCATTATTGAAATCATAATAATCATAATAACCTAGAATGCTAGAAGGAATTTATTCATACTATGGAGTTGACATTTTTGAATTGTGATTTGGGATATTGATTGTGATTTTTCCCTTTAGAACTATGCTTATTGTAGACATATGGTGCCATGGAGGATCTTTTGCTAGAAATCCTTTTTTGAGAATGTTGGCTTAACATGATTTGGAATTTACAATTAAAGTTCTTTCTCTTTTTGTAACCTTTCTTATGTATTTGGAATTGTTTTCCTTGATAATTTGTATCTTTGAATGATTTTCCTTAGGATGTTCAATAAATCCTAAACCTTGTTGACCAATATTATCAACTACTAGAATATGAGAAGTGATGCCTTGGTCCTGCTTGCCCAAACCTTGACCATGATAATAAAACTATTTTAGATATTTTTGACCAAATCCATATTGCTTTGAAAGTTAAGATTCATTTTATAGAGGTATATTTTCATCTCTTACTTTCTTTACCTATCTTTGTTGTATTTTTTCTTGCTCTGATTGTGCTTTGTGAACCTTTTATTGTGTTGAGTTATGTTTTGGTAACCACTTTTAAATATTTCTAAATTTGGCACTTTTTAAATTTGTAGATGTACCATTGTATGTTTTTTTGATGATGTGTTACTATTTGATTCATCTGCATCTATTATCTATTGTATTTTCCTTTTCAATTCTAAACATGAATCGATGTGGTGCCCATGCATTCTATGATATGCAAAATAATATCTGGATCTCCTCACTTAATGTAGAGGGGGTAGGTTGATCAACTTAGATATAATAATTTACCCTAGTACCTAACTTGAACTCTTATTTTATTGTTAAATGTTTTTTGAATAACTAGCTATAGATGTACTATGTTATACATTATGATTTAGATATGAAAGAGTGTTAGGAACAACTTTGCTACACGTAGATGCATATACATGGTTTAAAATAACATATTATGTAGACTGTGTACACTTAATGTGATTTACCAATAATGTGACCTTTCACCTAATAAATGATTTTGATTCTATAATTATGATATTAATTTTCTCATACTGATAATTTAATCCATTAAAATCTCACAAGTGCAAACCCTAGTTATTTTTGATTGAACATGTAGGCACACATTTTGTAAGGGAGAAGTGTAAATAGACTAAGTATAGACATTAGTAACAATATTATAGGATACTTTATATCATGGAGGAGTGATATCATGGACTTGGTTATAAGGAAAGTATCTATTACCCTCATGGAGATGAGGAGGATAAGTTTATTCTTTCTTGTGCATAATATATGACATTGAAACTTGAAACATAGTTGTTAGCTTATGTAAAAGATCCTATATGTATGTAAGGATTTGTTTCTTAATTAGATTCCACATACAAAAAAATAACATGCTATAGATATAATGAAATGTGACATACATTTTAATGAATATAAAGAATCATGTACATATGTGTTTATGTCATCTGTGAATTCATTCCAAATGAAAGGAAACAAACATGTAAAGGAAGCTATAATTTTTTTAATTAAAATCTGATAGACTTCATCTATCATTATTATCATGATTATATGAAATAAAAATTAGAAAATATAGGGATCTAAAATCTGAATGTGGGTCATAGAAGGCTAGAAACATAAACCCTAAGGTTATTTAGGGTTAGGGTTTATGCAATATTTGAAGTAAGTTGGGTTCACCAAATGTTTTAACCTTATAGGACTTAGTGATATGTAAATCCTATGCTAGTTAAAGAGATAAATATATTAAATTAGGGTAATAATATGTAATAAATACATCCACTAATTTGATATAACATTGACTAACTTTGATCTTTTTAAAAATAGTAATAAATAGTACAAGTAATAACTTGGCTAAAAAATGATTGAGATGGATGATTTGGAGGCTAGAAACTAAGGCAAAGGTTGGATGAGTATTGAAAATAGAATCTTGGTGTCAGAACCCATCTTGGATAGTAGTTAACTAATTGGATAGCAACACCATTATTAGAAATGTGGTGGTAGTGTCCCTATATTGGCAATAGTGTCTTGTATACAAGATTGTCCTGAGATTCTTAGTGAACCTATGTTTGGATATGTGAGGTATTTTCATATGTGCATAGGTTTTTAAACATTAAATATTTCATATTTTTATTTAATTTGTGAGCAAACCCTAATCCTCTATGTTATTATGGGAATCTAATTGATATAAGATAACAAAATGTGTTTGTGAGTGGGGTAGGCTAGACATCCTCAACACCCCATTGTGATGAGTGTTTCCTAAATACCAATACTTCGAAGAGGGATCAATCCAAATTTAGTTTTCCCCACTTAAGTTTTGGTTCAAGTGAAATTCAAGATAGTATGATAGTTGATTGAGTTCTTTGAATTTTATTGAGACTAAAAATTTGGGTAATCTAAGCCTAGGACTACTATAGATGGTAGAATGAAGAAGAAAAGCTAAAAAGGGATTGATAACCTTAATTATGCACAAATTGTTCTAAGTTTTAATTTTTATTTTGCATCTCATTTCCATCTAGTGGTTAGAGGGCTAAAATCCATGTATTTATACCATTCTAATGCTTGTGTGGGTGATAAAATAGGTCTAGGCCTAACCTAGGAGGATTTAGATTTGAAAATATATCTATTTGTGAAAAAGAGAGGGAAAAGACATTAGTGACATTATTGGTACAATAAAACCATGTGGCACTATTTTTTTTATTATAGTGCTAGTGTCCAAGTGGCATAACACTAGGTATGAAGGGCCATGATGCAAGAATGAAGGTCTGAGACTACTTTAAGGCTGACTAGGGACACTTGTGGCCCACATGAGGGTTGGAAAAGTGTGAAAATAGGATATAAGATATGTCTAGCACTAATATAGGGATAAGTAGTCTCAAGTAACACTCTTATCACTCAAATACCACTTTTAGTGATTACATGTACGGACAAAGTTAAAAGTTAGGAAGTCTAAGAAAAATCAATATAATATATTAATAATAGACAAATGTATGGTTACATTGGATAATATAAGCATTGGATTATCAACCTTATAAGTATAAATACATACATATTAAAATTTTAATGATGATTACTAAATGCTGAAAAATAGAGTCTAAAATAGAACATACTCATTTAAATTATAATGATTGATTATTGCCATAAATAAAAACTGTATGAATAGTATAAATCTTTAATTATATTGATGAAGAGTAATATTTCATGAAATTAGTCCTAATAGTCCTTGATTTTAATTGTTTCAAGATGAACATAATCATCTCAAAGCATGGTACTTTCATTTCTCTTTCCAACCTAAACATTTATAAATAGATAATGATAATAGTTATTTACACATTCAACTATAACAAACATTTGAATTCATATATATATATAACCATATCCCTTATTTCATCAACCATGTAGGGTCCTTTCTAGCATACATAATTTCTCTAGTTTTAGAATGCAAAACATAGTAGGTACTAGTAATGCATTCAATTGGTTCTCACTCCTCCCAATTTTAAATGTACAAGACTATAAGAAAAAAAAATGTTAGTTATTTTTTAAAAACATGGATAACTAAATTTTGATAAGAGAATAATATAGATAATAATGAAAAGTGGTGAACTCAAAAAAAAATATTATTCCTTACTCACAGTTATAAACAATTTTGGGGAAGTATTTCATTTTTGTAATTAATTCCTTTAATATCTCTTTCTTATCATTGACATGTGAAATTTTAAATTCTAATATTTTTTACCTCTTTAGCTCATCTTGAAATATTTGATCCTCCATTTCTAATGGTGTTTGAAATTATAAGAATGCATTATTCTCACCTTATGTTTGCCATTCATATAAGTTATCATTGTAAACAAGGAACTAATAAAAAAATCACTGGAATCCAATACCCATCATCATATTTTGTGTTGTAAATGAAAATATATATTATCTCACTTTTAGGTCTTCAAAGTGACATTTATTCTTGAAATTTTTTTATAAGAATACAATGAAATGTTAGGTCAAATTGATTCTAAGCAATTTAATCAAATGATATAGATGGAAAATATATTTTATAATCAAAATTTGTGTACAAAATGTCCTGTAAGGAGTACTAATGTGAAACTTATAAAGAGGAATGAAAAACTTGAATGGAGGAACTTCAAATTTTTTTGTTGGTCAACTAAGGCTATATTAAATATTTATGAACTTAGTTTGTTATTGATGTTACTAAATTATCCTTAATTTATATTAAATGAAATGAGGAGGGTATATTTTCAGGGGAAACACATATTTTTATTATTATTAAATGTTTAAACTACAATTGGATTAGTGTGTATATAAAATAACCTATACTTTATTAGAACAAATACATGTCATTAATTTGAGGAACACACTTTTACATCTTTTGTCTTGGATGGTACTTTTTCCAAATTTCTTAATCTACATGTTTTGGAGATTCAAATCTCCATGAAATCTTAGTTAGACTAGAATATGCCAACAATAACTTATTGGCTTAGGAAGGTTGGTTTGTCTTTTCTTGTACAACTTAAACAATGAGTTAGGATGTCCATCTATGAACTGTTAAAGCCTATGAACCTCCCCTAATTTATTGGTGACATAAAAAGGTTTTAGATAAGTGATGATACAAATGGAAGTTTGAGAAAGTATGTTACTAACAAGACCATGCCATCCTTTGTATTTTTTTTAATGTTGTGAGTCCCCATGGAGAGTGAAAAGAACCACTATACATGGGAATTTTTTAAAAATTTTTCCCTCAAAAGAGGAAAATTTACTATGATATAAGGTTATCCATACTAAAATATTATACAGTTAATTTATTTTAATGAGATACAAGGTAAATGACCACCACTTTAACACTGAAAGTACTAAATGTGTAATTCTTGAACTAGGCTAAGCATAGAAAAATATTTTGGGATGATTGTCTCTTAAATAAAGGGTGTTTATGTGCATAACTTTTTTATTCTACATAATATTTTTCAATATTCAATGTTATGATCCTATGAGAACAATGGGTGTAGACCCAAGAATTTACCATTAATTATAAAATTTGATCTCCTAGATGTGATTATAGAGGATTTATACAAAATGGGTCTATTGATAAATGTTGGGAAAATTTTAAGAAAATGCATTAAGCATGTGTAAAAAAAAATTCAATGACCTTTTCCAACATCCTCCAAAATTGTGCCAAGATAGAAACTTTGGAACAACATATGGAGATTCATCAACTATAGTTGAATACGGTTTTTTAATGATGCATTTATGATTGAACTGATAAAGATATGCATAAAATATGGAATCATGTTGAAGGAAAGTGAATTATTTCACAAAATTATTAAATGTAAAGTGGTCTCATGAATGTGATAATTGTGGATATGTAGAAAATGACATTTTTGATAAACCTTTTGATATTTTTAAATAAATTAAAATGGTAGGTGCAATCCAAACCCAATAATAATCTCCACTATTATACCACCCAAAATAATAGCTTTAGAATAAAGATAAAAAAAATATAGTTCAAAGTTTATTTTTATAAATTTTTATAGTTTTAATGTATTTGATAGGGTGTATATGTAAAATGTGGATTCATAAGGCCAAACTATGTATTATTTGACAATAATCTCCCAGATCATGCTAAAATTGGAAATTTGGAATAAGGTATAGATATCCATTAAAAATAATAAAAAGTGGATTTTAGTTAGATTTAGTTGTGAGTGTTCTAGTATACATGTATGCATAAAGTGAAAACATATAAAATACACATGCCTTGGTTGACAAATTCCTTAATTAAATGCATCCTCATTGAATGCAATGATCACATGAAATACACAAAATGGTTTGCTTGATGAGATATTAAGAATTTTCAAATAAATGCCCAATCCTCAAATCAAATCTCCACCATTGAAATCAATTCTTTATGGCATAAATATAACCCTTTTCTCCTCCATGAATCTCCTATAAATTGAGTTACACCCTCATACAAATCATATTTGGACCTTTGAATCATTAAGTCTCAAATATTTATCATCCTTGCATCCTTGTATGTAAGTTATCCATCAACAATTATGAATAAATCAAGAATCCTTAGCCTAAGTGCTATCAAATTCCTGAGAAATCCACAACAATCACACAATCAAGAGGCCAAACATCAATCCACTCATCTAAAAACATTATAACATGTCTACAATAACATAAATGAGAGTTTCAAAAGTAAAATTAGGGTATAAATTGGTTATTTGTTCCTTATTTTGTTTACATTTTGAATACCTATTCATTATGCTTAATAATATGTCTAGTGATTTAGATTAGAGTACAAGCTTTTGAATGTGAATTTTGGTGGTTTCTAACTCACCTCTAATTTAATTGATCACACATACCACTTCATATGGAGTCATATTTTCATGTGCACTAATGGGAATCAAATTGAGAATATATACTTGTGTAGAATTACATCACCCCAATTTTTTTTGCTCAATCCATTTGTTTGTAACATGTTCCTTTCCATTTCAATCATTGTACAATTATTCATTTCAGCTACACCATTTTTTTAGGAGTGTAGGTAGTTATGATCTATCTTTTGATGCCATTCAAATCATAATAATCCATAAAATATTTTAAACAAAATTCATCTTCATGGTCAGTCCTTAAGCACTTTATTTTGTGAACACTTTAATTCTATACAAGGGCTTTAAACCTCTTAAATGTATCAATTTTTTCAATTTTACACTTCAAAAAATAAAACCAACAATATTATTAATAATCATACATAAATGTAATGAAATATGATAACTTATACAAACTTTTTGTTTATATAGGACCACAAATATCAAAGTGAACCAATTGAAGTGGATGGTGATCGCTCCATGTAATTCCTTTTGGAAAATTTTATCTTACATGTTTTAATTTAATACAACTTTCATAAACCTCCTTGTGCTCTTCAAAATTTTACAAACCAAATACCAATTGTTGTGATGTTAGTAACTTAAAACTTTTAAAATATAAGTGTCCATACTTGAGATGCCACAACCAACTTTTATCTTCATATGCCCTATTGGTGAGGCTGTTACTATGTTATCCAAACTTCATGGGTAAAATAATATTCTTATACATAAGTACAACTTTAACAACCTTATTTTCTTGATTATTGACGTATATTATACATTTCTTATATCATAAAACACTACCATATAGTTATTTTCATGTAGCTATCTAAAAATCAACAAATTATGTTTTAACTTTGGGGTATAATAAATATCATTAATATATTTCTTACCTTCTCTATTATTCACCTCCATAATTACATTTTATTCAACCTCAAAATATTTATATTCACCAAGTTTGTCTTTATTTTGAAACTTCTATCTATTGTAGAAAATAACTCATTATTCCATGACATTTGATTTGAACAACTTGAATTTAGGTACCAAAACTCTTTACAATTATTTTTAGCTTCATCATATGAAATAAACAAATTTCATGGAGATGAAACCTTATTCTAATTAGCATAAGTATATATATTTTCCTTCATTTCCTACTTTTAATCTACATTTCAATTCAAAGTGAAAATACTTGTGGTAGTAATAGGATTTAATATTTATCTTATCAAGTCTACCTCTACTTATTCCTCTTGCATCTAAACCACCTCTTAATCATTTTTTTCCCCTTGAATAATTATGATTCATGTCCTTCCCTTATCCCTAATTATTTTTGTTATTATCTTTGCCTTATACTTGGTTATATTTGTTGTTAGTGTAGGTACCTTGTAATGAACGAACTTAGATTTTTGAAATATTGGAATAATATATCATAGAATTAAGATCATAATAAGAAGATCCACAATAATAATTGATGAAAATAAATAATACTTGATAAATATTACTAATACACTTCAAGGGGGGAATCTCCAATATAATTAAATAAGAACAAAATTCACAATTTACAATCAAAGACTAACCACTACCTCCTATGTATACTCTAGTTATCTATGGTTATTCCATAGGAAGACCTTACTAAGAACATACAAAAATTCAACTAGATAATATGAAAGGTATGTAAGCCATAAGTTAGCCACACATTTCCCTAGGCACTCTATAAGTTAAGTGTGTATCATGCATCTCCCTTTCAAAACAATGTTTCCCTCAATGTTGAATTAACTATGGATGTTTCTACATGAAAGATTCATCCTCCCATGTTACATATTCATAATTAAAATTATTATAATTAATTAAATAATCCTTAATATATATTTTTCACAAAATTTTAGTACATGTGTGAAGGATCTCCTCAAGTTCCAATATGACTATGAATTTCTTCATCTAATTATGGTAACACAGTGTATGTATAAACTCACTATCTAATTACATTCTCTAGGAAATATACATGAAATATTAGATGTATGCAAGTGGAGTGGGGTAGTTATAGCTTATATTCCATATTATAAATTTTGTATAGGATATAATAAGGGCTATAATAATTAGGATAAAGTTGTTATCCCTTTTTTTTTACTTCAAATACATATGCTTAGATGGTTGTAAGAACACAAATATCCAATTGCCTATCTCAAAATTCCTCTAACTATAGTGTTGATCTACTTTTTGTTCCATTTTATTATGTGTTATTGATAAATTTTCTCTTAAACTAGTTGTTACCTCTTATTGATGTTGAATTTGTTCTTCAATAGCTCAAACTTGGGATGTACCTTTGAGGATGAAGTGATGGATGGGGGATGATAACCACAAAGTGACACAAATAGAGACATTTTTGAAGAGGTAAAAAAGGAAGTGCTATACCACCATCTTCTACTGGTAACTAATGAACCCATCATTCTTATTTATCTGATTAAAAATAATAGAGATACCTTTCTAGGAATTTGTTAACCACATATGTTTTACCATTATATTGAGGATGATATGATGAGATATGATACAATTGAGTTGCCAAACATACAAATAAACTAGTCTAAAAATTACTAGTAAATATGGGACCATGATCGCTAACAATGATCTTGGGAGTATATTACAACTTTTAAATTGTATTGAGAAAAGGGACAGTTACTATACTAGATACAAATGGATATGATAAGGAAAAAAAATGAGAATATTTTGTGAGCCTATCCATAATTTCCATGATGACATTTTTACCTTCATACCTTGGTAACCCTATAATGAAATTGATGGAAACCTCTTCCCACCTATGGCTAAGGATGGATAAATGTTGTAGAAGATCTAGTGTCTTAATTATTTCACCTTTGTTCTATTGACACACCTTACATTCTGCTATAATTTTTTATATATCCTCTTTGAGTCCTTCCCAAAAAAAATCTTTCTTGACTCTATGATAAGTTTTCAAAAATATTGAGTGCCCCCTATTGGAGATGCATGAATATTTTAAAGGATATTGTGTTTGAGGATATAATTATTACATATTATAATCTATATTTATACCATAATGCATCCCATTTCCACTCAAAATTTTCAAAAACACCAAAATAATGCTGAAGATTTTGAATTAAAACCTGTGTATCATTGTTATTCTATCATTTAGATCTTGCCTATTCTAACCAATTTTTTTTCCAAATGGTCATTGCACAAAATAATGCTAAAGATTTTGAATTAAAACATGTGTATCATTGTTATTCTATCATTTATATCTTGCCTCCTCTAACCAATTTTTTTCTTCTATAATTTTTTATATATCCTCTTTGAGTCCTTCCCAAAAAAAAATCTTTCTTGACTCTATGATAAGTTTTCAAAAATATTGTGTGCCCCCTATTGGAGATGCATGAATCTCCTAAAGGATATTTTGTTTGAGGATATAATTATTACATAGTATAATTTATATTTATAACATAATGCATCCCATTTCCACTCAAATTTTTTAAAAACACCAAAATAATGTTGAAGATTTTGAATTTAAACCGGTGTATCATTGTTATTCTATCATTTAGATCTTGCCTCTTCTAACCAATTTTTTCTCTAAATGGTCATTGCACATAATAATGCCTTAATCGATTCATCCATCCTAGGTAGTGCATCTACTACCACATTATATTTTCAATTATTATATACTATTTTAAAGTCATATCCAAAAATTTTATTCACCTAATTGTTATTGTTATTTTGATTATAATCAATTTTACAAAAACTATTTTAGACTATAATGATCAGTCTTTACCTCAAAGTGTCTACCCTTTAGATAAGGTCTCCATTGTTGACTACATGAATATTAAACATCATCTCTTTCTCATAGATTGGATTGAGACTATTTTTTACCTTGATATGAATACTCTAAAATGCAATGGGTCTTATTTTATACATGAGTATTACCCCATGCCATATCTTGATGCTTTACATTCAACAATAAATGTTTTGGAAAAATTAGGGGTAGCCAAAACTAGAGTGGTGTAGATAGCCTATTTAAACTTATCAAATGATTTGGTAGTTGTTTAATTATAATGAAAATAGTATTTATTCATAAATACTAAGATTGGAACTACTATGTTTCCATAATTTTTCAAAAATCTACAATAGTAACCTGTTAGCCCAAAACTTTGTGAAGGTTATTAAAGGTCTTTTGATACTTTCCATTCCATCATAACTTTTATATTATTAGGGTTTAATTTAAATTCTTAATGTGAAAAAATATGACCCAATTAATCCACCTATTGGAATCTAAAATCACATTTAGAAGGTTTGACATAAGTTTGATGTTGTTCTATAACTAACACTACCTACTTCACATGCTTCAAATTTTTTCCCTAAATTTTGTTGTATATTAGAATGTCATAAAAAAACAGCAATAAAAAATACATAAAAAATATTCATCAAAATCTAAAATTTAGATGGTGCATTTATGATAACAAAAGGCATGACCATAAATTAATAATGTCTTTCATGAGTTATGAAAGCTATTTTAGGGATATCCTTATCTCTGATCTAAATTTGATTATACTAAGAATGAAGATCTAGTTTGGTAAAATAAACAACACCATGTGATTCATCTAAAAAACCATTAGTGTCATCATTATTATGAACCATGACCATCGGGGATGAATATTCACTTTGGCTATGCATGATAATACCTGCCTCCAACATCTCATGTACCATATTTTAGTTTCACTCTTTTGGGCATATGGATACCTATATGGTCTAATGTTTGGTGGTGTACTACTTAGAATCAATCTTATGACATGATCATATTCTCTACTTGGTGGTATTCCTTTTGGCATGACACCAAAAATAACTTGGTATTCATCAAGAAAAAATTATAAATCAAGATGTGAATACACATTTTTTGGTTGAAATTATATGAAAAACAAACATTTTAAAAATAATTTATCCTCATTTTAAAGAATTTTCCTCATCTAATGTGAACTAACCAATTGTGGAGATTTTTGCCATGATCCACATATTTTAAATGTCTCACCTTCATAATGAAAGTGAATGAATAATATTTTTCCCAAAGTTGTGAGCCCTTTTAGTAAAAAAAAATGTTAGCCCAACCCATAGGAATAACAAACATAGGAGAATATAACATGTAGTCTCCCATATCAAGCATAATACTATGAAATTTTATAGAATAGTTGACTATGCCACCAAATGTAATCATAACCTAAAATTATGGAATTGGGTAAATAAAAAAACATAAATGATTATATAACTTACTATTGATAAAGTTATGCAATACTTGAGTTAATCAACACTGTCACCTTCTATTTTTGGGGGAACCCACCACCTTAAGGGTTTGAGGAGTACTAATACCCAAAAGTGTATGAAAATATATAATAGGGTGAGAATATTTATATTCTTCCTCTAGCTATTTAATAGCCTCACTTGAGCCCTCATCATATTATTCATTTTTATTGGAACTTTAAATGTAGAACAACTTATTTGAATCAAATTTATGTCCTTTAATCCACTTTTTGTCACAATTGAAACACAACCATTTTGCACACTTATCTTAAATTTGTGGGTCAATATTATAGGTTAAGGATATGATTATGTAGTGGAATTATGTTTGTAAACATTTGAAAAATTCATTTGTTTGATTATATTTTTTTCCCTTTACCTTGAACACTAATGGTAGAGATTCATATATTGAATTTGGATTAAACATGTGAACCTCAAGTTGGATTTTATCTTTGAGCCCACCCAAGAATAAGTTAGTCATGTTGTCCTAATTGATGTCATCATGTGTAAGGATAGATTCTAGAATTGTTGAATATAATCCTTAATAGTCTTTATTCATTAAAACTTTTCTAACTAATTGAATTAGTTTTCTAGGGAATTATTGTGTGTTGGGGTTATTTTATATTTAGTTTTTCTTGACTAAGTATCAATCACATGACTATAATAATGAATAAACTAACATGATAACACACTAGCATATCACATAAGTAGTGACCTCACATGCTCACCTAAAGAACTCAATGTAGGCCAATTCTAGTTGATTTCATCATGCGGTGGTGGATAGACTAAAATTTATCTTATTTAAGTGCTTAGGTTAGCACATTTAGTCATTATTATTACAAGCATCACTCTATATTTAACCATTTGATTCATTCACATAGTCCATGTACTTATCTCTTATCATAAAATCATATTTAACACAAAAAATATTAAAACATAAAAATTCATAGACAAAGTAGTGGTTCCATTGATATTAATTGATAAGATTAAAAAGATATTTTACTCAATAGTCAATCTCTCTAGATATCTATATTGACAACTTAACCAACAACAACTTGTTCATAAATAAAGCTATGGGTTATTTATACACAAACTAACCCCTCTCAGGTTACATCATTAATACCATATTGATGACAAGCCAATGAATATTTCAAAAAAAGAAGTTATGGTAAGCTGTTATAATTAAGTCCTTTTGATTTAGACCTAAAACCCTTATATATTCTCTATGCTATATATTTGTGTTCATGCTCCTTCTATTTCATGGAATAGTGCTAGATTAATGTTTGATTAATCTTTGATGCTTTTGTAAACTCCTTTGTAACTATCTCTACTTCTTGCACCCTTGTCCTAATATTACACTTTCCTGAGTCCTGCATCTTATGTTCCTTGTTCTTCATTTCCTTATCTTCCACAACTCATTCTTTCATGTTAAGGTATTTTACATTGTTATTCCATGTCTCTCTCTTCTACATAATTTTATACCGTTATAAGGTATTCTATGTTATTATTATGCCCTTGATTCTTCATTACTTGAATCCAAAATACTCAAAATATATTACTAAAAAAAATTAAGGTCCAACATCACTCCTTAATAAATTGATAGTCCATCCTGAACTACTATAATTTCCTCATATGATAAAAAATCAAGACCTATCTAATGTAATTGGTGATTGAACTCTTCCCATTGGTTGAGGGCTATTTTAAGATTGGAAGTAATGACTTCCACTTCACCTCTTAGTCATTTCATCTCGTTAGATTTCTCTAGAAAACCATTTGCTTGAGTTTTCAAAATCTCAAGCTAAGTAGTTACAACTTTGTGGGCATCCTTGAGTGACCTAACCTCCATCAAAACCTACTCTAAAAATGTTGAGAAGATAAAATTAATCTCATGTTGATGGGTCCTTATTTTTTTTCCATTTCCTTGATGTCCTAGAATAATTTCATATGTTAGGTCCTATCCTTGAAATTTAGTGCATTTTCAGCCAATTATTGACATTGTTGTTCCTCAGGTAGTAGTTGTCCTTCCAAAATTTTACTCACTTGTGCCAAGTTTATAAAAAACCCATAAATGATGGGAATATTTATAATGTATTCAAAAAGGCATGGAAGCCATCCATGGCCTTTGTAAACTACTCTATTGTCCATAACTTATCTTGTTGAAGATTCACCTAGTTTTTACATTTCTTGAATAAGAGGTCCAAAAGCATCTCCAATTTATTAATGGAGTCACTGATAATAAGAATAAAATTTACAAGTGATGGCTCAATCCTAAAAATTATTTGAAAAAGTCCTAATGTTCGAAGTCAATATGCCTCTACTATATCCTGTTGTCACTTGAGATCTTCAATTTCTTCCTTGACCTTGCACCATTTTGCATGCTCTTTTTTATACATGTGGAATTTTTTTTGATGCTTATAATGAAGTTTTCCAACATCATGGATATGAAGAATGATTTAACTAAAAACCTCTAGGGAAAAATTTATGAAGGATGCCCCTGATTGAGTTAGAGAACATTTCAAGGGATCCACCTAAAGCACATCTAGAATATTTTCCACCTCTAAGCTTATATCTATGATATCTTTTAGGAGATCAAAGAGGCCTCAATAATGATATACCTCAATTGAAAAATATAAATCACACTAAGTTTATTCAATAGACTCATGTTTTGGAACTAATCCCACAAATATAAATTCTTATCAAGTATATCTTGTTAGAACATGGCATGAGCAGGAGGATCTTGATTACCCATATTTATTTTTAACTATTGATTTGTTTACCACATTGGTTTCTTACCCTTTTGGGCATTGAATTATAGATATATAATTTTGGGACTCTTGTCCGATTGTTCACTGTTATTAGTGCCAAGGTCCTCTATGCTGAGAACTTCCCCTCTTCTTGTTTATCCTCAAGATTTAGAATTTTAATGTGCATTTGTTGCTCAGTAGTAGGTTGTTATTTTATATGCTTAGGAGTGGGTTCCTTTATAGGTTTCACTTGAGGAAATGCCTCACTTATTTAAATAATTACCACTTTGGGTGATTCATACTTGGTTTAGTCATTTAAAATGTGAAAATTCGTAACTTGAGTGTGGTTTGTGATACCCAACCCATAAGTCCCTCTTGCTTTCTCTCATGACCCTCATAGGAATATTTTAACTCCCAGTCATCCATGGAATTTTAGATAATGATTTCACCTCCTTCAAGTAAAATTTCTAGTGATGATTCTATTTCCTTATGTCTCATTACTTTAGAACAATAACACCCAACTTGGACCATAACACCAAACCATAGGGTGTCTATTTCTACTTCTCCTATCCAAGTGTATTTTTACCACCAATGGTCATTTACTTATAGTTATTATCCTTATTATTGTCATCCTAATGTGAATACATTCAACCCATGACCAATAGATCCCTATAAAATCTCATGCAAAGTTCATTTAGAAAGGGTTGGAAAATATCACAAAGTAATCAAGAATACAATCAAGACTACTCAGGTATATTTCCTTATTCTCTATATACAACCATCCAATACAACCATAAGTTTATTCAAATCTTCACACATTCTCTATCCACCTCATGCACAACTAATTTTAGCATTTTGCATCTTCATACACATAATTGCACAAAGCACATCAAGTGGGAAAACTACATATGGCTTGATCCCTCTTCAGAGTATTGGTATGTAGGCAACATGCCCACATAAGGGGTGTGGATACATGTTTAGTGAATATTACACACATTAACCCCCCCTCTTTCCCAATGTTTGTCAATTTACCATGGATTCTAGGGTTTTAAGACTAAATCAACTCTATAGGGAGTTTTACAGATATTTAACAGTCAAAATTTCATAAGCAAGCTCACATAGAAATAATGAACAAAACTTAGAAAGCTTAGGTCTCCTAGAAAATAACATCAGAAGAGGACTATAGAATTAGACCCTAGGGTGTCATATTTTGGTGCTCCTATCATTTCACAAAATGAAGGCTAGAGCTTAATTTGTGACACTATCCTAGTCCTACATAGTGAATTTCAGACCCTGTCTCAATCATCTCAGTCTATTTCTAGCTAAGTCTTATTTTATCTACATCTATTAATATTTTTAGAAAGGTTTACATTACAATTAAATTATAAAATTAGTAGATTAATTATTGAAATATTATTTACTAATTTATTTATTCTAGACCCTTAAGTAAATTAAGAATAATACACCAATATTCCCAAAATTGTTAAATCATTTGGTGAACCTGACTTAATTCATTTGCACATAAAATCCCTAGAAACCCTAGGGAAAATTCCTTCTAATTGTTTCCCAATATTTTTTTGATTTTTCCAAAATATTTAAATTAGAATCCTACATTTAAATTTTTAAATTTAACATAGTAATTTAAAAAAATTATTTATTCCAAACCCTAGTTGAAATTTACTAGGTCCTTTTTTTGCATAAAAACCTATAAAACCTAGGGTAAATTCCTTATACTTGCATATTTAAATAAAAATTTCAATTTAATTTTAAAAATTCCATAGTAAATTTTAATTTTTTTTTTCCAAATCTTAGTTGCACACAGTAGGTCCTTATAAATCAAGAATTTCCCAATGGCGTTCTAATTTTTTTACTTGAATATTTAAATAAGAAATTCAATTTAATTTTTAAAAGTCTATAATTTTTTTAAAAAATATCATTTTTAAAAACCCTAGTTGCATATACCATGTCCCCTTTGCTTTTGAGGTATCACCTTACATCTAAAATCAGATTTCACATTAAAAAATAAACAAAAAAGGATCTCACTTATTTACAAATTTTTCTTGAATTTCTTGCAAATAATGAGACCATACTTGGTCTTATCATGTACATGAGTGATGGAGTTTATCATATGTTAATACAAATATTCATTCTTTGCATTTCATGTTTACTTTTCATAATATGGGATAATATTAAAAAAAATAGTGTTAAATATATTATGATACCTCTTGCCTCACCTCCCTTGGAGCCTTTATCCCATGCTAAGCTATGTTGCATGGTCAATTTTTATCTTCCCCAAGTCACTACCCATCACTAGAGATCCCAATTGACACCCTTCATCCCTCCACCACCTTGACCTATCAATTATCTATGCTCTCCTCCCATAGCTACTACTAGTCCTATATGGATAGTAGATAATGTGATCAGAGCTATTACTAGATGAGCCACCATGCCTCTTATACCTATTTAGGAGCCATGACACCTTCCTATTCCTTCTCATCTTAGGCCTAACCCACCCACATAAGAAGATCTGCATAAGTTATATGATATTGTTGATTAATTGAGAAATACACTAGCTAAGATTTGTATGTTAGGACTGCTTTAGAAATCCAATGTGTTCAAGGACACTCTTTATCAGACACTCACTCAGACTTCTATGCCCATTGATTTAGAGACTTCTTATTTTTCATCAGTGGTCAGCATGATAAAAATATAGAAGATACTATTTATTTTGATCATGATGACATGCCATCTTAGATAGTTATTGATCAAAATTTACCACTATTCATATAAGTTTAAGTTAAAACCAACACAGTTAAGAGAGTTCTAGTTGATAGTGGTTCCAGAATCAATATATGAAATATTACATTCTTATAGACCATGGGCATACATATAACATCCATGCAAAAATCATATAATAATATTAGAGGGTTTGATGATATACTATGACAAACATTGGGTACCATTATTTTGGATACCATGGTAGGGCCCAAAACCCTCTCTTTATAGTTTTAGGTTATGCCAGGTCCTCTTCATTATAATATTTTACTTAGATGACCTTAGATACACACTATGGGGGAAGTTCCTTCTACTCTTCATCGATGTGTTAAGTTTCTGTTGATGAATTAAAATTGTGCTTGATTCTAATCAACAATAATTGGGAGTTTCAAGATGTGGGACTTACATCTTGAAATAACCTCCAGATTTTAGAAAAGCTGGTTCTTCTTTAAATCAAGTATATATTGGGAAAAGGGATAAGAATTTCAATAGAGACATAATGCAAGAAAGAAAATCTAATCTATGGCGATTCGCCTGAATGTAATTCAACCTTAATCCTGAGCACAATGAAACTATATGTAGGATTCATTTATATTTAAGAGAAAACAAGTGCATGATCAATGTATACTTGATTTAAAGAAGAACCTGCTTCTCTAAAATCTGGAGGTTGTTTCAAGATGCAAGTCCCACATCTTGAAACTTGCCATTGTTTTTGATTAGAATCAAGTGCAATTTTAAATCATCAATAGTTTTTGGCACACCTGGTGGGACCAATCTTAAATTCTCTTTCAAGATCATATGAACCAAAGAACTACGAGGAGTAATAGTTATGGACCCATAACTAGATCACAATCTGATACAAATCTAGGTATTCTTTTGCCACCTTTGGTAACAAGTCCAAGAAGAAGAGCTAACCAGTTTGTACCAATACCCAGAGCCAATATGAGAGCCCCTATACCCCCAAGAAATTATGCAAGCTGGAACACTGGTAGTCCCTTAATTCTCCCAATACCACCAGCTATTTGGGACCCTATCCCAGTGAATGCTCTAAAATCTCTACCTAAATTCAGTGGGCAAGACTCTAAAACACCTAAGGAACATCTTCAAGATGTATCAGATGTTTGTGCTATACATGTTATCACATAACAAAATGTGGCCATAAGATTATTAGCAACTTCTTTTAAAGGGAAGGCTCTATAATGGTATCAGTCTTTGACCCAAAATACCATTTCTACATGGGATGAGCTCAGGGATCTTTTCTTTGAAAGATTTGTAGAGAAGGGTGATAAGTATTCTTTGTTACAGCAATTAATCACCATTCAAAGGGGACCACAAGAAGTCATGAATGACTTCAATTCCAAATTTCAAAAGACTTGGGATAGAATCCCTATCATAGCTAGACCATTACCAGGTATGGCCATAGTGTTTTATCTTAAGGCTTTGAATTTAGATATATCTATTATGATTCAATCACTTAGAGGACACACTTTACCAGACGCTTATGAATATGTAGTCAGAGCTGAGAACAATTTAATAGATGCTGGAAAGTTACCTCTAAGGCCTCCCATGCCCATGTTCCTAGAAATTTCCTTGCCATTACCTCAAGAAGTTCCTAAATCTATAAGCTCACCTGTGTCTATGTACACTTACCCTCAACCATTTGCTAAAGAAATTGTCCCCACTCAGTCAGCTGAACTGGATGATATTAAGAATATCCTAAGGACATTTTCTAATGAGCTGATTAATATAAAAAGACAACAAAATACTTTTCCTAAGCCTCCATATCAAGGCTATCAAGGAAATAGATTTTCATCTTAGCCAAACCAATACCAAGGTCCTCCAAGACAACTAACCATCAACCAGTAAATCAATTAGTTGCAGTCCCCACACCCTCACAAACTATTCCTCACAATTCAAATAGGGAGATTGTTCTAGGACAAAATAACTATGTAGATAACACTAATGCCTGGTATTTACCTTGAAATAATGCTCATACACCTAGAGATTGTCCTATGAGTAATCTATAACAAAAGGTGGCAGAGCAAAGAAGAATGGATGGTCAATTTGCAAGTTTTAGTGACAATCAAGCCTACCAGTCTCCTAGTATGCAGGATTTAATGTTAATGGCTCAGATGCAAGGGATGTATTTACAATAAGAGGAAGAAATAAACCTGAAATATGCTTTGTTCTCATGGGTTAAAGATGAAGAATCAATATTTTTTAATGAAGCTTCTATTTCCAAGAAACCAGTGGTGCAATCAAACTACTCTACTAGATCAAAGAGAAGAATTTTGGAACAACCTAAAGTTGTAAACAATGAAGCTATGAAGAATCCTTCATTTCAATTTCATCAATACGCTACTGATAGATAGAAATGCTTCAGCTAATGCAGAATCAAGAAGTTCCTAAACAAGTTCAGAGAAAGATAAGATATCCTAATCTTTCAAAAATTCAAACTTTTGGACCAATGAATGTGGTAGATCACCTAAAGATGACTCCAGCACAAGTATCAATTTAGGACATGTTAACTATTCCTAAACAAAGGACACTGTTACAAGAAGCTCTTCAAAATCAAGCAATGCCCAAATGTAATGAAAGACCTACTGGAAAAGAAAAGCTCAAGGATATAGTTCATCTACAAACCATAACCATAGTGAACAATGTATCAGAGGTAAGTAAATCCAAACCAGATCCTTTCTATTCAACTAAGATAGGTGACTGGACTAAGCATAATCAAAGAAAATAAAATAACCAATTGTTAGTTATGATGCATAGTGACCCATATGAAAATTATAATTCTACTAGTTTGGGCACTTATGTTATTTTTGATGAGGACCATGAAATTATGAACGTTTTAAGGAAAGAAACATCAACTACTCAAGGATCCGAAAAAGATTCAAAGATTTGGACTTTAAATTTTGATGGGGCCAGAAGTAAAAATGGTGCTGGAGCAAGAATTTGTCTTACTACTTCAAATGGTGAAAATGGGCTATCCATTTTCAATTTTCTTGCACTAATAATGATGCCGAGTATGAATCTTTAGTATATGGGCTCCTATTAGCCAAGAAAAAGGGAATAAAGAATGTAATGGTAAAAGGAGATTCAGAATTAGTAGTAAAGCAAATTAGAGAAAAGGAAATAACAAAGAATGTCAAAATGAAATCTGATAAGAATAGAATTTGGGACTTAATAAAAGATTTTGAAGCTTTTAATATTGAATTAGTTCCCAAGATTCAAAATTCTGAAGCTGATAAGATGACACAAATTGGTTCGTAGTTTGATCTAGCAATTGACTTATTAGTTAATAATGAGTTAGTAAAGGTTATAGTAAGACCAACTATTCCTGATAATGATGAGAATTGGCAAGTATTTGAGAATGATTCCCAAGTACTATCATTCTTGCAACAATCAGGGGAATTTGTTGATCAATTTCAACCAAAGATTGAAGAGACATATGGGGATCAAATCATACAGTTAAAGAATAATAAGCTTTCCAAAGGTTTAATTACTTTAGAGAGCCTTTTTGATCTTGAAGATGTAAGCCTGGAGAAGAAAAGGTTCCAAGCAAAAAAAGTAGATTATTCTGAAATAGAGGTGAGTGAAGGGAAAAAATTAAAAGTTGGAAACTCTGCAACTCAAGAAGAAAAGGAAAGGCTAATTGAATTATGTAAAAAAATATGACAGAGTCATAGCCTGGAGCTATGAAGACCTTCATGGATATAATAGAGACATCATTCAACACATAATAGAACTAACTGAAGGATCTAAGCATGTCAGACAAAAATAGAGGCCAGTGAATCCAAGGATTGAGCCTTTAATGGTAGATGAGTTGCAGAAACTTTTAGATTCTAAAATTATTTTTCTGATAAAAGACTCAACCTGGGTATCAAATCTGGTACCAATTAGGAAAAAGAATGGTGATATAAGACTTTGTGTAGATTTCAGAGATCTAAACAAAGCATCTTTGAAGGATCACTATCCCTTACCCTCCATGGAACAAATTCTACAAATTGTGGCTGGATCAGAGAGATTTTCTTTGCTAGATGGTTTCTCTGGATATAATCAGATTTGGTTGGCTAAAGAAGACCAATACAAGACTGCTTTTACTACCAAGTGGGGAAAATTTGCATATGCTAAGATGCCATTTGGCCTATCAAATGTTGGAGCCACTTTTTAGAGAGTTGTGGATGTTGCATTTGGGGAACTGATAAATAAAATCATCCTGATATATCTTGATAATCTTACTATTTTTTCAAAAAATGATGCTGATCATTTTGATCATTTAGAAGCTATGTTTAAAAAATGTCAAGAATTTGGAATATCTTTAAATCCTAAGAATTGTATCTTTGCTGTTCCTCAAGGTAAATTATTGGGACATATAGTGTCTAAATAAGGAGTTTATATAAACCCAAAAAGAGTGGCAACTATAATGAACTTACCTCTTCCAGTCAATAAGAAATCAATTCAATCCTTCTTGGGAAATATAAATTTTGTTAGTTGGTTCATATCTGATTTTGCAGGCTTAATAAGATCAATAACACTCTTGCTAAAAAAAGACCTAATTTTCAAATGGACTACGGAAGGAAGGCAAGCCTTTGAAGAGGTTAAGAAAGCTATCTCAATAGCTCTAGTACTTAGAAACCCAAAATTTTATAAGACTTTTGTAATGTATGTATATGGAGGAGAGCTTAGTATTGCTGCTATTCTAACATAGAAGGATGATAAACAGGAGGGAGAGCATCCAATAGCATTTTTCTCGAGGACTCTTAGAGAATATGAAACCAGATATAATTTTGTGGAAAAACAAGCATATGCCATGGTAAAATCTCTTAAAAAGTTCAGGCATATAGTATCAGGAAGTAAAATTTTGATACTTGTAGCACATCCAAGTGTCAGAGAATACATCATGGAAGGGGGAATTACTGAAAAAAGAGAAAACTAAATAACTAAGATCCTGGAATATGATGTAGAATTCAAACCCACTAAATTAGTCAGAGGTAGGGGTTTGTGCCAATATATGACTCAAGAGCTTGAAAAGATGATACCTGAAGAAACAAATTTAGGAACAGAAGAAGAAATTATATTGAGAATACAAGAAGTTGATCAGGAATCTTGGGTTATAAGCAAGATTCATTTTATGAAAAATGGGATTTACCCAAGAGAACTTCCTCAAAATAAGAGAAAAAACTATAGGATACAAGGAGTTCATTTTGTTTTAATTAAACAGGTTATTTTCAAAAGAAATTCTGATGGCAAATTGTTAAGATGTGTAGAAGAGGATGAGGCTAAGAAAATACTACATGAAATGCATCATGGAGTATCAGGTGGAGATTTTTTTGCAAAGACCACAATTATAAAAATAAGTGAAGCAGGTTATTTTTGGCCTACTTTATTTATAGATTGTTATCAGTTGGTTAAAAAATGTCAATCTTGTCAATATTATATGGGGATGAGAAGGAATGCAACAATGCCTCTTAGCCCTATAATTGTGGATGAACCTTTTGCTCAATGGGGTCTTGACTTCATTGGAATGATAAATCCAGTATCTAGTATGGGTCACAAATAGATCTTAATAGCCATAGATTATTTCACCAGATGGACCAAGGTAGTGCCACTCAAAGAAGCAATATAAAATGTGATCCTAGACTTTCTAGGGAGTATCACTACTCATTTTGGGGCTCCTCGCACCATAATTTCAAATAATGCTAAAGTATTTTTAGGGTCTAAAGTATCTGACTTTGCATTAAAGCATGGAATATATCTAAAAACTTCTTCTAATTATTACCCTCAGGGTAATGGTTTGGTAGAATCAACTAATAAGAACTTGATTAGACTCATCAAAAGAATAGGGGTTGATCATCACAAGGAATGGCATAAAGTGCTTAATTTAGCACTATGGGCTGATAGAATTACACCTAAATAGGTGATCAAAATTTCCCCATATGAATTGGTATATGGGAAACCTACTGTAATTCCCCTAAGCTTGGAGATTCCTACTCTCCAACTAATCAAGTAGATTGAAATTGAAGAAAATGGCCCCATGCAAGTCAGATTAGCAGAACTTCTAGAAGTTTAGGAAAAGAGAAATGTAGCACATGATTCATTGATAAAACATCAAAAAATAGTTAAAGACTATTTTGATAAAAGGACTTCAAATCCTCATTTTGAAACAGGCTCAATTGTTTTAAAATGGGATGCAAGAGTTGCCAAACCAGACCAACACACTAAGTTTGAAGCATTATGGATTGGCCTTTATAGAATTTGGGCATGTAAACAACAAAATTTGTTTGAGCTAGAAATGATGGAAGGTGAACCTGAAGAGATTCCTATAAATGGAATCTATTTAAAATATTTTAGTTAAATTATGTTTTTAGCAATTTTGGATCAAGCAAGAGTTGCGGTTTCTTTTTGAGCAAGCTCAAAAGTCCTTGGGGTCAGCAATAAATATAGAGTAAAAAATACTCTACATTTCATTATGAGTTTTAGTTACACACTGCAAAGTTCTATTCCCACATAATTTGGTTTGAGATGGTGAAGTTTTGAAAATAAAGCGTGGGCTCTATTTTCCTTTTGTTTCATTTTTGTCTAAGTGTTGGGGCATCCTTTCTCAAGTGGAAATGCCAAGTGTCATCATCCAAGGCACCTTTCATACTTTTTATGAGTTATTCAAAATGTGCCACATGTCTTATAATGACTTAGTGGAATGTGCCAAGTGTCATCATCTATGGTTTCATATTGGCACCTGTGTTTCATCTCTTTTTAGTGGAAGGTTTCCAAAAGCTAAGTATCGAGATCAGGCAGAAAGCACCAAGTGGTAGTTACGAAAGGTCTCAGTTTTACTTTTCTAAAAGTGATGGAAGTTCCCATGTATCCTAGCAGAAGAAAGTAGAAGCCACCATGTGTCATGATCTAAATTACTTCATTTTGCTTCACTGATATAGCAAAGACCGTGGTGGGTCCCAAGTGTTGTCTCTTAAGTAAGTAGAAACTGCCAGGTGTCGCAGTCTGTGTAAATGTGAAATAAGACCCAGTTGTTTCTATGGTATAAATAGAGTAAAGTAGAAACCACCACATGTCATCTTCTATAGGTTTCTAAAATGGTAGCTAAAAGAAGTAGAAACTTTCATGTAAACCTAGATGAGTAAAGCAAAGATTGCCACATATCTTTTGATGAAGCAGTAGAGTTTTCCACCTATCCTATGTCCCTTTTAAAGTTGCCTAGGTAAGAAATGCTATGGGTCTTATTTTCTTTCAAGCTATTGAGGTTTTGAAGATGTGGATTGTGACAAGTGTCAAAGGTGGAACACTCTTGAACAAAGGCACCGAAGAGTATAAGTTATGCGAAAAGTGCCACGTGTCTTCAATAGGTGCTACAAAACATAACAAGTGTCATCCTCTAGTCTCCTGAAGTAATAAGAAGATTTTTGAGAAATTGGCTAAGTGTTACCTAACATTTAAGAGAAGAGAGCATCCTATAATCCGTTACAACCAATGAACTGCCAAAAGATGAAGCATTTCAAAATCTATAAGATATCTTCTGTTAAACACTTTTAGTTAGGGAAGATTTGATTTGGGCCATTAGATTGGGAACAAGTAGACAATCTAGAGTGGATGCAAGGCTATAAATAAGGGTACAGAGATCACCAAAGGAGAATCATTAGATATCAGAGAGAATTTTTGAGAGAGAATTATTGTAAAGAGTCTAGACTTTCTAGAGCTGTGACTAAGTAAAATCATTTGATTTTGTCTCATTTTTTTGAATTGAAAGGTTTATATAACTATACATGTTTCTATGCCTCTTATGTGACTAGAATATTCAAATAAGAAGATTGAACCCTATGCCTTTGTTGATATTTTTTGTGTCATTTGAAAAAATAGTCTGGACTGTAGATTTTCTTGAGCTGTGATTAGGAATGTCATTTGCTTTTGTCTCATTTTATTGAGTTGAAAGGTTTATATAACTGTACATGTTTCTATGCCTCTTATATTACTAGAAAATTTAAATAAGAAGATTGAACCCTATGCCTTTGTTGACATTTTTTGTATCACTGTGAAAGAAGTCTATGCTGTGAGCCTCTGTTTCTATTATTTTCATCTTTTACATTGATCATGCACTTGTTTGCTCTTAAATGTAAATGAATCCTACATAGAGTCTCATTGTGCTTAGGATTAAGGTTGAATTACATTTAGGCGCATCGCCATAGATTAGATTTCCTTCTTGCATTTGTGTTTTTTATTTAAATTCCTATTCCTTTTCCTAGTATCTACTCAATTTGAAGAAGAACAAGATTCTCTAAAATCTAGAGGTTGTTTCAAGATGCAAGTCCCATATCTTGAAACTTCCCATTATTGTTGATTAAAATCAAGCACAATTTTAAATCATCAATAGTTTCTCCATAAAGGATACCTCTACACATACCCAGTGGATAACCAACCTTTTAGATATTATCAGATTATAGAGTCATCTTCAACTATTTTTATAGATGGGACACCTCATATCATAGTTCAAGCACCACCTCATTACATTTCTCTTGATCAAATACATACATATGAGGTTGGAGAGACTAACACATCTCGCATTCTTCTACTTATAGTTATGTCCTCAACTCTAGATATTCAACCAATCATAATAATTTTAGCTATTTTATCTATTCCATCTGTCATGGTTCCTACACCTATTAAAATTATACAATCACAAATAATACTTCTAGTAAGATCAGTTGATTCTATAGATCTAGTTCTTCTGATAGTTACAAATACTCTCATAACATTGCTATCTTATATTACTATAGTTGATGAGACTCCCATATCATAATTACCCCTTGTGGTAAATTTTGAGTTACCATATGTGCATGATGTTGATATAGATTACTCGGCTACTTTAGATGATGATATGACTCCCACACTTATAGATGATTATTTGTGTGGATTGAGATTTACACCAATTGGCCTAGGAAAGTACCAAGATGAATTTAGAGCTGTCATTAGACATCCTACATCACTCTTAGCATCTCATACTACACTCTTAAGATATATTAAATATTAATGGCCATAGATAGATCACTTGGCACATATATTTCACATGATTACCTCTATAGATATAAAACTAGTCATTTAGATTTAGGCATGCAACACACAACATCAACTAGAGATGCTACTTGATTGTGGATTAATCACACTACCTATAATATGACATAGATCTATTAGCAGATTATCATATCAAGATGGTCACTGATTTTGTTTTTTTCACAAGATCATAGGCCATGATATAAACTCATGTATAGATTTACAACAAAAATTAGATAAACTATAGGTTTAGGGTATTATTCAAATTACATCACCACCAATACCAACTTCACCACTTCCATCGAAGCCATCTATTAACATAGCCAAATAGCCTAGAGGAAAATAAACATCTTCACCACTAGAGCCACCTTTATTTCACCTTCAATAGGATGACACCATGTATATAGAGTTTATGTCATATGATGATACTTAAGATGATGATCTTGAGGTATTTGATGATGGCCATGACCCTTCCTCCATCTCCATCCCCAATGGGATCCATATTTAAACCCTTTACCCCCTTTAGCCTAGCCTTTTATGTTATTGTGTACATAATGATTTATTCATATGCTTGTATAAATCTTCTTTTAAAATTACTTGCATACAATTTCTCAATTTTTTTTGTACATAGTCTTCTTATGATTGATTTTACATAACTTATTCTAAAATACCAAAAACATTTAAATATGTTAGAATACAAAAACATTCAAATATTATAAAATACAAAAACATTCAAATAATTCAAAACATCAAAAATATTTTAATTGTATGCATTATCCATGCTTTACATCTCTACTACTATGCTAGACTTACATTTTGCTATTCTATGCTATTATTTGTCAATTTATCTACATTACCATGATTCACTTGTTCTTCTTTGAGTGTGTGTAGTGTCTTATATATCCTTGATTGCTTCATTCTACCCATTAAGGGGGCATCCTACTTCTACATTGGAGACATACATTGATATGTTTACCCACTGGGGGCATCTTCTACATGACTACACCATCCAGGTTATGTCATTCCTAAACTGCACACTCTAGTTATTATGTTGATGTAAATTACTTACTAACTTAAATATATTACTCTATCAACATTTCACTAGTATATAGCATTTGTGTATTTCTTAGCATATACCTAGTCTTGTACTACATGTCTTGCATGCTTTCACTTCTTACTTTGATTAGTAAAATGTGATGGTTTTTTCAATATATTACATGCCTTCCTTTCTTGCTATGCATAACTAGATGTGATTGCATTTCTCAGTTCTTATTTTATTTGTTGTAAAATCCTTAAGACATTTGTCAATGTCCTTTGCTTCTAATCTTGTGTGTGACTTAGGACATTTGATGATGTCTTTTGCCTGTACTCTTTTATGTGATTGTGTATTTCATGCCAACCTTGCTTGTTTTAATTGTATGTGTATGTGGCATTTGAACATGCCTTTTATGCTTGATTTCTAATTTGAGTGACATGTGCACATATCCCTTATTTTCTTGGCCCCTTGGCCACTCTTGTATGATTCTTAATTCTTACCTTGTGTGCTTAGTGTTTGTTTACTTTTTAATAGTTTGCAATGTCATGATCCACATCATGTATTATCTTACTTTCCTAGATGCCATAATGGATATCATACTCCATCCCTCCTTGATAACTGACAACTAATAATTAAACAAACTTCCAGTTCTAGCTTACTATATTGCACATGCTATTACATTATTATATCCATCAAGAATACCCCTATTAATCTAATAATCTCCATTATAAACCATGTTATATCTTGAGATATCTTATTAATTATCATTACTATATCATATATTATTGCAACATAACACATTTACAGGGCTCTTTCATCTAAGGGAAGTCATTATAGGGTCTTCATTCTTATAGTTAGAAGAGGGGGCAACAAAAAAGGGTTTTTTCATAAAGATCAGAGCTCTTAATAGTTAAAAAAGTAGTTTTTAAAACACCCAAAACAATAACTAGACTTCAAACTAGGTAGAATAGACTAGGTAGATAGTGAAAATTATAGAACAATCATCAAAATTATCCCAAGACAATAGCACCAAGATTGGAATACATCACTAAACAATAGGGTATCCATTTTCCATGCTCCTATCCAAAAAACCAAAAAATTAGATTTTCTAGAAACAAACAAAAAAGTAAGTTTAGCTACAAATTTGTCACATACAGACTAGTTTAAATTCAATAGTTTTAGTATAATTTTCTTAGAGAATTTATATATAAGGGGCATCATGAAAAACATGATGACTCTTACTTCCAATTTTAGAGTTGACAATTGGTATAACTTCTAGATCAAAATCTATGTTTCACACACTAGTGATTGAGGGCAATGTGCATGACACATTTGACTTCTTTTATTTTTGAGTTTAGTTTATTACCCAAGCATTCTTAGTAGTTTCATGGCTTAATCAATTTTTAGGTGGTTGGTATTATTTATGAGTGGATTTCACACAACCTATAACCTAATTTTAGAGTGGCTTTCATACAAGCCTAATCTCCACCTTTTCCAAGCTGGCTAAGATTGGCCTAGTTTCTAGTATATATTCATCTATCCATGCCAACATTGTTAGATTATAGAGAATTCATGGGATTCAAGAGCCATCTCATATGGCACACATTTATACTAGAATTATTTTACAACTTGACTTCATGGGGAAATGATGAAGCTAAAGGACTAGCTAGCCTTTGTATTCTTGAGCCACATACCCAACATTACTTAACATACCCAACATTACTTAACATCATCTAACATCACTCAAAACTATAATAGGTTTTATATTGGTTCACATACCCAATGAGGTGTATTCATTCATTTTTATTCCTCTCTCTCTACCCAATTTTTTTACGTTTTTATTTTAGATATAGTGTATCTAGTAATAACTAATCTACTCTTTATTTTCTCTTGTATATTTAAAACTTCACAACATGTTCTTTCTACATACACCTAGCATCACACAGCTTCATGAGCTTCACCCTTGTAGGTAAGTTTAGGTACACTTTCTACTTTTCCTTTTCCTAGTATTTCACTTTTTTGCATCACTAGAATAAAGGGGGGGACAAATGTAGTCATATAAAATGTTAAAATTAGTAACTTGAGTATGGTTTGTGACACCCAATCCATAGGTCCCTCTTGCTTGCTCTCATGACCCTCATAGGCATATTTTCACTGACTCATAGTCATCTGTAGCCTTCTAGATAGTGATCCCACCTCCTCCAAGTAGCATTTACAGTAATGATTCCATCTCCCTAGGTCCTATTCTTTCAAGACAATATCATCCAACTTAGACTATGGTGCTGGACCCTAGGATGCCCATTTTTGGTGCTCCTATCCAAGTGTATTTTTACCACCAATGGTCATTTAATTTAGGATCCTATCTTCCTTGTTAGCCTAACATGAATACATTCAACCCATGAACAATGGATCCCTATAAAATCCCATTCAAATCTAATTTAGAAAGGGTTGATAAATATCACAAAGCAAACAAGAGTACAAGTAAGACCACTTAGGCATATTTCCCTATTCTTTGCATACAACCATGTAATACAAAAAAAAGCTTATTCAAATTCTCACACAAATCCATAGCCACCTCAAGCATACCTAATTTTAGAATTTTGTATCTTCATACATATAATTGCACAAAGCACATCAAGTGAGAGAACTACATATGGTTTGATCCCTCTTCAGAGTATTGGTATGTAGGCAACATGCCCATACTAGGGGTTTGAATACATGTTTAGTGCATATTACACACACTAACCCCCGCTCTTTTCCAAATTTTGTCAAAGCATAATATATTCTAGGGGTTGAAGACTAAATTAGTTCTACATAGAGTTTTATGGACATCCAATAGTCAAAATTTCATAGGCAGACTCACACAAACATAAAAAACAAAATCTAGAAAGATCAAGTCTCCTAGACAATAGTGGTAGAAGAGGAACTATATCTCTAGACCCTAGGGTGTCCTATTTTGACAATCCTATCCTTTCATTAAATATATAGTGAATATAGAGCCTAATTTATGACACTATCACAATCTTGCATAGTGAATTTTAGACTCTATTTCAGTCATCTCAGTCTATTTCCAGCTAAGTCTTATTTTCTCCACATCTATTACTATTTTTAGAAAGGTTTAAATTTTAATTAAATTATAAAAAATCAATAGCTTAATTATTGAAATATTATTTACTAATTTATTTATTTTAGACCCTAACTAAATTAGGAATAATACATCAATATTCCCAAAATTGTTAAATCACTTGAGCTCTAATTGGGTAGCTAGTTAGGATGTAAAAATGTCATCCTTTTATTCTATACTAAACCCTTAGGATCTTATTAGTGATGAGGCCTTTCATTATCATTTTGGAGTATCCCTAGGCCATTCCTTCACCCTTCTAAAAATGGTAGCCTCAGGTCTTGGCCTTTTCTCCTTCTTTAATGCCCTTTATTATATGCATGTTTCTGGTTAAGGGGAAGTAATTCCTTCTCTACCTCCCAGCTTCCTAATCTCCTCTATGGTTTAAGCATATACTAGACCAACTAAATTATGCCTTGCATGATTATTTTGAAGGGATTGATATCAATTTTATCATATTCATGATGATTTGTATATGCTTCCCTTCTTATATATACATAGATATTTCAAAGAGTGTGAATTTTAATGTCAATCTTGTCAACATCAATATTCACTAGGTGTGCATCTAGAATATGATCTATAAAATCCATGAAATATTTGTATATGAAAGTATAAAGTAACTTGAACCAACCTAATAAGTTATCAATGGTCTCCAACTAGATCTGTATGAGTGATTAGCTTCCCATCTATGTGTATAGATACTTAGGTATGTGCCATTCATTTCAAAAGGCTTCCTTCATACCATCATACTAACCCTTCATCTTTGGCTTGTAGGAGGGTGTGATGGTGTTGGAACATGTGAAATTTTTGAATCTCTTGGCATGGGAATTATGCTCTGGTGGGTAAACCCACTTTAATTCTTTACCAAAATATTTCAAGATTTCATTCTCATAAATAAAGTAGAATAAAAATTATGCCCTAAGGAAACTTATGGTTGGGCAGGAAATTCAACCTCATAGCATCTTCTTCAATTTTATCTATAGAGAATTGGGAATAATTGTACTTGGTCCCCTTGGACATTTAGATTTTAACATAAAGGTGGGCCATATCCACCTCCTTCCACCTATTTATTCCTCCTAGCTTGGTCATGAAAAAACATGTAGATACCTGAATGGTAAGATATGTAAGACTTTTAATATACATTATGTGGCCTACTTTATTATATTTCAATACCATCACCATCTATTTAATTTCCACTTGATCATTGAGATCCATATTGACATCAATTTTAGAATAGAGTAACTTAGTTACCTTACTAATTTTTTAAGGGTAATCCTCATTATGTACCCTAAAAAGTAGATATAATCTTCATGGATGTGTGAAATAAAAAACTAAACTACCTCATGGGTTTTCAAAAGTAAGGTAGTTGTGAAAGTTGGAGCATGTCTTTATCCTTTAACAAGTTGTAAATTATGAGATCATAAGTAGTCTCATTCCTTGTATTCTATAACTCAATCTGGTAGTCATGCTTAAAGTCACCTTCATTATTAGATTGGTGATGATTGTAGTCTAAGACATAACAAGTGAAAATTTTGGATTCCAAATTATCTATGTGCAAAATTATGTCAGGGTATTGTATTTATTCAATCAAAATTAGTGGTAGAGGTGATATGGTGGCTACCTTATTTACTATATGCACCATCCTTGGTGCCTCTCTCCTAGAAGTCTCTTATACTAGATTTATAGGATCCTTGCCTTGTACACTACCTACACTAAATCCTTATTCCTATATATAAACAAGACTTCCTTCTTTTTTGTCCTTGCACTCCTCTACTTTAAGAATGACTGGTTGTGGATCTTTTCTTCCTTTTTGCTTTGGATGCATCACCAACTAGGGTCCCCAAAGGTTAATGCATAATTGATCAATTATCCTAAATGAATACATCTTGATTCCTTTTCTTAGTCTTAAAATACTTTAGCTCCTTGAGTTATCCTCCTCTAATGGTGGTTGTAGAATATACAACTTGAATCTTCTCTCACAATTACTCTTATGATGTCATTTCCACTCCTTTCATTGAATGTTCTTTGCTACAATATATACTTTATATTTTGTCATTGAAAATACTATGAAAACGTGTTTTCTATCACTTATTCATGACTATTTAAGCTCTATAATCATTAGAAGTTTTCAAAAAAATTGAAAATGAGAGTCCTCAAGGTATTTAATAGATGGAATAAATTTTTAAATTAAGTATCCTCCATGCTTATTTCCATGAATTCAACCATTAATTCTTAAAAAAAATGACTTAGCATCTATTTGACATGCTTGACATTTATGCCATTATGTCTTTAATAAATGCATGTCCCATTCTTACTTTGAGATTTTTTTCACCTTTCCATAGTGCATTCTAATTGTAAAAATTCAAATTTCCCATTTCATTCATGGGATCTACCTTTTATATATTAACCCATCTTTATAATGAAATTTCATTTGTCATCTTTGTTCCACATTCCTAGGTCATGTGCCACCTCTTTTGCACCTCCTCTTGCATGCTACCTCCTTGTCTTGAGATTTTATTCAATCACATGCTATTCCTCTCAACCTTTTATTTACACAATTTTAGTTAAAGTAACTTATCAAACTCCAAACCTACCCCATATTAAAATATGTGCATGATCCTCCACATCATAACTTAATGAAATTCATTTGTCAAAAAAGTGATAAAGAACAATGATCTAAATTATAAAGAGCACAAAAAGTGATAGGATATAATTATAAAAGGAACACAACTAATGACATGTTTATTAAAAAACTAAATTAATTCATAAAATAAACGAGTGGCATACACCTTATTTAATAAATTTAAGGGTCACATAGAATGGTAGGGTTGAAACTGGCTACCATTAAAATGGCCTAGAAAGAATTAACCATCTAATATTTTCAACTTATAGGCATCAATTAGATGGATATAATGAATGACAAAATGACCATTCCAATGGATCCATAGTTTAATTAGATTACATGCAAACTTTGAATCATAAACCAAGACATGCATACCAGGATGAAAAACTTTGGTTTCGATGTGCTGATCATATTAGGAATTTTGCTTTTGTTTTTCAGCCCCTTGACTCTAGTGTGAAATAATTCACACTTTATCCAACTAAATTAGAGCATCCATAAGATATTTGAGGGACTCTACTTCATTCAATATTGTAATAGGCAAAATATATAAGGAAGGCATAAAGAACTCCACTGATAAAACTACTTCAACACTAAAGACAAGGTTAAAAAGAGGACTCTTGTTAAACCTTTTGTATGTAATATGATAAACCCATAATACTAATAAAAATTGATCATCCCAATCAGTGTATCCAATATTTAAAATCTTAGTCAATGTATTACCCATGACCTTGTTAAAGGATTCAGCTATGCCATTAGCTCAAGGGTGGTAGGGTGTGGTCTTATTATGAATAATTATAAACTCATCCAAGAGGATACACACTATAATTGAGAAAGTGAGTGCCATTATCACTTGTTAAAATTAATGGGAATCCATACCTTGTGATGATATTTTCCCACATAAATCTAGTAGTAGTATAATTTTATAGGGGCACTACTTCAGCCCAACATGTGAAATAGTCCATGGTAGTAATGATGTAAGGCACACCAATATATCTTGTAATAGGTTTAATGGGGGAAAAAAAATCAATATCCCATTTCTAAAATGGTTCATGAACAAGTACTGGATGAAGGGGTATGACATCCTTGTAGTTTGGTTTAGGTACGTGATGACAAATATCACATTGGTGTACATAATCTTTGACATCTTTAAATAATGTGAGGTACCATAACCAAGATATTAGAACATTTCTTATCATTTTTTCACCAACATATTGTCTTCCTAAGACACCCTCATGGACCTCCTAAAGGAATTCAATGTGCTCATTCTTCATTACACACCTTCATAAACAACAATTTCATCCAATTATTTGGGTACACAAATAACTTGAAAAAATTACACATAAGGTAAATAATATTATAATTCACATGGTGATTCACCATATTGAATGTGTGAGAGGTGGTCTAGATTGAAATTAACCTTTCCTAGTTTCATGACCATGGAGAATTAGAACTCTTGAAAGAGGACAATCCATCTATAGATTCATCCTTATAACACTAGCTTATTTACCAAGTACTTGAACACTTCATGATTCATATAGAAGATAAATTTAGTGGATAATAAATATTATTGAAACTTCTAGATTGCATAAACCATGGATAAGGCCTCACAGTCTATAGTAGATTAGTTATATTCCATTGGTGTGAGCTTATATCTAGAAAAATAAATAGGATGATCAAGGTTTGCCTTAGGGAGTTGTGAAAAGATGGCACCCACTACCATTCATAAAGTGTTAACATGCACAAGAAATGGTTGGGTCTAATTTAGGAATTAAATAATGGGCACAGTCACTAATTTTTACCTCATAACCTTAAATTCTTGTTGGTGTTGATCAGTCCATATAAATAGGTGATTGTTTTTAAGAAGTTATTCCATCATTGAAACTATGTTAGCATAACCCCAAATGAACTTATGATAGTACGCCATGTGACCTAAGAAGGTGAAAACCTTACACTGAGTGGTTGAAGCTGGGAGTTAGATAATGACTACAATCTTAGCTAGATCCACCAATAGTCCATCTCAAAGAATGATTTGGCCAATTAGGATTCCAAATGGAATGGCAAAGATGCACTTATTTATATTTAAGTAAATTTTAATCTGGTCACAATGCTTAAACATGAGGCAAAAATCATCATAGTGGTCACACATTAAGCCATACATGGTCCAATCATCCAGGTACACCTAAAAGAATTTATGGATCAAATCCTTGAAGGCTTACACCATAATGCATGAGAACACTATCGAGTATATTTTTGAGGCCAAAAGGCATAACATTATATAAAAAATAACCCCATTTATTTATAAAATTTATTTTTGTCATGTCTTCCTCAATAATTTATACTTGGTGATAGCTAAAAAAGCCATTAATGAAGGTGTATATATCATACCCGACAATACCCTCTAAAATTTCCTCTATGAAAGGCATTGGGAAAGGGTTAGTTACACATACAACATTGAGTAACCTTTGATCCATGTAAATGTGGATTTGACCATCTTTCTTGATACTGATCACATTTAAACTAACCCACTTAGATTCATCAATGGGAGTGATAAACCCAATGCACAACCTATTATAAATTTACTCTTTAACTCAAGCACAACCTACTATTCACAACCTATTATCATTTCCTCATTGGTTGAGCACCTTAAACCAAATTTATGTGCATATTTCCTAATGATTGATGCACTCCCTTCATTTCCCTATAGTTTCATGGTAAAATGTCTTAATACTCTTATAAGAGTTCAAAGATTTTGGTTAACTCAAATTTAGACCAGTAATTGCCCACATTGGCCATTTTAGGTACATATTCCATCCCAATGTTGTGATAAAATATTTAGAGTGGTAAAATATATGATTTATGCTTTAACTACATAAAAAATCTAACATCATGTTCCCCATGTTCCATATATGGATTTACGTGGTCAACTTTTAGATCTGGTGCATTAAAATTGGTACCCTGATCAACCTAATATATAGCCTTTTGATTTCTCCTTTGGATCTACACCTGATGGTCATATTCAAATTAAGGGTCAAAATCTAATAGAGTTAAGGTATGAGTATTAGGCTCTTTAAATATATCCAAATTATCCTTAGGTGTGCCATGCATGTGCCATATGTGGTCTTTGACTATTGCTTGATCTCCTATAACCACTTGATGAATTTATTGTAAAGAAAAATTTAAATTCATTCATGGAGAAGAAGATGAAATTTTTGTAAGTAGACTATGTGTGATGCACTACTAGGTATCTATTTCCCTATGATTTTATTGATGGATGTATCATAGTCTAGCCTAAGCACATAAAGTACCATAAAAGGCATGAATCCATTTGGTAAAAAACACGTCTTTGGTGTTCCAAAAAAATTCACAAAATGTTAAATGGTCTTATAAAAAATCAATCCCATAATAAATTATGGTAGAATGAACATGGTTGTCATGGTAGAAGTGATAGTGAGTGGCTATGTGTACTTGTTCCCATGTGTGAAATTGGTATCGATGAGAAGACCATCATTGAGTAGTGGTTTCATGAAATAAAAAGTTGAGCAACATAAATGTTCATCTTTATTAATATAATAGTCTTTCAACTACTGAAAATATTCCTTGACCTTAAATTGACCATGGAAATGAGGTGCATGGTCCAACCTCAAGAGTGGTAGACCAATGAGGTGAACATTCTTGTGGTGTTGAGATAAATTAGGGTAATACCTTAGGTGAATATCAAGGACACCATAGACATGACTTGTCAGACCATATGTGCCTTGAGTCCATTGGTCACAAGTGATATAGTAGTGTCAAAAATGGACTGAGTCTTCCCATGACAATATTCCATTAGGATTAGGATCCACATGTTCATTTATTTGGGAAATTATGTTATAAATTATGTTAACATCTTCATCAAAATAAAACATTTACACAAAGGGAGGTCCTTGATTTTTATTTAGAATAATGACCACATGCTAAGTGCCATTATCAAAGATGATATAATGATTCTTAAATTGCAAGTCAACATTGTTCACATAATACCAAGGTTAACCCAAGAGATATATAAAATCATCATCTTCAACAAGATCGATCACTTTAAAATAACCCTTGAATTTGACACCCAAGATGTTGATGGTGGCATATTTAAGAATACCTATGGGTAGTGTGTAAGTCTTATTAGCCATGAAAAAAACATGTGTGGAAGGATGAAAAGTGAGGCTTCCCTTATTTATCTAGGTATATTTTATTATAAAATTAGCCTCCACACCACTGTCCACCAGGATATCATGGATCACACAACCATAAATAGATGTGTTGAAAAGGACCTCTTTGTCACATTTTGTATTTGGTTGAGTATGAGCCTCTTTCCATCTTTCATGGTTTAAATGATGATATTTTAAAGGCTTTGTAAATTTTTAGAATAATTGATTCTTCAAGAGGGGGATGATGTCCTCACTAAGGAATAACTTGCACAACTTTTGAAACTTATTATGCCTTGAGTTTGTGGGTACTACATCTCTTTGCATCTTGACATGCATGGTAGCATCCTTGTCATTTAATAACTCAATTTCACCTTGAAGATCATGTAATAAGGCCATTGTGTCATGAAACACTTTTTTTTGACATTGAATATATAGATAGTGTTGTGCATTAGGTTCTTCATACTGAACATTTTCAATAGGTAGATTTGAAATAATATGTTGGGAATGAGCACCACTTTGAGTAATAATATTTACCTCTGGTCTAGTTGGTGGAGTGGTAGGGTGTGGTATCCACTAAGCATTTAGAGTTTTTAAAACACATATTATCCTAGTAACCTAATCATTCTATTCTTTAGTAATGAAAACATATAAATCTAAATATTATTTCAATTGATGCATATTTTTAAAAAAGGCACAAGTTATGTAGACCATGTAATCACATTGGTAGTGGTATGGAGATCCACATTTGTAACATGTCCTAGGTGGATATGATCCACCTCATTATCCATTTACACACCCTTGGCATTTAAAAGATTTACTTCCACTAGCCTCTTAGGTGTTAGCTATATAGGTTTGACAAGTACCTCATGTGCATGATTCATGAATCTCATTGATTAACCAAAAATCATTAGTATCATGTGTATATACATCACATATTTTAAAGTATAGTGACACTTTGGCTTGGGTGGAATGCTGAAGCAATTAAATACTCCTTACATCATGGTCTTCTTTGTAGATCTCACATGACTATTTTAATATAACATGAACATTCTTCTATGGAAATTTATTCCAATTATGACTCTCCACTTGATAGTCAACACACCACAAGCCATTATGAGTGCCATGATAATTATTGTCCATAATATTCTCTAGTTGAGAATCAATAATAAAAATATGAACCTCCATAAAGGGTTTAATCCCAATATCTATACTTCCCATAAATTTTGCATGGATGGTCACTTGTAGTGCCTCACATAGATCAATGGAATTCTTATAGGATAAGGATTGTCAAAATGGAAGTAATAACCTCCTAAAAACTAGTGAGCATGATACGATGGGTTGATCTCAAATGAAAAATTTGATAGAAGCATTTTGAAATGTGCATCATAAGTGTGAGAAATCTCAATGAGATCTTGATTAATATATTATAAGGAATCAATACTTTGTTTCTAAAACTTAGGGATATCAAAATCTTAGAGAAAATAGATCTTCAATAATTAATAATTTAAAATCACTTGTTGAGGATAAAAAATTTGATACCATTTGTGCATGTGATCCAATAAGGTAGTGGAAAATTGAGTTTCCTTTCACTTATTAGAATTTTTATCCCACACCTAACAAATGAGTTCACACTTGTGAACATGTTTTGATACATTTTTGACACCTTGATATTTAGGTAAATGAAGTGTCATCTCATAGTAGACCATAGGTACACTAGGTGGTTGTAGTTGACCTTGTGATGGCATTCCTCTAGTTCCTCCTGAACCCTATGGTGGAGGTTCACCAATTATTCTCAAGATGCCTCTTGATCTTTTTGTTCCTTTAGTATAACCACCAATGTTACTACATCCCTTGATTTTGTAACAATAGGAGCACTTTAAAGATTGGGTCTAAAGGAGGTTGATTAGTTTTTATTCAACCTTTATTTTTCACACTACTCACATTTGGTCCACATAGATTTCCAAGGTGACAGGTGATCTATATATGTTATGCTTGAAGTAAAAAGGTAAATTTTAATGGTGAATTACTATTTTGAACTTGTATTTCTATATTTTATTCTACAAACTCAACTTTAGACTCAATTTTAGATTTCACACTATCAGTGTCCCAATTTATTACAAGAATTTTTTCAAACTCAAATGTATGAGCATGTGTTATAGTGGGGGAATTGGACCTATTTATATTATGTTCTAATTTAATCAATGATTATTATATGCATACTTATACTAGTGAAGGGTGTATACCCATGGTTAGGGAGTAATCACTATGACTTCCCATCTTCTTATGGATTCTCATAATACTTATAGTATCTTCCCATTATACCTTGGGATCACTACCTATCACATCCTTATGCCTGGCCTCATCATACTTATGATTTCATAGTTCTCATTAATTTAATTCTATGTAAAACTATCAATACCATACTAACGTATACCCCTCTATTTACCCACATGTTGCAATGATCATGTGTGATAGAGTTTATCCATCCATGGGGAATTTATCCAGTCTAGAATCAAACATAAGTTTATTAATTTATAAGGGAAATTGATTGAGATGCATTCCACATGATTCCCTTAGGAAGTTGAACTATGCTTCCTTCAAACAAGAATATGTAGAGACAAAAAATTCCAAAATGTAACTATTGAGTAATCCTTTCCACCACACATCTACCACACATGGCTAAGTAGATTTAAACTCCACTAAGGCTATTTGATGCTCTACTAATTATGGAGCCTTTCATTTATAATTTATTGAATGGTATTGAACATATGCCAAAATACAAGAATGCAAGTGAATGGGTAAATATACAAATAATGTTTCATAAAGATAATAATATAGATGATTCTATACCCATGTGCATGCAAAAACTCCTAGTTCAGTATATTAAATCACAAAGTTCTCTTCTACTATACTAACCCAACACTCGATGTTTTCCAAAGATAGTCATTTGAGCATATTTATACCATTTTGATAATAAGTGTAAAATGTCTTAGAAATGAAACCAAAATATTGGGGTTATTTTATCCTTAGTTTCACTCAACTAAGTATTAGTATTGCACCTAAAATAAGGAAGAAATAAATGGGATAACGCAATGGTATATCACACAAGTTGAAACCTCATGTGTTCACTTGAGGCATGTATCATAGACTAGTTCCTATTAATTTTATTACATGGCGGTGGATAAACTTAAATCTATCTTATTTAGGTGCTTGGGTTAGCTCATTTAGTGATTATTACTGCAAGAATCACTCTAGAGTTAACCATTTGATTAATTCACATGGAATGTACTTATTTATTATCATAAAATCATATTTAATACCAAAAATATTAACACATCAAGATTCATAGACAAATTAGTGGTTCTATTTATCTCAATTGATAATATTACAAAGATATTTCATTTAGTACTCAATCTTTCCAAATCTCTATATTGAAAACTTAACCAACAAAAACACTTTGTTCATAAGAAAATCTATGGGGTATTTATACACAATCTAATCCCTCTCAAGTTACATCATTAATACCATATCAATGACAATCCAATTATTATTTAATAAAAAGAATTCATTTCTAATAGTTATAATTAGGTCCTTTTGATTCAGGTCTAATAGCCCCAATATACTTTCTCTATGTTAGATATTCATGCTCATGTTCATTCCCTTTCATGTACCAATGTTATATTATAACTTGATTAATCTTCAATGCTTCTATGAACTAATTTTTAATCATCTCCACTTCCTGTCCCTTGTCCTAGTCTTGGGCTTTCCTGAGTCCTATGTCTTATGTTCCTGATTCTCTATTTCCTTATCTTTCACAACTTTATCTTTTGTTCCAAGGTATTTAAAAATATTATTACATGTATTTATCTTCTATATTTTTCTTATTACCTTTCTTCTCCATGCCATAATCCAAAATACTTAGAGTATATTACTAAAAAATTTAGGGTCCAACATTGTGATAGTGCATCAACAATTGCTTTATAAACATTGACTAAGTAACACGAAGGCCCTTATTTTTATTTTGAGTGAACACCCACCTATACCAAATGAATTTCTTAAGTTATAGATATAAATATTCCATGAACACATTTTTAACTCATGGGGTTTGATTTAAATTAAATAAAATTTCCCAAGTGAGTGGATCTTTACCATCAAACTTACACACTTCACATTTGACATCATGTGCTTTGAAATGGTATTGGATTTGTGATTATTCTAATTAGGAGAACCCAAATGGATTGGTTGAGGATTATTTTTCAAAATCTAATATTTAAGAGTGGTTAAATTCCCACTAATATTTTTCAACTAATTCTTCATAACATTGATTTCCCCTTTTACCCCAATGATGTTCCCTTTTACCACATTGAGATCATATTTATTAACCATGCTTTGCATATCTAATTTAAATTAGTGAAATGATTAAAAAATCAAAGGATATGAACTTATATATTCCATTTCATCCTTGTGAGAAGCTTTTGGAGTGTATTTCCATTTCCTGTAGCCAAGAGTGTTAGGACTAGCCATACACAAACCATAGGATGGAGGGTTTTAGGCCCAAAAATAGTGTACTAGTGGATTATACCATTGTAGTCATCTCACCAAGATGAATAAGATGAATTTTAATTTTCATAAGGGTGAAATTTTTTTAGACATTTAAAAAAAAAATTTCAAATAATACTGCAATGATGAAGAAAATAAATTCTTCCTAGATTACAAGTTATGTTTTTTGATCCTTCAAATCTCAGGATAACTAAAACACTAGATCCAAAATAAATGCCACATAAACTTATTGAAATTGATACTTTGATACAAATTATATTGAAATTACTTATATGTTTTTAAACAATGAAATAATATATCACATAACTAAGAGAAAAATAAGTTGATCCACAATAATAATTAATGAAAGCATAAAATAATTAATAAATCTGACTAAGCTTCTTTAAGGGGGAAACCTCCACTAAAATTCACTAAGATCATAATTCATAATATATTATTAATGACTAACCACTATCTCTTATATATACTCTACTTATTCATGGTTATTCTATAGTGTTTTTGCTAGCACAACTCACCCTAATTCCTCTAAAAGCATGGTGCCCCTCTTTTTGATTATGTTTCCAGTCTTGCTTGTGTTCATGGTATAGCTTATATTATCTCTATCATTTTGAATTTATAGTTTGTATCAGTTTGTGTGCCAAACTAACTCCAAAAAACCTCTTTATTTCAAGTACTAAGTTTATGTTGTAAAGTTTCACATAAAACATAGTGAAAAAATGAACTTTTGATGCATGTTTTTGCCTTTGAAAAATATTGATAAAATATATGAATAGGTTTGTTTAAGGTTTCCATTGGTCTTATTTATAATTGGGTTTTTCACCTGTAATTAGGTCTATGAATTCATTTCTTATAAATTTATTTGTTAATCAAGCCTACATGCCTGATTAAGTTTATGGATAACATTCAACGTGTTTCTAGTGAAAATCAAACTTCAAGTCCCTATTAGGTCAGTAATTGAGTAAATAGTTTGAGTTTAGTGTTAATTATAAAATATCATTTTCATGCAAAAATTCATCTTAGGTTTCACTAAAATAGTTAGACCATTGGAAAACATGCTAAATAAGTATGTTAAGATTGAGTGGACTACTAAAGCATAATTTATTTTTTCTAAAATCAATAAACAATTATGAATAATTTGGGATGATACATCTAGAATATGCACAACATTTCTAAATTTATTCATTCATTTCCAAACATTCAAGTTTTTTTATTATGTATTAGATAAAGGAAGTTGGAAATGAGATACAAGTGTCTTTCATGAGTTCTTCACTCAAAAATTATTAATTCAAGTATTCCACCATTGATAAACAAGTGTTTTATTTGATCAAATCAATCAAAAAGTTTAACCATAACATCTTATGCAACAAAGTGTTTCTCATTCCTAACCCTATCATAAAGGCAATGTTGAAGCAAAATGAGTTAGGTGAACATAGAGGCAAGTGGATGACCATTATGCAAGAATTTGACTTGGACTTCATCCCATGAATATTGAGATGGGTAAAAGGTTAAATAAAATGATTGTTGAAGTTGATTATAATATGGTATAAAAATAATAAAAATTATAAAACATCATGAAAGATGAATGGCATCAAGATATAGTTCACTACTTTCTAAATAATGAGTGCTCAAACTACTTGAACTATAATTAGAGAAGAGAAATACAACTAAAGAGTAATAAATTTATGATCAAATCAAGAATGTTGTATAGAATAAATCATGAATGGATTTAATTAACATGATTAAACAAAGTTGAAGCCACTGGATTACTCAAGTATTTCCATGATAAATATGAAATTGTCCATGGTTTAAGAAGTACTACATCCCACCAAATACTTTAAGCATGTTACTACTCACCACAATATTCAAGGATGCTCATTCCCATATAATAAACTTCCATGTTTTACAAGTTATAACACATAAATATAATAAACCTACTATTCCATTGTAATCAATTACCAAAGTTTGACCTTTTATAAAATGGGGGATAAAATTTGTTGGAGCCATCAATGATAATTATTCTACTAGACACAAGTTCATCTTCATAAAAGTTAATTATTGTACCCATTAGATAGAGGATCAAGAATTTAAGAATTACATGAGTAATATTATGATCATATTTATCAAGGAGAACATCATCATGAGGTTTATAATGTCATTTAATTTGGTGTGTGATAATGGTCCAACCTTCTCCTCTTTGTAATTTACTAAATGTGCTTATGACAACCAGGTAATTCTAAAATTATCATCTAATTATTACCTACAAGGTAATGGTTTTATTGAATCAATAAATACATTTTTTATATATTTGATTAATAATATATTCAATAAAAACCCTAGGGATTGGCATAATATGTTAAAATTTGCATTATGGTCTGATAGAACTTGGATTAAATCATCCTTGTGCACATACCCATATCACATCATCTATAGATATAATCACATTTTCTCCATAAATATGAGAATACACACCTTGAATTTCATGAGATAATACCTATAAAATAATAATAAGACTAAGGCTTACTACTGAAATTGATGTGGTTAGAGGAAAAATACAATGCAACCTTGTTGCATTTTAGCAAACATCAAGAGTTATCAAACCTTGGTTTGCTAAATAAGCTAAGATAAAATCATTTTTAATCTTTGATTAAGTCCTTACCTAGGATAATTATCATGATAAAAATGGACATCATGGAAAATTTGATACTCTTTGGTTAGGTCCATACCAAATTTATTCAAATCTTGGGTGAAAATTTGTTCTGTCTCAAGTGTCTAACTAGCAAGGATGTCCCATTGACTATCAATGAAAAATTAGTAAAGCACTACTTATAAGCATGAGTTATCCTAGAAAGGTCATATAAATTGTTCATAATTCATCCCATTTTTTTGGGTCCTATTTGTTTTTTCTCTTGTGGGTGACCCACTAATCATTAAAAGAAGGAAGAAAGGTGTGCAGGTAAGTAGCGGCAGTGGAGATCTGATGCTTAAGTACTATTAGTATTTTATGGTGTAATATTTTATTTATGAGTTTAGTTTCTAAAGATTAGGTTTTTGTGTATGTTTTATATTTGTTCAACTTTTGAAAAGTTTGTGTAACTATTTGAACTTTGAAGATATTCTATCAAAGCCATGCACAAAATTACACTTTAATGGTTTTTAGGTTTTCTTGGATGAAATTGATATGATCAAGATCTAGGGTGAAAAACATATAATGCCATTTTTTTACCATGATGGTCCCCAACCTAGAATTGAGATGCTGAAAAAAAATACAAGATAAAATAAAATAAATTTGTGAAAAAACTAATTTTTTGGGTGATTCAGGAAACTTCTACTAGGGCTATGGACCCATAGTTATAGTAGATCAGGGCCTTGAGGGGGATCATAAACATATCCTTTGGGGATATGGATTATTGGATAGTATCATAGTAATGCATAGATAATTATTCTAAGGTTTAATTCACTATCTTGATGATTAAGGCTATAGTATCTAGTTCCTTAAAGTTTCATGAAGTGAGAATGAACTCATATACACATATTGGGTTAATGAGAATATTGAATTATGTATTATAGCCATTACCTTCTTATAATTTATTGAATGTGTTTATTTTACATGAATTATATTAATTATATATCTTATGTTTGTAGACATATTTATTTATTTCAATACACTTAGGAATATTTTCCACCATAGTCACCATTTGTTGTTGCTTGCACAACACACCCTAATTTCTTCAAAATTATGGCACCCCTATTTTTGATTTTATTTTTGGTATTGATTGAATTTATGGTTTTATTGGTCTCAACACTTTCAAGTTTACATTTTAGCTCATCTTGATTCACATGCTAAACTAGCTCCCAAAAACCTTTTCATTGTGGGGACCAAGTTCATGCGATAAAGTCTCATATATAACACTTAGTGAAAAATGGATTTTTTATGCCTTTATTTGACTTTAAAAAATATTTATAAAAGACATGAATAGGTATATTATAGGAATTTATTGGTTTTAGTTATAATCTAGCTTCATACCACTAATTAGGTCTGTGTGTTCATTACTTAACATTTTTTTTGCTAATTGGGCATGCAAACTTGATTAGGTATATGGATAACATTCATCATGTTTCTAGTGGAAATAAAACTTTAATTCTTGATTAGGTTAGGAATTGAGTGAAGGATATGATTTTAGTGTTAATAAGATTAATATATTTGATTATGTCATTGGGTCTTAGGATTGCATGTTAGTAGTGTCGATTAGGATTCAAAGCCTAACTAGGTCCATCAAAGATCACTTGAACACATCTATTTATTAATTAAGGGAAATACCTCACCTGGTCAGTGGTTCATCCCTTATGTAATGTAGTGTTACTTAGGCTGATATGCTTGACTAGGTCTATAGGGCTTGAGATACCCTGCTTGAGTGTGAATTAGGTTTATAAACCATGACTAGGTTTATGACCTCCTTCTAACAACATCCCTTCATTAATTGGGGTTTGAACCCACTTGGATCCATGGACCAATTATTCTTGGCTTCCTTTTTGATGTAGGGTTTCAAGCATGAGTATAACTATTAGTTCCCTTTATCTTCACTATCAATGGTAATCAGGGGTCCCAAAGCTGATTAGGTCTGCATATCCCTCCCCCAAACCTAAAAAGTAATACTAACTAGAATTTCATGACTAATGAGGTCATTGAGTGCCTCCTAAATGTCATATAGTGGTAATAAATTTTTTAAAACTTGATTAGTAAAGAAATTGAAAATTTTAAAAAAGTATATCCATGTGGTCCCAAAAATCCTAATTAGGCCTACTAGGAAATTTTTGGACAACTTGTTTTTTTTGGCCATAATGTTCACCCCATGGGTTTATTTCATGTGATGTCTATGGCACCATGAAGCTAACTTTATCATAAACTTCATGGTGTAATAATTTGTTAGTAGACGTGTATGGATTAAAAATTATCAACATTATCATCTCAAGATTTGTTATAAAGTGATTTGGATGAAAATATTAACTTATTTTATTTTTATATTTTAGGTATTTGAAATCTAAAAATAAGGAACATGGTGTAGGAAAAGGAGGTCAATGGATTTGGTGGATGACATTAATAGATTCAACCATTTTTGGAGGGAAAATGACCTTCCCATTGTAATTGATACTTATATATATGGACATAATGAAATATTGGAGAGGGATGGTTCATTTTGTATTTACACATAAATAGAGAACCAATCCTTTTCCTTTTGCTTTGTACTACTCTTTATAATAATTTTATCCCATTTTATGTTTAAATCTTCTACTATACTACCAAAATTTGTAAGTGAATGATAAATGTGAGTCCTAACTTGTGCTTCATGCATATTTTTATTTAATATAAGGATGTGGAGGTTTTTTTCATGATCTACACATGTAAATTATGGTTGTGATATTCTATCTCATAGATAAGTTATCCATAAACACTTACATTGTCTCCATTTATGGTTTTGCACATGTTAGCCAGATGAGAGATCAATTTTGTGTAGTTCATTTGATAAAATGTTTCAAATTTGACTTTATTATAATATGATCTTTCTTTTCCACTTTTCCCTTTATCTTTTACACTTTTTTATAAATCTCCTCATTAGGATTATTATTAAATATAAATTCACTCCATTTTTACATGTTTAACTTGACTGTAATGTTATTCCTTACCATTGATGCATTGTTAAACAATTACATAAATGTAATGGAATGAATGTTAAAAAATTAGCTACATTTCAATTATTTAAATTTGAAATGTTGACTTATTTTGGGAAAATTTGTGTATGCTTATTATTTTTTAGAATGAACTTAAAACCCACATCAAAAAACTAGATAAAACATGTTTTTTCCTCTCATATATTAAATTTAAAATTTAGTTTAGATTTCAAATCAGTAGGCCCCTTTAAATGAAATAGTTTTACATTGACCAACTGGGTTACCTAATATGCCAAGACTTGGCAGATATAGACCTTAGAGATATTTTTAGATCTCCTTTCAGGAGAGTTTGGATAATTATTGTCCCACTTAAGTTAGTGTGCCAAATGACCCATCAATAGAGTGGTGCTAGAAAGAGGGCCAAATAAAATTTAAAACATAAATTTTAAACTTAAAAATTTTAGAGGTGTTGCCCATGTTGAGATGTTACAAACATTAAATTTGAAAATAGATGAGTAAATACAATATCAAAGTCATGGAGGTTGAATTTAAACTATTACATCTAATATAACATAGAATAGCTATAGAAGATAAAGAAAAATAAAAAAATAGACACTTTCAATCAATTAGTAGCTCACTTATGACTGTCATTCCATTTTTTAATGCATTCACTACCTCTTAAAACCCACTAATGTCTACTGCTTGGCTTGGTTGAGGTAAATAACATATAAACATCACTAGAGTTACCTATGATTTACCTAAAAACCCTAAAAAGTTTTATCGTAGGTATGTACATGGCATAATTAAAATTATAGAAGAGAACATTCAAGTGTTCAAAGATTTGATTATAAGAACCCATATTCAACATGAAGATATGGTGTGTCACTTATTTCCCTATATCTTGGATGAAATGGCCTATAATTGGTATCTTTAATTTCCTAATGGGTCTATAACCTCTTAGAAAGATCTTAAAATTATCTTTGTCAATCATTTTTGAGTGTCCTTCGACCCTTATATCCTATACCATTAGTTTTACACAACCCATAGGGAGAAAAATGAACCAATGAGCATGCTCAACATCTATTTCCACAAATTGTACAATTGGTTAAAAGACCCCTATACACAAACAAAAGTATCTACTAGACAAATGTAATTAAGAGATTTGGACCCAATGACCTCTATTTTTTTTGAAGGACTCCTATGACACTTGCATCCTTGTTTTTGGTGTATCAAGAATCAATTAAAATTGAGCAACAAATGATTCTATAATGGTATGGGGTTTCTCAATTACCCTCATTAGGAAAACTAGGTACATATAACCAAATCTCCATGATAAACCAAGTACTTACACACAATACACTATTGATAAGCCAAAATCAAATTTACAACTTGAAACCCTTATATTATATACCTACACATCATAAATTCATTCCTCTAAATCATGTGTTACCTCAAGAAGATAATCACCAAATTATCCTTGTGGCTTATAACAACACTACAACTACGCTTAACAAAAACAAATATGCTACTCTAAATAATAATCTATACGCTGATCCATCATTTTTAAATAATCAAATTCCTAATAATGCTGACCATAACCAAATGCATTTTATTTCCCCCACATTTTTAAATTTTGGGGAGCTTACAGTTAACACACTCCCACAAGTGGGAAATAAATAAAATACTAATGTGAATTGATAAATAGAAAATTTACAATAGATGGTTCAATGATTGACTAATGACATGGTTGATTTATGAAGACAAGCACCTCAACATCATAATAATGCCACAAAAAACCCTCCAAAAAATTGAAAATTTAACTTTCAAGTAGCCAATCATTAGTGGAACACTAGGTCAAATAGTGGAGGTGTGCCTAGTCCTATTGACAATAACAATCAAAATAGTAATAACTCTTAAAATTATGTCAACTTGTCTAATTTAGCATTACCCACCTAGTGTAGGTTGAATAACACATCAAACCATGCTAGAAATATTTTTGCTAATTTTATATTAGTCTCAAATATATTCCAAAAGGATATGGACAACCTTGAAATATTTCTTACATCAGATAATAACTTAAATCAAAGTGGAGAAAATCCACTTACCGATTTGGCCTTGGAAACATATGAATTCCTATATGAGAGTGATAATGAGCCCAAAGAAAAATTTGATGGGGTCCACACATTTAAGAACTTTTAAATAAGAAAAACTACACTTTAAAGAGTAAATTGCAAACACCTTTAACAATGTCTACTCCTCCAAACAACACTTAGGTTCCACCTGATGAAAATGCTAATAACCACCCATTTCCACTTGAGGGACCTAGCTCATCCTATCAACCAAAGAACAATGTTGCACCCATGCAAGCTAAGAAATATTTGGAATAAAACAAATTTGGATACAATATCATTGAATACGTAAAGAAAATTAAGGCCAATATAATAATGTTTGATTTACTCCAAATATCTAATTAAAAAGAATTATTATTGAAAGCTTTGTTTATTCCTAAAGGAAAAGAAGCTAATATGAAACTCATGTTTCTATTTACAAACAATAGACTTAAATTCCTTATTTCCTCCTAAAAATCTATATTATTAGGAAAAAATATATAAATTTTTAGTGGATTCATGTGCTTCAGGAAATGTGATGCATTACTAAGTTTTACAAAAGTTGGGTTTGACCCATGCTAAGTCAAACATGAAGGTAATAGTTCAAATAGATAAATTAGAAGTTAAGGTAGTTAGTGAATTAAATGACATTCACATGTAGTTGGCTTCAGATCGAAGAGTGAAATAATTTATTGACATTCAGATGGTGGATATACCAAATGCATAAGAGATTGGTCCAAAATGTTAAATAGATATAGGACAACTGATTTATCCCATATGTGGCTCCCATGGTATGGCATACCTAATGAAATTAGAATTAAAAGAGAGCTAAAAATGATTCATATTATGATGAAAAAAATACTAATGAGATATTAATGAATAATCTGAGATCAATATCTATACACTTGAAACTAAGACAAAATTTATTGAGAACTTGATTATTAATATGATTTATTTGCAAGGCAAATTCAAAAATTCAAGTGATTAACGCTAGAATGATATCAAAGAAATATAGAAACTAGATGAGGATGATGTACTCTATACACCTGAAATACCTTCATTTCATAATGTTATCCTTACACATAAAAGTTTAGAACATGCTGGTTTATATTTAAAATATGGTTATCCATAATTGATTTTAGCATTAGGGATAACAAAGGTAGAAAATAGTAAGAATTGTATCTTAGGATTTCAAAGAGTGCACAAACATTGATTAGTTCCTTGTTAGTTAAAATGATAAAAATCCATGCATAACATTACACTATAACTAAACACTCTTGCCTAAGAACTAGAGGTAGCATAACATAATGAAAAAGGTAAAAAAATAGAGATAAAATAATACAATAATTTAACTCCTTGGTTAAATTTGATGTCCACTTATTTGCATAATGATGTTCATGCTTAATATATAATAATTAGAGTCTTATAATAATTCTTCTCAATGGTCATAACACTTATCCAATGATCACTTGTGGCTTGGGGGTTAAGCTTGGAATAAAATGGGCATTATAACACTACTCTCAATGGATTCTTGAAGGTATTCTAATAGAATAACCTTACACATAAAAGCTTATTGGCACAAGGTGTGGGCACTTGTATTTATATATCTAAGAACTAACTATAACCCTAAGCATGTTAGGTTAAATTCTAACTCTGGTTGATTCTAAAATAACATAGGTTTAGTCAGGATAACCCTAGGTTGTGTCAAAGCACTCATGAAATCTTGACACCTGAGTTTCAGGTATTTTTGAGGTATAACAACTCACTTGAGATATTTTTGAGATTGTGACTTATAATTTTGGAATATTTAGGAAATAATAAATCACTTTATTAGCTCTTTTGACCTTTGACTTCATATTTGGCTAAAAATTCCTTTTAAGATAAATGAAATTCACTAATTTGATTTAGAATTTTTATTTAGGAAAGTTAACTAAGATTTGTAATGTAATTAATCTTTATTAGTGATTTTTGTATTTTGGTAATTATTTTAAATATTTTCAATTCATAGCTCGATAAGCCAAGAGTGTCAAATTACTAAGTCATAATTTGACTAGGGTTGAGATTGAACTAGTTTATTGGTGCATATAGGGTAATACATCAAATAAGAAAATATATCCACACTTATGAGTAATTAAATCCATTACTCAGAAAAATTTGGGGGATTTAGGTGATTTATAGGCTTAAATTGCATTATTTTCTAGAAATTAAACTAAATCCTAGTTTAGGTATAAAAGTGGCCAAAATTGAGTGTCTATAGTTTGCCCCAATTTGAGAAAGCATTATAAGACATAGGCACAGTAATTTATTTTCATAAAATGTAAAAGTTGTTAATCTAAATGGTTCATGCCCCAAAGGGGAGTCAATAAGCCATTGATGCCCCCTCGAAAGAACAAGTGACAAAATAGAGTTGTCAAATGTTCCCTCAAAATGAATAAAATGACATGATATAATGGCATTGGGGTGGAATTATTGAATTTACCAAAGGTGCTTATAAAGATTAATGGTGGCAGAGTCACTAATTTACCCAAAGGTGGTTATAATCAATAACAAAGGGTGTGACACTAGTTTTCCCAAAGGTGGTTATAAGCAATGACACATATATTTGCCCTAATAGGGTAGTGGGATGAATAATGATTTGACCAAAGGTGGTTATAAATAGTAATGGTGATGGAGTCACTAATTTTTTTGAAGGTGGTTATAAGTAGTGATGTAAGCATTTACCCTGATAAGGTGGGTAGAATGGTAAAAAATAATGATTTACCCAAAGGTGGATATATCATTAGCATGGGACACAAAAATATTGATTTCCCAATAAGTGGTTATAATCATTAAATAGGTAAATAATTATTTTCCCAAAGGTGGTTATAATCATTCACACATTTAAATCATGTGATTTAAAATAAGTTTACCCTAAAAAGGCATAATAGAGCATTGATTGATCGAAAGAAGATTTTTTTTAATGGGGTAAATTAGCAAGGGTAGCTTATGTGAAAAATATATAAAATATATTTATGATTAGATGGCAAAGGATAAAAACACATTTCTAGCCTAAATGTGAGATAAAAGATGCACACTCAAATAAACATGATGTATAGTTGAAAAATAATGTTGTTAAATGAGTCTTAGAGGAGGCCCAAAAATATGGTTTGGTTACAAAATGATTGAAAAATAAGGCATGTATAATCAAATGACATGAAAAATAGACCATGAATGTTGAAAAATACACTTTGTAGAGCATATGTAATGAAATATAGGCCCTGGGGGTAAAAATTCATTTTTTTGGCTATATATTCACCCATGGGATGAAAAATAATTCATTTTCACTCTAGCCTATTGATGTTTCTTATCTCCAATTTGATACAAAGTGATATGATAAATATGGCTTATGAAGGAGCTTGCCATCTTGTTTCAAAATGGGTGAGAGAGCACATGTGACCACCCTACAATGGACCCCCAATGAGTAACTTCAACTTCATCATTAATGCTCATTGTTTACAATTTTTTGTTAGTTTTAGGTCAAAAAATGTTGAAGTTTCCATTTCTATTTTAGGGAAAATGGTGGATTCACCAAGGAAAATGATCACTTTTTATGAATTTATCATTCTTAGAAATGATAAAAATGCCAAAAGTGGATGGAAATCATCAAAATGGTGATTTCACCCATTTTAAGGTGAATTTAGCATTTTTATGAAAATAAAAATGGTGATAACACCTAAAAATGTGCAATATCACCTAAATGGTGACTTAAAACTCAATAAAATGGTAGATTCACGCTGGAAGCTAAAAATAACTGGTTTGGGGCGTAACAAGGGTCCAACCTTCTAGAGAGGGTAAATTAGGTTTAGTAAGATAGGCTTAGGCTTAGGTAGCTACATATAGTTAGGTTGACACTAACCTTTTTATGATTAAAAGAGTGACTAGATATCTTGATGTGTCAAGAGTGATGTTCACATTATCTATAGATTCTTCAAGTCTTAATAGAGGATATGATTACCTTCTTACAAACACTAGATCTTCATGATGTGGTACATATGCTAGTCATCTGGGTAGAGAGAGCATATTTGAGTGTATTAGTTGAGCATTGGTATAATCAGACTTTAACATTTCAATTTCCTATTAGAGAGGATAGTATGACACTTGAGGATACCTGGCATATCCTCAAGTTGATGATGCATAAACAAATATTATTTTAGACACCACTGGTAGAGTAGCAGATAGTTCTTGATGATGTGGTTAGTTATCATTATGTATTCATGTTTCAAGGAAAGGTTGATAAAGACAACTTTAAGACATATACAAACATTTAACTAAATTATTTACATGTAGGGGATTCATCACCACCATCTCTTATTGATAGGGAGGTAGTTTTTCTCATGGCCATTGTCAGTGACATCTTACTACATACCAATAGTGGTTGGTACTTTCATATGGGCCTGGGAGGTGTAGTGAAAAGTATGCTTGATGAGTCTACATGATTTAATTAGGTGATATCTATCCTTTAATATATTTATAGAGATATGCATATGATAACATATCATGGTGGATAGAGTATCAGGGTGTGCACTCTTCTAATGGTCTAGGGTTGGGAACAAATTTTGGCTAAGTGACTAGTAGGGCTGCATAAATTTTAAGATCTATAAGAGCCTTTGGCATATGGTTGGGCTCAAATAGGAATAGATAAGTGTAGACATAGGGGATATTCTTTTTTATCATTAGATGTTTGATGATCTTACACCATAGATTTTCATTTGGAGGTCTTACCTTACATACCAACTACTATGGTTTAGAGACATTTGGTATATGGCTTTCATGACTACCAGATGTTTTTTGACTAGGAGAGAATCCCACATTAATGATGAATACCACCCTAATTATGTACTTTTTAAATTTAAGTTCATGTAAAATGTACCTGAAGGACCAAGATGGTTTGCTCATGTGATATGGAAATTAGTTGGGATACTCTTGTGATCTATAAGAGTGAGGTTATAGTGAGTTATATTAGTGTTACTAAAGTTACATGGGCCTATGCATGAGGAGCTATAGATGTAAGGTTTAATCTAGACTATATACATTGGTGAGTATAGGTATGCCTTCTAAAGCTAATGGTTCTAATTTATGTAGGCAGATAGGTGCCTATAGACATTAAGGAGATGGAGCCTGAGACATCAAATGATAATGGTAACACTTATTAGGATAGTGATGGTGAGGATGGTGATGATGATGTATTTTATCGAGGATATGGTGGGGGAGATGGAGATGATGGACCAAATTTGATGGTACTTAATCTTAGCTTAGTAGTGATTATAGTGGTTTAGGTTAATCCAAGCCAAGTAGGGATTTATATCACATAGGTGGATCCAAGATAGGTTAGGCCTTCTAGCATAGCTATAATAGGTAGGGATACATGCTTGTTAGATGAAGAGATCATCACCCAAGTAGGTGAGATCATAAGTTTATAGCATCAGGTAGCCAATTTTCATAACACTTTGGATATGAGGGATGATGACATGACTCAGTTATAGAAAAATATCACTCAGTTGAAGGTTGAGATATAAATATGGTACAAGTGTAGGGCTAACTCATCATAGAGAGGGATCATGCCAATAATAATAGAGATTGGGCATTGGCTATTGTGGATATGATCAGGTGAGAGTGGGATGTAAATTAGGGAGATGTGACACATGCTAGATTCTCACATATGTTTTGGGAGTGCCTTCAAGTGAAGTATGATAATTCTTATTACCATTAAGCTTAGGAGATGACTATGCCTAAGGACCAATAGGCTACTTATTTTGAGGTCTAGGATGTATGAAGGGAAGTTAGTAGATCTAGTTAGTCTCATACTAGGAATCATGTTACAGGTGCCTCAAATTAGTCTATCCATCATCTATGGCCACCACTACTAGGGAATTTAGGGTCATCAGGTCTAATTCTAACTATAGGACCCATGGATACATAGAACTAGAGTTGATCATAGGGATCCTGACATTTGGGCATAGTTTTGGCATATGTCCTTGTACTCATTGTATCAACATATTGATCTATTTTTAGACACCATTATGATATGTATATATCTTCAATATGTATGACATTTGAGATAGATTGAAATTCATATTTGGGTCCTTCAAGGTCTATGTACATGTATATGATATTATTGATATATATATATATATATATATATAATTTCATTCTTGTTATCTTATTTATATCATGTTTAGTATTAATTATCACTATGGATGTTTGACATTATTGATGTTTATGCTCATGTATGTTATGTTAATTTATTACTTATGCCATGTTTTATGAGATGTTCTATTGGTTATTCATATGGTTATGTTGCATAAATCATATGTATGCTTATTTAGAGATGCACTTCCATATAATCACCTAATTAATCATTTTAGTCTTGTTTATTACTCATGGATTCAAGCATGTGTTTGGGTATTTGGTTGGTTTGATATATCAGAGAAGCACTACCATAAAATTGAACCAATACTCTTTATATGCCTATTTTTGATTTATATTGTGATATTATGGATGATAGTTATGAACAACTAAAATGGCAATAGATACCCTAAGCATGGAAAACTTAGTTTAAATGTGAATGTAAACAACCTAAGAATAGGATATGAACAATTAAATCCTAGATGTAAATATAACAAACAAACCAAGTGTAAGAGTATATACAAACATTCACAACCTAAATACATGACATGGATAATCAAGACTTAAGTGTAAATAAAATCTAATAATCTTACGACAACTAAAAAACAAAAAAGGCAAATAAAATTAAAAAAACAAACAAGAACTAAACAAAATATACAAAAAAAATGAACATAAAACAAACAAAACAAATAAATACAAATAAACTAAGGCTATACAAATAAACAAAATGAATAAACAAACATAAACAATAAAATACAAATAAACTATACAATTAAACAAACAAAACTAATAAATAAATAAAATTAATAAATAAACTCTACAAACAAAATAACAAGCACGGATATAAACAAACAATAAGATGATAAGTAGACAAAAAAACTAAATAAACAAATAACAAAATACCAATAAATAAAAACAAACAAAACACAAAGAAAAACAAATAAATAAACAACAAAATATCAATAAATAAAACATTGATAAACAAATAAACAACATGCTACTAAACAAACAAATAAACACAAAAAATAATAACAATAAAATGATAATAAATAAACAAAATAAAAAAGATAGATAAAATAAACAAATGAAAAAATAAAACAAATAAACAAAGCAATAAACAAATAAAACAAAGCAATCAAAACAACTAAATAATTCAAATCAAAGAAAAGATCACTAAACAAATTATTCTAAACACACAAAGGTAAACAAATAAATCTAAACAAACAACAATACACAAACAATGGTTAATCACAATGTTAATACAAATAGAATGCAAATTATTTATGCATGTGTAATAGAGGTGTTACTCTTGGAAACATGGTGACCCCTAAGCTAGGTAGCAATGACATTGGTAAAATAACATAAGAATAAAAGGTACAAGGTTACCCCTAGGTAGTAGGGAATAATAACACAAACAAGATTATAAACATTTACCTTAGGATATAGGGGACCATGAAATAAAACAAACAAAATGGGGGGAATAGAAGAAAAGGAAGGGGTAGCTGAGCTAAATCTAGATGCACTAGGAAAGTGGATACTACCTACATAGTTCTATGGACACAAGATCCACTGTGAAATTTAGGCCAAATTAGTTCTCCTAGGATATGGGATAAAATAAAATGAATGAGAAGAAAACATGATTGACATATAGAATAAAATAGGAATGCTGTCACAAATTGGTGAGTGCATAAGAAAAGAGGGGGGTTGAAACTCATAATCATGAAACATCAACACAAAAAATTGTACAAGTGCAAGAGTATGGTTTAGGCTAAAACCACATTAAAAGACAAGAGATGAGTTTCCACTAATGAACTGAATTTATAATTCATAGTGTGTACTGCATCTATGGATTAGAATGATAATGAGCTCATAAAATGGACAAAGCATTGGCAATGGTTACTCTCAAAATGGTGAGAATGCTTAAATAGAAATAACTCATAAAATAATGAGAGTGTGAACTAAGGTTACTCATAAAATGCTAAGATCATTTAAAAAATAAATTGCTTGAAAAATAGTGAGAACATAAGAAAATCCAAGTAGGCATTAGTACATAAAACTTGAATGCATAATGCTCACAACATCAACTAATAAAACAATGAGACTGTATATCTAAGATCAATAAGGATGGGGAAACTAAAGGACCAGTGATTAATTGTGAAATAAATAGGAGTCCAAAAATCTTTAAGGTAAATAAGTGGTCCAAAAATAAAGGAAGGCGGTCAAGCTAACCTAATATACCCGATATATCTACGTGTTACCTACATAGTCTGTGCAGACCTCAGGTTGATGTAGTTCTCCCAAAAATGGGAGGGAAAAGGCCAAAATGGCATAGAAATGAAACTAAATAATTAATATAGTTCATCCCAAAAGTTTTTGATGGCTTTATATCTCTCATGGAAATTCTAAACCTATTTTCATGATTTTGTGATTTTTTAAGGATTTTCCTAGGTCTTTTCAAATGTTTAGGGATTTAAAATGTTTCAAATATTTTTATAATTTTTTATTCATCTCAACTCAATTAATAATCATGAGATACAACTTTAAAAATGGTTAGATTATGGCTTAGGTTACTCATAAAATGGTGAGAGTGTTCAAACTTAAATTTCTCTCAAAATGGCTAGAGCTTGGTAAAGGGGTGATGGAGTTGACCTAAATGTGAATTGAGTGCTGCCTAAATAGTCCTATAAGACCTCAAGTCATTTTATTTCCACCTACATAAAAGACATCTGACTAGGTAGTAATAAGTTTAGGTATTGACAAATGGCAATAATAATGGCAAGGGGATGCAAAAATGCATGGTAAAGGTGTTGGTCCTAATATGCCCAAAGGTAGTTATAATTAGGAAACAATGACAAAGGGTTAGTGGTATTAATTTTCCCATAGGTGGTTATAATTAGTAGCACAAAGTGGGACATTTATTTACCCACATGTAGTTATAATCAGTGGCACTAGTCAAATGTAACAATAAATGAAGGATGTAATTTCTAGGACCATTGTCATACTGCTTTCAAATACAACCAGTCAAACATTTAATTCAAAAATAAATTATAAAACTAAATTTGTCATCAACCAATAAATGTGCTTGAATTACACATGAATTAAAAATAATTCCAAACATGAAAGGTAGGGTCAGGTAAAAAGAATTGGTTGATAAGGGGCTAAGGTATGGTATAACAATATAAGGTATAATATAAAGAATGGGCATAATTTGGCATAACTTAAACAATCATTGTAGATAATAATTTGAGTCCCTTAAGTGTAAAAACATTTGAGGTACATTATCTTCATTGGTGTGTTAAGTTTATCTCCCTCTAGTGTGGGGAGCCTATATGCTCTAGAACTATAATTAGCAATAACTTCATAGGGCCCTAACTAGTTTGGTTGGAACTTTCCTTTTTTTATTAGTTTCAACATTGACATTATTTTGATTTTCCTTTAACACAAGGTCACCAAGCTCAAATTCACAATGATTAACACACTTATTATATTGGACTCTTAGTCTATTCAAATATGCCTGAAGATTATTCAAGGCAGCCATACACTTTCCATCAAGTAAGTATAACTTTTAAAAGTGAGCTACTTTGTAGTCCTCATTATTGATGATGTGATATAATAAAATATGGAGATAAGGCAACTTGACCTTGATAGGAAGAATGAGCCCAATTTTATAAATAAGAGAATAGGGGGTAGCTCCTATTTGAGTATAAAATGTGGTGTAGTATACCCAAAGGGCATAAATAGATTTAAGTACCAATTATGATCAACATCATTAACAATATTTTTTAGAATATTGACAATGGTTTTATTAGAAGCCTCAACTTGGCCATTGCCTTTTAGGTAGTAGGTAATAAATAAATTTTATTTGATGTGGTATTAGGTATGAAGTACTTTCACATAGTTATTTTTGAATGATATACCATTATCAGATATAATGTTAAAAGGGATACCATAATGGAAAATGAGATGGTTGAATATGAACTTGGATATTTTATTACCAATTTTGTAAGTGAGAGAAATGGATTCCACCCATTTCATGAAGTATTTGGTAGTGGTTAGGATATGTTTATGGCTATTAGAAGATTTATTATTGATCTTCCCTATGAGGTTGAGTCCCCACATTGATAATGACCATGGTGTTGTTAATGGTTTGAGTGTTTTGGTTGTAGCATGAATAAAATTATCATGCTTTTGACACTTAACACACCTCTTCACATATTATAATGTGTCTACTTCCATATTTGACTAGTAATAACCAATACATAGTAACTTTTTAGATAAGATTTCCCCATTGTTATGGGCTCCACACACTCATTTATAAACTTACCTCAAAGCTAATCTATATTCTATCGAAGGTAAAAAATGAAGTAGAGTTTCATCATAGATTCTATGATACAAGGTTGGTCTAGGTAAGGTAAAATGAGAGGCTTTGTGGGTGAAGGTTTTTTGTTTATTACAAGATGAGTTGAGAGGCATAATTTTATCTTGAATATAGGTATATATGTCTAAGTACCAAGGAGACATGGGACCAATAATGTCATAGACCATCTTAATGGCTAATTATTCATGTGCTAGCACTAAGAAATGTTCAATAATAAATTGATAATCCCTTGCTTTGTTCATGATCTAAATCATGGAGCCAATATTTTCCATAGCATCAGTTATTCTATTATTGTATTGAGGTATTATTTCAAATTAGATGTTATAAATATACTATTTGAGAGTATTGACCATATCCTTATAGGGTACCAATTCTTATCCTTGGTTTGGTACTAGTCTGTGACCTAATTTTTGATTAATTAAGAATCACCATGCACTAGTAAATGTTGATTTTTCCATTATACTTCTTAATGAAGCCTTGTGATGAGTGCTTCATACTCATACATGTTATTAGTATAGATAAATAAAATATGAAATGAATTGAGAATAAGAACCCCTTATGGCATAAAAAACAATATTCCAACACCTAATCCATGAGCTATAAGTGATCCGTCAAAGTACATCTTCCACTATTTGACCTCAAGAGGTGCTTCTACTTCTTTAATGATCATAATGGCCGCATATAAAAACCTAAATGTAAGAGGTTGAGTATCTTTAAGAGGAGATTTTACAAGATAATATGTTAGTACTTGAACCTTAATGGATTTTTGATTAACATATTTAATTTTAAACTCACTCAATAGCATTATCCATTTCTCTATGCGACCCTGTAAATCTATTTTGAAAAGTAGATACTTGAGAGGATCTAATTTGGTAATAATAATGGTCTTGTTGTTTAGCATATAATGATGCAAATTTTGGGCTATGAACACCAATGTTAAACATGATTTTTTAATTTTTATATAATTGTGCTCATATATGACCAATGCTATACTTATATAATACATGACATACTCTTTACCTTGTTCATTATGTTGTGACAAAAGTACCCCTAGGAAATTTTCATTCATTGATAGGTAAATTAATAATTATTTGTTTAATGTGGGTGGTAATAAAAAAAGTGGATTGGCAAGATATTACTTAAGTTGATCAAATTCTTTTTAACACTCTTAATTTTAGGAAAAAGTAATTTATTCTTCACTAAGTGCATAAATAGATGGTATTTGCTAGCCAAGTATGAGATGAAGCATCATATGGACTGCATCTTGACTTATAAACCATAGATCTACTTTAAAGTAGATGGAGATGATATTTCTATAATGGCTCAAACTTTAGATGGATCAACCTCAATACCCCTATAAGAGACATGAAGCTTAATAATTTTTTAGAAGTTATGCCAAATACATATATCTTTAGATTAAGCTTAATATTGTACTCATAAAGTCTCTCATATATTCTTTATAATATGGTTGGATGATTGACATGGGTCTTTGAATTACCTAGGATGTCATAGACATAGTCCTTAATGATGCCATGCATCATATCATAAAAATTACTATAATGGATATTTGGTATGTGAACCTAGCATTCTTAAGTCTAAAAAACATCACCTGATAGCAAAACATTCCCCACAAAGTAGTGAATGCTATCTTGTGTTGGTCTTATAGTGTTATTATAATATGATTATACCCTAAAAAATCCATCCATGAAATAAAGCATTTCATATCTATTCATTAAGTGGATTATCATGTCAATGTTAGGCAAAGGAAAGTCATCTTCTAGGTAGGCTTTATTGATATCTCTAAAATCAATGAAGATTATGATACCTTCTAGTTTCTTGCTTACTAACACAATATTTGAAATCCAATTTGAATAGTCAATTAGCTTGATATATTTCACATTTAAGAGTTTATCCAACTATTTCTTAACTAGCATAACAATATGAGGATGCATCTTATAACAATTTTGTTTAATAAGTTTGGCATCAGGATGTATAATGAGATGGTGTAAAACCAAGGTAGGGTCTAAACCTAGCATGTCCAAATAATCCCATGCAAATATGTCAACAAATTACCTCAAAATGGTTATAAAAACTTCACATTCCTCCTTAGAGAGAGAGGTGCCTAGTTTGATCAACTTTGGGTCCTTTTGAGTCCTAATGTTAACCTCTGAAATGTCCTCTACAAGAAGTGTAGAACCATCATCTAAAATATTCAACAAGGAGTTAAACCAATTGGCAATGGAAAATTATTATAACTAGATTGGTTCATTTAATTATCCCAAATATGATGAACCAAAATATCCTAATGCTGGAAAAGGCCATAAAATAAATACCTCAAGGCACTCTTGAAAAATATACACAAAAGCTTGCCTTTCCTCAGTACTGATCTCTGATCCATCAATAGGATTTGGGTGTATAGGTCTCTTGTGCTTCATAGGAATATGGGTGAACAACCCTATTTAATGGTACTAAAAACTAGTTTTCACCAAGAGAATTGCCTTTCTCTTTACTTTTACCCTGGTCATAAAGCACCTCAAATAGGTTTTAAATTTTAGACCTCAATGTTTGATTTTATTTTTATTTGTGGCTAGGGAAGTTCACCCACTCTTTGAAGTAGGCAACATGATCTAATCTAATAGAAAATATTTGCTTATGATCTCCAAGAGGAATATGATTCTTCAATCCCATAAATTTTCATATGGTCTCATCATTTTCAAACTCATCTAATGACATTGTTGACTCTTGTTGGTATCAGTATATCAACTATGATCTCTTTCTTGAGATTATATGAAAAATGTTGTACAAACTTATTAGAAATATCATCAAAGTTAGGTACATAATTCGTTAACATTTTCAAAATCCATTCCAAGGCTTGTCCCATTAGATTCCTTGAAAAGAGTAGACACAATTATATGTTGCTATATGCCACTAGCTAGCAAACAATAAAGAATTATTTTAGATGCTCTTTAGGGGTGCCTTTGCATTTATATTTTCAAAATTAGGCAGCTCATAACCCAATGGAAATGGTATTTATAAATATTCCATTTTGAATGGATAATAGTATATTTCATCTAGTTTAATTTTATTTATTTATTTTCTAATATGTATAGTTTGAATTACATCCTTCATTTGTTGCAAATCTTGGGAAAGAAAGTCAGATGGAGTGGCCTGTTACTATTGAGGTTGTGTGGTCCAAGGTGAATTACCTTGACTAAGGTAGACATATTGTGGAATTTTGGTCAAATTGGTCATATGACCAAGTATACATACCTATGTATTAGGATTGTATTCTGGATACATAATAAGTTGATGTTGAAACACATTCTAGTTTAGATTGGATAGATAACCTTGGATGGAAAATTATGGTTTGGTAATGGCATTTCCCTCTGTGGGATGTGTTGGTATTATTGGGTTTGAGAGGGAACTTGAAGCTTACTTGTTGAACCTTGTTATATATAGGGAACACATTTTTGACTTGAAACCTAATATTAGAGGTGTTGAAAGTTGGATCCTTGTTGCACATGTGATACCTATTAGGTGAAAGGAAACTATTGCTTAGTGTCTGATATGTACTATACATAAGACCCTGTTATTGGTTGAACACCTATTGTTATATTGGAACTTGTTATTGGTTAGGCAATTATTGGAACTTATTTTTATTGATCAATTGGAACTTTTTGACCAATATAAACACATTGTGTATTATGAAACATTTATGATTGTTGAGGTATATTGGTATATGATTTTTTGGTAGAACATTCATTATCCACTATTAAGATGGCATAGTGTTTTGCACTTGTTGTGGTGGCAAGTTAGTCTATTGTTATTTTGTTGCCCCCTATTACACACTCAAGGAAGCATATGGTTGAGGAGTGGAGGTTATTTGTTGATTTTGAGAAATAGGCATACCTATCCCCTTGTATTAAAATCCACTCATGGCATTGGTTAGAAGAGTCTATTATGTATTTATCAATGGTAAATTAGACCTACTTTGGTTTAAATTAGAATACACTTGCATATTATCCACAACATTTTAAGTGAGGTCTTTGGTTGGAGTGGCAGTCTCTTTAGTTAAAATAGGGACATTAAACATATCACTAAATAGTGTGATTTTACTAAATGGGTCTATATTTTGGTTTTCATAGGCCAAAACATCTATTTTTTTTCTTTGTTGATGGAGATAGTTCAATAAATGGCATGTTATAAATAACCCTTGCATTAATATTGTGAGCTAGATTGAGGTAGTTTTGGTATACTTGCTATACCTACTCAATTTTTTCATCCACAGGGACTTTTCATTTCATAAGCTTACTTTGGTTCTACTATGGCATTTTGACCAAAGCTTGAGTATGAATTGTTGATGCCTATTTGAACTGTTATATTTGAGGTGTATTACTAGGAGTTATAATCAAACTACTTAAAATTTCATGTGGGAAGTATTTCATAAACTTGGCTCCTACTTTAATATCTCGAATGCTAATTTCATCTTTTTTATCTAACAAATAATGATCAAACAATTATGGGTTTTAACTTGTCTATGTTAGTGTCATAACATAGTAGGGCTCTTTTTATTGGCTTGGTTCAATGATATGTGTCACTTGAACAATATACTATGTCATTTGTTCTTATTCTTGGCCTGGATAAGAAGGTGTAATCACCAAATACTGCACTAATTGGTTCAAAATTTATTCAATGTATGGAATATTATAATATGGATAAGGATCTTTCTCATAAACTACATCATCATATGACTCTTGAACAAAAGGGTCATTGGTAAAAAAGTTCTCATAATATGGATTATATATATTCCTACTACGTGTGTAATGAAGCATGTTCAAATCTATAGCTAGGTATCATGAAAAACAAAGGTCTAAAGGTAAAAAACAATCAAGGTTTAAAAACAACCTTTGGCTCTATAAAATAGGCCCAAAGGGTAAGCTAACTAAACTAGGCAAAGGTAGAATAAAACAAACTTGAAACTGGTCTAATAAATGATACTAAATTTCTCAAAGGTGATTATAATTAGTTTTAAAGGTAACAAAAAAGCTATAAACTCATTTATGGATAGTGTACTAATTTTACCAAAGGCAGTTATAATTAGTGACAAAAGTATATAGACAAGGTAGAATACTTACAAACTATGTCAAAAGGATAATAATGATTTACCCAAAGGTGATTATAATCATTTAACATGCAAAACAAGGTTAGACTTAAAAATGAAGAACTCAAACAAGAACTTGAAAATAAACTAAAATAAGTCAATTGGGTTGGATAAACTCAGTAAAAAACTCATAAAAAATCTAATGTTAAGCTAATTAGCTTAGATGACCTTGATAATTAGCTCACTAAGAGTAAATATTTGATTCAAAAGAGAATATTTGAAAAATAAAACTAATACATTTTAAAAATTAACACAATAAATTTTAAATAGAGCACATGAAAACAACTTGGCTCAAAAGGACACTTAAATAAGGCACAAGACAAACAACAATCATTAGGTTTATACAAAAGGTCTTTAAAATCAAACATGAAGTCAACCCAAGTAACACAGTCCAAACACAAAAGGTATACTACCTAAGCCTAAATTAGATGAGGCTTTGGCATAACCATGATTAATTTAGGAGTTTTACTTTGAAAGGTTGAGTTTCAAATTTAATACAAAAAGAATCATATGTTCTAAGGAAAAAGGGTTAGGCCACAACGGGAAACACAACCGTGTCTTTGAAATAATAGGTATAAAAATGGTTTTAGAACTTGGTTTCAAAGGTGAAAAGTGTTTTGGAATTATTTTGGTAGTGTAATAATGATCCTTCAAAGAAATGATATGACAATGGTTTTGGACTCAAAAATACAAGGCAAATGTTTGAGATGAAACAAGCAGCATAACAATGCCCTGTTTAAGTAAGTGACACACAAATGGTTTTGGAATAAAAATCTAAGGCAAAAGTGTGGCACAAAAAAAGATAGAGTAACACCTATTAGGCTAAATTAGTGTGAAAATGATGTGATGGTTTTTGACTTGTTTTGACTTAACAATACAAACAAATAATTTTAGTCTAAAACACACATGTAAATCAAATAAAATAGAAATAAAAATAATGGATTACCCTATCTTTAAAATTAAAATGGGTGTGCATAAATTCTAACAAAAATTCTATCAATATACCAATGTTTGTGATTAATTAAGTGTTAATCCAAAAATTAAAGTACAGGTGTAGGTAGAGTTTTTACACCCCCTCTATCTCTCAAGTATTGGTACTAACACAAACTTAGAGTGAGGATCACTTAACATTTGGCAAGAAATTATGTGGCAAGTGGGGTTGAATAAAATATACAAGTTTTAAATGCACTAAATGGTCTGAAGTATGGCTAACACAAGGGTGAAATCATGTCATTTGGGTTTATACCTACTTACTTACTATACAAAGGTCTATTCCTTTGCACAATGAATCTATCCATATACTGCTTAGTAGACTTTGATGTTTAGTAAGATCTAACCTTAGTTTTCATTAGGATTAGAGAGGCTAGCCTCTCATCCCCCTAGAAATCCTAGTATCATGTGATCAATTTATATAGCCCACTATGGAGTGGGATTGGTATGAAGCTGGGAGATGAAACCCCAGGTCAATGCACCCATTGAGAACTTGTAAGTAGGAAATGAGCTCCTTCCCATAAGTCAAATGCAAGAAAATAAAATGGAAAGAATTTAAAGGTTATTTTTGGGCCAGCCAACTCATTAGAAGATTGAGGAGAACATATGTGACATTTTTTTTATGATAAGACTAAATAAATAGGGCAATAAACCAAGTGCTTTTAGTCACTCAAGTTACCTATAGGGGACAGGTAGAGAACATATGTGCAATAGTTTCTAATTTGCCACAAATAAATAATGTAAACTATGAGATTTAAAATTAGTTAATAACAAGGAACAAATAAGAAGTGAAAAAAATCTTAATATCTCTAACTAAAGTGTATGTTCTTTTTGGTATCACTAACTCAAGTGTGATTGAAAATTTGACCCCTTAGCCTTGTTTTCACTTGTAAAAAAAATTGAAAATACTAAAATACAAGTGTGATTGGGTTAATTTTAAGAACCAAATAAAAGTGTTTATGAGATTTTAAAATTCTTAGGAATCTCTCTTCACCTTATGTCCTTAAAAAATGTTAGGGGGTGTACTTGTCTCTAAGCCAAAAAGTAAATGAATAAATAACATTCCATTTTGAGCTCTTGGGATTTTTGATAACATAGAGCAAAGCCACCATTTAATAGGTTAAAGTCACCATTTTCTTATAAAAATAGACATAGATAGAATCTTTAGTGAAGTCAACATTAAATAGGGCAAAGCCACCAATTAGATCTAGTGAAGCCATCATTTACAGTGATAAATAAGTGAAGCTAATGAAATCACATGCAATTTTATTTGGTGAAGCCACTGAATCTAGAGAGTGAAGACACCATTTAGTAGGTCAAATATATCATTTTTAAGCTTCCATTTATTCATAAATAAATATCACAAACAAATCACTGGACTAATGAATCCACTATTACAAAGGGCAAAGCCATCGATTATACAAAAAATAGAATGACATTATTTTCAAGGCTAAAAGTCTAAAATTAAAGAATTTAATACATTTTCTAGAAAAATTAAAGGTAACATATCATTCTTCTTGGCCATATAGAATGTGTGGTCCCATTGGTCATGACCTTATTTATCTTAGGAGATCAAAGAGCACACAAATGTTGATTATTTCTTTGTTAGTCAAAATGATAAAAATCCATACACAACAATACACTAGAACTAAACACTCTTGCCTAGGAACTAGGTGGAGCATGACATAATAAAAAAGACTATAAAATAGAGATAAAAATAACACAAGTAATTTACATCCTTTGTCAAATTTTATGCCCACTTTTTGGCATAAGGATGCCCATGCTTGATCTATGACAATTATTCTTCTACCAATGCTTCTCCATGGTGGTAACACTTCTCCAATTGTCACTTATGGCTTGGTATGAATCTTGGCATAAAATGAGAATTATAACACTACTCTTAATGGCTTATTAAAGGTAATCCAATAAAATAACCTTACACACAAAATCTTATTGGCACATGGTGTGGGTACTTGTATATATAGCTCTAAGAAATAACTCTAACCCTAAGGAGGTTAGGTTAAATTCTAATTTTTTTTGAGTCTAAGATAACCTAGGTTGAGTCAAGCTAACCCTAGTTTGAGTCAAAACACTCATGAAATCTTGACACCTCAGTTTCAAATATTTTTGAGGCATGAAAACTCACTTTAGATATTTATGAGGTTGTGACTCATAATTTGGGAATATTTATGAAATAATAAATCACTTTATTAGCTCCTTTGACCTTTGACTTCATATTTGGCTAAAAATTCCTTTTTAGATAAATAAAATTCACTAATTTGATATGGAATTTTTATTTAGGAAAGTTAATTAATATTTAAAATTTAATTAATCTTACTTAGTATTTTTTATCTTTTGGCAATTTTTTTAAATGTCTTTAATAAATATCTTGACAAACCAAGAGTGTCAAATTACTAGGTCATAATTTGACTAGGGTTGAAATTAAACTAGGTTATTGGTGTATATAGGGTAATACATCAAATAAGCATGCCTCACCATGTTTCTAAGCAAATAAATACCTTAAATGGTCAAATTTTGGGGATTTAGGTGATTTAAAGGTTTAAATTACATCATTTTATAGAAATTAAACTGAATCTCGATTTATGTATGAAAGTGGCCAAAATTGGGTATCTACAAGAACATGGAAGCCTAAGTGGAGAAAAAGAGTTTGTAAACTCTTGAATTGAAAAAATCACATTTATAAGTAGTCCAACACATATTTTTTCCAATGAAGACTAAACAAATCATTGAATTCATTATAAATATTAACATGTTTGAATCCCAAATTATAGATGAAGTTGATTGAGAGGAGTTTGAGCTAGATGAAGAAGTGATAAACATGAAAATAAAAAACATATCAAAAAGTATGGTTTAATTTTAAAGGTTGTTTGATATTTATTATCAATGTGAGAAAGAGAAAATAATGCACACTAATGGTATGTCACACAAGCATTACAATCTAGGTAATGTTAGTGACTCAAAAGTTGTGCTTTTAGGTAGAAATTACACTGAAGGTAAAAAATATAGAATTGCACAAGCCTTAAATTTTTTTTGGTAATTATAGCCTAAATATATTATGATTTTAATGTTTTCAATACTTCAATCCTCACTCACACTATCCCTATTAAGCTGGGAGTCAAGTTATTTTGTCAAAGGTAAAGGATCATGAATCCATTCTAGACACTTTTATTTTCAAAGAAGTGCAAAAGATGTTATCAAAAAAGAATTTATTTCTATTAGGCATTCCATGTGGGTGGAAAATATTTTGCTATTTAAAAATAAGAATGAAGAAATATGGTTGTGTGTGGACTTCTAAAACCTAAACTAAGCTTCAAATAAAGATAATCATTGATTACCTTCACTAGATGAATTACTGTAGATAGTCAATGGTTCATAAATGATTCCATTTATAGATATGTATTTTGGTTATAATCATGTGATCAAGACAAAGTTCACAATAAAATTGGGAACATTCACATATAAAAAGATGTCATTAAACCTAATTAATGTAAAGTGATACTTTTTAGCATGCCATTAACACATCAACATTGCATTCAAATATCTAAATTTAAAGTACATTGTTATCTATATGGATGATTTGATAGTGTTATCTAAAAATCAAGAAGACCATGTGAGGGATTTAAGAATGGTTATGCAAAGGTGTAGAGAACATGGAATTTCCCTAAATTTAAAAATGTGCATATTCAGGGTTATTAAAGGAATTTTTCTTGGGTCACATCATTTATGAAAAAGGTATATCCATAGACCTAGATAGAGTGGAGACAATTTTGAAAATTCCATTACCTAGCAAAAAATAAGTTGAATTCATCATTCAAAAATATTAATTTCATGCATAAATTCATCTTAGGTTTCACCAAAATAGGCTGACCATTGGAAAACATGTTAAATAAGGATGTTAAGATTGAGTGGATTGTTGAAGCACAATTGTTTTTTTATTGAAATCAATAAATTAATTTTGAATACTCTAGGGTTGATAAGTCTAAACTATGCACAACCTTTCTACATTTATTCATTCACCTTTGAAGACTTGAGTATTTTTATTCTAACTCAGAGAAAGGAAGTTGGAAATTAGAGATGGGCATCTTTCATGAGTTATTCACTCAAAAATTATGAACTCATGTATTCCACCATTGATAAACAAGTATTTACTTTGATCAAAGCAGTCAAAAAGTTTAGGTAAAGTGTTTGTTGTTAGACTTGACCCTATCACAAAGGCAATGTTGATGCAAAATGAATTAGGCAAATGAAGAGGCAAATGGATGACCATTATTCAATAATTTGAATTTGAGATTTAACCCATGAATATTGTGATGAGGCAAGTGTTAAGTAAAATTATTATTGAAGTTGATTCTCATATAGTCTGCTAGTAGTACACAGTGAAAAAAATCATAAAAGATGAGTAGTATCAATATATAGTTCACTACTTACTGAAAAATGAGTGCTCAAATTACTTGAACTAAACTTGGATAAGATAAATATGTGTAAAGAAAAATAAATTTATGATCAAATCAATAATACTGTATACAAATAATCATGAAGGGATTTACTTAAGGTGCTTAAACAAAGATAAAGTTACTAAAGTACCTAAATATTTCCATGAGAAAAATGGAATTGGCCATGGTTTAAAAAGTACTACATCCCACCAAATTCTTTAAGCATGTTACTACTAGCCATATGTATTCAAGGATGCTCATTCCCATATAAAAAACTACCATGTTTGTCAAGCTATAACACATAGAGAGTGCAACCCTACTATGCCCTTACAACCAGTTATTGAAGTTAGATGTTTTAAAAAATGAGGGATATAATTTTCTAGAACCATAAATGATAATTATTATGTTGGACACAAGTTCATCATCACAATAACCGATTATTTGATCCATTGGACTGAGGCTTAAGCTTTCAATAATTACATGAATGATGTTGTGATAAAATTTCTCAAGGAGCACATCATCACCAAGTTTATAATGTAACTTACTATGGTATGTGATAATGGTCTCACCTTCTCCTCTTTGAAATTTACTAAATGGGCACACAACAACTAGATAATTCTCAAATTCTCATTTAATTATTACCCAAAAGATCATGGTGTTACTGATCATTAAATAAATTTTTTGTAGATGTGATGAAGATCTTTGATAATTTTTTAAGGATTGACACAATATGTTAAAATTTATATTATGGTTTAATGTAACTAGAATTTAATCATCCTTGGGCACTTCCCCATATCACCTCATCTATGGCCAAGATCATGTTTACAAAAAAATAAAATAAAATAAATTCAATTTGTGATTTTTTTTTGTGTGATACAGAAAACATCTACTAGGGCTATGGATACCCAACTATTAGTAGAAAAAGGCCTTGATTAGGATTATATAAATCTCCATTATAGCTATGGATATTAGTGGAATAATGTCCAGGTAATCAATTTAAGGTATAATTCACTATCCCAATGATCGAGGCTATAATAACTAGTCCCTTAAAGTTTCATGAAGTGGGATTGAACTCATATACACATATTGGGTCATGAGATTTAAATCTATCTTATAGCCATTCCATTATCATCATTACCTAAATATATTTATTTTACATGCATTATCTTAGCTAGATATCTTAGGTTTGTAAACACATTTATTTCATTTCAATATACTCAAGAGTATTTATAGTAGAGGCACCATTTTTTATTTCTTACACAACATGTCCTAATTACTTAGGAAATATGTAACCCTCTTTTTGATTTCATTTCTAGTCTTACTTGTAGTCATGGTATATTTGGTCTCAACTCTTTCAAGTTTCCTTTATGGCTCATCTCAGTTCATGTGCTGAACTAGCTCCCAAAAAGCTCTCTATTGTGAGGGACCAAGTTCTTATGGAAAAGTTTCCTATAAAACACTTAGTGAAAAATGGACATTTTATGCCTTCATTTTCCTTTAAAAAATATTACTAAAAGACATAAATAGGTCTAATATAGGTCTTTGATGGTCTTAGTTATAATCAAGCTTCATATCCTTGATTAATTTTATAGGTTCATTCCTTAGATTTTTTTTAACTAGGCCTACAAGCCCAATTAGGTATATGGACAAAATTAGTCATGTTTCTAGTGGAAATAACACTTTAAGTCTTAATTAGGTTAGGATTTGAGTGAGTGATATAGATTTAGTGTTAATCAAAGTAATATCTTTGATTATGTCATTAGGTCTTAGGATAACATGTTAGTAGTGTGGGTTGGGCTTCAAATCCTAAATATGTCTATAAAGGCTCACTCAAACACATCTCTTTATTAATTGAGGTAAATCACATGACTAGGTTGATAGCTCATCCCTTGGGCAATGTAGTGTTACTCAAGCCCGCAAACCCAACTAGGTCTATAAATCCTGAGCTACCCCACCTTTATGTGAATTAGGGGTATAAAACATGATTAAGTATATGACACCCTTCAACAAAATCCCTTTGTTAATCAAGTTTTTGAACATGTTGGGTTTGTATACCCATTTCACTTGGCTTCCTTTACAATTTAGGGATTCAATCCCAAGTATAACTACTAGCTTCCTCTACCTTCATCAATAATGGTAATCAAGGGTCCCAAATTTGATTAGGTTTATGGACCCCTCCCCCAAACTTGTAAAGAAATGCTAATAAAATTTTATGACCCAATTAGGTCATTGAATGCTTCCCAAGTATCATTCAATGTTAATTAAGGTTTTAAAACTTGATTAGTAAATAAATTCAAAATTTTAAAAAAGTGCATCCATGTGATCCCAAAAATTCCAATTAGGTCTACTAGGCAAGTTTTGGATAAATTATTGGTTTTTTGGCCATATCATTTAATCCAAATCTTCATTTCACATGCCATTTATGACACTAGGTTTCTGACTCCATCACAAATGTGATGATGCAATAATTTTTTAGTAAAAGTGTATGGATTAAAATTTATCAACATTCTCATCTTAGGCTTTGTTATAAAGTGATTTTAATGAAAATGTTAACTTATCTTATTTTGATTTTTTAGGTGTTTGAAATCAAAAAATGATGAACATGTTTTAGGAAAATGATGTCAAAAGAGTTAATGGATGGCATTAATGGCTTCAACCATTTTTGGAGGGAAAATGGCCTTCCCATTGGAATTAAGATTTATATATATGGAGGGTTGGTTCATTTGGTTTAGAGGGTTGGTTTATTTATATATATGGAGGGTTGATTCATTTGGAATTAAGATTTGAAGGGTTGGTTCATTTGGTATTTGCACTCAGAGAGATAACTATTCCATTTGATTTCACTTTGTAATACTTTCTATAGTAATTTTATCCCATTTCATGTTTGGATCTATTGTTATTCTATCAAAATTTGTAATCGAATGATCATTATGAGCCCAAACTCATGATTAATGCATATTTTTATTTAATATAAGACTGTGGAGGTTTTGTTCATGATATACACATGTAAATGGTGGTTTTTATCTTCTCTCTCATAGCTAAGTTATCCATAGACTCTTGCATCATATCCATTTATGGTTATGCATACACTATCTAGGTGGGAGATCAATTTCATGTAGTTAATTTGATCAAACATTTTAGAGTTATCTTCTTGGTAACAAGATCTTTCTTTTCTACTTTTCCCTTTATATTTTTCTCTTTTTTATAAATCATTTAGCTAGGGTTAGGATTAAATTTGAATCTAATATGTATTTTCACATTTAAATTTATTGCAATGTTATTCCTTGTCATTGATGCATTATTAAACATTTACATATACATAATGGAATGAATGTTAAAAAATTAGACACATTTTCATTATTTATATCTGAAATGCTAATTTATTTTGGGAAAATTTGTATATTATTAATGTTTTAAAAAACACACATAAAACCCACATCAACAAACTAGATAAAAAGCACATTTTCATATCATATTTTAAAGTTAAAATTCAATTTATATTTCAAACCAGTAGGCCCCTTGAAGTGGAATAGTTTCACATTGACCAACTATGATACCCAATACATCAAGAGCTGATAGATATAGACCTTAGGGAAATTTTTGGATCTCCTTTTAGGAGATCCTTGATGGTTCACATCTTGCCTAGGTTGGTGTGTCAAATGACCCATCAACACATAGGATGACATTAATAAGAACATAGATAAACCCAACCAAAAAATATGAAAGGTATGTAAGCCATAAGTTAGACACACATATCCCTAGACACTCTATAAGCTAAGGGCATAACATACATTCACTCTTCATGATATTTAATTTTGAGGAAAAATCCTTCTCATCACTTTATTTAAATGTGTATATTAATATTTATTTGTGGGACATAAAAGATCCAACTAATTGATCAAGATCAGGGGTAGGAAAACCTTTTATTTATTCAATGATGATGCTAACATGGTTCCACCTTGGTGTTAGAGACATTAACACATTTTTCACCACAACTTATTTTTTTAACATTTCTACAAGAGTAGCCATATTATTAACCATATCCTTTACTATTACACCAAAATCACTCACACTTATAACTTCTTGCATCCTTAAGTACCCAAATTCTCTCTTCAATGTTTGTGACGTAGCCATTTTGACTTGTTCACTACCTTGGTAAGTTTTTTGTAGAGTTTTTAAGGCATCCTTAGTTGTATTTTCACCTAAAATTCTTGGAAATAAACTCTTATATAGATCTATATGAATATGAAATAAAAATTGTGAGTTCTCCTTCTTAGTTTCCTTCTTGGATTATATGTCATTAGCTATAATAGTGGCCCAATCAATTGTCTCTTCATAACTAATTTATAAAACTTCCCATAAGTCTTTTATTGTTAAAAAATTCATCATCTTATGATGCTCCAATAATCATAGTCATTTACACTAATTTATATAATGGGAATAGAGTTAGAGTTTGACATGATAAATTTTTATAGAGATATGAAATAAAAAACTACAACCCAAACCTACCTTTGATACCAAATTGAAGATATTTTAATAAATTAAATATGGATCATTATTTAGAAAATACATAATTTAAATAACAAATAATTCGCAACCAATATGCTAAAACACAACATAAAAAATTTAGATAAACATACTCATATAATTTTTTTTTTGATTCTTCCATTTCTTCTTCACATTATCCTTAATAAAAAATGACCATATACAATATATTTAAAGTTTTTCATGTGAGCATGTTTTTAATAAATAAATAGATTAATCTAAATCTATCTAAAAGATAAAAAAAACTACTTATATGAAAATAAAATAATCTTACCTATAGCCATTGCATGGATTTATTATTCTAAAATTAGCCTAAAGACATGTTAAACAATTGCATGTATTTATCTAGTCTAGAGTTAGCACTCAATAATACTTAACTAAAATTTATAAGGGATTTATGTAAACCATAATTGATTTGTCATTTTTTTATACACAATATATGCATATCATGTTCCACAACTCTTTAGGGAATTGTTAATATACATGTCTTGTTTCAAAATATTTTTATTTATTTTTAATATAATTTATTTTTTGAATGAAGGGGGAAACAACTAGATTGTAATTTTTGCATCTGCTAGTATTGGTGTGAAAATAAATTGACCTTTGCCCAGTTTGGTGTTAAGGGTTGAGGGATATCTATTACAAATTTTATTTCAAAAATTTAGAGGAAATGTAATTGAAATATGTAAAATCAAATTAAACATTTTTTTCAATACTACTTCTAGCATAAGTTAGAATGGGAGCTTTTAAAAATGTTAAATGCCTTAATGAAATGTATCTAGTTTTTTACTTATGTTGTCCTTGATCACTTCAATTTTATTTGACATATAAATTCATTCCCAAAATATCATCTAATAGGCAAAAAACATAGTGATATTTACATATAATGGTATTTTTGATAGTGATATATTGTTTGCTTCTAATTCCTATTGGCAAAGGAACATATTTGCATGCCCATAGAACCTAAAAGGACCATTGCTAGCTATGATTTTATCTTTACATAAAAAATGAATTAAAACATCAAAATTACATTATGATCTGACATCTCCACATGAAAATATTACTTATTATTAGATAAAATTATTAATATACACAAAATGCCAAAATCAACTCATGGGATTGAAAAAGTACAAAGTGAATTAAGGAATATGGAGTGGAAAACCAACTCTAAAAAACCTCAAACTAAAAATAACATGAAATTAAGAAAATATGTGAATATAAATCATGTCTTCTGATTCTTAACCTCACCTCACCATATCTAAACCTTGTTAGGATGTCACTTCCCACTCAATTTTGAAGAAATAGGGTGAATAAAATGAGTACTCATCTATGTGAAAATCATTATATAAGTAAAATCTTTTGCCAAATGTTGATGAAAATCAAACATCTCTTGAAATAAAAGAGACAAGCATCTCAAATCATCATAATCCATGAAGTTTTGGGCAGAGTTATACAAGTATCTAAAGAGGCAAAATAATCACCCCCTAATCTAGTAAGGAGAACTTCTAAATATAAATTGATCCTTGGTTTTAGAATCTGAAGAATAAATGTGACAAATATGATGTGATTAATGAATATGGTGATTTGTTTTTATATAAGCAATGTGAAAAACTCTAAATTATGTCAAAGGAAGACTCAAACAATAAAATAATTGGAGATAGGTGTATCTTGTAGGTTTGAGGATCCCATATTCATAGTGAACATATGTATTTTAGTAATGGTAAATCTTAGAGGGAAGAGGCTAACAAGGTTCTAGCTGATTGGATTGAAGATACACTTTATAGATATCATCTTTGATACACCTATTAATCTATGTTTTGGAAACATTTAGTACATCAATTATAAAATTATTTCGAGAGGGTCCTCGATGTCAATCCCTATAAGTCTTAATAGAGAAGGAGCTCTGACATGCCAATGTAGATATCTAAGATTGGTATAAGCCTTATTTGCATAATGTTTTATGTGAATTTATATATATAGGCCCTTAGTTAAAAATAAGAAAATTAATAATGCATTTATCTTAATATTTTGACATCTTAAATTTATTTGACTGCATAGTAATTTATCTTATTTCTTTTAACTTCATTTACTCTATCATAGGGATCCCTGATCCTATTTTACTTGAATTTGAGTTTTTGTTAGCTTTTAGATGAGTTTGGAATTTATGAATCCTAACTTCAAAAGTTAATGATTGAAAATATTGGTAAATTTTAAGTGATTTTTAAATTTTGTTTTGGGTACATTTCCTTTATGATAATTTGTACTACAATATTGATTATTTTTAGGTCAAATTTTATGCACCACTAGTTCCACAATTAAAATTTGAAAACTCTATATATACAAAGCCCGTTGAAGGAATTTGAGGAAAAACATTCATTGTTAAAAATCTTACATAAAAATTTTGCATTATTCTTAGTTCATAATCCTTTATAAAATATGAAGTTTTATAAGGTCAAATTCTATTTTTTATGCTTGTCTCAAGGTTAGGCCTAAGTAAAATAACATCTAGACTTGTATTTACATGACTTGGCACACACTCACATTGAAAAGAGAACTACATGTTTTTTTATCCCTCTTTAGAGTATGTAAATGTATAAAATTCTTAGGTGGTTGATGAGGATTAGCTATGGTTAGACCAACACAAAATACTAACCCTTTTGTAGGGTTTTATAATCAACAGTGCAAGTGCTAGGGTTTGTAATAATAAAATAAAATAAAAGTTAAAATATAAATGTCTGAAGGTGATTAAATATATAAAAGTAAATTACAAATGTATGCACACATGTTTGATAAAAAATAATCAAACTCTACCTCCTTAGAAAATTTCATCAAACTTAGATAGAACTATCAATCCAAACCCTTCTAGGAATTCTAGACTTGTCTTGTGTAGTAGTAGAAGTGAAAATTTGAATTTAAATAACATATATCTATTACATAGTGCATTTTATTAATATTAACCTAATAAAAACATATAACATGCCTAAAAATAAGCTAATAACTCTATATCCCTTTGATGCTTGATCATTTCTATAATTAGTATGTGTGTTATATCGTAGGTAGCATCCAATATTGTATGATTGTTGTATACATTTTTAAATCTAAATATTCAAGGTTTTAAGCTTATTTATATCATTAATAATAAAAGGTTAAACATATTGGTGGACCTAACATGAATTTGACACAAAATCTTTATTCCAAAATTGTCTGGGAATGTTGAACTCATCATGTGTAGCCATAAAAATGTACTTCTAACTAAACCCAAAGAGCTATTACAGAGCACATTTGATAAATATCAACATCATCAAAAAACAAAATAAGCCCATAAATAAGCTGAGAGCTCTTTATGCCTTAGATGCTTTCTCATTTTTTATAATTATTGTGTGATATTTCGTAAGTAACATCTAGTCTTGTATGATTGTTGTGTATATTGTGCAAACTAAATGCTCAAAATTTTATGATTATTTAATAAAAAATAATGTGAAACATATTGGTAAATCCATTTATTATCTAAAACCTTTGCAAACTTCTCTTAGGGTTTCATCCTTATGTCATTAGGGCTTCATATTTATATATTTAGTTTTGATTTTTAAATTTTATTTCTAAATTCCTCTTCACATGTGGTATCAAGCCTAGGGTTTCCATACTTACAAACCCTAAATCCATATGTTTTATTTACTATTATAGGTAGGCTTTGTGTTTGTGCATCCTTCTACCTTAAGGTTTAGTAACTTTGGGCCAAGAATGAAATGATGATAAAATAACAAGATTTGGTGCAAACTAAAGTTATTACATTAATGAAGAATGAAATATTAATATAATATATAGCTAATAATGTGAATATTCATTTCATATTCTAATAAGATTCTTTAGCTTCCTATAAAGACTATCTATCTACCATTTTAAGAAAAAAACTCTCCTACAATTACTCCAAGGATTAATATTTTAATATTACAATAATACTACATCCCCCTTAATATATAGGGTTTATTGAGAGACAAGCATGCTTTTGAACTTTTAATTTTTTTACATTCCCAACACTTTGGTCAATATGTATGTTAGTTGCTCTGTAGTAGGAGAATGTAATAATTTTACATTACCATCCTTCACGTAATATTGAATTAGATGAAATTTGGTGTTGATGTGATTGATTTGGTCTTTAAAGATTGGATTATTTCCAGTTGGATTTTGGATGTGTTGTAAACCATGAGAGGTGTTGACTAAACTTGTTCATACAAATCTAAAATAACCCTTTTGAGCTAAAAAATTTCTTTGGTTACCTCTAAAGCCTCCATGTATTTTAATAATGTTGAATAAATTATTGACACTAATTACTTCTTTGACTTATAAATGACAAACATTGTTCCCAAATTAATTAAAAACCTTGAGTAGATTTCCCATCTTCAAAATCACCAACATAGTCAAAATTTGAATACATGATTAGTTTGATGTCACCTGACCTAAAGTTTTTGAGCCCAAAATTTTATGTTCCTTTGAGATATCAAAGGACTCTTTTTGCTATGACCTAATGAATTTCTTAGGGTTATTGCATAAATTGAGAAATAAAACCAATAGTGAAATGAATATATAGTCTATTTATGGTCACATATATTAGAATTCTAATGAGACATCTATATTTAGTAGTATCTACTAAATCTATGGTATCTTCTGATATCAATTTTAGATTTTTTCCCATGGGCATATCGAGAGGATTATAGTCTATCATTTTGAACTTGCTTAGAATTTCACCAATCTATTTTTATTAAGTGATGAAGATGTACTTTGGTTTTTAAATCACTTAAATACCCAAATGGTAATTATGATAACCTAGATATATCATTTCAAAGACTTCTATCAACTCTAATTTAAATCTTGCAGTGTATCTCTCATTATTTCCTATGATGAGCATATCATCCACATGCACCACTATAAATAGAATTTTTTGTTAACTATTTTGATAAAAAGAGATTCATCTTCAAACTCAAAATATTTTAAGTTCATGTTCAATAAGAGCTCAATGAGTTTCTCATACCATGCTCTTGGTGATTAAGAAATGTGAGTTCCTCATCCTATGTAACCATAACAATGAAATTTTGATCTAAAACCACATGGAGCTATTATAGATCACATTTGATAGATATCAACATAATTAGAACACAAAATAGGCCCATAAATAAGCTAAGATATCTTTGTGCCTTAGATGCTTACTCATTTTTATTATTAGTATGTATGATATTTCGTAGGTAGCATGCCGTATTTTATCATTATTGTGTAGATTGTGCAACATAAATATTCAAATATTTATGATTATTTAGATTCATTAATAAAATATAAGGTAAAACATATTAGTGAACCCATTTATTATATAAAACCTTTGAAAATCCTAGGTCTTCCCTTAGGGTTTCATCCTTTTGTCACTAGTGCTTCATATTTATGTATTTATATTTGATTTCCAAATTTGATTTTTAAATTTTTATTAACATGTAGTCTTAAGCATAGGGTTTCTATTCTTACACTTTAAATCCATATGTCTGATTTCATATTATAGGTAGGCTTTGTGTTTGTGCTTCTTACTATCTTAGGGTTTGATAAATGTTAGGTTAGGAATAAAATGATAATAAAATAATGAGATTTGGTGAAAACCAAAGTTGTTAAATTAATTAAGAATGAAAGATTAATATAATAGATATCAAAGAATGTGACTATTCATTTCATATTATAAGAAGACTGTTTAAATTCATGCAAAGACTATATATCTACCACTAAAAGAGAAAATATCTCTTACAATTACTCCTAAGATTAACATTTTTATATTAAAAAAATATTACATCCCCCTTAATCTATAGGGGTTATTGGGAGATCATTCATTACTTTAAAATTTAAAATTTTTTCTCTTCCAAATTTTTTGGTTAAGACATATGTTGGTTGCTCTATAGTAGGACAATGTAGAAATTTTAATTTTCCATCCTTCACATAATGTTGAATCAGATGAAATTTGGTGTTTATGTGTTTGATCTGATCATGAAAGACTGAATTCTTTTCCATTTTAATTGTATATTTGTTATTAACCATGAGATGTGGTGATGAAACCTACTATTCTTGTAAATATGAAAAAACTCTTATGAGCCAACAAATTTCTAAGATTACCTTTAAAGCTTCCATACATTTTGCTTTTAGTGAATAAATTATCAACACTAATTGCTTCTTTGACTTCTAGTTGACAACTATTGTTCCCAAATTAATTAAAAATCATGAAGTAAATTTCCCATCTTAAAAATCAGCAATATAGTCAAAATTTTAATATCTAACTCGTTTAAAGTCTACTGCCCTAAATTATTTGAGTGCAAAATTCTATGTTCCTTTGAGATATCTAAGGACTCTTTTTAGTACCACCTAATTATTTTATCTGGAACTATAGTACACAAACTTTGTGCTCTTGGAATTTTAATGAAAAACCTTTGAGGTAAGGCATATTCATTGTCTCATTGAGATCACCATTCAAAAATGTAGCTTTGATGTCCATTTGGTGAAATTTACATCTATTGTGAGTTGCCAAAGCTAATATGATTTGGATGGAAGTCAATTTTTTTGTTGGTGTAAAGGTTTCATCATAGTTTTTGAGAAAATACCTTTGTGACAAGCCTTGCATTATGTTTTTCAAGTGAGACATCTACTTTGTACTTGTTTTGAAAGATCCACCTATATCCAATAGGTTTATAACCATTTGGAGGTTCAACCAATTTCCAATTTCTTTTTTTGACCAATGTATCATACTCATTTCTCATTGTATTTTTCCATGCATCAAGATTTTTAGCTTGTTTGAATGAAGTGGGTTTAGAGTCAAAATCAACATTGAAATATTCTTCAAAAGTGAATTCCAAGTTAAGATTTTATAGATTATCTTGAATTTTATCTAGGAACATGTTTGATTATTATGTAATTATGTGTGCACTTATAGTACCTATTTTTTCAAGATCATTAGGTCTAACATATTTTAATGTTTGTCTAACCCATTTTGGTATCTTTTTCTATGTATCTTCCAAAATCATCAGTACCTCATTTTATAAGTTTTAATTTCCTTTATTTTCTAACATTAGAACATCCTATGATGAAGTTTCACTTTCATCTACATGGGGAACATCATTTTCAATTACAAGATTCAATAGAGATTCAATTATTTTCTAATTGAAATTTCCCCTTCACTATTTAGAACCTCCATATCAACCTCCTTGAAAACATCAAATTTGGTATATTTATTACTTTGATTTAATTATCAATTGAAATTTATTATGTCCTTTGTATTTTATAAAATGATGACATCTCTGATGATGAGATATTTCATGATGTTCTCATCAAATATACTATACCACTTTGAAGACTCTGAGTATCCCAAAAGCATGCATTTATGACTCATGTTCTAATTTATTCATTTTATCCTTTGGAATCAATGCATATCATATATATCTATAAATATGAATATGTCACATTAAATGGAGATGACCACACCTGACCTCATATAGAGTCTTAATCTGTAGGGTCGATTATAGTGACCTATTACAAAGTTTTAATACTATTTGAGTTTATTTTTGCTATGAAATTTAGATTCAACCATATGAAGTACAACATTTCCTAAACCATGTTCATCATAGTTATATTAATATATTCAAATAATTTATTCTATTGAGGAGTTTAAGGGACTAGGAGATGATGATTGGTTCCATTCTACTTGAGATAAATTTCAAACACCTTTGATGTGAATCACCACCATTATTAGTCCTGTGTCCTAATGCTAGATTGGGATTAATTTTCAATCATAGTTATAAAATTTTGAAAAGTTTCGAAGGCCTGTGATTTATTCTTCAAAAAATATATCCAAGTCATTTTGTTAAAGTGATTAATAAACAAAATAAAGTGTTCATGAACACTAGTGGAAATAATTGGTAAAGAACATAGATCAGAGTAAACCAACCATAAATTATTGTTAGATTTCCACTATTATTTTTGAAATGGTTCCCTTTTGTGTCTAACCAACATGTAGGCTTCACACTTTTCATTATTTTTAGGCAAAGTCAACAAGCTTACAACACCATTTATCGACATTGTGTGGATGTTGTCATATTGTGTGATAAAATATATAATGCCAAAGAAGGATTGTTGACATTAATTATTAAATGAGATGAGTGAAGTTACTTTGCATTGAAAACTCACCCTTAATTTTTAGCTTTTTTCCTTCCTCATACTGAGTCATAAAACCTATTTTATCACATTTCCTTATGACTTTCACCTCTCCATTATCTCATAGAATGGATTGGCCTTGTTATAAAATTATCATAAGGGATAAAAAGTTTATTTTAAACTAAGGAAAGTATATTATATTTTATAAAATGAAGTCTAAAAGTCTTAGTGACCTAAGTTATATTAAACCTTTGCCTTGAGGTCACTGACTTATTTTATTTTCCAAAAATACTATACGAAAAATTTCTTAATAAAAATATTCAAAGAAGTCCCTTCATAAATTCATATGTTGTATGGCACCAATGTCTAAAACCAAGCATTATCCCAGGTTAAACTTTGTGAGGAAATACTTGCCTCATCATGAATGGAAAACACACATTCACAAGAAAACTAAGTTGAATCTAGTTTTGAATTTTTATTTTTCTCCTTTTTTATTTTTATTTCTTATAGGATTAAATTTTCTCCCATGATGTTTTGCATTCATGGTTATCATAACTCCCATTCCTTTCACAATGTTTGCAAAAAAAGTGGTGTTTGTCATTTTATTTTTCTTGATGTTAACTATTAATTTTTATATATTTTTCTCCTTTACCTTTATTTTTACCTTTTAATCTATCATTTCCTACATTATTAGAAGAATTTACCTTTTTATTATCATGATAGATGCTTTCTACTATGGACTATGTTTTTATTTTGAAGGTTTTTTCTCTTTAGAACATATTGTCAACCAATTAATCAAATGTGAGAGACTTATGTTAGGTTGTGGAGCTAAAAGCTTCATTGATGCAAACATGGAGGAGGTTGCTGAGTTGTAGAGTAACCAACATCAGTTTGATCAATTGACGTCAGTCATCTTCAGTGTATGCAGTAACCGACATCGATTAGGGGTCGACTGGCATTGATTAGATAGGAACCGATGTCGGCAACCTGTGTGTGTGCACGTTTACATGTGCTTCCAGAACTGGTCTAATTTTAGATAGATAGTCAGTTTACAAGTAAAGACTAATTTTAGTCTTGAGTCTACGTTTCTAATTATTGTAATTGGAAAGTCTAATTATTATTTGTATGGGATCTATTTAAGAGACCCATGGGGTTGTATTGTAATTTGGAGAATCATAAGGAATTGGAGAGGTAAGGATAAGGGTTCTTCCCAAGTGTAAGATCTAGGTCTGCAAGTGTGCAAGACCAGGTTGATCTACAGGTTGTGCAAGATTAGGTAAAAGATCTATGTGGTAAGTAAGATCAGTTGATCTGCATGTGTGTGTGTGTGTGCAAGGTCAAAGGAGATCTATGGGGTAGCAAGGTTAAAGGAGATCTACAACACAACAAGGAGCAAGATCAGGGAGATCTACTTGGAGTACATGGTGTACTCAGTTGGTACTAGAAGTAGGCAATAACGGTTGAGTTGATTGTCACTTACTGGTTGGTATATTGGTAGTATTGTTACTGACTGGTTGAAATAAGAACTCTGTGTTTGAGTTGATTTTGTTTGTAATTAAGAGAGAGAAATCTTGAGGGAGAATTACTAGTATGCCCAAGAGGTGTGGGAAGAGTGTGTCTTAAGCAAGCTCCTAGACAATGGTATTTGAGATTTGATAGGTTTATGACAGAGCATGGCTTTAATAGATGTCAATCTGACCATTGTGTTTATTTTAAGAGATTGGATAATGGTAGATATATTATCCTATTATTGTATGTAGATGATATGCTTGTTACAAGTTCACACATGTAGGATATTACTGAGCTTAAGGTAAAATTAGCTCACACATTTGCCATGAAGAATTTAGGAGCAGCAAAGAAAATCCTTGGTATGAGTATTAAGAGAGACAGGAAAAATCACATTTTGATTTTGTCTTAAGAGGATTATGTGAACAAGGTGTTGGAAAGGTTCAATATGCAAGATGCAAAACTAGTAATCACACCGATGGCTGGACATTTCAAGTTGAGCAAAGAACAGTGTCCTAAATCACATGATGAGGTGGAGTACATGAGTAGAGTTCCATATGCTTCCACATTTGGGAGCTTGATGTATGCAATGGTATGTACTAGACCTAATATTGCCCAAGCAGTGGGAGTTGTCAGCAAGTTCATGGCCAATCCAGGGAAGGAACATTGGAAAGTAGTTCAGTGGATTCTTAGATATCTGAGAGGGACCAGTAGTAGGCATTTATGCTATGGAGGGTCAAACACTTCTCTACATGGGTATGTAGATGCAGATATGGCAGGTGACTTGGATGGCAAGAGAAGCACCACAGGTTATGTGTTCACTATTGGTGGAACAGTGGTTAGCTAGATTTCAAAGTTGCAGAAGGTTGTTGCCTTGTCTACTACAGAGGCAGAATACATTGTAGTCATAGAGGCTAGCAAGGAGATGATATGGATGACTTGATTCATGGAAGAGTTGGGAAAGGAGCAAGAGAGTTGTAGATTATATAGTGATAGTCAAAGTGTAGTTCATTTGGCAAAGAATTCAGCCTTTCATTCAAGAACCAAACATATATAGTTAGGTACCACTTCATTAGATAGGTATTGGAGGATGGTGAGTTGAAGCTGGAAAAGATCCATATAGATAAGAACCCTGTTGATATGTTAACAAAGCCAGTAACAAAGGAGAAGTTGAATCTTCATTCAAATTTTGTTGGTCTTCAAGATTGAGCTTGAAGATGGAGAAACAAGCTAGAGGATGTTGCTGTACAAGTACAGGTGCAACTATTTATCTCTAAGTGGGAGATTGTTGAGGTGTGGAGCTAAAATCTACACCAAATGAGCAAATGCAGAGGTTGCTAGACTACACAATCATTGTCATCAGTCAGGATCAACCGACATCAGTTAGGGATCGACCAGAGGCTATCGACATTGATTATGGATTGGCTGACATTGGTCATATGCAGATAGACAGGGACCAATGTCGGTCACGTATGCATTCTAGAAATCTATTTTTGTGGATGAACAGATTATTTGCATGATAAGTTTAACTGTTAGTGTTGAGTCTACATTTCTATTTTTGGCAGGACTAATTTGAACCTTTGATTAAGAGGTGTATCTAATGGTGGAGAATGCATAGCTCATGATCCCTAATTCTATATAATAGGGATAGATCTTCATAGCTTGTGTATGAGAAAAAAGGGTGAATCAATTCAAGTAGCTGAATTGTGTTTGTAATTGTGAGAGAGAACTCTTGAGGGAAAGAGATCTTTACATCTAAGAGGTGTGGAAGAAAGAGAGATTTCTTCATTGTATTTCCTTCTAGAAGATTTTAATACAAGTTTTCATTATTTCTTGTATCTCTTATTCTTTGCTGATTCTGATCTCTAGTTACTTATTATTCTAGTTTAATTCCGTGTTTAGTTACTTGCACAAAAGTAATCAATTATTTGTAAGATCCTAAAAACTTAAACATATTTATAGATTATAAATACTCTAGAATTAGGTTTAGTATGTAGGAAGAAGATAATTTATGAAGGCGATCATATAAACATCAATTTTTATACTATTTTAATCAACATCATGTTTCAAATTTCAAAATCCAAACTCATGACATCTCTAGTTTTTAACTCAAGATTGAAAAGTTTTAACTAAAAATGTATAAAATCCAATTATGAGTGATAATAATATAGGTCCTTGAATATTTAAAATGTTTCCTAAGGAATGTTTCTCCCTTGTATGTGAGGAAACACCTCTGCATTGACTAAGGCCCTAAAAAAGGCCAACACCTTTGATTTTTTTTGCTTATAGGATGGTATCTCTTTTGATTATTTAGGTTAGGTAGGTTGTTCATCACCATCACAAATTTTTAACTAAAATTAATTGAATATAAGTATGTTATATGTATGCATGTAAATATCACACACTAAACTATGCACTTTACTTCTTGAGGCTTGGCCGAGACAACCGATATAATGGATGGATGATGGATTGAACCATGGATTGGGTTGATTGTTTGGTGGAATAAGACTTATAATGATTAATGATAAGGGATGATAATGATGGAGCCAAAAGAGTTTTAATGCATCACATTTCTCATTAAGTACATCCAACTAAGTGAAAATATAACTCTAATGTCCCTCAGTATTAGTAATGATGAGCAGGAGAATGACCTAATCAATGCTGGGAATGTCAAGGTGGGAATGGTTTTGTTAGATGAATTAAGTAATGTGGTTAAATATATTAAGATTTATATTCCATATCAATTTCATACAAAAATGCAAATGATATATGATGAGGTTAGATGCAAAGAGAATAATGGTGGTGGAGATGATAATTTAGCCCTAGATTATGTTATATTGATGACCTTAGTTTTGGGGGAAGAAAATTATGGGTGGATCAGGGATATTATATTGTTCCTATATTTCATTTAGAGTGTTTAAAATGAGATGAGGGATAGGTATATAATGAAAAACATCAATTCTAAACTCAACACTGATAGCTGATTAGATGTTGATAATAGGACCTAGTGCTCTAACTATGGGAAAAGACCCACCCTATGGAGATATAGACACTAAAGGAGTGTCATACAAGAGGATATGTATAAAAATTTATAATCACAAGATATTACTTTTAAGGTGATTTTTGGTTGGGCTAAAAATAGAAACTCCCAACTTGATCAATATGTAGACCAACTAGAAATAAGAGATGCATTTGTGATATGGTCCTCAATGTGCTAGCTCTTCCACTCAAAAAAATGATTGTAATAACTCCATAACCAAGGATAATAATAAAATAAACATAAAAAATAAATAATATGAGAGGAACAAAACTCCAAACAAAATAATAGTTGATTATGGCTGGTTAGTGAATTGACCACAAAGATCTGGTTGTAAATTTAGTGACACTCCTTATTTGAAATTGTGTAATATAACATGAAAAATGATCAAAGGAAAAGCTTAAAATAAATGGTAATAAGGATGTGGTTATATATATATTTAAATATTTAATCTCTAATTTCAATTTTAGGATCTAAAATTCATCTAAAATTGGAATACTTATAGGAAAGGAATGGAAGTTGCAAGGGTGAGTTTAACTGAGTTGAACTAGGAGTAGAAATTAGGAAAGACTTTAGAATAATTAAAAATATAAGAGGAGTGAACTGGGCTATAATGAAGGTGAAATCAAGGTGACAAGAATAAGAAACACAAATAAACATGCAAAATTCATGAAATCTTGAGTTATAGAAGCTAAATTTGGAACATTTACTAAAGGTGATGGAAGCACCCCTATTTTTTGGGGGAAGTTATGAAACCAAAAGTCTATGTTACACAACCACCACTTCTAAGAGTATAAATATTGAATTATAATACTAAAACACCCTATTAGTGATGATTCCATCATGGTAGTTTGTGAAACCATTATGGAGGTTTTGTAACCTTATGGGTGTTTCTGTAATGGATGATGGTGGTTTCATCATTAGGATGGGTGGTTTTGTCCTCCATGGAAGGTTTTTAAAACAAGATAAAAGAGGCTACCAAATTCAAGCAAAAAGGGGGTTTGAGAGGATCAAGAGAGAGGTAGGGAGGAAAAATAACTAGAATGTGAAGAGAATCTGTATTAAACATAAATTAGGAGATCACTACATCATCATTAGACATTATAATTAAAATGTCACGCCATGAAAATTTTGGGTGTGTACATATTTCCACCCAAGGATGATGCCTTGTCATGAATTGATGAGGGTATAGTCTCGAGTAGTGGCATGTAAAAAGGAAATGTAGGATTAGTAATACTTACCTTACCTTGGTGGTGTAATGAATTTGGTTGAGACTTCATACAACTTATAGACAAAAGACAAGAATCAAGTGAAATTCAAAGAAAAAATAAAATAAACTATGTAATAAAATCATAGACTAGAGTACTTACCATCTATGTAGGTAAGATCATACTACCTAAATCATCCTGTCAGGGGATTGAATCTGGTGGCAAGTCATCATGTACCTATAAAATTATAAAAATGTACTATAAAATATAGAAATACATTAAATAATTAGTTATTATAAATAAAAATCACCAATATGACTTGTCAAACATGATAACGTGCACTAATGAGATATTTTACCAAAATTATAAAATATTTAAATTAGAATGGCTATGTTGGGGGATTATATATTAAAAACTTACTGAAAATAGACTCATTTGAGTAAATGAACTTTATGAGATTTTTAGATCGAGATTGACAGTGATGGATTCAAGTGAGAAAGTAGGCACAATAATGAACACTAAGTGGGGATGGTGAATATACTAGTGGAAGTTGGAGTGGGGCTGGGACATGTAGGTTTTATTAAATTTTCCTCTTTTTCCCTTGTTTTGTAAATTTGGATAAAACTCACTAAAAATATGGATAAATATGAAATTTTTAGTTTTAAAATGTTTGTGGGGGGTATAAAATATGTTTTTTTTCAAATTTTAGTGTTTTAGGTAGGTTTTTGGATTTTTTGGGGAGATGGGGTCAAGCCCTAAACATGGCCAATAAATAAAACCACCATGTTAGGATGGAATAATCAGTTTACATAGATTGATGGCTATGTAGCTACCATGATGGGGTCTAAATCACCAATTTTTGTAGGTAGGGTGGTTAAGAAACTACTACTAAGGTAGTGGTTAAAGAACTACCTATGAAATTTGTGTAACTACCACCTAAAAAAGGAGGTGGTTTTGACAAATGAAAAATAAAAACCCCTCTATACTTGTTTGAAACCTATAATAGGGAAAAAGGGGATAAATCAGGGACTTTTATGGCTATTGGGGACATATATTCACTAGAGTATAACTCAAGATAGGGTTGGATCCCTCATTGCATGGAATTATTGACAATATAAAAATATAATGATTTTATATTGGGCTAGGATTCTATAAGTGCATAGGTGGGGATATTTTCCACTTTAATCAAGATATTGTGCAACTTGATCTCCTACTGGGATCCTAGCCAGGACACTTTCATGTTCCCTTAGGCCCCAAGAGAGTGGACTATAAATCTAGTAGATGTTTATAATATTAGGGGTCTATTGAAGACATGTCGGTTAGTGTCCCTCTTAGAGGCTACTATCAAAGTTGAGGTAGTGTGTTGGGCCAACCATTCTAGTGATGTTGGCATAGATGATGTGGGTTAAAAGTGTAGAGTGAGGCTTTTTGAGATTTAGGAATAAATGATCCCAAATCAATGGAAAGTGATCATTAATATTCTTTCCTCCCAAATGGTGGGGGACAAGGGTACTAACAAGCTAATTTATAGATTGTCCCTAGATCATCTACCATATTAAGGAGAGGGGAGATATATTTTCTTAGGGATAACATATCTTAAATAATACTTATAGAGACTTATATCATGTGGATGGATTGGAAACAATTTATATTAGTCACCTTATGCTCCTTATGAGCTAAGTGTATGAGTGGATGATCCTTTAATAAAAGTGAGTGGTTATTGGGGACATAAGGGCCATCATGACCTTAATATGGATAGATGTGGCACCATTATGAGCTTTACCTTAAGAAATAAAGACATTGAAAATGATAGAATTGATAGTCTTATCCTACCAAGGAATGGTTGGCCAATGGATTTAGGAGGTAGTCTACCTTGTGTCATCTATTAGGGTCAGTGAAGTATATTAAAAATTACTACAAGTTGAGGTACACCTAGTGGATAGGGTGCATCAATATTTTGGCATGACCTACATGGTATTGAGGTCAACATACCTTTATTTTTTGATTATTGGGACCTTTGAGATATTTTAAACCCTAAGACTGAAAACTTGATATGATTAAATCATTATCAAGATTTGAAGATCATCCACTTTAATAAGAATGGCCTATTTACTTGTAATTCTACTTTGAACCTACCCAATGTTGCTAATAATTTGTCCTCATGTATTAAATTTTTAGGTTTTATGGAGCTCTTACCAATGGATCATGCCTATAATTTATAGATTGACTCTGTTCAGGCTTACACTAACCTTTGGTTTGAGAAAGCTCAAACCTGGATTCATATTCTGAAAGCTCCTTCCAAAAAACACTAGCATAAACCCTTCATTCAAATTTACATTTGGTGGGAATACTTAAAATTTTTACTTAAGATTAATTTTATGCCAAGGTTTAATCATGCTTTGTAACATGACCAAACCCTAGCCTAAAACCATGCTTGGTCCCTTTCTATTATTTCCACCCTTTTTATTTCTTTTATTTCTAACCAAGTCTAACTTTTGTATTAGCAGGGTCCTTCTAATTTTTCTAGGCATGGTCCCCTTTGTTACCTATTTAGCCTAAATTCTTAAGTTTAAGACCCCATTAATTTTTATTAAAATGAATGAGACATTAGTATTAATGCTATAGCCTAAGTTCTTATTTTATTCCAAGTCCTGACTTACATGATTTTGACTTTTGTAGATCCAATGGCTCTTTATTCATCATCCCCTTGATCAAATAGATTTAAATAAGCTCAAATATCCTAAAGCCTTCACCCTTCAAACCAATCCCACATCATTAGAAAGATCATGATCAAAGGATTACAGGTGCTCATATAGATGATGATTGAATGAAGTGAGGACAATGTTGAAATGTCAAAAGGCTAAAAGAATCCCATGAGGATGATAAGTGCCATCATCTCAGGGAATCAAATATAATTCAACAACTTGTAGGTCCTCCCTAAGGTTAACAAGGTCAAAAAATTGGTATCCCTATAAAGCCACCATGTGACACTCCCACACATAAAGCTTAATGTTAATAAAACCTTGAACCAATGGTATGCACTCACTCAGATCTTGATCGAATAGAGTGAATTGAATTTTAGATCTATAGAATAAAAGAATTTGATGAGATTAAAATTGACATTTTTATGACCATCATTTGTTGCCCATGAGGTCATCATTGACATCTGTAAGATGTTCACCTTTAAGCCCACCAAACCTAAGGAACTTCATGAGCTTAAATTTGATGTTCTCATGAACATCATTTGATGCATGTGAGGATATCATTGAAATCCATGAGAACATCAAATTCAAGCTCATCTAACCTTTAATCTAGGCAAATGGATGTGTTTCTATCATTCAAATGGTACACTTTGATATCCTACTTTAAAACTTAGCATAAAATATTTTAGTCTAGGTCTATGGCATATTTATTGACATGAAATAAACATAGTTTAAAATATTTTAGCATAAGTTCCTTTATATAACCATGCACTAATTAAATTTTGTACAGCTTATAGGATCAATGGCTCACACTTCATCAAGTCTAGATGATCTAATGGCATGAAATAATTGATGAATATTCATTAGTGCTCCAATAGCCCACAGGCTTGACACATAGTACAATCACATTCAATACATGACTGGTACACAATATAGATCTTAGAAAGCCCTCAAAGGTGTTAAGTGACATAACTATGAGACTAAATGCAAAGATGGCCAATAATAGGCAAGATCCAAAATTGCTATCAATGGCCTATATTGATTCATGGGAAATGATCTAACAACATGAAGCACAAGGAAAATTGTAAATACTAATAGCTAGTGCTTTAAAGGAATTTATGAAAAATGCCATGAAAGTTGCTAGATAGATGCCAAATAAGTACCATACAAGCATAAAATGAAAAAAATAAATATCTTGTGTGCTAAAAAATGCAAATGTATAAATACAAAGGTCAAAATCAAATTTGAGGCATGAATGATCCTAAGTCTAAAAAATCCATCGGCATTAAAGCTTAAGAAGAGCCCCAAACTTGCATAAAATACCCTAAGTTGAACTCAGATTGATCATAGTCAAGCTAAAAAGAGTCCAATTGTGATTTGATCACAAAAGAACTAACCTAGATACTATTTTAAACATAATAGTAAGTAATTCATAGGTTTGGAAGCCATTGTAGCTTAGAGGCAACAATATAACGATGAGCCAAAGTTGTTTTTATCTATAGACAATGAAGGGAGGGTCTTTAAGGACACAAACATAAACATTGTAGCATTGAACATGGGTAATAGGAATTGGTCAAAACTCTTTTAGAAAATTAAAGAGATGCAAGCCATCATAAAGGAGGAACAAAAGATTACCACTATGAGCAGAAGATACTATGACCTAGTGGTAGTCCAAATGGCTAGTCTCTACCTTGTTACCACAAAACTTAAGGTAATCTACTGTATTGACAACCTTGTTCCCATTTTTAAAGATCCTAAAATTGAACAAGGTTGGATTATTCATGAAATGACCTTTAGAATGATTACATACATTTCCCCATTAGCCTTTAAAAGTTATTACCAACTTAAAAAACCCCAAGTAGACTTGCCCACCATCAAGGAATTGACTGACAAGAATGACTTGGACACCATCAATAGGCCATGGTTGCTCCAAGGGAACCATGTGATCTGAGACTCTACTGGTAATATCCTAGTTGCCCAATTTAGAGAGGGGGTTAAGGTAATCATGACTCTATTGAATATAATATCTGGAGCCCCTTCAACCACTTATGTCAATAAGAGTTGGGTATCCTACATCTACTTTATGGTATAGAAATAGCTCATTCCCCTAATTATAGAGATGATCAACATCTATCTAGAATGAAAATTCATGGATATCAAGAAGAAGACCAATACATATTTTTTCATCATATCCTAACTATTGGATGCCTTTCTAGCTTGCACCAAGATTCGTTATATAAAAAATTGGTCACTTTAGGGTAGATTCATATTTTCCCATCACTATTCAAAGCTACACATATTTAAATATAGAAAAAACATCCAATTCATGTATGATTGTGTGTATCCAACCTTGGTAAAAGCCATCATAGGGATCCCTATGCCTAGGTTAAGCCCTCTAGTCAAGAAATATGTGGAGCTAATGGGAGACATATATTTATATCTAGATTATACAATGATCAAAATTGAATGGATTTTTATTTAACCTTACAAGTTGCCTTGTCTATGTTCCCATTAAGTTAGCAGAGCAAGAAATTGCATACCAACTTCTTCATGATGTGGATAGAGAGTTCAAAGATAAGAGGAAAGGCCTCCTCCATCCCTTTCCTTTGACCATTGGTAGAAATAGGATATAAAATTGGGATCAGGTAAATACTATGGCAAGGTATAAGGAATCTTTCAAATTGTAACTTGATGAGCTGAAGTAGTGGGACACTAAGGGCATGGTCTTCATACATTTAAAATTTAATCAATTTCCCAAGCTAGTGTATGAGCACCAACTCAGTGTCCATAATACCTTATATATCGAAGCAAATAATTTTGAATAAATATTGTCTAGGCTTAATGGACATAGCATTAGACTTGAGCATAGATTGACTAGCGATCAAAAGCCCCCTGGAGACATATGGGAAATGGGACCTTTGCAGTACCATTTACTACTTAGACATTCAAGGTCCCCTCAAGAGCAACCACAAATGAAATGGAAACAAACCCAATCAAATATTACATAGGGTCCTATTAAAGAAAACCTAGAAGAAAGACCTAGTGAAGGACCCTCATCCTCAACTCTGCCTCAAAGACCAACATCCCCTATTGAATTCATAGATATGATTGCCTTGGAGCCTAATGAAATAGTGGAAGATGCCCTTACGGTACTTGCTGAGGCATATGGGTTTGATGAATAGGAGGAACATGTTAAATAAGCATAAACCCAAATAGAGGAGGCTAAGAAAGAAAAAGAGAAAGAAGTTACCTTAGATCTAGTCCTAGTGGCACCATTGAGGAAGAGAAAAGTATAAATGACAATAGTCCCAATTAGGCAAAAGAAGCCCAATTTGAATTTCACTCACCCCATGAGTGAAATCAACTTATTCAGTGATGAATACCCCATCCATAAACCAATCATCCTTGATTGGTTCATCTACGAAAAAATGTAGAAAATCCCCACCTAGCACCACTCATGGGCCCTAACCAAGACTATTAATATTGATGTACATGATGATATCAAGCCATGGATAATGGATTTTATGAAGGAGGAGGAAGAGATAATAATAGTGGCTACTATAGAGTCAAATAACAAGCAAATGGAGACTTTAAGAGCTTTAAGCAACACCTAGATGGAGGCTCATAAACCTTCAAAGTATACTAAACCAACTACCACTATGTAATTCAATCCATAGATAACTGTATTGGAGAGGGTGATAACTAGAAAGGCCATGGTGGGGATTGAAGATTTCAAATTTCAAAAGGTTGAGCCATTTATAGGATTAACTCCAATTGGGGGGCAATAGCCTAGTAAACTCCCCAACTATGAAGAAGATGTCAAAAACCTAGCTGAGGCTCATTCAACTTAGGTTAAACTAGGCATCAGAGGTATGAATCAAAGGATATATAGTTTGGAGAAGGAAAAGGATAATTTGGAAATACAAGTTATCTTATCAGTTTTTAAGGCAATGATCAAAATGCTTGATGAATCCTTATTTGACATGTTTGATGCATTGAAAATAATTAAACTAAGGCATAGTGTATTAGTAGAATAAAATATAATGGATAAAGGTTTAATATTCCAATGGCAAGCCTTAGAGGATAATATAATGGGGATAATCAACATTCAGGTTGGAAGATAGATTCCTAGGTTTAAAATAATTGGTTTAGGACATTTGAATATAATTCTAGGAATTGTTATTGACAAAGTTCAAAATCTGAATGCTTGGTCCCATGAACTAGATAGATTCTTGAAGGATGATGAGGAGCCAATGGGGAGAATTGAACATATTTTTAGGACAAAAATTATTGACCCTACATAGCCCAGTATCATAAGCATCATGAAGTATGAGGAATTCAAACACATGGCTACTTTGGTGACATAAGAAATAAAAAGTAAAAGTCAAGGCCAATTTAGGGTAAACAATAGTAGGATCTTGGACATGATCTTCAATGCAAGTGAAAGGATCACTGAGGCCAAGAGCATCAAAGAAGAGATGGCTATAGATTATAGAGAATTGAATAAGCTAGTTGATAGGGAGGAGGAGTGTCTCCTAAAATTCACTATGAACCTAAAGCTAGTCAGTAAGCAACACCAAAAGGCCATGAACATCCTCTATTAATAGTAAATGAGTTCTATATGATATTCTATTTTGGAAAAAAATTGTAACAATTTGAAAATAGAATGTCCCTTTGTAAAGGCATATTCTAGTTTGTTAGCGTATTTGCCTCTAGGTCAGTTTAGTTTATAAAAGCAAATGTATTCTAGAACCTTGTCAAAAAAGATATCTATCCTTATCTTTTATACATTTATATCTTGTAACCTACTGGTATACTACCATGTCCTTCTATAAAATGTAGTACTATCATTTTTTAAAGAGAGCAAATTTTGAGCAAAATTGGTATACTTTGAACAATTAATACAATCAAGGAATTTTATAAAAATTGTCCAAATTTGTTGTGTCAATTGTTAATTTGGATTTTATCTCAATTATTGGTTATAAAGCTTGAATTTGAATGGCTTCATGAATTCTAAATTTTCATATGTGATACAAGGTTTCTAATTTGTGCTTATGCTAAATTAGTTTAAGGATCTTGAATTTTATTCATTTCATTTGTTCTATATTCAGATGTGCTAATGCTATTTGAATTTGGTAACAAATATTTGAAGTAAATCTAGTTCTTACTTGTATGTTTTCATATTATCCTTAGAAATATACCTGGTGTATAGTGAGATCTGAGCTTATGCTATTTTTCATTATATAATAGTTAAATGCATGTTTAATTATAATTGAAACTTTGTCATAATGTTTGAGTTAAGGATTAGTAATCACATATTCTCTTTTTGCCCTACCCTTCTCTTTTGGTTTTTTTTTAACCAAATCACCTTAATATAGATCTCACTATAAATATTCATATAGATTAGTATTTAACATGGAACTCTAATCATAACTCATTAAGATTAGCATAGATACTTCAAAATCCATGAGGACCATAGTGGCTCCCAACCACCAAGTAATATAAATTTATGGAATAGTTAATTTGCTTTACCTCTATTTCACCATAGGTAACTAAATTTCCAAAACCTTCTATTCATGCCATGAATTACTATAATTATAAAATTAAAGTGTTCTTAAACACTAAGAGAACTTATGATACACTTAAAGGCATCAACAAGACAAGCTTATGGTGGTGCTAGAAGGAGGTCATGTGAATTTATTGAATCTTTGCTAGTTTTAGTATGTTTTGATCTAAGATTGGTGTAATATTTACACTTTTATGTAATTATTTGCTCAAAATCATAAAGATCAATGATCTTTGTGGTCTCTTACCCATCTTTGTGGTTCTTTTAGACAAAGATCAAAGATCAAATATCTTTGAGGTTGGATGCTCAATTCTAGTAAAGATAGATTAAGGCCTGAGAATCCATAGGATTTGAGGTTAGAATATATTATTTTGATAAAAATTGTTTATCTTTCATAGATCTAGGTTTATTTGAGCTTAGACTTGTAAATATAGGCCATATTTGCATAATTGGACATTTATTTTAGCTAACTTAGTTGAAATTTGATGCCCTTTATTGTTCTTCATGTAAATCTTTACAAAATTAACTTACTATACAAATATGATCCTTGTTCTTCCTAAATATTAGATTGATACACCAAATTTAAAATAGGATATCAAATATTCAAGATGGAACTACTGAAAATTCAAATAACATCACATTTAGAGACAAGAGAACTTCTACTTGAGCTAGAAGTTCATAGGAGATCTAGACGAGACAAAGGTAGATATAGGCATTCAAAGTCTTTCCTAACTTGACCATTCCAATATATTTCTAAATTCAAGCTTAATCAAGGTATGGATTGGTTGGGAAGTTATCCTATCAATATATAAGGTGAAATTCATGACCTCCCTCACAATCCTAAAAAATATTTTCCAACTTTTAGTCCTAGTGGTATTGTGATAGCAGAAGATCATGTTAAATCATTTAAGGCTACATTAAGATTACTTAATGTAACTAATGAAGATGTAACATGTAGATTATTACCTTTCACATTTAAAGATGATAAATATGAGTGGTTATTAAACCTACCAGATGATTGAATCACCACCTAAGATGAGTTTAATAATATCTTCATTGACTAATTTGTCAAAATAATTAGCCTTTGTGTCTTGTACCATCAATTTACCACCCTAAAAATGGATTCTAATGATCCCATAATATATTTCAATGCAAGGTTCCAAAATATGTATAGTAGAACCATTGACCCTTATAAGCCTAATCAGGCATTGGAATTGGAAATTTATAAAGATGCTCTTGATCCTGTGACCTTTGTATTCATCAAGAGGGCTGTAGGTCCAAGGAACACATTAGATTTATCTTATGCTAAGGATATGATCATTAATGATTATATTCAAGCTCAAGGTAAGATGGACTACTCTATTCCTAATTCCAATCCATAAATGCCTACCCTGAATGCCTTTTCCAATAATAATCAGAATGTGCCTATTCTCAACTAGCTCCCAAATATAAACTAGTTACCTCTAAGACATGATACTCCTACCCAAAATTTAGGGTTCTTAAACTACCATAATAACAATGGATTTAATGCAATTGATCAAATGGCCTTGGTACTAGCCACTGGTACCAATAGCAACCAGGTTCATAATTCAGAGACCCCTAAAAGTGAGAATAAGTAAATTCTAAAAATGGTCCAAAAATTGAGCAGTAACTTCCTTCAAATACAAAAATAGGTTGGTAATACTGGGGAAACTTTTGGTAGGAACTTCTCTCTTCAAATATTCAATAAACCCAATAATAGGTTCAATAATGATGGTTTTCACAATAATAAGAATAATGAACCATCTTCTGAAAAGAAGACTTTGGATATTAATCTCATTAAAATTACTATGCTTGATTATTATAGAGTCCATTTTAATTCCAAACATGGTGAGATTGATTGCATTAAGTTTTTTAAATATTTTGAGGAATTTCAAGAAGAGTTAGACACTTTTGAAGTAGTGCCTAACAAAGATAATGGTGTAGGTACATTAGGATCCAAGCCTATTGACCAAACATTTATGGTGGAGATGTTTGATTTCCCATTTCAAGAAGACAATAAGATAGATGATGTTCTTGAAGAAGTATATGCCTTCTGATAATTCTTGAATAAGACATATCCTCTAAGGAACAAAGAATAGAGGTAGCCTTTGACTACTTCTACTTGTCCAAACAAATTTTGTACACCTCTAGATACCACTCTAGATAATAATCTAGAGCTTCTAAAGGGAAGTACCTCTAAACCTATTACTAACACTTCCAATTCTTCTAATAGGACTAGCTATAACATTGGAGAGGACATGAAGAAAATCAAAGCTAACATCACCTTGCATGAATTGACCTAAATCATAGACCAAAGAGATTTATTACTATAATCTTTGTCAAAGAAATATAGAAAAGTGACCAAGGTTGATAATGTAAATGTAGCCATGTATAAAGCCAAAATAAAGTCTCCACTCTTCTTACTTACAATCAAAATGTTTGGCAAGAACTTGCAAATTTGTTTGCTAGATTCTGGGACCTCTACCAATATTATGCCTTTAAGTGTTTGTAAACATCTTAGCTTGACCCCCATTAAGTTTGATAGGGTTGTCACCTAATTAGATAATTCTATTGCTAAGGTGGTTAGATAATTACTAAATGTCCACCCATAATTAGTTTCTATGCCAAGAGTCCAATAATTTATTGATATCCAATTAGTGGATATCCCTAGTGCATATGGATTGTTGTTAAGTAAAGAGTGGACAAAGGATTTGAATGGATACATGTCCATAGATTATTCAAACCTTTGTATACCTTGTAATGGATTTACAAACCAAATCAAAGTTGAAAGGGAACCAATAATGAAGCACATGATCACCGAATATAATTCTATCAATGAAAGGGTCAACATAATTGACTCAGGCTTAGGGATTTTCACCCTAGAGACTACCAAAGTTAGTGATCCTAAATCTTCTAATGTTGTGCCTAGGCTATGTAATCTATAATTTGATGGGGCCAAGTGTAAGGCTAGATCTAGAGTAGGAATTATCCTAACTAATTCTATTGGTAACAAATATCATGCATCCTATAGGCTCTAGTCTCCATGCACCAATAACCTTGTTGAATATGAGGCCCTCATCCTAGGTTTGTAATTTTATATAAAAAACAAAATCAAAGAACTACTAGTTTATGGTGACTTAGAACTAGTATTCAATCACATAAGAATAAAGTATCAATGCAAGCTATCATACCTCAAGAGGTATAAATTTAGAGTCTAAGATCTTATTGAGTCTTTTGAGGCCTTTAACATTGTAACCATCCTCAGAGAGGAGAAAAAACTAGCTGATGAGCTAGCCTATACTATAGCCAACCTCATTCCTAACCAAGACTCACCCAGCTTCAACATTGAGCTAGTACCTTGTCCTTTGGTCCCTAATAATGTGAGTCATTTTCAAGTCTTTAATGATGATCAATAGATCTTAGATTTCATGATTAGTTCAGGAGCATTTGAAGCTCAAATCATTGTTGAGACTAATGAGACTAAGGGGATGATTGCCTTGGAGAGGCTGTTTGATCAAGACAAGCTAGCTGAAGCTTCAAAGGTTCCCAAGGTAAGTGGGAAGGACTAAAATGCTATTGATCTTGGGCCTCAAGATCAACCCCAACTAGTTAACATTGGAAAATCCTACACTAGTGCTAAAAATAAGAGGGCCAAAGAGCTATTGACCAATTTTTAAGATGTCATAGCTTGGTCTTATGAAGAATTGAAGATTTTTGATCCAAGAGTCATCACACACACTATACCTCTTAAATAAAGTTGTAAACCCTTTATAAAAAATCAAAGGCCTATGAACCCTATCTTAGAACCTATGATCTTTAAAGAGGTCAAGAGGTAATTAGATGCTAGAACTATGTTCCCATCAAGCACTCTATTTGGGTGGCCAATTTGGTACCATTTAGGAAGAATAATGATGAAATTAGACTATGTAATAACTTTATAAATTTAAATAAATCATCTAAAAAGGATAATTATCCTCTTCCCTCTCTTGACCAGGTAATATAAATTATTTTAGGTTCAACCATGATATCTTTTCTTGATGGTTTTTTAGGATACAACCAAGTGTTGGTTGATATGGAAGATAGGATGAAGATAACTTTCAACACTAAGTGGGTCACCTTTTCATACAAGAGAATTCCTTTTGGATTGATAAACATATGAGCCACTTTTCAAAGGGCCATTGACCATGCCTTCTAAGGCTTGATTGGTAAGTGTATTATAATTTACATGGATGATCTAACTATTTTTTCAAAAAATAGGGAAGACCATTTGATGCATTTACAACTTTTATTTGAAAGGTGAAAAAGGTATGGAATCTCTCTAAACCCTAAGAAGAGCATATTTTATGTTACTGAAGGTAAAATTTTGGGCCATGTCATCACTAAGGATGGAATTTCCATAGACCCTAAAAGAGTGGAAGCTATATCTAAGATAAAGCCTCCCAATATTAAAAAAGAATTAAAATCATTATTTGGTAAGATAAAATTTGTAAGAAAGTTTATTTTTAGCTTTGTAGAGATTGTCAAACCATTAAATGACATGTTGAAGAAGGATGCCAAAGTCTAATGGAATGAAGAGTCCAAGATAGCCTTTGAAGGTGTCAAAAGGGCAATCAGTCAAGCTCTAGTATTGATAATTTTTGACTTTTCAAAGGAATTTTACCTCTACTCGTTATCCTCTGATCACACTATTACTACTATGTTAACTCAAAAAATAGAAGGATTTGACCATACAGTTTCTTTTATGAGTACTAATTTAAAAAATGCTAAGTTAAACTATCCTTTGATTAATAAGCAAGCTTTTACATTAGTTAAAGCTATCAAGAAATTTAAGCACTACATTCTTAGGGGGAAGGTGCATGATATTATAATAGAATTAACTACTAAGCTAATGTTAAGCCATTGTGAACTTGTAGATTAAAGAGGTAAATAGATGTCCATTCTCCAAGAGTATGACATAGAAATAAAGACTGCAAAATTGGTAAGGTGTCAAGGTCTGATCCAAATGATTATTAACACTATCCCTAAGCTAAGTATTATGCAAGTAGATGAACAAAGCTTCAAAGCTAATGAGTGGTATGATTCCATGATTCATTTACTAATCAATGGAACTTGTCCTATAGGACTAACCAGGGAGTAGAGAAGATCTTTGAGGCTCAAGGCAGCTCATTACCTCATGAAGAATTAGATCTTGTACCAAAAAAACTTTGAAGGTGTGTACATAAGATGTGTCTCCAAGGAAGAAGCCACTAAAATAGTGAAGACTTTTTATGAGAAGTTAGGAAGTGGGCATCCATTAGGAAGAACCATTACTCACAAAATCCTCATAACTAGCTACTATTGGCCCACCATCTTCAAGGATGCTCATAAGCATGTAAGGTAATTCCATTCATGTTATATATTTAACACTAAGGAGCCAAAGGTAGCAATGCCTTTACAACTAGTCATGATTGACAAACCCTTTGCTCAATAAGGGTTGGAATTTATAGGGGTAATCAACCCCAACTCATTAGAAGGTCACAAGTATGTCCTAACTACCATAGATTATTGCACAAGGTGGTTTGAGGTTGTAGCCACCAAATAAGGTATGACTGAAGAAGTGAACAATTTCTTAGAAGAGAACATATGCACCAGATTTAGAACTCTAGTCTCTTTGGTGTATGACAATGGGTTATAATTCACATCCATAGAGATGATAAAATGGGCATATGATAACAACATAATTATCAAGTTCTCATCTAACCATTAGCCTCAAGGTAATGGAGTGTCTAAATCAATGAATAAAAACTTGATGAAAGCAATTAAGAAGTCTACCATAGACAAGCCTAGAACATGGCATAAGCTTCTCAAGTATGCCCTTTGGGTAGATAGAAAAAGAGTAAAGTAGGCTCTTAAGGCATCCCTTTTCTTGCTAGTATATGGCCAAGAGCCTATATTCCACATCACACTCAAGCTACCAACGTACATGTCTATGCAAGAGTTTATGGAGGAGGATCAATAATTTGTAAACTCAAGGCTACTAGACATTATCCAGATGGAAGATACATGAGAAAAGGCTTTTTAAAATTTTTTTAGACATCAAACCATGATAAATAGGTGGTTTCACAAGAGATCAAAGATCAAGGTGTTCAAACAAGGAGATTTAGTCCTCTTTTAGGACAAAACATCTGAGCCTAAGGGAAAGCATTGCAAGTTAATGCCTCTATGGATTTCCCCCTATAAAATTACATACATGATTGGAGATAACACCTTTAGACTCAAAGACTTACAAGGAGAAGAGTTCACACTACCCACTAATGGGTAGTATCTCAAGCATTACTTCTCTACTTCTCCCCTTGAGGTATTCATGGAGTAATTTGTAAGATGGTTAGACCTAGTGTAGGTAGGCTAGTTAGTTTCCTTCAATTATTTACTTCTTAGCCTTATTTTTACATAAGCATGTACATATTTGATTTATTCTCTTTTTCCTTCTACTTTATTGCTTTTTCTATGTGTTTACTTTTGTTTCCTTGTTCCTTGCTTCCAATAAGTCCCTTGGACAACCCTCAACTCAAAGTTTATTTAGTTTGCTTGAAAATAGAAGGTTCAAGAATGTGGGTATGAACCTTATACATATGCTAACCATGGGTCTAAAATGTGAGCCCAATGTTATGATTTGAAGAAATTGGTAAAGACTAATAGAAGAGTCCAATTGTTCCATGATAGCTTAAACATTGTCTCAACCTAAAATTAGTTTTAAGAATATTTGCATTTGTAGGATGAAAACTTAATCTATTGAGGCACAATCATTATTTCACTTAACAAACATCCTTACCTGGGACAATAGTTAAAACCATAGGTTATTTTTTGAGGATCAAACACTTGACCAAATCCTCAAACCTAGCTACCCTAGTTCCTAACCTTGATGAAAGTATAAAAGATCTCAAAATACAAAAATAAGAATTCAATGCAAAATCAAAAGCTTTCCAAGCATAGGTGATTTTGGTAATCTCCATTGGGGCTATGGATGCCTAGATGGTAGTGGATCAAGGACTTGAAATGAAATAAAGGCATCTCTATTAGGGATATGGATGCTTAGATGGTAGTAGAGCAATGCCCAAGACTTCCCTGAACTAGAAGCATGGTTCTTCATGAATATATAAACATGCTCCAAGTCAAAGTTAATGATTAAAGACATGAAACCTAGAAGTTTCCCCTTGAATCCCATGGAAAACAATAAGTGAAATCAAAGCAAACACACATCATGGTTATGTCTTAATATTTGATCCTAAATTTTCATGTGTAAGGTTTGTTTCAACCATAAACCAATCTAGACAATGACATTGATCAAGTGGAGTGGATGACCCAATTGTTTTTATGAATTAGAGTCTCTAGATTCTAAAAAATTGATATGTTTCCCTCAGAATTAACCATTTTTTGAGGTTAACATACCCCCATTTTTTAACATTGGGACCCTTGAGATACTTTAAACCCTAATACTAAAAAATCAATATGATTAGATCATTATCAAAATTTAAAAATCATCCACTTTGATAATAATGGCCTATTTACTTGTAATTATACTTTGAACCAACTTAATATTAATAATAATTGGTCCTCATGTCTTAAATTTATAAGTATCATGGATCTCTTACTAATGGATCATGCTTAGAGTTTATATATTGACTCTATTCAGGCTTTCACTAGCCTTTAGTTTGATAAAAATTGAACCCAGATTCATATTCTAAAAGATCCTTCCAAAAAACCCTAGCATAAACCCTTGATTTAATTTAATTTTGGTATGAATAGTTTAAATTTTGACTTAAGATTAATTTTATGCCAAGGTTTAATTGTGCTTCATAACATGACCAAACCCTAGCCTAAAACCATGCTTGGTCCCTTTCCATTATTTTCCCCCTTTTCATTTTTTTAATCTCTAACCAAGTCTAACTTTCATATTGGTAGGGTCCTTTAAATTTTTCTAAGCATGGTCCCATTTGTTACCTATTTAGCCTAAATTCTTAAGTATAAGGCCCCATTCATGTTTATCAACATGAATGAGACCTTAATATTAACACTTCAGCCTAAGTTCTTATTTTATCCTCAGTCTTGAATTAAATACTTTTGCTTTTTGTAGATCTAAAGGCTCTGCTTCATCACCCCCTTGATCAAATAGAGTAAAGGAAGCCTATATATCTTAAAACCTTCACCCTTCAAACTAATCCCACATCATCATGATCAACAGTCTGTGTGTGCTCATACAAATGATGATCAAAAGAATCAAGGATAACATTGAAATGTCAAAATGCCAAAGGAGTCCCATGAGGATGACAAGTGTCACAATCTTGAGGACTCAAATAAAAATCAACAACCTAGGGGTCTTCCCTAGGGTCAATAGGGTCAAATCTCAAGATCCTTACAAATCCACCACATGGAATTCTTGTATATGAAGCTTAGTGTTAATAAAACCTTAAACCAATGGCATGCACTCACTTGGATCTTGATCAGATGGATCTCATTTCATCATGGATCTTGATCAGATGGAGTGAATTGAATTTTAGATTTATGGAATAAAAGAATTTTATGAGCTTAAAATTGATGTTTTTGTGATTTTCATTTGATGCTCATGAGGCCATCATTGAAATCTGTGAGATCATCAAATTTAAGCCCATCAAACCTAAAAAACTTCATGAGTTTAAATTTGATGTTTTCATGAACATCATTTGACATCTATGAGGCTATCATTGATGTCCACGAGACCATAAAATTAAAGCTCATATAACCTTTTGTCTAGGTCAATGGATGTGTTTCTATCATTCAAAAGGGCCACTTTGATATCTTACTTTAAAACTTAACATAAAATATTTTAGCCTAAGTCTATGGTATATTTATTAACATGAAATAAACTTAGATTAAAATATTTTATCCTCAGTTCCAATCTATAACCATAAATTGATTAAATTTTATGCATCTTATAAGATCAATGACTCATAATTCATCAAGTCTAGATGATCCAATGACATGAAATCATTGATGACTATTCAACATAACTCTAAGAGCCTAAAATCTTAACACATGGTAGATGCATGTTTAATATATGACTAGTACATAATATAAATCTCATAAATCTCACAAAGGTACCAAGTGGCACAACCATGAGGCTTGATGTAAAGATGGATAATAACATGGGATATCCTGGATCATGATTAAAGGCTTGCATTAATTCATGGGAAATGATCTGACAACATGAAGCAAAAGGAAAATTTTAAATACCAATGGCTAGTGCTGTAGATTCATTTATGAAAAATGCCATGAAAGTTGTTAGATAGATACCAAATAAGCACCATGCAAGCACAAAATGACAAAAATGAAGATCTTATGTGCTCAAAAATACAAATGTATAAAGGTAAAGGTCAAAATCAAATCTAAGTCATGAATGAGCCTAAGTATGAATAAGACATCACCATTAAAGCTTCATAAGAGCCCCAAATTTGTAGAAAATACCCTAAGTTAAACTTGGATTGATCACAGTCTAGCTAAAAAGAGTCCAATTATGATTTGAGCACAAATGAAATAAACTAGAGACCATTTTCAATAGAGTAGTAAGCAATTCATAGGTTTGGAAGCAATGGTAGCTCAGAGGCAATAATACAGGGATGAGATAGAGTTGTATTTATCTATAGATAATGAAGGGAGGGTCTTCAAGGACACTTAAATAGACACTAAAACATTGAAAATGGGTAATAGGAACTAGTCTAAACTAATTTGGACCATTGAAGAGATGTAGGTCATTATAAAGGAGGAACAAAATATTACCACCGTGACCAAAAGATACTATAACCTAGTGGTAGTCTAAATGGCTAGTTTGAGATGTAGGCCATCCCAAACTAGGAACAAAAGATTACCACCATGAGCAGAAGATACTAGGACCTAGTGGTAGTCCAAATGGCCAATCTCTACATTTACCACCAAAACTAAGGTAATCCACTGTATTGACATCCTTGATCCCATTTTTAAAGACTGTATAATTAAACAAGGTTAGATTATTCATGAAAATACCTTTAAAAGAATTGTATACATTTACCCATTAGCCTTTGAAAGTTATTATAAACTTTGGAAACCCCAAGTAGACTTTCCCACCATCAAGGAATGTATTGGTAAGAATGACTTGGATACCATCCCTAGGCCATAGCTACTCTAAGGGAACCATGTGATCTGAGACCCTGTTGGCAATATCCTAGTTTCCCTATTTAGAGAGGGGGTTAGGGTAATCATGAATATATTGAATAGAATATATGGATCCCCTTCAACCACTTATGCCAATAAGAGTTGGGTTTCTTACATCTACTTTATGGTAGAGAAAGAGCTCACTCCCCTAATCGAAGAGATGATAAATATCTATCTAGAATGATAATTCATGGTCATCAAGAAGAAGACTAGTACATATTTATTCATAATGCCCTATCTATTTGATGCCTTTCTATCCTCCATTAAGATCCCCTATATCAAAAACTAGTCACTTGAGGTTAAATTCATAGTTTTATATCACTATTCAAAGCTACACATATTCAAATACAAGCAAAACATCCAATTCATCTATGACTATGTGTATCTAGCCTTGGTAGAAGTCATCATAGGGATCCTTATGCCCAGGGTAATCCCTCTAGTCAAGAAATATGTGGAACTTATAGGAGACATCTGGTTGTATCTAGATTGTATAGTGATCAAAATTGAAGGGTTTTGATTCAACCTTCCAAGTTGCCTGTCTATGTTCCCATCAAGTTGGTAGAGCAAGAAATTACATACCAAATTGATCATGGTATGGATAGAGTGTGAAAAGACAAGATGAAAGGCCTCTTTCATCCCTTTCCTTTGAACATTGGTAGAACTATGCTATATAATTAGCATCCGGTAAATACTATGGATAGGCATAGGGAATCTTTCAAATTGAAATTTGATGAGCTGAAGTAGTGGGACCCTAAGGGCATGGTCTCCATACATTAAATCTAAGAAATTACCCAAGATAGTATATAAGCACCAACTCAATGTTTATGACACATTATATATCAAAGAAAATAATTTTGAATAAATATTGGCTAGGCTCAAGGGACATAACATTACACTTGAACATAGATTTATTAGTGATCAGAAGCCACCTAGAGACATATGGAAAATTGGACCTTTACATTTGCTATAAGATCAACCAAAAATGGAAGGGAAACAACCATAATCATAGATTACATAGGGTCCTATCAAGGAAAATCTAGAAGAAATACTTAGTGAGGGACCCTCATCCTCAGCCCTACCTCAAAGACTAGCATGCCCCATTGAATTGTTGGACATGATTTCCCTAGAGCCTAATGAGATAGTGGAAGATGCCTTCAAGGTCCTTGCTAAGGCATATGGGTCTGATGAAGAGGAAGAACATGTTGAAGAAGCACAAGCCCAAACAAAGGAGGCTAAGAAAGAAAAAGGGAAAGAAGCTACCCTGAATCTAGTCCTAGTGGCACCATTGAGGAAGAGAAAAGTAGAATTAGCAATAGTCCCAATTAAGAAAAAGAATCCCAAGTTGAATTTCACTCACCCCATGAGTGAAATCAAGATGAATACCCCATCCATAGACCAATCATCCTTGATTAGTTCATCTATGGAAAAATGCAAAAAATCCCCACCTAGCACCACTCATGGGTCCTGACCAAGACTGTTAATATTTATGTACATGATGATATCAATCCATAGATAAGGGATTTGATGAAGGAGGAAGAGATAAGAATAGTGGCTACTGAAGAGTTAGATTACAAGAAAATAGAGGCTCCAAGAGCTTCAAGAAACACCTAGGTGGAGGATCTTGAACCTCTAAAGTACACTAAACTAACTACCACTATGTAATTCAATCCATAGATAACTATATTAGAGATGGTGAAAAATAGAGAGGCCATGGTGGGGACTAAAGAGTTCACATTTCAAAAGGTTGAGCCATTTTTAGGCTTAACTCTAGTTGGGGGTAGCAGCTTAGTGAACTCCCCATCCATGAAGAAGATGTTGAAAGCCTAGCTGAGGCTCATTTAGCTCAAGTCAAAGTAGGCATCAAAGGTATGAATCAAAGGATATAATTTGGAGAAGGAAAAGGATAATTTGAAAACACAAGCTATCTTATCAGTGCCTAAGGTAATGATCAAAATGCTTGATGAGTCCTTCTTTGACATGTTTGATTCATTAAAAATAATGAAGCTAAGGCAGAGTGCATTGGCACAAAAATATACATTAGCTAAAGGTCTAATATCATAATGACAAGCCTCAGAGGATAAGATAATAGGGCTAATCAACATTTAGGTTAGAAGGTAGATTCTTGGGTTTAAAATAATTAGTTTGGGACATGTAAATGCAATTATAGGAATTATTGTGGACAAAGTCTATAATTTGAATGCTTGGTCCTAAGAATTGGATAGACTCCTGAAGGATGATGAGGAGTTAATAGGGAGGATTGAATAGATAGGACCTAGGCTCTTTGATACCAACTGTTAGGATCCTATTGCTGAGCACACATGATTACCTTTGTATAAGCAACTAAACACGGAATAAATAAGTAGCTAAAAATATGAAACAACACAGAATATGAAGAGTATTAATACTCATTCAAAATAAAATACAATAAAGAAGATGCCACACTTCTTCTTCCCACACCTCTAGAGCTCCCACACTTCTAGGGCTCACCAATAATTCTCCTTCAATAGTTCACTCTCTCAATTATGGTCACAACAATCAACTCAAACACAGAGTTGTTGTTCACCTCCACCAGTCAGTAACAACACTGCCAATACACCAAGTACACAACTGTACTCAAGGTAGATCTCCATTCTCTTGCAACAACTAAATCACCAGACCTTATTACCACGTAGATGTGAAGAACCCTTGTCCTTGCCTCAAAGTCCTTACTTTAACCAGTACCCCAGTGGATCCTACCAGAACTAGCAACTCTCCCTAATCATACACACTTGAACTAGGAGGAGCTAATCCCTACTCTCTTCTACAAGCCCTCTCATCTAACACTCTTGCTCTCTCTCTTTTGAAGGAGCTAATCTTTGCTCTCTCAACTAGTAAATTTTACAATACAACCCATGAGTCTATTATATAGATCATGCAAACAATAATTAGACTTTCTTAATGGCAGCTCCAAGACTAAAATAAGTCTTTACATGCAAATTGACTGTCCAAAAATAGACTAGTTCTCAAGCTGCATGCAAATTCATGCACACATAGGTTGCCGATGTCGGTGACCAATGTCAGCTGACCCATAACCGAAGTCGGTTGCTCTACACTATAATATGACTGACATTAGTTGATCATACCGAATCGGTTGCCCTATTGCTCTGAAACTCAGTAACCTTAGCAACCTTAGCAACCTCCTCCATGGATTTGCATCAGTGAAGCTTTTAGCTACATAACCTAACAATCTCCCACTTGGAGATAAACAGACACCTGTACCTAGTTTCCTAGCTTGTATCCCTCTTCAAGCTCAATCTTGAAGACTAACCACCACACAACCTGTGGTGTACCTCCTGTCATCTAAGTAACCTGCCACATCTGAACCTACAAACCTATGTAGTGAAAATAACATGAATCCTTACTGCTGGTCCCTCTCAATTACCTAAGAACCCACTAAAATGCTTTCCAGTGCTTCTTCCCTAAATTGGCTCTAAACTCTCTGACAACTCCCACTGCTTGGGAAAACTCAAGTCTACACTTGACCTCATGACTTTTGACTCTGTTCTATGCTCAGCTTGAAGCCCTCAGTGTGCTTACATCCTACAAATTAACCCTCACTAACACCTCCTTCACATCAGCTCCCTCTGGAGACAAAATCAACCTATGATCTTCCATGTCTCTTATGCCAAAGAATTTTGCTACTCCCAAATTCTTCATGTACCTCTGAACTAACTTTACCTTTAGCTCAAAAACTCCCAACATGTGTGACCCTATAACAAGCAACCACACCACATATAGTAATAGGATAATGTTGTGACCATTATCCAACCTGGTAAAGAAAACACAATGGTTACATTGACCTTGACCAAAGCCATGCTTAGTCATACACCTGTCAAACTTGTACCACTATCTTGTAGCCTGCTCAAGACCATATACCCTGGCCTTCTGTCTCACGTGTCCATCCACTCTCTTCTCTAACTTGGGAATCCATTCATCTGTCAGTGCTTTTATCCTAGCTAGCAACTCTACCAAAACTCCTGCTTGGTTCTCTTCTAAAGAATTCATGCCATGCTCCCACTAGGATTCTACCTGCATTGCCTCTTCACATCTTCCTAGTTCTTAACTCAATTAATATAAAGAAGGTGAACAATGAATATGAGGTTCACTTACCCTTTTAGTCCTCCACATGGGCATTTGAGAATAGCTTGCTATCTACCCATCTATTTCAGTGATCGATCTCGACCATCTCCCAATCTACAACTGACCGACGTCGGTTCCCTACGACTGACCCTGAATGCCGATGTTGGTTTCCCTTGACTGACGTTGATCTAGACGTACCTGTCACCACTAACTCTACTATTCTGCACATGACCAATGTTGATACTTATTTATTTGACATCAATTTCTCCTAACCAATGTCGGTAACTGTGTTCTCTTGTGAGTGATGACTTTTTACCCGTGAGCTCACCTTGGATCAAAACCCTGTCCAAATCAACACAGCCCTGCTCAGAATAATTCAGTCCCCTCAACTGATCTCTATCCATCATCTCTTCCATGAATACCAAGGCTTTCTAGTTCTTAAGTTTATCAAGACAGTTTTCCACTTAAGAACATGCATTCCCTTCTTACATATGTGACCAAGCCTATCTCTGCAATAGAAGGTGAATGAATAATATAAGTAGATAGACAAAAGATACCTACTTTCTTACCACTATCTAATTCAAGTGCATCCACTGTGAGATTTACTGTGCATCTCTCATCACCCAACTTTTCTGAAGAAATTAGACTCAAAACATTGGGTCTTGCAACATCCTCCAACACCCGTGTGTTACCTGTCTACAATTTTAGCTTCACTTCCCCTTTGCCAATAATCTGACAAGGCTCACCAGCCCCTAAATAAATCTCTCCAAAGTCTCTCTGGACATACTCATGAAAAGATGCTCTATTTTAGGCTGCATGGAAAGAGGTAACAGAATCTATAAACCAAGATTCTACTTTATCCAGAGCATCCTATGCAATAACACCTACAACATCTGCTTCTTCATTTCTTTCATGTTGATCTTCTACCAACCAACAATCTTTCTTTACTTGCTCTTTCTTTCCAAAACAGTAATTGACCATTTGTGTATTCAATTTCTCCATTCGAGCTTACTTTCTTCTACCAAACTCCCACTCAATTTGATGATGACCTATAATCAACAAAACACTTAACACGCTTTGACCACCTGTTAGCTAACCACCCTCTGATACCAACTTGTTAAGATTTGTACCAACCTGGTCCACCTGCTAATATCATAATAAGACCTAGGCCTCACAAGGATAAGATCAGGAATTCTCCACTAAGAGCACACATGCCTTTGTATAAGTAACTAATCTAAATATTTAGAAATATGAAACAACACAGAATATAGAAGGAAGAAAATAAAATAAAGATTTCTTCCCACACCTCTAAAGGGGCTCACCAGTAATTCTTCTTCAATAACTAATTAAGATTTCAAACATAGAGGTTATTCACCTCCACCAGTAAATGCCAGTAATTACTACTCCAAGTAGATCTCCCTGCTCTTGCAACAACTTATCACTAGTTACTTACCACGTAGATATCACACCCTGAGAACCCTTGTCCTAGTCCTTATGATTATTCAACCAGAAATGGATCTTTACCAGAACTTGCACAACTTACAACTCTCCTTGATCATACACACTCAGCACCCCTTTGGATAGGATTTACTGCCCTCTTGGCTATTTAGGAAGGAGCTAATCTTTGCTCTCTCACACTGTAAAATTTTACAATACAGCCCATGAGTTAATGATCTCATGGACTTTCTTAATTGCAATAATTAGAAATGTAGCTTGTCTTTAATGCAGACTGTTAGACTTTGAGCCATGCAAACGCATTCGATGTCATTGACCTTGGACCCATAACCGACTCAGTTGCTTTACACTATAATATGACTGACATCAGTTGAAGGGTTGAGGAACCTTCAACAACCTCCTCCAATCAGTGAAGCTTTTAGCTACATAACCTAATGAATAGGTTCTTTGGATAATTCTCATTGACCTTGCACAAACCACTACCCTAGGCATCATGAAGGTTGAGGAATTCAAAGAAAGGGCTAATTTTGTAACATAAGAAGTAAAAATTAAAAGTCAAGGCTAGTTTGGGGCAGATAATAGTAAGATCCTAGACATGATCTTCAATACAGGTGAAAGGATCACTGAGGCCAAGAACATAAAATAAGCCATGGATAGAATGACATATAATTAAATGATATAGTTGATATGGAGGAGGAGTGTCTTTTAAAATTGGATGTGGACCTAGAACTAGTTAGTAAGCAGAACCAAAAGGCCATGAACATCCTCCAACAACAAAAAGTGAGTTCTCCAACGTAGGGCCCAAAAACCAATTAGTTGAATGATACTCTATTTTGTAAAAACTTTGTAACATTTTGAAAATGAAATATCCATTTGTAAAAGAATATGCTAGTCTTTTAGTGTATTTTCCTTTAGGTCAGTTTAGTTTATAAAAGTAAATGTATTCTAGAACCTTGTCAAAAATGATAGCTATCCTTATCTTTTGTACATTTGTATCTTTTAACTAATCGGTATACTACCTTGTCCTTCTATAAAAGGAAGTACTACCATTTTGTAAAGAGGGAATTTTGAGCAAAATTAGTATACTATGAGAAATTAATACAATCAAGGAATACTGTAAAGATTATCCAAATTTGTTGTGTCAACTGTTAATTTGAATTTTCTCTCAATTATTGGTTTTAAAGCTCAAATTTCAATGGTTTCATGAATTCTAAAATGCATCTATGATATAGGGTTGCTAATTTGTGCTTATGCTAGATTAGTTAAAGGATCTTGAATTTACTTCATTTTATTTATTCTATATTTAGATGTGCTAATGCTATTTGAATTTGGTAATAAATCTTTAAAGTAAATCCAGTTCTTACTTTTATGTTTTCATATTATCCTTAGAAATTTTTTGGTGTATGGTGAGATCTGAGCTTATGCTATTTTGCATTATATACTGGTTAAATGCATGTTTAATTGTAATTAAAACTTTGTCATAATGTTTGAGTCAAAGATCAACAATCACATATTCTCTTTCTACCCTACCCTTCTCTTTTGCTTCTTTTTTAACCAAATCACTTTAGTATAGATCTTATTATAGATATTCATCTAGATTAGTATTTAGCATGGAACTCTAATCACAACTCATTAAGATCAGCATAGATACTTCAAAATCCATGAGGACCATAGTGGCTCCCAACCACCAAGTAATATAAATTTATGGAATAGTTAATCTACTTTGCCTCTATTTTACCACAAGTAAATAAATTACCAAAACTTGATATTCATACCATGAATTCCTATAATTCTAAAATGAGAAGTGTTATTAAACACTAAGAACACCTATGATAAACTTAGAGGCATCAACACATAGATAACCTTTCCATACTAGCAATGGTGGATAGAGGTGTGTGAGAGGCATGGGTAGGAAGATTACGTAGAACCCACTTGTATGATGGGTGCCCATGACCTAAGTGGTTAATCTAGGAGTTACATAGGGTGGAAAAAGACCTAATAGAATAACAACATGTGACTCCCCCCACCACTATAATAGGACCCTGCTCAGTAGTAATAATAGGTAGGCAAAGATGAATAGGGTACAAAGAATATTGAGCTATATGAGGACCTTGATGTGGATGAGGATGAGGTTATTGAATAAAAATATGATATATATTAGCATGAGGATGACCTAAGTAAATTTTTAATTTATGTATTTCTACTTACTACTTATATTTCACTTTTTACCGATTACTCAATTGATTTACCACTTTTGATTTATATACTACCAGATATGACATTAAATGTTATAATTTGTGATTATGGATACCTTAAAAATATGGAGGACCATGTTTTTGGACACCCTGATCAAATTTTTTTAGCTGGGCACTAACATGACTAGAGATGAGCTACTAGTAGATTTTGGATTGCTTGTTAGGATAGGTCAATATACTAATGTCTTAGCTCTATCCTACCATGGATCTATGATGATAACTATAATAAGTGTGGATAATAATTATATATATGTGATATCAAAGAGAGTATAGGCTTAGGTGGACACATTGATATCTATATGAGATCGATATTCTTCTAGATGATGGATAGGAGACATGACCTCATAGGGAGGTGCTAGTAAGAGGTGAGATAGGAGCCCTCAATTTAGAAAGATAGTTTCTTGGGGTGGCTCTAGTAAGAGATACCATAGGATAAATAATACCTATCACTCTACTACATCATAACCATCTCAAAGGAGGAGGATTGGATCTTGAGCTATTATACATATCGATACATATTATACACTCTTCATTTTAATTTTTGAGATATTGAAACACATTGGATTTATACGGAGGTGATTGCATTGGATACTCTTGTAAAAACTCAAAAATTATTATGATATATTAAGATATTTTGGTTTAATTTTTAGTGACTCATCATTATGTGTTTTGGGCTTTAATTTCCATGTTTGATTCTTAGTTTATGCACTTTAGATGGCTAGGCATGTGATGATATACCATTTATATCTATGTTTTTTTGATAAAATGTTATGGATAATGCTTATATATGTAAAAAAAATGTATGAAAATGATTTAATATGTTGGATATATATATGAAAATATTAATGCACTAAAAAACATTTTGTAGGTGATGACCAAGTCATTTTGTTATACATAACATATGACTTCTAATTTATAATAGGGGAATGAATAGGGATATGGGATAAATGCGAGATGATAAAATATGAAAATCATGAATCAAAATTTAAAGAGAAAATGGAGATGACCTTATCCTTATGCATAAATGGGTAATTACTTCTTAAAAATACTAACTTTATTACCTTCACTTAGAGATAACTAGCCCTAATAAAATTGATGTATGGGATAAAGTTACCTTTTTTAGCATAGGCATGTAGACAATATTTATGAAGAAATTTTTATTTAGACACATTTTTATTTAATATTGATTTTGAATTTATCTTTTAGTTTTCTTTGTGAGTCCCTACACTTAGTATCATATGACTAGGAAGTCACATGGGCTCATCACCAAAGGCTAGATGTAGGCAAGTAAAGGCACCTATCCCCAATGCTAACCCCATACAATAGTAAGATGTGAGGGATGAATAGTGAAGGTTAAAAAGGGAGAGAGATATATGATTTAATTTTTATGTTTCATAAGATTTTGATAATATATTTTTTTAAATTTATTTGCAAGGCCTTGACCCCCAAATATTGGCCCCATGCAACTAGTGAGATGTAAGGGCTCTTCATTGATGAACACAATACATGATTAAAGTTACCTATTTTTGAGCATGATAATGTTATTATTTATAAGGAACCATAATAATAGACTCTATCATGGACAATATTCTATACTAGGCTATAGGATAACAGTTTCTAAGTTTTACAAGATGATATAGGGAAAAGAGGTGTACTTTATTCATAAAAACTAAGGAAATAAATAATGTAATGTTGATTTTTAAGATATTTTTTCTATGGGATAATAGGTTAATGTTAAAAATATAATTATATGATATGATGCATTTTTAAAGTTTCATGTTGTGTAAACTAACAACTAAGTAATCATTAAACACAACATCTGATATGCAAATAAACATATAAACTATGGACAAATGTAACAAAATGAGGGTAATGTGGCATGAAAGAAATAAATAAATATTTTTTTAGGTTAAAATAATTCATATATTAATATAAATCCTTTCCCTTTAATGTGAAAAATTGATAAGCTCCATTATTGAAATCTTTAATCACTAGGTAAGGACCTAACCAGTTGGGTCTAAACTTATGACCTTTTCCTTTATTCTTGTAAATGTGGTTATTAAGCCTAATGAAAATGTATCCTAAATGTATCAATAAATAATGGACATTTTAATTATATTTTCTATCCATTTTATCTACATATGTGACATGGTTCTATAAAATAATGAGTCAACATTAATCTAAAGTCTCAAATTTAGCTAGTCGCGTGTTCCTATATTCTTCATGGTTAAGGAGACCATGGAGAGAGACATAAAATATAAGTATCTCAGACTCAAGAGGTAAGATATATTTAGATCCAAAAATAATGTAATACAGGGTTTGCCTCATGGGAATTTTAATAATGGTTTTATAGGCCCAAAGTGCTAGATAAAGCTACAAATGCTAATATTGTTTAGAATCTTTGATTATTTTGATCAAGATTGAATTTAAGATTTTATTGGTGGGTTTGGATTGGATATTATCCCATGGATAAAAAAAGGAGGCCTATGATGTGATATGGAAAATTTATTACATACTTCATGTACCTTAAGGTTTTTAAAGGGAGATCCATTATCTATTATGATAATTTATGAAACTCTAAATTGATAAATCATCTTATTTAAAATAATTTTTTAAATAATTGAACCAATATAAATTGTAAGAGGTATTTATTCTACCTAATTAGTGAAATTTTTAGTGGTCATGATAATGAATTGGTGACCATCTAAATAAGTAGGGGATAACTTACATATTATATCTAGGTCACAAGTGGAAAAGTGCCAAGGCAGAATAATAGGCTACAAAGACCAATAATAAATGTGGATATTATGAGATAAGTGTTATCATTTATCATGTTTAATAATTTATTTTATGACATAGTTTTAAAGTGGGACAAAATTATCCAATTTTATGTACTTTTGAGCATTTTCATGGCCACCAAAGTGACCACCACAAAACCTAATATGACAATGGAAGAGGACACTTTATAAATCCTTTTGGTCTACACATCTTGGTATCATGCCTAAAAATCCTTATGATATAGAACCTAATCTAAATTTAAATAATTAGAAGTGATAAAGTGAAGACACCACCTCTATAGAGAGTTGTCCCCATTAGGATAGGTACAATTAATTAATTAATAAATGATATTGACATACCAAAGAGAATAAATGATAACAAATTTCTCTATGTAAAAAATTAATTCATCAAGAGAATAAATATCAACAATATTTTCAACTTCTAGAGTAGAGTTTTCCAACCAATTGGTAATGACTTGTCATTTAATCAACTTTTGGTTGACATATGTAAGCTCAAATTTTCTCAATAGTGTGATAAATCACCAATATTTCCATGATATTCCTAGTTGACTTAATAAATTTCATAATGTTTGAGACCTTACTATGACTCTCATTTTATGATTAAACATGTAGTGCCATAATCACTTGGTTATGAAAATAATTGCCAATCACTCTTTTTTAGCCTACGTGTAGTGTGTTTCATAATCCATTAGAGTGTAACTAATGAAGTATATGGGATGCTCCTTTCCATCATCATCCTCTTGATCCACACATGTAGGTGAGATAAATTTATATTATCCCATTGTAAAGTATGAGGGTATTTTTATATTTGAGCATCATGAATGTCAGAGGAGACATAAGGAAGTGTTTTACTACCTCAAATGCATCTTGGAAATCAATCATCTAGGTCAAGATACTTTTTTTCTAAATTAAATTTTTGAATGGATGAAATAAAAAGGTAAGGTATAGTATGAATAATTTAATGGTCCCTAATTTCCCTAAGAATGATCTGATAATTGACTCATCAGTGGGGGAAGCATGTCTATAATCACTCAAATTTTGGTGGGATCAATATCAATTACACATAGGGAGATAATGTAGATGAATATTTTTCCACCTATGACTCCAAACACACACTTATCAAGATTTAGAGTAACTCTATATTAAATTAAATGCATGAGGATAATGCATAACACTCCTATATGGTGAATCTTTTGCTTCACCTTTCCTAGAAGATGTCTATGTATACCTCCACTATATTATGAATAAGATATTGGAAAATATGGGTCATGGCCATATGACATGTTGCCTTAGAATTTTTAAGGCTAAAAGGCATGAATACATAATATAATGTTCCCCATGGTGTGGCAAAGGATGTTTTGCTTTAATCTTTGTTGGAGATGTATTTTTTATTATAGCTAGAAAAACCATCTATGAGGGATAAAAACTCATAAATAGATATAGCCTCAACTATAATGTTGATGTATGGAAGATGAAATAATCCTTATGACATGCTTTGTTAATATCATGAAATTAATTATTTTTGAGGAAGGGGATGATGTTAGACATCCATTTGGAATAATCCATAGGCTTTATAAACCTTAATTTTAGGAGTTTAATTACTTCTTCCTTCACCATTAATGCCACATTTGAATTGATTATGATGAGCTTATTTTTTATCTGATTTTCATCATACATCATTACTATATTTTTGATAAATACTTTAGGATTGATTTATACCATATCCACATAGGAGAAGGTGAAGGTTTAGACAACTCAGTGAGTAATTAATTATGGTATTCTACTTCTTGTGATGAAAGCAAAGACCAAAGTTTGAGTATTTTAGATTCTCTTTGGTTTCTATGTTTATATAAATAGTATCTTCAATGAGGGAATCATTCCCATCATTAAATTTATTAGGATCTGGTAGGAGGTCAATATCCCCCGCTATGTATTAAAAATGTCAAGCTCTTCATCAGAGGACAAATAGTCATCAACCTTGTAGTAAGAATCATAATAATCACTCTAAAGAGTAGATGAAAGATAAAACATGAAATAAAAACCTCTCTTATGGTGAAAATATGGGAGGTATTTGTAAGTGAAAGAAATCTAAGATAACTTCATCATTTTTATATAGGTCAAGAACTAGGGGACTAGCATCCAACCATACACAAGTGAGGTTTTGGTCATTAAGTGTTTTCTACATGAGATGTGTAATCACCTAAAAGTGATATTTGGATGCTAAGAGTGTTTCTTGAGTTAATCTATTCCTAACTTATCCCTAGACTTATCCTAGAGCCTTTGCCACACTTTTCTAGCCATTATGTAGACCACAAATAACTAAAGTTAGTTCAAATATAGTCCTAAGATAGATTTACCAAATCCCAAACCAGTTTGCCTAGTAGTCTTCTAGATGGACATTAGTGCCACATTTAAGATACTACAACCATATGACACTAGTGTCCCCAACTAGCTGATATTGTTCTTTACCCTAACTCTTATGATTAGATACTTTTGTAAATGTGTGCCCCTCCTAAGGTCAGCCTAAGTACATTTTATTATCCACATAAGCTATAAATATCTTTAAATACAAGTCTATTTGACCTTTATTCACTAGATGGAAAATAGATACAAAAGCATATTAAAAAAAAGGTAAGTTGAGAAAAACTAAGGTATTTAATCCCTATTCTACCCTACTTCTACATAATACCATCTAAAATAGACCTAAGCCCATATTTAAAAGATTTCAAAGCTCAAGCAAATTTAAGGCATTCAAGACCACTCTCATTCTACCATTCACTTGCACTTGCACCAAACACTAGGTGGGAGAACTACATCGGGCTTGATCCCTCCTTAAAGTATTAGTACATAGGAAAATCTCTTTATAGTGAGGTGTTAAGGATGTCTAACCTATCCTACTAATGAACACACATTTATTTATCATGCCATACTTTTAATAATGATTAAGGTTTGCACACTAAATTAGGTTTTTAAGGCACAAAATAGAGTTCTAGATTTTGTGCATGTAGGAACAGGACCCAAAAACATAGGCACAAGTGTTCCAATAAAATATGAACAATATTATAAAGAGGACACTAGTACCAAATTTAAGACACTACATTAGTATGACACTACTATCCAAGTGGGGCTTTACTATCTATTGAGCAAATAGAGCTTAGGACCCTATTAATGACACTCATAACTGTCTAAACCTAGTTTTCAGAACCTAGATAATCTATGATAGTGACTTTCTAGATAAGTATTTATTTAAGCACATTTATTACTATTTTTATAAAGTCAAAAGAAATCAAAATCCATAACAAATCAGTGATTAATTATTTCATATTATTTAATTTATTTAGACACATTAGCCCTTTAATCTAAACAAAATATTTAAATAACAAACCTAAAAAGATTAAATCAATTGGTGAACTTGACTTCAAATATTGCATAAAACTCTAGATTGCATTAATTATAATTTTTGTATAATAAATTTAGGGTTCATACTTTTGATTTTTTAATTTTTTTAGACAACCTAGTTAAATTAAATAAATTTCATATTAGGGTTTCAATTTATTTTACATAAAATTTAAATTATTACAAAGAAACCCTAGATTCAAAAGCCCTAAACCTAGATGATCTTAGGGGTTTTATCCTTTTTTTCTCTTATTTTCATTAGTTGATATTAATTTTTCATAATTCATATATTCTATTTTAGTATATCTAGTTCAATTTGTTTAGTATATGACATCTAAAAAATCCCTCTCTCTTCCATTAAGAATAAGTGCTAGACTAGGTGGTAATCCTATAAAGCATATTCAAATTCCTACTATTTGAGTCTATAACAAGGACAAGGAACCTATTACAACTCCATATATGAATCCTTCACATCCTGATTATTTGGAATTTAATGACAATGCATTTGAAGATGAATAAGACAACTAAGATTAAGATGAGGTACACATTAAGAATCAAGATGCACTCCCTCCACTTAACAATAATGACATAATTATGAACAAGGATGAGGTATTACAAGGATTTAGAGATAAAATTAGGGAACAAACCCTTGATCATGCACATATTCTATAGGCCATATTATAAATAAATAATAAAATAAAAAATGGTCAATCTTCAACCCCTTTAGTTAATAATGTTGTTACACCTCCATTGGGGCCAACTTAACCAACTTAGATAACACAACCTAATGTTGTTATTCAACCATTAGTGATAACTACACCACTTTTGTCTATTTAATCTACTATATATGTAAAATCCCTTATGTATGATATTTATACTCAACAGTCTAAGGTGTTACATTTGTAGATGGAAGCAACTAGGTCCTCACATGCCTTGGATTCTAATATTTTATTGCATACACCTTTGGCACATCACATAGTGGAAACTCCTTTTCCACCTATTTTTGTGGCACCCAAGATCACATTATATGATGGTAAGGGTGATCCAGATCATCACCTTAGGGATTTTCATGCAACATGCTTAAACTATGTGTCTAATGATTAGCTTCTTACAAAATTATTTTCATGCAGTCTCAAAGATTATGCCCTATAGTGGTTCTATGATTTACCAAATCAATCTATCATGACATTAAATCATTTAGTCAACATGTTCCTAGAATACTTCTCTATCAACATTAGTGATAAGATATCATATGTACAAGTGGCATAGTTAATTCAAAATTAAAATGAGCCTATTACACATTACATCCTTTGATACAATATAATATAATATAAACTGACTATCCCCATGGTAGATAGAGAGCTTCAAGATATATTTAAACAAATTTTATTACCAACATTATGTAAATCTATCTTATATAATAAGTTTCCTACATTTATTGATTTGTCCCAGATAGTCAAGGAAAGAGAGGTTAAGATGTTATCAATGGGAAAAATCAAATACACAAATGTATCGAAATCAAATATTAAGAGTTAAAATAAACCTCCATACAAGGTAAGGGCCAAAGATAATAAAATTGATCAAAATTCCATAGTCAACACAACTTCTAAGCCATCTCCCAAATTGGTTTTATCTACTCCTTAGCACAAAGTCTTTGATAATATTATAGAGTCACCAATAGAGGTTCTAAAATAGCTATTGGAATAACATATCATATTTATTCCTTCCATTAAAGAGCTTGATATGACATAAACTATTCCAAATATTTATGATTCAAATATATTCTTCAAGTATCATAAGGTACTAGGTCACATGAAAAATAGATGCATTAGCCTAAAACACAAAATAAAATATCTCATTGAGGCTAAAATTATTAATGTGGGCATACCCACATAGGAACCAAAATAATAAAAAATAGAGGATAAGGAACTAAATATATTTTTAAATCCTTTCCCAAAGCATACAACAAATGAAGTAGGGACACATTAGGTGTTCACTAAACATATCAGTCACATCCAACACTAAATTATTATCACATACTTATAGAGGAGGCACATCCATTACATAACATTATTGGCATGTATCACACTACAGTACCACCTAGACCACTTATCAAATTTTAAAATAAAGAGATTGTGGATGATGACATAGATTTACATGCACTATTCATATGAGCATACATAAACCACCATCCTATTTACAATGTTATGGTTGACAATGGGTCAAGCATAATCATGTGCACCATGACAATCTTAAAACACTTGGGATACATAGAGAAGGATGTATTCCACACATATATAGTCATTAGTGGTTTCATTGGCCATGTTTAGGTTTCTGTCAAGGAAATTTTGATTCCATTATAGGTTAGACCAGTGCACATAACCACTCGATTCTTAGTATACCTAGTGTAGGTGTATTTGATATATTATTGGGAAGACTATGGTTACAATAACCTTGGGACATCCCATTTATAGTAAAATTATTCCTAAAGTATATACATGATAATCAGGTGGTTAAGGTTGAGGGTGTCCCATATGAGTATCCTCGACCCTTTGCATAGGTAGTTCCAACATAGTTTCCAATTACAGTTCTAACACAAACACTAGTTATAGTCCCAACACCATTACTAGATATTTCATAGTTATCAATTAAAAAAAAGAGTATAACTCCTATGAATATATCATAGTGTTAAATAGAGTCATCATTGCAAGCCAGGTCTTCTCTTATAGTATCTACACATACACATACTCTTCCATAGATACCATTACTAGAGAGATCCCTACATTAGAGATACTTTATAGATTTTAGGGGACCTTAATCTACTAAGTTTACATAAAAATTAGTTTTTTTGAGTTCTAAGGGTTATCAACATAGGGAAAATACATCACCTATAACTTATTTTACTAGATGGGTTCCTAAGACCCCTACATTTCATAAAGCATCAAAATCAATGCCACAAAATCATAGCATCACTACATAGGTAGCATAAGACATATATTATACAACATAACAAATCATGGGATCAAAATTACCCTTTCAAATTTCACACATGATCATGGTTCCATTATTTGACACAAGTCATGGGGATAATGAGTCTCTCATGAGACTCACTAGTTAATATGATTCCTACTCTTGTACACACTTCCTTCTCTCTCTCTCGCTCCTTGTACATAGTTTATTTTCATTTACTTGTACATAGATTATACTTAGAAAAAAAACAATATAACATGTTAAAATAAAAAACATTAAAATATTAATTAGAAAATACATAATTTATAGATTGTATGCATTATTATGTTTACATTTCTACTACTTGCTAGATATTGCATATTGCTAGCTATTTTAGTATAGTCAATTTTATCATACACATATGATTCACTTGTTCTTGTTGAATTATTGAAGATCACATATAGGAATTTAGTCCACTACATTGATCTAGACTTACTATCATCTACCCACTGGGGGCATATACACTGATCTAGGTTTATACATTTGATACATCTGCCCACTCAGGGGCATCTCATACACAGTTGTTATTACCAAGTTTTATCCTTACATTTTATACACTCTAATTTAAAAATTGATCCATATTGATCATTGCTAATCATTGCTCATATTTTTATTGATTATCACTAGTTAGACTCAATATATGTACATATTAGCATTTACATATCTTTATACTACATAGTTATACATGCTTTCATTTATAACATTCCTAGTTTAAACTTGTTTATATTTATTATGATTATTCAATTTTGACGGAATTTTTATATGCATGTTTTCTTTGGATCTACACCAATTCTCTATTTGTATATCTTAGATGGGTTCCCATGTCCCTTGTGTGTGATTTTTTACTTCTATATGTGAACATTTCAACATGTCCTTCCATGTGGCTCTAAGCTAAATTATTTGTTGCTTTCATATGTAGACATTTGAACATGTCCTTATATTTATTCATTCTTAAATTTAGTGCCATATGCCCATGTACCTTGTATTATGTCCCTTTGGCCTAATTTTTAATGCCTCATGTGTTTTTATGTATGCTTCCTTGGGTGCTTCTTCACCATGACACTTATATTTGCTTATTACAAATACACACACACACACACACACACCAATTTTCAATGCCATGAGGGACCTCATGAATCTATCCTTCATACTTGGGTGCCATGATGGAAATCATGACCCATCACCTTAGGTAGTTACTCAGATTCACTTATATACACATTGATTCCATCTACCTTGACACCCTTTTGAAATCTTAGATTATAACATACATCTTACATTACCTACTTATGCTCAAATTCATTTACATCCTAATTTTATGTTTGTATATTTTATTGGAATATGATATATATGCTCCAGATAACACATTTTATAGAGATACTTATTTTGAGGATAGTTTTTACATAGGTTTCACAATTAACCTCAAAATAGGTGGAATTCATAGGGGTTTATCATAGAGATTAGGATCTTTCTTTGCTATTCACAAAAAAATTTCAGCACATAGGCTTAGTTTCATAAATCAAACACATGGTAAACATAGAAATGAATGAAGACTCAAAAAGTAGTTTAAATCACCTAGATTTTAGACCAGACATATATTAACACCCAAATTGGGATACTGGTGTTACAAGGCACTAATATCCACTATAGAGTGCTACTGTCTAATAGCCCTAGCTTCATGGTAGTCTAGATTAGGCAAACCATTACACTAGGTACAATATATATTTGCACAAATAAATTCATAGGTTTGATAATTATGTTTAGATTTTGCTCAGATAAACTCATTTCATCTCAGATTCATACCAGTTACTTAGATTTAGGGGCATAATACATGGCATGATCACTCCCACATTCAATTCAGTTACATAGATTTAGTTATTAAATACCTAGTTTAGAATTAGTATACTCAGATTTCATATTGGGGGCATGTGTGTGGCACATAGTTTTCATATACTCATCTACACATAGGTTGATTAGATGGAATGGAAAAATCCATGTCATTCTCTACATTGTATACACTTGTTATCACATTTCAGGTTGTCACTAGATTCATGCCTTACTCCATCTTTAGTGGTTATCGTTCCCAAGTGGCCTAGAGCCACCTGATATACTTGAGTGGCCATGGAGTTGACATACACAATTAGATACTTTCATCACTTTGAAAAATTAATTTATAGATGCATATAATTCACATATGTGGGAAATGATGGAATCATGGCCTATTTAAGTTCTTGAGCCACATACATGAGAGGGCTAGACACACTTATAGCCTTATCCAATATATTCATAGATTAGGATCCATTGAGTAGGGGTGGGCAATGATGTATTCAAAATTAGATTGAGATATTGAGCCACCCATATGAGGATTGAGTAAGCTATCAACTTAGTCCAAGTTATTAAATGATATGATCATTATGTACACTCACACACATAGATTGTCACCAAGTTCATGCATTGTTTCACATACCTAATGAGATGGATTCATTCCTTTCCTCTCTATTTACTCAACTTTACTCAATTACTTTATTCAACATAGTCTTTTGATTTTGATTATCTCTTACGTAAGGAGTAATTTTTACATGATTCATTGTAGGTCATTATTTTGGATCATGTTTCACATATGCATGACCAAATTCACATCTCAAACTCAACTACATAGGCTTCAATTCTAAGGTAAGTGCAAGTACACATATTTTTCCTTTATACTAGTCATTTTACTTTGGTACATTTCTAGCATAAAAGGGGGAAAATTTAGTCACTTAAAAGTGGTATTTGAATGCTAAGAGTGTTAATTTATTTATATTATTCTAAACTTATCCATAGAACTATCCTAGACCTTGACCAGACTTTTATAGCCATTTTGTAGACCATAGACAACTATAATCAGTTTAAATACAATCCTAGGATAGATTTCCTAGATCCCAACCTAGTTTGCCCAATGTATATGAGGTGGACATTAGTGCCACATTTTGGGAACTATAACCACATGGAACTAGTGTCCCCTTCCATTCCTAAGGTCAACCCAAGTACATTTTATTATCTTCACAAGATACAAATCTCTATTAATACAAGTCTATTTGACTTTTATTCACTAGATGGAAAATAGATGAAAAGGCCTATTCATAAAAAAGATAAGTTGAGAAAAATTAAGGTAGTTGATCTCTATTCTACCCTACTTATATATATATATATATTACCATATATATATATATATATATATTACCATATATAACATCCCTAAGCCCATATTTTAAATTTCAAGGTTCAAGCACATTCAAGGCATTCAAGTCCACTCTCATTTTAGCATTCACTTACCTTGCATAAAACACTAGGTGGGATAACTACATCAAGATTGATCCCTCCTCAGAGTATTGGTATGTAGGAAACTCTCTTCAAAACAAGGTGTTGAGATGTCTAGCCTATGCTACTAATGAACACACATTTATTACTCATTCCATGATTGTAAGGAGGATTAGGATTTGCACATTAAATGAGGTTTTATAGGCACAAAATAGAGTTCTAAATTATATGCACATAGGAATAAGACTTAGAAACATAGGTTTAGGTGCTCCCAAAAAATTGGAATAATCCTATAAAGAGGACACTAGGATCACTTTGAGGATACTACATCATTATGGCACAACTATCCAAGTGGGGTGCTATTGTCCAGTGAGAAAATAGATCCTAAGACCTTATTGATAACACTTAGAACTATCTAAACCTAGTTTTTAGAACCCAAATCATCCATAATAGTCACTTTCTAGATAAGTCTCTATTTAAGCATATTTATTACTATTTTTAGAAAGTCAAAATAAGTCAAAAGCCATAACAAATCAATTATTAAATATTGCATTTTGTTTAAATAATTAGACATCTCAAACCTTTAATCTAAACATAAGATTTACATAGTAAAAACCTAAAAAGGTTAAATCAAGATGCTTTTTTCTAATAGACACAATGAAATTTGAATAAGGTATTATTAGGTGGGAAATAAAATGAGAGGAAATAACCCTAGAGTTGGAAAGTTAGTTGCTTTATATTATCACTAATTATATATAATTGAAGTTAAAACCCTTTGAAACTTATTTCAAAATGTCCTCATAAATGTGAAGGTGTTTGGCTTTAGTTTGATAGATTTATGAGACTTGATTAGTTACTATTTGTGAATCACATTTTTATTTTCAGGTTTTGAATTCCTAACCATTTAGAAATGAACATCCCAATAAAAAATTATTTGTATTAGACCCCATTATGGGTGAACTAAAATTCAAATTTGAAACCCAAGGACATGACCCTTACTTTTGGGGAGATCAAGATCACCCTATTTTTGCACCAAAATGGCATTTAACCCCATTGTAGTGAAGGGCCCATTGATTGTGTGTAGAGGAAGAATCATGACTAGGGAGTGCTTATTGATCTTTTGATATCTTGATCATGTGAATGTTGAGTATATTAGCTAATACCTCATTGGGTTCCTATTTTTGAGATTAAGAGAAATTACAAGTCCCTAACCCTCTTGGGTCAAGTTAGAGGACAAATGGTGTATCCTGTTCTAAGAAGTTGATAATCTCAACCATAGACATAATTGAAACTACCGATACAACTATTGGATCTAAAACATTTTTTTTTTTAGTTTCCACCTATTTTCCTTTATTTTGTATTTCAATAACACTTAAGGGATTTATGTCCCTTTCTTCAGGACAACCACTTTGGTTTTTACATGCTTTATAATGTCAACCAACTTTAGGGGTTTTTTGAATCCATTAGTAAGTAAGTGGTAGTCAATGTGCAAGCCTAGTTATTTATGCATGTAAAAAGGATTAGGATTTCATTAGGCCATAAAAATATTACCAAAATAGAATAACCTTATTTTTTTGAATAAGTTTGAAGGGATGGACTTCATCTTGTGAATCTAAGGTCTTACCAGGATCATGTTATAATTTGTGTCTTTATCAACCACTTAAAATTTTGTTATCATAACATTTAGACCCAGAGTGAACATAAACATGATGGTACATATAAAAGTTAACTTGAGGCTTTTGTAGCCTCATAGGGTATTTCAAGATGTGGAATTGGTTTCCCCATAACCAAGTTTCTTAAAGAAAGAGAATGGGACAACGTTCAAAACTACTTTGTCATCAACCATGACTCTCTTTATATAGTTATTATAGACCCATAATTGAAAAAATAAGGCAATATCCCCCCTCCTTGACATTTTAGAATCATGAGGAAGACTATTAATTTTGAAAAAATATCCAACATCTCGAGAACCTTGCCCTAGTGTAAACATATTTAGATTAATGTGATTGCTTTGGGCTTGTGATAAGGGATTTACACTAGATAAATGATACACTATTAAATAATTGATTAAATTTAAATGTTGGGTAGGCAAGTTATTGAGAAATTAAAGAAAGTAAATTCAAGATAATTCTTTTATAATATTTGAGAACAAATCATAATTCTGCATAAGATTCAGGATGGTCTCAGTATCCAAAATGTTTGAAGGGTGACGATTCATGGGTTGAAACTCCCTGTGTGAGTAATTATATTCACTTCATCTTCAACTTATAACTTTATAACATTTGTCATTATAGTTTTACCTTAGACTACAAACTAATGAGTGACATCAATATCACTAATTCTAGAAGTGGAAGCCTCAACATCATTGGTACATGCTTGCATAGATTGATTATGCTGAATCACTTAATTTTAAAATTTACCCTGAGTTTGGTTTTAGGTAGCTCACATTTTATGGTTTAAAAAAGAGTTATCTAAAGGATTTGGTTATAAGGTATAACAATAATATTATTAAGGGCCTAAGGGTTTGCACCTACATTCTCTAAGAACATGTCTATGAAATTTTACCTCTAATTTTTATGGATCTTTTGAATGAATTTGTTATACTCAATAAATTTTTGAGTATCATGACCGATAAATTGGTGTAAGAGACAATAAAAATTGGTATCATATTCCCAAGGACTCTAATTTTGTCCTTATTGACCAAACCCTTATTGATTGTTCCTTTGATAATAGGGTTGGTTCTAAAACTACAAAAATGTTAAACATACTGAAACTAGTTCTGATTTTGGATATGATATTGTATGTTTTAGGGGGAAGGTTAGTTAAATTCAACTAAATGAACTATAATTGGAGATTTTTGGTTCTTAAAAACTATATTATTATTTATATTGGTATTTTTCATGGGTGGATATTGATTATTATTCACTAGAATATGATTTTTTCTTTGATTGGTCATGCCATTGGTCATGAACTTCCTATTTTGGCTAAGTATTTTTGGGCCTTAATTATTGATGTTATTATGGCCCATATTTTGGATTCCCCTAATATTTTGTTTTGGGGTAATAATATGGCCATTGGCCTCATAGGTCTAATGAACACTATCAATGGTCACGTGATCAATCTATAAAGCATTTTTAAGAACTTATTCATAAGATCGATAGGGAAACTTTTAGATGTTTTTCCTTGTCTCCTTGTTAAGGGTGTGAAGGAGAATGTTTCTTAATTCCATATAGTACATGTGATGTGCATTGGTAAAAAAATATAAAACCTACTACCATCTAGTGATGAAATGAGTAACCAATTCATTGTGTTCCTTTTTGATATGAAGGAAATATCAAATTCTAGTCTTGATAAGATTTTTCATATTAAAGGCCTTAATAAAGTAAGCCATAAATTTTGTAATACCAATCAGGGAGGGGGTAATACCTTATCAATAGAGATTAATTCTAGGGGTTTAGGTAAAATCTTGGAAATAACCCTATTCTAAGGTAATATTTCCCTTATAACCATGGTTTAATCCTTCCCCCTTAAACTTGGGAAGGTTTGGTACAAGATTCAAAAGAATAAATCCTCATATGTTAATATTGAGGGGTTCCTTAAGATACTCAACATAGGTCCCCATGTTGTTAAATTCAATTTTTGACATGGTAAAATTAGATTGGAAGGGTGGGATCATATAGGGGTTGTTTGGATAACCACTAGGAGGAATAGAGGAAGCTTGTTAGGGTGAACTGGAATAATCTAAGAGGTAGTTATCTAGTTGAGTAGTCTTGGAAAACATATGAAATTAGGGAGTAATATTATTAGATGTATAAGGTTTAATGATTTTTAAAAGATGGTCATATGTGGTTTACACATAACCCAAGTGGATGTAGGGTGGTACATAGATAGTCTATGGAGGGGAAGTGTATGTGGGAGGCAAATAACTTCAAAAGGTAAAGAGTGATGGATTATTGGTCACCACATTAGCTTGTAAGGCTAAAGTATAGGTGAATACACTTATAATCAAGGTTTATAGAGGAGCTTGGTAGGATGAATTAATTTTGGAGGTATTTGAATTAGGGACTCCATGGGTAAGGATTCTCTAAGGGGTTGGGTAAAGATGTGGCTCAATGGGGGAGTATACTCTTATTATAGTGAGAACATGTTGGTTGGTTATTGTAATAGTTGATAAGTTATTATTTGGACAAGAAAAAAATAGGCTTAAATCTAGGTAGGAGGATTAGGGTTCACTCCTTGATTCAAAAATTATTGGTTGTGCTCTAAATCATAAATGCGACCCACCAAAGTATTAATGAGATCATTTGAGATAGTAGTGGCATTTAGTTTGGGAGCATCCTATTTAGGAGGGGTATATATGAGATATTGATTATTGTGAAGATATTTATTTATAGTGGGAGCCTTAGGGATAGTGGTTAGGTTTTACACTTTTAGGTTAGAGGTATTTTGACTCCTACTAGATGGATGTGTAGTTTCTTGCATGTGGCTAATCTCATCCTTAATATAACACATCCTACCTAGATATTTGTCATATCTATTATAGCTTTCTACATCTAGGTTATATAATATAATTTATGGTATAGTATCCATATGAGGAGTGACTACACTCCATCTAGTGAGAGTCATATTATTATAGTCAAGATAATTTCTAGGGATTTTAGATACGTCCCACACTGCATAGATAAGGACGACACTATTGGTTTGAGTTTTGGGATGATAATAATTGTAGGATTGATAATATATGTTGGTTTATAAATTAGAGTTGTTCCAAATTACCAATTAAGACTCACCAAGATTAATTTGGATCATTCTATAGCTCTCCAAGATAAGAGATCCACCTATGTCTTGTCTATACATTTTATGGGGTTTATGAATACCCACATACTAAATGGAAGGAGGGATGAAAATGGAGATGGGATAAAGAGGAAGGATAAGAAAATGGGAACATAAAATATGAAATTATTTCATGTCAGGTTCACTAATTTTTATGCATGTGAATAAGACATGCTAAATTGTGCACTTGACTTCTTGAGGTTTAACTGAGACAACCGACATAATGTATGGATGATGGATGGGAATAGGAATTCAGTTGATTATTTGGTGGAAGGGAATTTAAAATGATGAGTGGAAAGGATTCTCATGATGGAATCAAAATATTTTTTGCTACATTATGTTACTCATTAAGAGTGTCTAGTTGAGCAAAAAGACTCTAAAGTCCCTTGGTATTGGTAATGATGAAGAGGTGAAGCTCATAATCAATGATGGGAATGTCAAGATGGGAATAATTTGGATGGATGACTTAAGAATATGTTTGAATATTTAAGGTTGTATATTCCCTATCAATTTCATACATAAATATGAATGATATATGATGAGGCTAAATCCAAGGAGAATAAAGGGGGTGAAGATGATAATCTAGGCCTGAATCACGTTATACTAATGACCTTAATTTTAGGAGAGGAAGATGATGGGTAGATTAGGGACTTGATATTTTTCTTATATGTCATTTATGGTGTTGAAAATGAGATGAGGTATAGGAATGGAATGCAAAACTTTAATTCTAATCTTGGCATTGATATTTGATTGGGTGTTGATAGTAGGACATAGTTCTTTAACTCTAAAAAAAAAGCCACTATATGAAGGTATAAAAACTCAAGGCGTGTCATCTAAGATATGTATAAGTGTAAGATCTTGTTTTTAAGGTTATATGTGGTTATAATTGTTTTTATATGAGAAGAAAGGTTTTAGTAAATCTTGTGCTCATTGTTACATGGATTTGGTTGATTTTATTTTTGGTTTTTGGTAATGTTTTGAATGAAAAAAAGATAACTAATTGCTTAATGTAAATGAAAAAAAATAATAATAATGTATATATGTAAATAAATTAAATAATTATTCTTTTTTATATTTTTCAATTCAATTTTCAATGCATGCAATACAAAAAAGCAAACTCTAGGCTAACAATGTAAATGCCGATTTCTAGATTTTATAGATGCAAACTAAATGAATTTATTTTTGTGTTTTAAGATTATGTATAAATGAATATAATATGAAAAATAATATTTTATAATGCTAAAGTAAATAAAAAATTATATTTAGATCCTAACTAACAATAATACAAAGTATCTAATTTTTTTTTGCATGTGCAAGCTTGAACTAGTTTTTGGTGTTTCTAGATGAATGCACACTAAGCTTGAATGATTTGCATAAAATTAAAGTAAATATATAATTTATAATTTAATAAAAAATATATATTTTTTTAGTATACTCAAACAAGGAATATCAATATTAAAATACTATCTCTCACTTTTCTAGATTTGGCTAGATATATATATACACACACACACACACAGTTTTTCTACTTACTAGTGTGTTTGATTTTGCATGAACAAAAATTTATTTTAAACTATTTTTTTTTAAAAAAAAAAGATGAAAGTTTTATTTTATAATTTATAACTAATATTTTAATATAAATCTATATGATTTGAAATAATATACTTTATAGTTTTAAATAATAAATATATTAATTAATATTTTTGGTACAAAGATGGGAAGAGAGAAGAATCCATTTTCCTATCTATTTGCATTTTAAAAATAGATATATAATATAATGAAAGAAATAAAACTAAAATAATATATTATAATAAATAAATAAATAAAAATAAAATCATAAACACCCAACCTGATCAAGATGTAGACCAGTTGGAGACAAGAGATGTATTTATGATATGGTCCTCACTGCGCTAACTCTTCCACTCAAAACAATTATTTTTTGTAACTCTCTGACCAAGGATAATGATAAAATAATAATAATAAATAAATAATATGAGAGGAACACATATCCAAACAAAATAATAGTTGACTATGGATGGTTAGTACATTGAATACAAAGATCTACTTACAAATTCAATGAGCCTCCTTACTTGAAATTGTGTAGTTTAACATGAAAAATGATCAAAGGGAAAGATAAAAAATAATGGTAAGTAGGATGTGGCTGTATAAAAATTAAAAAAATCACCCTCTAATGTTAATTTTTGGATCTAAAATTCATCTAAAATTGGAATACTTGTATGAAAGGAATGGAAGTTGTAAAGGTGAGTTTAAGTAGGTTGAATTGAGAGTAAAACTTAAGAAAAATTTAAGAATAATTAAAGATATAAGAGGGAGTGAGTTGGGATAGCATGGAGGTGAACTAAAGGAAATAATAACAATAAATACAATAAGAAGAATTCAAAACATATGAAATATCAAGTTCCAAAAGTTAAATTTAGAACACAGACCAAAGGTGATGAAATGACCCCTATTCATAAGGGGTTTCTATGAAACTGCTAGTCTAAGTTACACAACCATTACTCTTAGGAATAAAATCATCACATTTTAATATATAACTACCCTATCAGTGATGATTCCATTATGATTAGTTTGTGAAACTTCCATAATGGTTCCATCACCTTAAGGGTGGTTCCATAATGGACCATGGTGGTGCCATCACTAAGAAGAGTGATTTCATCCTACATGGAAGGTTTTTAATATAAGTTAAAAGAGGTTTCCAAAGTCAAGAAAAAAGGGTTTGAAAGGATAAAGAGAAAGATCAGGAGGGAAAAGGATTATAATTTTAGAGAGAACTTGTATTGAAAAAAAATTAGGAAATCAATACATCATCACAAGACATAATATCATAAAAATTACACTATGAAAATTTTGGGTGCATATGTTCTCCACCTATATTGACCATTATAACTAGGTATCCATCTAGGTTAGGGTTAAGCCAATAATAGTTTTAATTGAATGCATGATTATTATATTGGGAGATGAATGGTTCCTTATCGATCTAAAAAGGTACCCTTTTCTATATACCACCTAACTAATATAACAAACCTCTCTATCTGCTCACACTTCCTATTTACTCATCAATATGTGGAATAATCTCATTATTTATTAATACCTAGTGGTATGTGAAAGATACATTAAAACATGAGATCATAATGGTACCTAGTACCTAGGAAGTACATGAAAAGGATTTGATTTATTTATGACACCTAATTAATGATAATTCCATGTACATGGGCATGATAAACTTATATAATTAGAGTGTTATTTCTCATTTTTTATCTTCACATATTATGATATTCATAAATGGGTAATGAAGGGAATGGGAAAATGAAAATTTTCCTTATTTATCCCTACCAATTTATAAGGATGATGACACAAATGTTTTTATTGTAACTATATTAAGCTACAAGTGTATTAATTTGATTGAAATGACATGACTTGAAAACACAAACCAAAGTCATTATTGATACTAAACAGTGTGAATTATTTTTGTTTGCACAGTTTTATTTATTTTTCAAAAATTTCTTAATTTTTGAAAAAGGAACTCATTGCTGGTTTATAGATAACTTATTAAATATTTTTAATAAGTATAAAAGGAAAAAAATATGATTTTTATTACTTGCATGATTCTCAAACATTAAAAGGGATATTTTTGGATTAATCAAGTCAAGATTATTGAGAACTAACATTTTAGACATAATATGTGTGTCCATCCTCAAGGGAAGATATAATAAGTTGAATCAATTGAAAACATTTCACATGGACCAAGTTTATAAATAGTGAATAAGACAAGAAAAATCTAATGGATGTGGTCACCTTCCTCAAAATAATAATATTACTTTACCAAACAAAATCTTTGAGAAATAAACAAAAGTTGCAAAACATGCCTCACCCACCACCGTAGTTACCCTAATGTTTTAAATAATTAATCCACGATTCCCCAATGTCAAATCCCTTGTCTATTTTAAGGTTATTTGATATTTTAAAAATATTAATGGCATCCTAAACCATTTTTCCAAAACTTGTACTCTTTATCTAATTTTCCCCCTAATTTAAACAAATATGGTGTTTCATAAGATGAAAGTGTTTAGTAAGGGTGTAATTATCAAATTTTATATAATGAATGTGTCTCGCATGCTCTTTGAGTCTAGTTCTTAGTGACCTACCAATTTATTTAATGTACATTACTTCACATGAATAGGGAATGATGTTAACACCTTTTTGTGTTATAGGTTCCATGAAATATTTGGAAAAATAAAAATAATTTTCAAATGTGTTGTGAGGTTTAAAAGAGATTTGTATGCCTACCTTTCTAATAATTACACAAATATTTTTCAAGATGCTTTTAACATTCGTAGCTAATTTTTAATTTTCACTATTATCTCTTTGTTTCTAATTTCTCATCTTTTGAAATTAATTTTTAGTCTCCCATCTCAAATAACCATTCTCCTTTAATATTTAAACAAGGTAATCCTTCTTTTAAAGTTTTCTAGATCTAATATCTTAATCTCCCTTAGAGATATAGAATAAAATATAGTGGTTTTATGGCATGGGTGATGGTGCAAGTCAAATTGTAGATAAATATCCATGTGGGTTTTCTTTTTATAGACTTCATGAGACAAAGAGCCATCAATTTTTTTGAGATAAAGACATCAATGAAAGGTAAATTGTTATTCTCTTATTTTTCCATAGTAAACTATATCTAGTTTGTTTTTCCATTTAAATGAGATAATAATATGCTTATTATTCCCTAGTGGTAATATTATCCATTCAAATATTATGTTTTTATTTGATAAAAATAATTCATTAAGGAAAATAAATTGAATTATCAGATCCTTTAAGATTTTATTTTCTCCTTGGTGTCATGTGGAAGGTTAAAAGTCTTAGTTTGATCTTTTCATGTACCTAAATTTTTTTTTGAACACCTTAAAAGGAAAAATATATCAAATACACCTTTAATTAGGTGACTACTAGCTGCACATAACCCTATAAATGTTCAAACTTGATGTAAATGCTACCACACATCCCAAAATAACTAATAAGTAATGATACATGACTGATTTATAAGTAAATACACCAAAAAATAACTAATTCCACCATGTATAAGGTGATACAAATTCTTATCATGATAAATAATACCACATATTCATCAAAAAAACTAGTATAACTCTACCTTAATAGGTCTATGTAGTTCAAAGTAATCAAAATTAATTAATGCTTAGTGGTATAAAAACACCACACAATAGTGTTATTAGGCTTTCAAATCCCTTGAAACATAAAAATTCCACCTTTTGGTTGTATGATGTTCTTTGGATGTGAAACACCCTTATGTAAGTCTAAAAACTAATTCAAATAACCTATAACTATAAAAAAACAACAAACAATTAGAAATTTTCATATTATGCAGTCGAGAGGATTGTAAATGCCTTATTGAGAAACCAATATTTAGTCCTCTTTGTTCTAAAAAAATTGATTTGAAATATTTAATTGGTTGAGAATGATATATGCAACATGTAGTAAGAATGGAGATGGAAATTAATCAAAGAAGCATGTGCTTTGATAATAATGTAAGGCTAGGATTGTAATGAAAATGAAACAATGAGATTTGGTGTAAACCAAAGTTATTGCATTAATGAATAATGAAATATTATAATAATATATAGCCAAGAATGTGACTATTCATTTCATATTCTAAGAAGACTCATGAGCTTCTTATGGAGACTATATATCTACCACTATAAGAAAAAATATCATACAATTACTCCTAGGATTAACATTATTAAATTTTAATAATATCATAGTAAATCAAAAATGAGTGACCACTCTAAAACCCCTAATAACCATCATATATTGGAATTTATATTTTCTAGTCATTTTATGCCTTATGTTTATTATAATAAATGGACTAATGACTAACTTATGTGATTAATAATGCTAATTATGTAGACAAAGAATATGATTTTGAAGGAAATAATTAATATTAATATTATGAGTATCAATATGATTGGTGTAATAGTGATGAATATATTGAAGATAAATATGGAGAAACTAATTATGACAATAGAAGAGCCTAGTTCTCCTATTTTTTTCTTACATTATTTTATAAATTATACACTAGAACAAGAGGAAAGTATAATGAATTATATTATGCACTCTTTGATGTTTCTAGCATTGTAATTAATGAAGAGGATAAAATATCACCATGCATATAGGACACACATATAAATGGTCATAATGTCTTTTTAGTGATATAGCAAATGCAATACTATTCTAGTAATATAAGAAACATTGACATCCCTTTTTATCACTAGAATGTGATACATGGTATTCTCTTGAAATGTCAAATAATTTTATTTTTAAAAATGAATGTGTTTTTCCTTCCTCTTCTCTCCAAATGATAAATAATATTATTTTTACAAAATAAAGTGATACTCTTTTTCCTTTTATTGAAGTAATAAATAATGTGAATGATTGTGATAATTATTTTTCTACCCTTGAAAATCAATGTGATAACAATCATTCTTCTCCTAAAAATAAATGTGAAAATATGTCTTTCCCTAAAGCTTCTATTAAAACACAATGTTATACTATTTATACTATTAATTTGAAACTAAGATGTGATTACAATATTAAGGTATGCAATGATGTGTCCATAGAAGATGATCCTAAGCTATGCAATGATGTTTCCAAAAAAACTAATGTTAGGTTATGTAATGATGTTTCCAAATAAAGTAATGTTAAGTTATGCAATGATGTTTCCATAGAGTGTGATTCTAAGAAATATAATGATATTTGTGATGAATCTATTGTACCTATGTTTAGGATAGATAGTGATTTAAGACCAATGAATGAATCTTGTCAAAATATTAATATTCTTATTTACATATAATTTATATGATGCATGTTTTAGGTGACCTCCAAAAATAAGTATTTTTTTCACTTTTCAATCTAGATCATCTAATGCTAATATGAATAATAATGTCATATTATCACAACCTATAACACAATTTTTATTTGAGTCTAAATATAAAAAATATTTTATCAAGTCTAACTTCAAATTTTTTGATGGTCATGGAGATTCGAGTAATTAATTAACTAAGTTATACACTCTCTTTTGGGAAATAGTCAAATAATAGATAAATACTATTAAAAAATCTCCATAAAAATTTAGAAGGAGATGCCTTATATTGGTTCTATAGTATCCTTAGTGGATCTTCACCTTACTTTAAGAAACTAGAAGAAATATTATTATCTAAATTTAACAAGATCAAAGTTTCTAAAGTAACATTGGAACATATCCAACACACAAACCAAAAAATCAATGTGATAGCATTAATTCTTCTCCTAAAAATAAATGTGAAAATATGTCTTTCCCTGAAGCTTCTATTAAATCACAATGTTATACTATTTATACTATTAATTTGAAACTAAGATGTGATTACAATATTAAGGTATTCAATGATGTGTCCATAGAATATGATCCTAAGCTATGTAATGATGTTTCAAAAAAAACTAATGTTAGGTTATGTAATGATGTTTCCATATAAAGTAATGTTAAGTTATGCAATGATGTTTTCATAGAGTGTGATTCTAAGAAATATAATGATATTTGTGATGAATCTATTGTACCTATGTTTAGGATAGATAGTGATTTAAGACCAATGAATGAATCTTTTCAAAGTATTAATATTCTTATTTCCATATAATTTCTATGATGCATGCTATAGGTGACCTCCAAAAACAAGTATTTTTTTCACTTTACAATCTAGATCATCTAATGCTAATAGAATAATAATGTCATCTTATCACAACCTCTAACACAATTTGTATTTGAGTCTAAATATACAAAATATTTTATCAAGTCTAACTTCAAATTTTTTGATGGTCATAGAGACTCAAGTAATTACTTAACTAAGTTATACACTCTCTTTTGGGAAATAGTCAAATAATAGATAAATACTATTAAAAAATATCAATAAAAATTTATAAGGAGATGCCTTATATTGGTTATATAGTATCCTTAGTGGCTCTTCACCTTACTTTAAGAAACTAGAAGAAATATTATTATCTAACTTTAACAAGCACAAGGTTTCTAACGTAACATTGGAACATATCCAACACACAAACCAAAAAATCAATGTGATATCATTCATTATTCTCCTAAAAATAAATGTGAAAATATGTCTTTCCCTAAAGCTTCTATTAAAACACAATGTTATACTATTTATACTATTAATTTGAAACTGAGATGTGATTACAATATTAGGGTATGCAATGATGTGTCCATAGAAGATGATCCTAAGCTATGCAATGATGTTTACATTCTAAAAATTAATATTACATTACATTATTTAATGTATTAACATTTTTATTTTAAAAATAAAATTTCCTTTAGTAAAGGTCTTATGTCTCCACTCTAGGAAAGACAACTTTATAACTTTTACACTTATTTTGAGAAACACTATATGGATGTTTTTAATTATGTATTTGATCTCAATTATGACTAAAATAAGGAAAAAATCTCAATTTATTCAAGAACATATTCACTTATGATTAAAAATATCATTAAGGAAGTGGAACCAACAATAGATGAAATTTTAAGCTAAATGGATTAAACTACCTAAGTAAGCAATTTAAACCCAAAATGTCAAACTACAAAATAAGAGAGATTATGGAAGTAAATTAGAAAATATGAAGAAACTATTACAAATTACTTACTTCAATTATCCTCCCTCCAAGATATTCAAACCAAAATTTTGGATTGTTGATTTAAATTAGACTCAAAATTTTAGCATTATGATAGCTTGATCAATGGTTTTGGATGATAGCATGGACTAGTTGATCATAGATTTAACATGGAGATTTAAGTTGTTGTAGTTCCTAGTTAGTATTGGCCATGGAGGAGTGGATTGTATAAATAATTCATGGATGGAATATCAATGGCTCATATTCAAAATTGAGCCATGAGGATCAAGGGTGGAGGAATTAACAAGGATTAAAAATTCCTTGGAAGCCTCTAGGATAGAGACTTCTAGAGAGAAGAGGCCAAGTTAGAGAGGATTTTATAATCCTATTAGGGTATAATTATGATTAGGAAGGGATTTAATATAGGGATTAGGTAGGTGATTAGGGACTAGGGGTGTAGGAGAGCCTAAGAGTAGGCTTAGTAGGTGGGCCATGGGAATTTTAAATTCCCAAATAATGGATAAGATAGATTAGGATAATATTAAGAGATGACTAGGGGAATTAATTGATTGATGGGGTAAACATAAAGCTGGTGACTGAAGAATAATAAAGGGGGATATTACATAAATGATTAGAAAGGGGTGATAGTATGATGAAATTAGAGGGGATAAATGGCATAAGTAGAATTAGTATCAATTAATAGTAATATTAGTGATGATAAAAAACAAGTGGATTTAGATGCATATATTTTACCCCTCTTTGCATGGATTTGTGAGTGGATGAAGTGGAAAGAGTAATGGTATTTCAAATAATAATAATTTCATGAATGAATGCTAGTAGATGATGTTAGTGGAAATGATGTTAATGACTATACTATCCCATCGAGGGGAAATGTGAGGAAGAATGAGATGGATGACCACTAAAAAGAGTAAATAAGGGGTAAGATATGATGAATAAATATGGGAATGTGATGAAATATGTTTAGTAATAAGAATATGGATTTAACTTGATTAGTGAGCTATAAATTGATGATTCTGCTAACAAATTGTATGCAAAAGGAATGAGAATGACTATGTTATGATTGTCAACAAATACCAAGGGGGAATAAACCATAACATGATGATGAGAAGACAAAAATCTATAAGCTTTTAATGTATCCCAAGTAAGGATGCATGCAAGGGAGATATTTAGGGCAAGACAAGATAAGTATTAAATAATATTAATTATGATTGTAGCTCAAATCTAAGGTTGAATGATAAGATGATGGAGATGAGAGAGAATAAACAATAGAATTGAGTATGTTATAAGTATACCCCATGATATAAGTATGACCAAGAGGATGTTATGCCAAAGTACATGGGAAAATAATGAACCCTACATGATTGAGGGAAATTATAAGCATTATTATATATTTTGTGGCCTCATAGAATCCTCATTAATTACCCAATAGAAAAAAAGAGACATGATACAACACATACTCAAAAGATAGACAATAAAATATGTACATGATAAAAGACATGCAAGCAAGCTAGACATAATACAAAAGTATCTACATGCAATATTACAATGTCTTATCTAATTATGGGATGAGTGATTGGGAAATGGGATATAATAGGATGATCATGATGTGATTATGGATTTAGGATATAATTAAATTTGGAATAGATTAATGATGAGGATTAGGATTAAGACTTAGGTAAGGATATGGATATGGATTTGGACTATTAAGGTAAGTATGCTAAGGACAAGATGACTAGGGTGATAAGATGATTAGGATATAAGACAAGATAAGATGATAATATGGCTAAGACATTAGATAGGATGACTAGGATATGTAGGACATAGGACAAGGTGACATAAGATAAGACACTCATATGTTTTTAGATTTTGTGGATTTATAAATTTTAGGGTTTTTGACAGATGTATGTACACTATACAAATGGGGTTACTATCAAAGGGAATATCAAGCCTAGGAACCAAGATAAATATGGATGAAATGATGGATGAGATGAGATAAGGATGAGGGTGATTCTAAAAATTGGGTGAAGACCAAAGAAAAATAGACTAGGGATTGCTAATGACCACATCAATAAGGAACTAGCTATTAAAGTTGATTGAGCATCCATTGGAGGATATGCCAAGATGATTCTAGAACATTTATCAAGACATCTTACTCATTTGCAAAAATTTCAAGATGGGAATGAAATATGGACATGATAGGATGCAATATGATAGATGTTGGGTAAGAACAATAGAATGAGGGATATGATAGACAATGATGATGTAGATGGGATATTACATAGATGAAATGGATTTTATCCTAAGTGTTGAGGTATAATACAAATAATATGTTATTTTACCATGATGACAAATATTAGTTTTCATCATAGTACTTACCCAAGGTGCTATAAGATTGGTTTTCACATTTAGATGAATGATTTTTTAATTATTTCTTTTTTACCTTTTTAATTTTTTTTGATTTTGTAGATGGCATATTGATTTATTGGATATGAGTATGAGATGTATGAATGTTAACACTGGATAGATATTTAGCCAAAACCTATTCTAAATATGTGTGATGTTAAGACCATGTTATCGCCACTAGATGTATTAAGTTCCATGCTTAGATGATTCTTGATTGAGACTTCTCCAGATATCTAGATCTAATGTCTTCATCACCTCGATAAGAGATAATGTTGCTTGGGTTGATGATGTGAGGTATGGATTATATTGGATCATGATGCTGATGGGGGAGTAATGGACTAGAATGGATGGTAGGAATTGATGGGATTGTGGGAGCATGATAGGAATATGTGATGGGTGTTATAGGGGTAAAAATAGTATTCACACACATCATTAGAGATTATGGACATTCCACATTTGATTGGTGCCATATGAAAAAAGTTTGTAGGAGATCCAAGACATTTTGACTTTATAGTTCATCTTTGATCTAATTACTTAAAAGATTATCAACCATCTTGATACTAATTTTGACATTATTTTGATATTGAGACTTGATTATATCTTGACTTCCCCTAGTGTTTGAATTTGGGATTCATTAAATGAGATTGACTTTTTACTTGATAGATAATGATTACTTTGATTTTAACAGTGCCCTAGTGCCTGATTTTGGGTTTCACTAGGGGAAGATACTTTTGGATTAGGCCAATGATTTAATTTTTATTAACTTTGACTTATGGGATCAAAGATGATTTGATCATATTGGATGGATTTTTGAATATGGTCTTGAATTTTTGTATTTGTGGCACATATTATATTGCCTAAAGAAGGGTCCAATTATGTATGTTCTTATTCATCCCTATGGAGGGAACTGATTAAATGATCAGTAACAGGAAGAAATGGGTCTATGATGGATGGACGTGGGGAAGATGGAATGATGAGGTCAATGAGGGGTGATAAGGCAAAATGATCCCTATAGGGGTTCTTAGGAGGCCTAGTTTTGACATCAGATAAGATATCCTCAAGATCAATAAAAGTATCACTAGGACTAGATGTAGTATATGCATCCAAAGTAGGATTAGATTCACTCTAAAAATATTTGATAGATAAAGCTTGTAAAAACTCTATTATAAGTTCATCATCTTGATTTTTATCAAATGATGTGCTTTGTGATTGATTATCATATGAAATAGAAGTATTTTAAAAAATATAAGCATAGTTATCATCTACTATAACATATATTAGTTAAGATGATTCTAATGAGGGATCTAATTTAGATATTGGTGCTTAACATGATTCTAATGTAGATAACACTTGCATTGACTTTGATGCTGACTCTATCATGATGCTGCTAGTACAAGATTTATTATCTATAAGTGACATCTCATCATGAGGTATTTGAAATGGTGGATGAGGGGGAGAGGATGAAGGAACAATGGATTTTCCAAAGACAGGCCCATGGAGGAGATACTCATGAGAAAAGGGTGGATTGGGTTCATGGGGAATAGACTCATCTTCGATAAAGGATTTGACAAATATAGGGGGACCATGGAAGATGGATGTGGTGTCTTGACTTTGTCTTAGAGAGGAAATGAATTGATCATGATTGGGAATGGAATCTTAGCATACCTCTTCTTATTCACTCATGGATGTAGATTCATCTGATTCATTTTTAAATTCTATGTCACTATGGTCCATGAGGTTTTGGACATAGTTTTGTAAATTATGACATTTATTAATGGCATGCCCTTAGGTTTAGTGATATAAATAATATTGGTTAGATTTATACTAAGAGGGCTTATGCTTGGTAGGATTAAGATGTCATATGGGAGGATAGACCATTGTAATATTGGTAACAAGTTGGTGGAAGAGGGATTCTAAAGATATGGTAAGAGCAGTATAGAGGATTTCTTCACTTCTTAACTTTAATGTGGAAATATTGGTTAGTGGATCAGATGGTTATTGACATGACTAGGTGAGTGGACTAGTAGTAGATGAGGTGTCCAGGATTGGATTCCATTTTCTAGTGTAAGAAGGGGTAGATGAATAGATATGATTATTTGAAGGAGGATTGAATGGCACTCACATGGATGGGTTTGTATTGGAGGTAATGATGGGTGGATGAGTTTGAAGTTTGTAGGATGTATAGTGTTCTTCTTAAGGATGTGATAAAGGAGCATATCCTTATTAGTGATGAAGCACTATTCAACTAGGGAATTAACCAAATTTGTTTTATATGCCATGGCTAAGGAGGGGAGAAAGTACAAATGATGTGGATTAATTAACCCCAATAAATAGGTGTGAAGGGTTTATTGTAAAGGCTAAGGGGTGAAGATGGGATGTGTGGAAGAAATTTGGACAAAGGCTTGATTTAGTCCTATATCAAGTTTGACTTGATGTGTGATGTGATATGATATTTGATTAACTAAACAAAATTAGGATGTGAGCTAGACCTTGATTATTGAGACTAAATTTGACTAAGTGAGATACATTAAAATCAAATATTAGATGAGCGGCTAGACTGGCCCAAGAGACTAATTATGATTGGATTGATTAGATTAAGACTAGTTCAAGACTAAGATGATTGACTCAAATAGGATGTGATGATTGGATTAGTGAGACTGATAGGATATGTGATGGTGACTCAAACTTGATTAGACATAGGAAAGATAATGATGAGGACCCTAATCAAAAGATTTATTCACTAATGTGGATGAGGAATAATTTATGAATAAAGACTTGACAAGATAACTAGTATAGACAAGGGTTGACTTGGCTCATAAATAGTATGGGTTTAACATGACACTCACCAAATCAAGCAATTCATAAACCTAATATTAGTAAACAAATAGGTGTGTAACCTAATGAATGCACCATCTAATAGATTTACAATTGAGGTTGTAGGCTAAATACCAATTATAGAATCTTTATAACCTTCTCAACCCAATTTTCAAAAGATAGTCACTTAGGAGATGATATTAATTTTGGCAACAAGTCACCTATTACATCCACAAGGTCTTAAGCTAGGTTGAATGAGCTCTCTAAGGGAATCCTTGATATACACTAGGTATAATGGGGCCCAAGTCTATGTAAGTAATTTCTAATTATTGTTTTATAGAATTAACTATTACCATTCTTGGATGACCTTTATGGGGTTGACCACTTAGCCTAATGATAGATTTCCTTGATATTTATACTTTGCTAGACCATAAATTATGGATTAGTGCATGGTGGTGAAATCCATAATAATTATCCCCATAAGACCATGGCAAGTGCATGGGTGTCAATTCCACTTCACATTTCTCATAGAAAATAAAAATAGGAGGGTTTAATAGTGGTTTTTGATCCTCCAAAAATTGTTGCAAGGACATAAGGAAGAGAGCATTCACCACTGTATCCATCAGGTGATAGACAAGTAGACCAAAAAAAGATTAATTAAGAGATTAAATAGATGATATATATATATATATATATATATATATATATATATATCAAGGATATATAATATATATACAAACATGATTAAAATGATTATATATATAAGATCAAGGATAAGATACCAAAATGTCTTCGACAGGTGACTTGTAGGAAAATGGTTAGTAGTTTTATTATCACTCATGAAAGGGTAACCTTAAATATAAAATTATTAGTAGTTTTAATTGATAATATTGAGGGGTAACCTAAAAGATAATATGTTAGACTAAAATATGACCTATAAGATAAAATGTTAGTTAGGAAAAATCACTTATAGATTCACCCCTATAAGAAACAAAATGTTAGTCTAATAATCCTTAATAAAAACCACTATAAAAATCATATTTGGACCTATTACTTCTTTGAATGAGGGGGAAATGATGTGGGGGTCTGGGGGTGGCAGCCCCTAGTGGGGTCAAAGGGAATTGCCACTTATGGGGTTAAAGGGAAACACCTCTTACAGGGTCAAGGTGCAAAGCCCCTTATGGGGTCGAGGGGAAAAGCCACTTGTGGGGTCTTTGGGAAGTGCCCCAGGCATGATCCCTTTCATGGTATAGGGTGAGGCTGAGGAGCATGCTCCTAATGTTAAAGGTAATTTGGGCCTTGTAGGATGCCTAAAATGACCTAAAATTTGTTAAAAATGATTCTAAAAATGTAAAAAAAGGGAAAATTTCAAAGGTAAAAATAAAGAGAAAAATCATAAATTCAAAGGACAAAACCATATATACACAGTCAAACTAATGCATTAACATGACCAAAAATTGCAATATCACAACTTTTATACAATATCATGACTATAATGTTGTGATTATTTAGAAAGTGGTTAACCACTAGCGGTTATCACATGGTTTTATATAAAAGTATGAGATTTAAGGCAATTTCATGATTTTTATTGCAAAATCATGATTTTGCAATCAATGATATTACAAGATGGAAAAAACAACTAGGATTTTAATAGTCAGACCTAAAATAGAATAGGAGATTCAATATATATATATATATATATATATATATATATAGGGAGAGAGAGAGAGAGAGTTTCAAAAAGTAAAAAAGGTATTTAATGTGTTTTTTAAGACTAATGCTTAGATAGCTTTGTTTAATAATTTATTTAAATACAATATTACCTAAATTAGTACAAAATCATTGATATTGTATAAAGTGATCAAATGGGTAGTAATAGGGGTTTTATTTCTCTTCAAATGGTCCTTGCTTTCTCCCCTTTTCCTATAGACATAATACAAATTTTCTCCCCTACAAGACAACATCAGCTGATATAGACCTACAAATGATCAAAGGTTAAACAAAACTAGTTTTTTTGGTTAAATAATATATACTAAAAAATTACAAGTTAAAATAAAAAATCCTAATTTTTATACAAAACCACTACTCACAAATTAGTGATATTTTAAAAAATACAAAAAAATGTCAAAAGGTAAATGGTTAGTGGTTAGGACAATATCTCTACTTTTTCATCAAATCTTGACTTTAATGGCAATATCATAATTCATGAATGTATAGTTTTGAAATAGAGGGTTAACCTACATAAATCTTGGCCATTAGAAATTAAATATTGGTAGTTAGTGAAAAACTACAATTCCCAAGGATAAAACCATGACTACAAATCAATGCTTTTGCATAGAAAAATCATAATTTGTTTTAGCATGATAATTTTTCAAAATTTTGACCTTCTTCCTCAATCAGTCAACTTTGCAAACTACCAAAACACATCTAGGATGAAAATAGGTTAAATTTTGAGGGGATATCCAACCTTGGTCACCAAAAAGTAGATGAAATTTTGAGCTATATGGATTAAGATACCTAAATATGCAATTTAAACCCAAAATGTAAAAATACCTAATAATAGAGATTATAGAAGAAAATTAGAAAATATTAAGAAAATATTACCAATTCATTAATTCATCTATCCTTCTTTTAATATCTTCAAACTAAAATTTTTAATTATTGATTGTAATTAGACTCATAATTTTAGTATTATGATAGTTAGATCAAAGGTTTTGGATGATATCATGGACTATTTGACATGGATTTACCATGGGGATTGAAATTGTTATAGTTTCTAATTAGTGTTGGCCATGGATGAGTGTCTTATATAAATAAGTGAAATAGGGAATATCAATGGCTCATATTCAAACTTGATCCATGAGGATCAAGGGTGGAGGAATTTCCAAGGAATTAAAAATTCCTTATAAGCTTATATAATAGAGGCTTCTAGAGAGAAGATGCCAAGTTAGAGAGGATTCTATATTTAGAGGATTATTTAATCCTCTTAAGGAATAATTAGGATTAGGATGGGATTCAAGATAGGGATTAGGTGGGTGATTAGGGACTAAGGGTGTAGAAGAGCCTAGGAGTAGGCCTAGTAGGTGAACCATGGGAATTTTAAATTCCAAAATAATAGATAAGATAGATTAGGATAAGATTAAGAGATGATTATGGAAATTAAGTGAAAGAATAATAATGATGAGAGATATTATATAAATGATTAAAAAGGGGTGATATTAGGATAAAATTAGAGTGGATAAATGAGATAAGTGAAATTAGTGTTGACTAATAGTAATATTAGTGATGATAAAGGAAGTGAGAGAATTTAGGTGCATACAACAACTATATCATTTATGAAAGTAGAGAGTCCAATCAAGGTCCTTAAAAAAGGTAGGAATCAAAGGACTCAAGTTATAAGGCAAAATATAATATCAAGGCACTTATAATAGATAAGAATCAACCACTTAAATTTGATAGTTTCAAAGATAGACGAAGGGATTTTTATAGACATTATTTGATAAGAAGTTAATCAACTTACCTCCTATTTATTATCACCCACCCCATAACCTCAAATGAGTGAGGGAAAGACCCTTTTGAAACTATCATCCTATCAATAGACATCAAGATAATTATTATTATGTATTACAACAAAGGATTGAGAAACTTGTGGATATCAATGTGATTAGAATTGGTAAAGTTGACACTAGGACAAAATTGTCCCCTTCTCCATATTCTTATACTTCTCATCCTACGAAGACCAAGTTATACTAGGATGTTCCTACTAGGGAACCAATGGTCCCTTAGACTTATAAGAATAGTAATTCTAGGAGAATATCTTCTTCTAGTTCACACTCTACAAGGATCAATGTTTCCCAAGAAGTTCCTATCAAGGAACTAATGGTCATTCAATCCCTTATTTGATATGAACATACAAAATAATTATTTTAAATGATAATTATAATTAAATCACATGCAAAATTGGATTTCTTAAGAAAATGGGATATAGTGATCAATATTTACAACATATACACACTTATGATAATGTCATGGGCCATATTACAATTCCAATTTATCTTGGATCTAATATAATTGAATTATTATTAGATATATAAAATATTATTCCACAAGGCAATATCACATTAGGACATTCATGGTTACAATAAATGGGAGTAAATTTTTATAACAATCATATGCCTATCTCCTTTACTTTCCAAGATGGTTTAATTACATATCATAATTATAGAGAAAATTCAAATCAAGATATAGTTGCATCATCTCCAACACAAGTGTGGGTACCAAAGATAAATCAAGTAGTGCAAGATCAAGGAAAAAATCAAGTAATAACATTACACAACAAGAACATGAAAATGAACTATTTAATATTTTTAAATAAAAAATGTGTAGCCATATAAATTAACATTTAATGCTAAAATAATTCACTTGTGACCATCCTTTCACACACACATGGCTCATGCCCAATTCCATGACTCTAGACCACTATTCCTCTATTGTTATGTGGATGATCCTTACATTCAATAAATATAACTAAATAATTATTCCTAATATTTAATTTTAGACAACCTAAGATCATCCTTTAACTAATTCACACTTCAAACTTAGCTTTCTCTACTTCCCATACAAGGTTTCCCCTTCAAGACTATCCCACTTATTGGTAGAGTCTAAATCCACTAATAACATTCTTGCCAAATAAAATATAATTACTCAAATTCAAAATCACTTAACAAGTCATACCATGTGTTTATCAATCCCCATTTTATGAATTTCCCAAAATATAATTATAAATCCACATTTCAAACCATTTTTTACACAAGAGGCTCATACATGGAAAATCATTAGAAAATCTAAGTATACATTGAGGAAAAAACACATATTCTATAGAAGTCATAGTTGAAGTATGAAAATACACTATGATTGCACCAATATTTATACTTAAAATAGTATTTTAAAGACACCACCATAGCACGGGATAACTACATATAGTTGGATCCCATTTTAGAGTATTGGTATATATGCAACACTCAACACAAGGGGTGTTGAGGTCTAACACAACTTCAACTCCAAACCCCTTTCTCCATTTTATCTTGTATATTCATCATTATCTACCAAGCTAGGGTTTCAAGTGAATAATAAGGTACAGAGTGAATTCTACATCAAATTGTGCATCATATAACAAATAGATAAGACCAATAATTGAGAGTACATAGGCCCAAATTTTCATAGGGGTCAAAAAACCTACCAGACATCAACACTCCATATAAACTAAAATGTAGTTCATCCCTATTTTATTAGTATGGCTTATTCCAAATATTAAGCAAATCCTTATTCCTGATTCATAGTTAACCAACATAGTCACATAGTCATATCTATAGTTGTATACATAATCTTGCATTATCAATTTCTAGCTAAGTAATCTATCCATGTCTTTTCCCCTTTTAACATATTTTTATATTTAGAAAGTTTTAAATTATAAATAGATAATTTATTATGTATAATAATATTATAATTTTATGTATAAGTTTTTCATTATTATTTAAGTATATTCTTTTATTTTTCCAATTTTGATAAAACATATTAGTGAAGCTGTGTTTTTGTTTGAGCATTACCAAACCTTAGGTTTCCTTGGGGGTTCAAAATTTATATCTAAGCTTTCATAAAAAATTCTTAGGGTTTCAGATCTTATTTATAATTTTCCTTTGTCCTTTGTAAAAATTAAAATTTTCATTCTTTATATTAGGGTTTCAACCCAAATTTTCTATCAGGGATTTCCTTTCCTAGGCTTGTGGCTTATCTTTTCTTGTTTGTCTCATAACTAATCCATAATAGCTCTAATTTTAAAATTATCAGTGTTTTTTGTTAGTAATATTAATAGAATCATAAAGCTATATTTATACAAAATATTATATGGATTTTTGGTATTTAGAATTTCCTATTTTAATAAATTTGGCCTAGGAGACATTTGATTTACCTATTTTCAAATTAATTTATGGGTTTCATTTATTTACTAATTTTTATCAAACTCCTCTTTCAGATTTAAAAAATAATTAACATATATCTTGTAGTGGTTTTTTATTTATTTTTCACACCATATAATGGATATATGGGATAATTTTGGCATATACTTTTTAATTCAAGAAATAATTATTCAAATTGCATGGTGTTAGCTAGAAATATTCAATATTTTTAATAATTATGCAATAGATTTGAGAAAATTAATGTTTAATAAAACTAATTTTACACTTAATCACAATATAAATTCTATGTCTATGTTAATTTCTACTGAACATCCTTAATCTGGTGATAACTACTTTCCCTTTAACTAGTACCATGCTCTCATTATTAAATTAGAATATCTAATTTTTGTACTTTTGAAACCCTTAAGGATCAAAGCATCATTATGATAAAGTTAATAGAAACATTGGAAAATAAAAATCAATATTTAATTTCAAAGATCACATCATGGGAAAATTAGATCACATATGAAAAGAGCCCAAAATATTCTAGTGTTAATCATGATTTGTATCTTCATCTAGAAACTTTGTGCCTAATAAGAATTCATATCAATATTGAAAGTCAAATTAGAATACATATAAAAATAGAGATTAAAAATGTATGCAAAATACTAATAAGATTTCAAGTGAGATTCTAAGAGGAATTATTATAAAAAATTGATCAAACTACCTCCTATACATCCTCTAAGGAGATCAAAATACTATTATGCATATCATAGAATTCATGGGCATCATACACATAGTTGTTTGGCTTTGAAGGATAAAAGAAAAAAGCTAATTGATAGTGATGATCCTATAATAGATACATAAATCAAGAAACCCATGAGAATCATTGAAGTGATAGGTAATTTGAGAGAAAGATAAGTATATACCATTTCATCAATGTGAATAGACATTTATTCACATTGATAAAGGATGCTATCTTCAGGCCCATACAAAGCAGATTATTTCCCCATAGGTGGGGGGTGAAGGATGTTCATATTAAATAAAAGTTGCATTAGATGATTAAAATGACAAGGATAAGTTATCATAAGTTCTAAGAAAGGTATTTGAGATGGGAGATGTGAGAGTTTAATTATAAGATCCCATTCATCATATCCAGTTAGAATTTATTAGATAAAGGTGCATAGTGTTGAATTAAATCTTTTAAGGATGTATCAGAAGTGAATTTAAATTGATGTTGGTAAGGTGTATTTGGTTGGGCCTTAGTGAACATGGGTTGACCAATTATACATAATTATGTTGGCTTAGATAATTTGGTTAAATCATTGGTTATGTCTTGTGAATGAGAATAAGAGGTACCAAGAATATATGACTTTGGAATTTATGAGTGGGGTAGCTTGGTTAAGGGAGGGGTAAAAGTTATATCGATATAATGTGAGTTAGTATCTAATTTTATGGTTTGATTTAAAACTTGTGAGTTTTTTGAGTTGGTTGAAATTGGTCGTATGTGCCCCAATTCTATGAGATGAGATGGGTAAAAATATTGTATAGTATATAAAGTTAGGAAATTTTTGTAGTTTGAAGTTGGATAAGTATCAATATAAGAAATTAATCTGCTCATATTATTCATATTAACAACATTCTCATCATAAATGTTAGTATTTGGATTCATATATATTTTCACATTATTTTTAATTTGATAAGGTAAACCTAGGTTTTATAGGGACCTGGAACCACAAAAAGTGAGATAAAGAGTTATAACTAAGCCTTAAATAGCTGAATAAAAAAAGGGTAACAATAAAAAATGAAAATAAACACAAAAAATATGTTATTGGGGGGACCCTCTTGGGTGTCTTCCATAGTAGAATTATCCTTTGTTGAGATGCTAGGATTATCTTTTGAGGCCTTTGCTTTGGTACGATTCCCAGGACCCTTACCTTGTTTACCAGGGAAAATCATCCTTGGGAGCTTCCTACCTTTTACCTAGGGGAAGGGATGCATTAGGGGGACCCCAAGGGGGGATTTAGGAATCTTAGGGGATTTGAAGACTAGGGAAAGGGGAGGGGGTAATTGCAGTTTGGATGATAGACTCTACTTCTTGATGGAGCTGCCAAACTGAAACCCACATGTTGGACTTTTACATAAAGTTTTCCAACATTTCTTTATTTTTATCATACTCTACTATTAAAATGAAATTGGATAATACCAAAATTTGTTGATGAATGCATAAGGATTATCTTTTGGGGAGGCCAAAAGGATTTGCTTTGGTGATGATTCCAAGCAGGGTTTGGTCATGTTTCACCAACAAAAGGATGAGGCATTGGTGTAAGATCAGGTTAGCATCATTTAACTTGAAGGAGGACTGTGCTTTCCAAGGATTTTACCTTCTTTTTTGTCTAAGCAACAACAAAGTCTCTAACCACTAGAGGATTATGATTGGTGATGCACTCCATGTACTCAGTTAAGCAACAACAAAGTCTCTAACCACTTATGATTGGTGATGCACTCCATGTACTCAGTTAATCCTCCCTTCTTACCACACCCTTTTTTTCTCTTGAACATCTTTGTAGGATGATGGATCCAATTGGTCTCTATCATTGCCCATGTTGTTTGGAGTTACAAGGTTAAAGCGAGTGAGCTGAGAGTATTGGTAGTGGGAGGTTGGGTAGTATTGGGTTGATGATTAGGAAGGGGATACTTGTAAATATATAGGTAACATTAGCTTGATTAATATTTTCATGTTTAGTTTAGTTTCATGAACCTTGAATGCTGCTTATAATATTATTTACATATACATATGAAAAATTTATGATCAATTATGTCTAAGAAGATATTCCATAGGAAAGGTTCTAAGTTGGTGACAAGTTTCATAGGAATGGCCCCAAATAAATGATACCAACATAATTTTCATGGATCATACCAATGTTTGGTAGGGCGAGTAGGATCAAAATCTCATGGTAAAGTCTACAGAAGCCATTTTATAATCTTTACTAAGGAAAGTTGTTTATGGATATATACATTATATACTTGATAAAATGTATAAATAGGATGGGGCTTTTTGGAAATTGAGGATGAAAGAATGGGATCTATTAGAACACTAGGAGCAATGGCTAGGATGTTGTGTATGGAATCATAGGTATCCATAAAACCATCATTGGTTACATGTTTATTTTTACCTTTCATAAGCATTTGAGTTCCTATGGGAGGGTGTGAAGGCTCAAATTTTCATATAAGAAAACCTTGACATTTTACTTCATCGAGGGCTATTACTAAATATTTTGGAGAAAGATTACTCACATAATGTTGTGATTTGGGGTAAAGAGCATTAGTGAATAAGTGAAAGAGATTATCATATGACATGTTATGTTCATCTTTGTTAGACAAGGTTTTCCACCATTTGATGAATACTTGGGCTATTTCAAATTCTAATTGCTTACAATTAATAAAGTGAGCTAGACTATTTACAATTAATAAAATGAGCTAGACTATTTTTAAGAAGATTATTAGTTGGGAATTCTTGATCTTATGCATTTAAAAAGTATTTCAAGCTAGAGATAGAATTAGTTTTGAGTTAATTATGCTAGTATAGAGCATTAGTTGAAAAGGTTTTATTTAGGATATTGGTAGTGGTGAAAGAATTAAGTTTAACTAAATCCTTGTATAAGTTTCCAAATGCTTTCAAATGTAAGGTCAAATTAGTGGATCCATTATAAGTGATAGTTGGGACTATTCCACCTATGTCAATGTTTTCAATTTGAAGAACTAAAGGTTCAATTTATAAATGTTTAATAGACTTGTTAATAAGTGGGGGTTATGGTATATGATTATTGTGTACATCTCTAGGGGGTGCAGGGGCATTAGGATTTTGCATCCCAAATTGAGTAGGTTTAGGATGATTTTGGTAATACATTAATTGGATTTGAATTTGATTCATTTAATTGGAACTATTAGTTTGAAAAGTGGCCATTTAATTTAACATTTGTAATAAAATTTGATTAGTGTTAATGGTATTTTGACTAGTGGAAGCAGCATGGGATGTACTTATGGTATAAGAGGCATTGATAGTTTGAGAGATAATAGTAGTTAAATTAATTTGTGTATTAATGTGGGTATTTTAAATATACCCACTAAAGGTTACATCTACCATGTTTATGTAAATGGTTGGCATGGAGGATGAAGAAAGCATGGAAGATAAGGACATGCTAGCATAAGAGGGAATGAGAGAGAAGGGTGTGATATAAATCATAGGATGACTTGCTCCAAACTTTTTAGAAAATCTAGGTGAAGGAAAAGGGGGTTATCTAATCTGAGGTCCCATCATGAGTTATAAATGATTGTGGGACCCTTACCATAATGTTGATGGTTTTCATTGATGAAAAATATCATTTCAACCTTATACTCAAGATCACTTTCATCTTATATAGTATGTATGGGTAGAGGATTGAGAGAAAAATAATGGGGAGGAGTCCCATGATTTAGTGGTTTTAGTGTAATATGGATATTGCTAAGATAAAGATTATCTATGCATGGTAGGGTAGATGTGTCCTAAAGGCTTTATGAAGATTAGTAATATTCATCATGTTAGTTTGATTTTTCTATGCAACTTCATCAAATAGGTGTTGCATGATGAAAAATAATTTTATCCTACTGGATAAGTGAAATTTTAGATCATGAAAATAAACTAAATCAAGTTGGTTTATCTAGTTGGATTGATGGGATAAAATAATAGTCTATAAATAGACTAGATTGATGTAATTGAAAAAAATAGGAGAATCATACAGTCTATAAACTAACTAGATTGAGTTGGTTGATCTAGTTGGAAAAGTAAGATAATAAAATAGTTTATAAACTAAATAGATTCAGATAGTCTATCTAGTTATAAAAATAGGAGAATAGAATAATCTATAAACTGAATAGATTGAGTGTATATATCTATTTGTAAAAATAGGAGAATAGAAAAGTTTATAAACTATACTCATATAAAATGAAAAAATTGGTAACTTGAGCATGGATAATGACACCTAACCCTTAGGTCCCTCTTTATTGCTCTCACAAACCTCATAGACATCATTTTCATTGATTCCCAATCATCCATAGCCTTCTAGACTTGATCACAACTGAGCCAAACTCCTCTTTCCATGATAGATCAATCCCCCTAGGTCCCATTTGCTCAAGATAATAGTGCCACACTAAGATTATATTACCAGTGCTACTCCTATCCACTTTCAACATTGTTGTCCAAGTCTATTTCTAGCCCCAATAGTTAATTCCTTCTGGTTCCCTATCCTTATCCTTGTCAACCTAACGTGAGCACATTCAACCCATGACCAATAGATCCATATAAAATCTCATTCAAAGATAATTTGGAAAGGGTTGGAAAATATCACTAAGCAAGCAAGAATACAAGCAATACTACTCAAGAAATCTTCCCTATTCTATGCATACAACCAACCAATACACTTACAAGATTACTCAAATCTTTACACCAGTCTGTAGTCACCTCAAGCTCATCTAATTTAGCATTTTTACATATTCATACACTCAATTACACAAAGCACATCAAGTGAGATAACTACATATGGCTTGATCCCTCTTCAGAGAATTGGTATGTAGGCAACATGCCCACACAAGGGGTGTGGATCTAGATCTATTGAATCTTACACACACTAACCCCACCTCTTGATTAAAATTGGTCAAATCAAAATGGAAGATAGGGGTCAAAGATAAAATTTTCTTTACAGGGAGCTCTACAAACTTCTAAATACTGAAACTTCATGGACAAGGTCACACAAACCTAGCAAATAAAACACTTAAATATTAGATCCTCAGGACAACAATGGAAGAGGTGGAATACAACACTAATGCCACTCCTATCCAATTTTAGTGTTCTAATCCAATCAAAAAATGAATTTTAGATCTTAGTTTGTGATAGTGTCCCAATCCTACATAGTAAATTTTAGACCCTGTCTCAGTTGGATCAACTAATTTCTAGCCAAGTTTGATTTTATTCCTCTCATTAATATTTTTAGAAAATTCTAAATTGAAATTAATTTACAAAAATTAGTATCTTTATTATTGAATATTTATTTACTAATTTTATTACTCAGACCCTTTAAATAAATTAGGAATAATACACCAATATTTCTAAAACTATTAAATTATTTAGTGAACCTGACTTACTTTTTTCATGCATAAAAACCATAAAAACCCTAGGGTTACATTCCTACTATTTTACCCCATAGTTTTTTGATTTTTTACCTAGATAATAAAATAAAAAATTAGCATTAAATTTTAAAATTTTGTAGTAATTCTAAAATAAATTTCTTTCAAACCCTAGTTGCCCATACTAGGTCCCAGTATTTTCCTAGTAATTTTCTAATAGTTTTCTAATTTTTTACTAGCATATTTAAATAAAAAAATTCATTCAAATTTCAAAATTCAATAGTAATTCTCAAAAAAATATTATTTTCCCAAACCCTAGTTACATCTTCTAGGTCTCCTTAAATCATAAATTTTTCCAATAAAATTCTAATTTTTTACTTGCATATTTCACTTAGAAATTCACTTTAAATTTCATAGTAATTGTTCAAAAAAAAAAGTCTTTCAAAACCCTAGTTGCATATACTAGGTCCTGTTTAAATCACAAAATTTCCAATAAATTTTTGATTTTTTACTTGCATATCTAACTCATAAATTCACTTTTAAATTAAAAATTTCATAGTAATTTTTGAAAATAATTATCTTTCAAACCCTATTTGTATATACTAGTTCCTATTTGCTTATTGAGGTATCACCTTACATATGTGTGAACTTCATATCCTTTATATGCATATTCCAATTCTTTGTTTAGATTATATGCATTTAATTTTTTCTAATATTATCCAAGTTGTTTTTATTATACCAACTAAGTTTATTACATTTCTTACTTCAAGACAAAGTGCAAGACTTAGTGGCAATCCTCCTGAATTCACTTAGATTCTGGCAACTCGACCATATACCATGGATAGATAACCAACTCATTTTCCTATTATAGATTCTACACATCTAGATTAAACTAATTTAAATAAAGATAATTCCAATAATGATTAATATGAAAATAATAATGATGATGTACACACCAATGCTCATGCCCCACCACATTAGACAACTAATTCACTTCCACCAATTATTGATAATGAAGTTACCCTTAACAAAGATTTGATCCTACAAAGTTTTTGAGAAAGACTCCAAGACCAACCTTGAGATAATACTATTATCTTGAAATCTATCATGGAAATTAAAAAGGCTAAGCAACTTGAATCTTCCATTCCTTCAGAGTAACTAGTTATAAATGACACTACAGGGGTAACTATGTCTCAACAACCCCCTATAGCAACCCAATCTACCTCTATGCCACCAGCTACAACTAGTACATCTTTGTTTCTTGATATGGTAGCCCTTGTGCAAGAGATAAAATATCTTCAATCCAAGGTGCTACATCTTGAGCAAGGTGCCTCTAGACCTATGTAGGCTTTGGATTATTTTTCTCTATTGGATGCACCATTGACACATCACATTGCTTCTACACCCTTGGCACAAGGTTTTGTTCAACCAAAGCTTACTCTATATGATGGGAAGGGTGATCCAGAGATACATTTGAGAGCCTTTCATGAAACATGCTTGGACTATGTACCCAATGACTAGATACTTACCAAGCTATTTCCATGAAACCTAAAGGATTATGCTTTATAATGGTTCTATAGTCTACCAAATTAGTCAGTCAATGCTTTCAATCCTTTAGCTAACATGTTCTTAGCTCATTTAAACATTAAAATTAGTGATAAGGTTTCATCTACTCAAGTTGAATAATAGAAACAAAGGTCAAATGAGCATTTCATAGATTATGTTATCTGATATAAAACTATTTTAGCTAAGATGACTAGTCCCATGGATGATCAAGAGTTAAAAGATCTCTTCAAACAGAGTCTTCTACCAATTTTACATGAATTAATTATATTTAAAAGTTTCTCTTCCTTCACTGAATTGTATCACACACTAAAGTAAAGAGAAGCAAACTAATTTCAATGGGAAAACTCAAGTATACAAAGTATCTCAAAAATAAAAAACAAGAGTAACAAAAAATTCCCATACAAAGTCAAGGTCAATGATAATAAGATTAAGAATCAATTGATAGTTAATGAGGCTTTTGAGCCTTCTCAACAAGTGGTTTTATCAACACCTTTTCAGTGAACCTTTACCAATCTACTAGTTTCTCTAGCTAGAGTTTTACAGTAGCTATTGGAATGTAATATCATATCTCTCCCTCCTCTTTGGGAAGTTGACCCAACAAAGCCCCTTCCATGGGGATATGATCAATATGCATTTTAGGAGTTTTATAGGGCATTAGGACATACAACAAATAGATTAATTAGTTTGAGACACAAAATAGAAGATTTGATGGATGATAATCATATTGATCTTAGCACTTTAGTTGAGCCTTCTCAGTCAAAACAAACATAGGATAAATCTTTGAAAATATTCTTAGACCCCTTTTTGTAACATTATAAATAAGAGATAGGGGGCACATCAAGGGTTCACCATGCATATCATGCACATCCACCACCAAATATATACATGACACCTTTATTTGAGACACATCCTTTGAGTAACATGATTGGTGTATATAATTCTAGAGTGATAGCTAGACTTTCCATCTCTTTCTTAGAGAATGAGATTGTCAAGGATGATTTAGATTATCATGCACTATTTATTAGAGCTTACATTCATAATCATCCTATTCATATTGATCTCATAGATAATGAATCTAATGTGAACATATACACTATGACATTATTATAGCATTTAGGATATTTAGAGCAAGATATTACCTTGATAGACACAATTATAAATGGATTTAGTGGGCACACATAGATTTCATTGGGTGAGATTGTAATTTCTCTATAGGTTGGTCAAACACACATAGCCACACCATTTACTATAGTTCCCAGTGTAGAAGTTTTTGATATGTTACTTTTTTGACCATGGATCTAAAAACTTCAAGTAGTACCTTCTATAGTTCATAGATGTATGAAATTTATTCACGCTAATTAGGTTATTATAGTTGGTGGAGTTCCATATGAGTTACCACTCCCCACTTCAAATCCATATTCCAATTTATAGTCACTATTTTTAGTTCAACCTATAGTTCCAATTTCTACACCATTTATATTTCTTTCTCTAGTTTCTATTCAAACACAATTGAGGCATATATAACCAACATAGAGAGTTCATACACCTCCATAGCTTCAAGATTCTAAATAGCTTCCTGCTAAAGTGTTCACACCTAGGACAATATCATTGATATCTCATGCATCTACTCATAGAGTACATGTTTAGAGTGCTTCTCCTACTACTATATGGGTCCTTAAGAGCCCTATAGTTGCATCCCCTTCTCAAAGTTATAGGGGGACCCCATACTCAGTTTTTACTTCAAAGATTTTAGAGCATGTATAACATATATATTTTTCAAAGCCATAGATTTAAAATTTACATCATGCTTCATGATCATGCATAATTATCCTCCTTGATATAGGATACCATGATAGAGAGTCTCCCATGAGACTCATCAGTTAGTATCATTCTTTCCTAGCTTACTTGTACATAGTCCTTTCCAATTACATGTACATAGTTTCTATTGCTTGGTTTTACATAATTAAAAATATCACAAATTTAAAAACATTCAAATATGTAAAAATAAAAAAACATGAAAATAACTCAAAAATATTTCAATTGTATGCATTATCCATGCCTTACATTTCTACTAATATGCTGGACTTACCTTTATTGTTCTATGTTATTGTTTATCAATTTATATACATTACCATGATTCACTTGATCTTTTTTGAGTGTGTGCAGTGACATATATCTCTTTGATTACTTCACTCTACCCTTAGAGGGGTCATGCTTCTTCTACATCGAGATATTCATCAATATACATACCCACTAAGGGCATCTTCTACATGACTACATCAGCTAGGTTATGTCATTCCTACACCACACACTCTAGTTATCTTGTTGATGTAAATTATTTACTAACTTACATAGATTACTATATCAAAACTCACTATTATATATCACTTATGTATTTCCTAGCATATACCTAGTCTTGTACTAGCATTTCTTAAATTCTTACCCTTTTTATTTGATTAGTTAGATGCACTTCTATTTCTAGTTATTACATGCTTTCCTTTCTTGCTTTGCATAGCTAGATATGATTGCATTTATTAGTCCTATTTGTCTCTTGTGTGTGCCTTGGGACATTTTCCAATGTCCTTTTCTTCTATGTCTTGTGTGTGCCTTAGGACATTTGCCAATGTCTTATGCCTATAATCGTCTATGTGATTGTGGCCCTCATGTCAACCCTTACTTATTTTAATTGTATGTGTATATGGCATTTGAATATGGGTTTTATGCCTACCTTACCTTGTGTGCTTGTTTTCTTGCTTACTTCTCATTGTTTTTAATGTAATGAACCACATCATGCATTTATCTTACTTTCTTGGATGCCATGATGGACATCATGCTCCATCCCTCTAACTAAAAACTAACAACTAACAACTAACAACTAACTAGACTTTGATTTATAGTTTAGTATAGTATACATATTATTACATTGTTATATCCATGCATGAATACCCCTATTGATCTAATAATCTTTTAATACAAATCATGATATATCTTGAGACATCTTGTCGATTATCATTGCTATATCATGTATCTTTACATCATAACACACTTTTAGGACTCTTTATTTTGAGGGAAGTCATTATAGAGTCTTCATTATTACCCTTAGAAGAGGGGGAAACAAACAAGGGTTTTATCATAGAGATCAAATCTCCTAATAGTAAAAAATCCAACATTTAGAACATCCAAAACAACAACCAAACATCAAACCAGTTAGAATATACTAGGTAGATAGTGAAAATGCTAGAATAGTTACCAAATTTGGCCTAAGACAACATTAACAAGATCAGAAATAATTTTGGTGCCACTACTATCTATTTTGATGCTCTTGTACAAATAATAAAAAAGCTAGACTTTTCAAAAGTAGGTAGAAAAGTAGGTTCAGCTATAGTTTTACATAATGAGACCAGCTTACAATCAATAGTTTTTATTACACTTTTTATAAAAAAATTTAGATATAAGGGGCATGATGCATGACATGATGGATCTCACTTTTAGTTTCAAATATAATAGTTGGTATAACTTCTAGATTAAAATCCATGTTTTAGACACCAGTGATTGGGGGAAATGTGCATGACACATTTGTCTTCTTTTCTTTTTGAGTTTAGTATTACATAGGAATTACTAGTAGTTGCATGCCTTATTCCATCTAAAAGTGGTTGGAATAATTTTTGAATGGATTTCATACAATCCTAAATTCCACATTCCTGAGTTCTTGAGTTCCTGAATGGCTTTCATATAAGCCTAGTGCACCATTTTTGGAGTGGCTAAGAATGTCCTAGTTTTTAGCATACATTTATCTATCCATGATAAAATTGTTATATCATAGTACATTAATGGGCTTAAAAATATATCTAATATAACACACATTTCACATCAATATCAATTCATAGCTTCACTTCATGGGGCAACAATGGAGCCAAAATACTAGCTAGCCTTTGTATTCTTAAGCCACTTATTCAAAGGGATTGGAAACATATTCCAAACATTGATTAATACATGTACGACCACCTAGCTTCACTTAGTGGGTGACGATAGAGCCAAAGGGCCAACCTTTGCAATCTTGAGCTACTCTTGGGGAATTGAGCACTGAACTCCATTTGTGATATCACTCTTGGACAACATACCCAACATATCTAGAATCACTCAGCACCACAATATGTTTTGTATTAATCTACATATCCAATGAGGTGTATTCATTCCTTTCTCTCTCTCTTACCCAACTTTATACATTCTTATTTTAGATATAGAGTATCTAGTAAGAACTAATCTAATCTTTATTTTCTTGCATATTTGCACTTTATAGCATGTTATCTGTACACACACCTAACATCACATAGATTTATGAGCTTCACCCTTGCAAGTAAGTTTAGGTGCACTATTTATTTTTCCTTTATCCTAGTATTTCACTTTGCTACATCACTAGAATAAATGAAGGGTATATGTAATCATATAAAATGCAAAAATTGGTAACTTGAACATGGTTAATGACACCCAACCCTTAGGTCCCTCTTTATTTCTCTCATGACCCTCATAGTCATCATTTTCACTATTTCCAAATCATCTGTAACATTCTAGACTTGATTCTAGTGGAGCCAGACTCATCTTTCCATGATAGATCAATCCCTGTAGGTCCCATCTACTTAGGAAAATAATGACACACTAGAACTATAACACTGGTGCCACTCCTATCCACTTTCAGTACTATTGTCCAAGTCTATTTTTGTTCCTAATGATCAATTCCTTTTGATTCCCTATCCTTATCCTTATCATCCTAATGTAAGCACATTCAACCAATGAGTAATAGATCCCTATAAAATCCCATTCAAAGATCATTTAGAAAGTGTTAGAAAATATCACTAAGCAAACAAGAATAAAAGTAAGACTACTCAAACAATCTTCCCTATTCTCTACATACAACTAGCCAATACATTTATAAGCTTACTCAAATCCTTAAACTAGTCCCTAGCCACCTTAAGCACATTGATTTTAGAATTTTTTCATATTCATACACTCAATTACATAAAGCACATCAAGTAGTAAAACTAGATATGGATTGATCCCTCTTTGGAGTATTGGTATGTAGGTAGCATGCCCACACAAGGGGTGTGGATCCACATCTAGTGAATCTTACACACACTAAACCCCCCTCTTTCTCAAAAATTTTCAAATCAAAATGGAAGATAGGGTTTGAAGACAAAATCTACTCTACAAAGAGCTCTATAGACTTCCAGCTATCAAAACTTCATGGCTATGGTCACATAGACCTGGTGAATAAAACCCAAAAACCTCAGATCATCAAGAAAATAGTGGTAGAGGTAGAATACAACACCGATGCCAATCCTATCCACTTTTGGTGCTCTTATATAATCATAAAATGAAGTTCAAATCTTAGTTTGTGATAGTGTCCCAATCTTGCATTATGAATTTCAGACCCTGTCTTAGTTAGATTAACTAGTTTCCAACTAAGTTTGATTATCTTCTTCTCATTACTATTTTTAGAAAAGTCTAAATTGTAATTAATTTATGCAAATTAGTAGCTTAATTATTGTATATTTATTTACCAATTTTACTACTCAAACCCTTTAATTAAATTAAGAATAATAAACCAATATTCCCAAAATTATTAAATCATAAATTGACTAGATTGAGTTGGTTGATCTAGCTAGAAAAATAGGATAATAAAATAGTGTGTAAAATAATTATATTGAGTTGGTTGATTTAGTTGGAAAAATAGGATAATAGAATAGTCTATAAATTGACTAGATTGAGTTAGTCAATATAGTTTAAAAAATATGAGAATATAATAGTATATAAACTGACTAGATCATTTTGGCTGATCTAGTTAGAACAATATGATAAAAGAGTAGTTTATTAGATATAGCTAGTTGATATAGTTATATAATTTGATAAAAATTTTAAACTATTAAAATTGAATAATTTAGTTTAAAAATATAAGTAAAGTAAGCACACAAGAAACTAGATCAAACTGGTTGATCTAGTTGAAATACAATGCATAGCTTGTATCAATGCTGGCTAATACAATGTAAAATACAACTTATAATGGCAAGAATTAAGTATAAAATATAATTTTTATAAATATTAATTATATAAAAATAAGATTAGGAGATTTTATTAAAGTTTGTGTTTGACCCTATAGGTTTCCAAAGATATTGGCTTGTCCATTGGATAGTGACGACCCAATGTTTCAGAGCACTAACTATGGTGGAAGTATCATTAACATAGCCCACTAAACCTAATTTTAAGGGTAATATATAAGTAACTTCTTGTCACTAATAATTAATCTATGCACCACATAATAAAATGGATGGATATATTCTTAAGGTTTAATACAAAGAGAAATCCTAGGCATTTCTAAAATATTATGAGGTATGTAAAAACTAAAGACCATTTTTAGCTTTGTACTATGGCTATGAGTATTAGATAGATACCCTATTTGTAAACAATAGAAAAGGACCATAAATAAAATATTGAATAGCCCTTCATGATAGTAGCTAAGTAGTTTTAAAACTATAGGTACATAGTTTTTAGGAAAAATCAAATAAGATGAAAATAAAGGCAAAAATTCACTTGTCAAAAACCAAGTTATAGTTTTCTAAATCAAATAAATAAAAAAAAAAAATTTTATTTCAAAAGTAAAAGTGATTATAATTAATATGGATATAGGGGTTAATTTCCTTTAGTTATGATAGAATATAAAACATATAGAACAAGTCGATCTAGTTGAACAAGTAGTACAAAACATGATTGAGCTATTCAATACTATCTATTTGAAAATTAGACCCAAAAAAATGAAATTAAGTTAGTCATTTTAGTTTACTGGCAAATAATATAAACATAGAACATAATTGAATTGGTTGATCTAGTTTACTGTGTGTATAGTTTGATAGAACTAACAACTGAGTCCATAGTTAGTGAATTACAACTTGTCTTAATTAGTTAGTGAATTACAAGATTAGAGAAGGTAATATTGCTAAAAACTCATTGCATATTTATTTATATTAGGACATGACCAATTTAGATCTACTAAACCTAATCAAGGGATATCTTACTAAAAAATATCAAATGATAGGGTTTTGAAATGCTCTAAGCAAATGATACTATGTAATGACCATAGTTAGGCCTATAATACATAAAAATAAAAATAATATAGTATTCACTAAAGATTTTGGCATAAATGGGGATGGTAAACAAATAACAAATAACAATCAAAGATAAATATACTTAAGTCAATGTAGAGGTAGACTAAGAAAGGAGTACACTATTTAACCTATTACTTTGTGAAATAAACATCTACCAAATGAAAGAGTAAAATTTAGGAATACTTAACTTTAGATGAACCCATCGTGCCTCAATCTCTCCCTTGGAAAATGGTGCCTTTCAAGAAGTTGTTGTGGCTTTGTAAATATCACACTATATAAATCATATCTATGCTAAAAAACTCTTTGCATCCAAGACTTTCTCACAAGAAAAGTTTATTTCCTTCTAAGGCAAAACCCTAAGCAATGACTCAAGTGTAGAATTAATAAAATTATGAGTTATAATAATGTGAAAATTAATGTTCCTCTCTATTATATTAAATTAAGGGGGGTATTAATGGACAAGATTGACCCTAAACCCTCATAAGAATTTAGATGACATGATTGACTAGCTTGATTTTGTTATGCAAGAAAGATAACTGTTAGGTTTTGAACTAGGCCAGCTAGGCCAAATTAGTTTCATAATGTGTGTTGAATGCCTAATAAGATAAACATGGATTATGTAGTATGAAAATGAAGAAAAATGATGTTTTCTTAGGTAGGGGCTATTTTGGAAGGGAATTATTTAAAAAATTGGGTAAAAAGGTTTAAATTACCTAGGGAGTTGGATAAAAGTGACTTGTAGTGGTTTTAGGTAATGGTATAAGAACCAAAAATATTTTAAATCACCAAATATCTACCCAACCATTTCTTAGTGTAACCTTTAAGTCATTCACTTAGATATAAAAACTTGATAGGTTCATGTAAGGGAGAAAGCATAAGTAAATTATAATGTTTAAAAATATTATGTATACATCTTATTTACTTGTTTTCTTAGTTTATGATGCCATGATAAATATCATGCATCTCCCCAATATTTTGATGACATGATGCATATCATACATCTTCTTGTTTTATATACTAAGCTACAAAAACCCACTGCATAGATAGGAAAATATAGGTTTTACTCAGTTGATCTTAGTTCATTTTCATATTTTATAGAGGAAGTAGTTTTAGAAAATAGTGATCCATTTAGATAAGTGCATAGGTTGACTATGTCTTAAACAATGCGTTGTTGTCCCAGTAGGTAAAATATAGAATTTTACTCAGTTCCTAGATTAGTTTTATTTTGGCTTTGAATTAGTTTTCATAATTTTACATAACTCTATCTCAAATTTCACTTAGAATGGGGGCATCATGCATGGCATGTGTTCAAGGTTATCACACAATTTTTTTCTTAGAAAGTCACTTGATATTACTCAGTCTCATAATTAGATTGCCCAGATATTAGATTAGGGGCATGTTCATGACACATTACCACCTCCTTACTCAAGTTTTTACTACTTTCATATATGGAATGGAAACCTATGTCATTTTCTATGTTGTATACACCAAACCCATAATTTACTATTTTTGCACCAATTTTTCTTTTTTCCATTTTATCCTGTTTAATCATCATTATCTACAAAGATAGAGTTTAAATTAAAAAATTAGGTACATAGTGGCTTCCACACAAAATCATAGATTATAAAACACATACATAGGACCAACATGAAACAACACACAAACTGATATTTTCATAAAGGGAAAAAACCCCACCAGATGTTGGTGCTCCCTATAGACTACACTTTAAGTCAGTCCTATATGATTAGCATGGCCTCATAAAAAGATTAAGTGAATTCTTATTCCCTATTCATAGTGATTCAATAAAGTCACACAGTCAAATCTATAATCATATACATAGTCATGTATTATTAATTTCCAGCTAAGTAATTTATCCACGTTATTTCTCCTTTTAACATCTCTCTATATTTATCAATTTCCAAATAAAAAATAATTAATTTAATACATAGTTTAATATTATTATTTTACTCATAATTTTTTTGTAATTTGGATTTAATCACATTCCCTTTTACCTCGATTTTGATAAAATAAAATGTAGCAAGTAGTTCAAATATTTTAGTTTATTATTATGCATAATTCTTATTTCCAAGTGGTTGGTTAGAGAATCTTTACACACCCTATATAGTTATTTATTAGATATTCACATATGCATTATGATTAAATTACATATCAATTTATGAATTGCAAATCTATAATAAGTAATGTAATATACATGATCAAATTATCAAGTTATAAGTGGAAATAACATGGAATATAAATGATAACATTTCACACACACATGTATACACACACACATATAAATATGCATAACCATATACATATACATATACATATAAATATACATACATACATACATACATACATATATATATATATATATATATATATATATATATGTATATATATATATATATATGTATATATATATACATATACATATAAATATACACATAGATGTGTGTGTGTGTGTGTGTGTGTGTGTGTGTGTGTGTGTGTGTGTGTGTGTGTGTGTGTGTGTGTGTAAGTAAATAATAAGAATTTACAATGATAAATGTCCATAAATAATATGGGCATGTTACCCCTATTGGCCCCATCTACAGACCTTGATGATGATGCCCACTATCTACTCAAGGACCCATATAATGAGACATATTATGTCTCTCCCGCTCATCATACATAGCTAACCTATCCTAGATCCTACCATGATCCTCATACAATCTATTATTATCCCCCCTAGAAATGAACATACTCAATAAAAAAATTATCCTAAATTATCACCACCTACCATTGGTGGAGGCATTTATTTCCTCTCTAGAAAAGATCTCAATTCATCCCTCTCTCCCATTATTGTAATGTAATCCATAAATTTAATATAAAATGAATCAAATAAGGGTGCATGTACACCCAAAATATCATCAACATGATCAAGTCCTACTTTGTAAGGCATCCTTATAAATGCTATGGGTCAAAGTATGAATAGATGCATCCAAATAGCTATCCAATATGTATCCCCTAAAAATCAAACATATCATTTATACATGATGTAAGTAACTTTCAAATAATTAAAAAATAGAATATAAGATACTAGTGCACAATATACTTACAATAAACTTTAGTAACTATAATAGGTTGTGAAAGAACTTGACTAGATCCACAATTATCACCACCATGTGTCTGGAGTGTAACTCCTATATCCTCATCCATAATAGGAAAAAGTAACCATTTCATCCACATCTATAAAAGGGTGTACTTAATGGTACATCCCACATCATAAATATATATAATCATTACAGGGGATCCATACATCCTATTACAATTTTTGCCAAATATGCACCACTAGAATGATCTAAATATCCATGATGATGTGTGGCCCTCTACAACCATGCATATGGATACCTAGATAGGGGAATATCATGAATAATATAAAAATGTTGAGTGGCCTACTCATATTAAAATTTCAAAAACACACTAGAAAGTGATCATGTAATCAGACGCTAACTCATATCCATTTTAACTCAGTGGGATCCTTGGCCTAGACTACAAAACCTATGTATAAACTCCATAATATATTAGAAAGAACTAATCAATCAATAATGAAACAATAGTCCATGGTGTTATGGTCCATATTTTTCTTCTAAATCCACCACTTAACATAGGGTTGTGGATGTTCCTAATCAAATCAAGGACCTATAATTGACTGTATGAAAATAATGTGATCATAAGACTAGATGTGGAATAAAATAGTTGAGCCAATACCCCTAGCATGACAGTTTTGGTGTAGATACTTAAATTTGGATTATATGTTAAAATATTCTTGTACACTTGAATAATATCACTCATGGCTTTAGATTTCAATTATAGATATTTGTTTTAGTTGATAACTTTATCTTTGCCATCCCACTGGGCCTAAATGCTTATCTTATAGTTAGAAATTGAAATTATATTACCCAGATCACTTGTAACACAAAATATTCTTAAAATATGATATATATCCTTCACTATTAGTTATAGATCTCTAAAAACCATCCATATTATTTGACAATTGTATTCAAACTTGGATAGTAGCATTAACACTAGTATCTTAGATCCAATGCAAGTTTCTTTGCCTTCTAAACACTCAAATTTGAAAATATTTCAATATGTACGAGTCAACCTAAGAAGTTTCATTAACCCTTATATGAGAATATTTTAAAAAGGTGTGGTGTAAATACAAGTAAAATAAAAATCATTATTCATATAAGAAATACCAAGAAAGAACCTATCCAATCTCATTCAATCAATTTCACAATTGATTTATAATACCTTTTTTTCCCTTATTTATATATCAGTCATAAGTGTAGTCATATTACAATTTTTAAGCATTCAAAGAATATCTCATGAGTATTATTTTTCTATTTAAAATATAGATCACTACATACACTTGCATATATCATTCTACACCATTGTTCACACACAAGCCAACACAAAGGGGAAAACCACACTTGTCTGAGGCCCTCTTTGGAGTATGGATATGTAGGTAGTTCTCATTAGTAGAGGGGTATTTAAGGTAAGATCACCTTCATGATCCCTCTAACCCATTTTTTTCAAGGTAACAAGACCTAAGAGGAATATTTAGGTTTTGATCTATATTTTGATATCACAAGTTTATGCACACAATATGAACACATAATCTAAAAGGTGATAGAAAAGCCAAAAATACCCAAGTGGAATTTTTAACCAATAGTAAATATTTTTTACATGAAAAATGCTTTGAGTTACAAACAAAAATGTGTATACAAGTGTCCCTAGGGAAAAAAAAAGTGTCCATGTTGGCTAAAATCTAATTTTTAGAATCTAAAAACTAGATCAAAATCTTCAAATAGTCTATTTATACACTTGCTTTTCTTAGATCCTCCTATGCATCAATGTATAAGCTAAGTACAATTTATCCTTTATATTGTTATTATTAGAATATCAAATGTTTTAGTTTTTATATTTGTCACATTCTTCAATTCAACATTTTTTATCAAAATATCTGTAGAATATAAATTCATTAATTAGCCCACTTTTTAAAGAGGAGATTACTCCTTGTTTGATTAGTCTACTTTATTTTTTAATATTTATTTCCAAAATGGGTTAAAAATTTGATGAACCTGACCTTTGAGTATTTTTAATTTCAATCCTAGTATGCCCTAGGATTTTTGATTTTCTAATTTATAAATTGTTTAAACTTATTTGAAAAAAAAAAGTTTTTTTTAAAGTTCAAAGGAATAAATTATGTTCAACAAAATAAATGCACATAGTAATTTTTCATTTGTTAAAATCATAATAATAATCATTGCTTTGTGTCTTTCATAAATTGTTACATAAATTAAAATTATGATCAAATGGAATCCAGAAGTTGACACAAATAAAGAATAGTATGTAACACATGATAAAAATATAATCCCTCTTTATAATTCTTATTTCAATACCATTGAGCCCTTATCTAGCTTCACTAGGTGCCAACATGCATGTTCTCCACCTTTTATTCCAACTAAATATTATTCAAGTGATAGTTACCATCCCACTCCCATTATTCACCCACAACTTATATTATAGTCCATGGTCCACACTATCACTACACAAAAGGAAAAGGTGCCCAATATTTTCAACCACATGTTAATATATAATATGTTCTTCTTAAGCCTAATAAAGTAATATAGTATAAGGTGTATGATATGATTGAACAATTAATTAATACCCATGCTAATATATCAATCCTTAATATTTTAAATCAATCAACTATATATAAATATATATTATACGAGACCTTACATGAAACCTAAGTACAAAGTGATATTGAACCGACTTATTTTATGAATATTATGCAATATCTCAAAAAAACTACAAATATCATTACTTTTGACCCCACATATATATCCTCAAAGGACATCATTAATCAAAATTTTCCTTTATTCATAAAATTCAATATTCAAAATAAGGGAATCAAGAGATTACTCATTAACAATGGATCAAGTTTAAACATTTGTAACATATAATTTTTGAAAACAATGAGTATTAGTCAAGATTTTTTTCAAAATTTAGATATACATATCAAATGATTTGATAATTAACAAATCCTACCCATTAGTTAGATTACATTAGGTGTGACATTGGGGCCACAAATAATACAAGCTACTTTCCATGTAATGTCTCAATCATTGAAATATAACTTAATCTTGGGTGGAGCTTGGATACACCTTATGGAATCCATACCATCTACATTACATCAATGTGTAAATTTCATGCATGATGGAATAATATGGACCATGCTTATAGATGATGAGCCCTTTAAGTTTTAAAAAATATTAAATTTTGATACTATGGAAGTTCCTCAAATAGTACCACCTAAATAATTTATTCCAATTGAGAACATAACAACTTATGAGATAGGGTAATCAAGTAAGACAGATAATTCATCTCATGATATTTATAAGTTATTAAATTCCCAGGTAGATACACATGAAAATAAGGATGATAAATTCAACATTATTCATTACAAAGGAAGCCATGAAATCACCATTATAAGAAAATAAAACAATTGAGATTCCCTTACAAGTCAATTCTTAACAACAAGATGGTAAGTTATTAGGTTATTATGATAGTGATAAGGAGGTTTCCCATGATATTACTAATTATAAATTATGAGAGATTAGATTTGATACACTTGAGCATATCTCACATGATCTATTCACATCTATAGGACATGATACTTACAACTTAAATTCATCACCAAAGGATATAAAATCAACTTCAGACAAGGGCAAGGCAAAAATAAAGGATGAACATGTGAATGCTTGTTATACCTTTCATCCATCTTGGTTAAAATATTTAAACTAACTTACATGGGACAAATTCAAATACATCATGTAATTAATGTGAAATACTATCATAGATCATCACAACTGATATTAAAGATCAATATAGAAGATTATGTTATTAACATAATTATTTATATGTTACATGAACATAACCTGATATATTTACCTCATAACAAACATAGATTAGACATCAGACTCATACAAAGAAAAGGATCACCATATTATAATTATCATAAATTCACAAGGCATGATACAAATCATTGTGAGTTATTGAAAAAAACATTCATAAATACAAAAATGAAGGAGGTATATAGATTATGCAATAAAAATGACAAATATTTGTTGTCTCAAAAAATTCAAACATACAAAGTAAAAGGGGGCATACTCAAAAGCTCCCATGAAAAGAATATATAAGAATTATTATGAATATAAATAAGATCTATTATGAGCATATCAATATTTATATTCATAAACTGAAGACAATTTATAGTGTATCATGTTTACAATATTTAGGACATACTATAGAGGATTTAACACATTGCCCACTCTTTCCAAGATCTATTGGATACATTATGTTACCTATTGCATGTGGAACATAGGTGGTTACTATGGTCATAGGGGTATTGGATCAGGAGCCACATTTGGCATTTACTTTTGGGAAACAATGGTTGGTTGACTTAAAAACAATAGTGGATACTACAAACATGTGCCTCACCTTTCCTTTTTAGGGTAGGCACATAAACCGATACTAATGGCTTATGGTAACCAACTTTAAGAAAAAATTGAGGAGGTGGAAATGCATCACTATAAATGATTGTTGCTAAATTTTTCAAGTGGTGATATGCCCTTTCATGATGAGGAATTCTTGGATTAGTCTTTTTTAAAAAATTCAAAAAAATAAAACTAATAAAAAAAATCAAAAACTCAAAAAAATTAAATATTTGATAAAATATAAAACATTTAAATAAATAAAAAATATAAAAATATTTAGTATTTCACATGTTTATTAGTTTTTTACATATGTTATTTACTTTATATTAGTAAATAACATATAATTTATATACACACATATGTTCCATCTATACTTGAGTGTGATATAGTCATACATTAAATCCATGATACATACACATATAGCTGTTAGACCTTTCCTATTCTCATGTAAAACACTATATTGGGGGCATATTGATTTTATATGATCATGATTGACATAGGTTCTATTATTTTATGATCATTTCCATTTGAGCTTATATACTAACATTTACACATGCCTGGACTCATGTTACTATCTTACCTAGTGTACTTTTATATGTTATTCTACATGACATTTTTTGTAACACGTGTATGTAGGGACTACTATAATATGCGTATGATACTTACTTTTATATTTTATTTAATTCATATATTCACATGGGTTACTTGAGTTTATTTATTATTTACTTATTCATATTGCTTCTGGAATAATTTGAACATGTTACTTGATTGTTGGCCATAGTGACTTGAGTAGTGTTTATTTTTTTTGTGTGTGGAAATTTATATATGTCCTCCCCTTGAGTGTGTAGAATTTGAACATGACCCTTGTTGTGGTATCATTATGTTATAACACAACTATCTATTGAGAAGGGGGGTGAATTAGTAGATTAATTAGAATTAGTCCTTTAATAGATTTTAAAGCAAACAAGATAGGATATGCATATTAAAACAAATATGTAAAGATCACACACACACAAATTCATATGACACCATATTTATATGTGGAAAACCCAATATGGGAAAAACCATGGTGAAAATAGATGCTAGAATCTACTATTCTCATCCAGCCACATAGTTAAAGCCTCATTAACAAAACCTCACTAGCTACACATTTAAGGGAATCGACCCTAAGGACACACCAATCCCCTAGTTTAAGATCACCAAACCTAGGAAGAATGCACTCCTTAACTGAGAACTAAATTAACTTGTCTAATGGTACCAACCACTCAAATCTACTATGGAGCTAGAACTCCAAATTACATTATTGATTCATAAAAGAATCCAATCTCAATTCTCTATTATAGGTCTGGTCTATAACTACTCATACTCTACACATTCTCTTCCTTTTCTTCCTCTCTACTCTATCTCTATGTCTATATTTATCTCTATTCAACACACTTAATTTATCTCTCACTTTGATCCTCTGTGTCTCTATATTTTTTGTTTGACATAATTCATCAACAATAGCTCATGCTATTTGCACCTTTATCTTTATGTCTCTATATTCTTTTATTAGACATAATTTAATTACTCCAACAACATCTTCCTATATCCTAGAAGTTGTATATATAATAAATTGATCTAGGGTTTGTACCTCATCTATGTTCACACTAGTTTGCTAACACATCACGCTCAGTTCTATTAGAATTTAGTTCAAGTCTTTAAATACAAGTTTCCTACATCTTGAACTCATGCTTCACCACCATGATTTTTGGTCTTTTACTATATTTATAACTATAGGGATCTAGTCTTGATGCACACACATTATTACATAAATTTGATTAATCAATGCAATCAATCTCATTATTTGTATAATAATTTATGGCTTACCTACATGTTCTTGCATGTTCATGTGCTTAATCATTAGGATGATCATATATTTAATAATTTTCCATTGATATTTAAGTTTGGCACCATGATTTTATGGTCTTCATTCAATCTACTAAAATTTAAAACACATCCATTAAATCAATATATGATAGGCTTATGCTCTTTATTTGATCTGTGTACACTTATGATCTTTAACATTTTAACTTTAAAATGCTTCCATTGATATTTCTAATCCAAGCTCTTGCATGCCATTAGATATTCATAGTTGCATAAAAATTATCTCTATCTATGTTTGAAACTCAACCACTTTATCTCATCTCACTTCTTCCCAAGTCTTTAAAATGCTTACACTCCATCAATATCTTCAAGAGTTTCTTGAACTTTAACTCACCTATAAGTCATTAAACATTGAGAACTTTATCCCATTGAGTCCACTCACTCCATTAGATCTCCTTTGAATTATCATCCATTCATTATCAGATCTTCTTACAAGCTTAATCTTTATCTTTGCTTAGCTCTTGAGAATGTGACACTTGGCATTAGCATGTGCATTTTGCACATTGTTATTAATTTCCATTATTGAGACACTTAACATCCTTGCATTGATAATTGAGTTATTGAGTTTGAACCAAACCATAGATTTACCATTAAATATCCATGATTATGACACTTATCACTAGTACATTTACTTAGAGGTGCCTTTGACATACTAACTTCACTACATGTCATTGGATCTTCAATGTATAATTAACAACTAATCATTGATCGATCTAGAACAAATCTTAAGTCAAGGACTTAGGAAATATAAAATCTTAGAAAATTTACTTGAGTTGGTAATTAATAGGTCAAAGGGTATGGTTTTAAAATGATGACAAGGGATTAATATATAACTTAAGTTACTAGGTCCTGGCTATATCCAGTCAACACAAAAATAGAAAAGCCTATGAATGTCATGACTTAAATCCATAGGGTTTAATTTAGAAATCTTATGATGTACAAGAGTAAAGATAATTCAATTTTGGGCTCATCACTCTTTATCTAAACCTACTGACCATATATTTAAGATGCTCATGAAAAACCCATAACAAATATTCTATCTGATTGACTTTAAACATCCATAAATGGGCTCTATAAAAGTAAGACAACTTTGCACTGTGTAACTTGTAAAACATGCTCTTCTCTCCATCAATCCTACCTGATCCTTTTGATAGTAATGAAATCTATAGTTTCCCTTTTTACATCAATGAAAATCATATTTCCAACACATTATACCACTTTTTACATGATTTTGAGTGTTCTTATGTGTGTGTTTGATTGTATCTTGAGCTTTTTATCTTCTATATTTCTCCATGATCCACATCATGCTTCTTAGGCTCGTTACGTATGAATATTTCAAGATTAATTGATATATTTAATTCAAAATGACACTACTATATGCTTCTTTACTAAATGATTCACATGACAATATAGTTATCTTATCCTTTTACGATAAGGTGACTATCACTTTTTCATACCCCTCACCACAAAATGGGGACATATCAGTGGTTCATGTCATAGAGACATGAATCCACATACATAAAATTGATAGAATTGACAAAAGTTGATTTAGTTTACATTATTTAGATATAAATTGGGATAGAATTTTATGCATTTGGCATAGATTTAGGATAGAGTTTTTAGATTTGTGATATATATTATACACATTTTACAGATTAGAGGTTACATTTTTATAGATAATTCAAATTTAGACACATTTGATGTGCATATGACATAAAAATTCACTAAATTATAGATACATTATTCAAATTATACCAATATTCATGGAGTAACTCTACCAAGATGCATCGTTTGAGTTTTTATCTAATGAAATAGTTGGCTTATTTGATTAGTGTGATTTAGATTCTACACTCTCAATGGACATGGAAATAATTATATTATTTTAGGTTGATATAGTTACACCATTTAACTAGGGTGAGATTAGATAAATTATGTTATATTTGAGTTATGTGATTGAGATTCTGAGCTCTCAATAGACTTGGCACAACTCACCTTTTAACAACCCAAGTTTCACCCTACCGAAGGCAAATTACTTAGATCTACATCAAACCTGAACTAACATTGGAATGGTCTAAAGTTATGGGATACCTATAGATAGACCAGATCTATAGATTATGATTCTAAATCTTTTGAATATATGAATTTTGGATCAATTACTAAACTTGTTTTATTTTAGGATGAAAAGAGTAAGGAAGATTTATGAAAGGTAAATCTATGATATTAATGGTGATGCACCTAAATGATGAATGATCCTTTGTAAAACTTTAACTTGGACACACATGTGAATCAAAATGGAACAATTTGTCAAAAAAAATTCCTTAGAAAAATCCAAAACATAAGTGTTTTAGATGAAGGTTTAATAGAAAGTCTACAAATTGAAGGATGAAGAATGAGGTTCTTTAAAGACACTGCATACTAACATTCTTCAACATAATTTCTATTTTTTAACACTTCATATGACCTATAGAGAATGAAATCATAATAATAGATAAAGAAAGGACCTACAAAAGTAGATAATTATCATATTTATTTAAAAATCAACAATCAAAATTACACACTACAACCATGAATGAATCTGCAATAAAGTTTCTTTATTGACTTCTGGTGCAAGTTACAATTTAAGTATAGTTGTTATATACCAGCCTAAGAGATATATAAAAATTGACTAAAGGCCTAAATAAATATATATAAATATAATAATTATAGACAATGTGTCATAGAGGATAGAAGAGGAAGTCAACTAAACATCATCTCAAGTCAAATTTAAATTATAATTTGATAACAATAGTCCTCAAGAAGTCTTCTTATGTCTAATAGATTGCATGATCTTTGCATAACATCTTTGGCATTGAAAAAAAGGTGGTGGGACCTATTTTTCTTATAAAATCTCATATTATATAATAATACTCCACATTTTTACTATACAACTCCACTTGAAGTGAGTTAACTCATGCATTAATACTCAAGATGAGCTATGCATGCATTTGAAGTAGTTGAAGGTTAGTTAACTCATCATAGTGATCAATTAAGCATTTATTTGACATAAAGGATCAGTTTTTCATGATATATATTTGTTTAAAGGCATGATAAATACTAATTAAATTTTATTAACAATATTCTATTCAATTCTTCTTCACTTGATTGAGTAAATAGGCCTCCTAGGCCAAATTAGGCCTAGTAGCCTAACTTTTTGTGCTAGGTGGCTATTAGAGCCTACATAGAATATTTAAAAACTGAAAATATGATGAATTAAAGACATAAAAAAATTCCTTATATCTTGACATGAGTCTTCCTTGGCAAGCAACACCTGTAAATTTTCAAACTAGTTGACTAGGTTAGATTTTCTTAATATCTTGTAGAGTGGCTATTTTGGATGAGCTACCAAGGGAAATTTTAGGTATATTTATGATAATATTATGATTTTATTAGGAAGAAAAAGTGTAATTAATTTCTAAAAAATTATTTTAATTCATTTAAACTACCTTGTAGCTCTCATTTTATGCTTTTTTCTCTTAAAATCCAAATTTTGCCAAGTATGTATAGCATCCATACAACCAATGGTCATGGACATGAATATTTAAGAGTTTATTTTATGATATATGTGGTATTAAAGAGGTTTAAATCAGATTTGATGCATATTTATCCAATTCTTCACAAATAGGTCTTTAGTAGGGTTTTGCAAAGGTTTTAGAGTGTTTTGGGTTCTTAATGATTGTTCATAAAGCTTGGGCCTTGAATTCCAAAAAAATGACACAAAAAAATTAGTGTATTAGGCCATATAGCTAACCCAAATTCCCCATATTCACATGAAAACTTTGTGTATCATGGTGAGCATGTGAAGTCTCATGTTAGAGTGGAAAACATGCTTTCTAGGTAGTATCTGGTGTTCTTTGGCCAAGATGATCAATGATGGTGGTTCCATATGGATAAAAATTGACATACATATCTATTAGAGCACCATGATGATGTCATGGTGATTTTATGTTCCCTTATGACCCTATTTTGGCTCTTGTTACCCCTTCTTGATGGCCTTATCTATTGATATCAAGAGTTGGGAATAGGTGTATGGATAGTTTATTTAATATATTGAATTTATGATGAGTTAAAAGGATATTTTGTAATGTATTGGACTTGAAAAAACTATATAGTATTCTTTTGAGTCATGGTATGAACTTTAATAAACCATTCTTCTTCACCCTGCATGCAAACATCTCCTTGCTTTGACCTGTAGACCTATCTACTTATGGAAATGATCAAAATGACCCTTATAGATGACTGTAGAGGTATTATTGAAAAATTTCAAGACCACATCTTGCTTCTCAAATACTTTTAATGTGAAAGTAACCTCTATTTTCTTACTGTTAAGATCAAAATTAACTTATTTAGACTAGTCCAATAGTAAAGGTACTATACATGTCAACTAACTAGCCATGGAGGTGATTAGGGGAGTTTCTAAGACTATATATTTCATTTAATATATGAAACATACCATTTAGATGCATAGTTTAGCTTCTTTTCTCCATCAGGGGGTTATGAGGGTTTTTCAAGGGTTTTATAGGTCCTCTTAATGATTGTTCATAATGTATAAATATCTCATGGGAAACCAATTTACATGAAAATGGAGTGTATTTACCCCCTAATCAACCATGATTATCATGATCTCTCATGAAATAGGTGCATCAAGTTCTTTATGTGATGAAAATGTGCTTCGAGTGGCTATGGAGGACTATGTGTGTAAGAAAAGAGCTTGAGGGGCCTATTTTTTTTTTGCATTTTATCCACTCTAATATCTCCTAAAAGTTGTAATGATCCTCCCCAATATCTAAATACCCAAAAAATGAATAAATAGACCATTAAAGAGGTCAAAATGTGATTGTGTCTCTCAAGGGTTTGGTGATTGCTTACTTGTTCTAGTGCTAAATGACATGGTTTGTATTGAAATCAAAATTTTATCTATCTCAAAAAGTTTATAGATACTTAAAATAAGCTTATTGTTCTTATCAAATACTCAAATGAGGTTCAAATCCTCTACCATACCTTAAAACACTTTAAGAAGTCTGCCTACTTGGATGGAGACTATCAACATATAGGGGTTGAATGTGTCAAAATAGTGAGTATTTACCATATTAAAATGACCTAAAAAATAAAATGGATAGGTATAATAACTCATGATGATAATATCCACCAATTTTCATTCTTTAATTCTATATATAGTGGCCTATAGGTGCTTTTCCCTCAAAATTAGCTTGAGATACCTATATTTCAAGTTTTAAGATTGAGTTTTTATCTTTTTTACCTTGATTTGTGCTTGAATATGATGAATATGTTTTGTATATTCCATGAAAATCCCTCTTATAGTGTTCTCATCCTCCATTGGTTACCTTTCAGACTTATGCAACCTATCACCATACCATGTTTCTCAAGGAACCTTAATGTGACTGTGTATAAATACTACTATAGATGATCCTTAGGAAATTTTAAATGTTTGGTATTCATTAAATCATATTTTAATGATTTTATACCTCCAAAGGTACCTAAAACCTTCCACATATCTCCTTATTGGTGTATTTTCTCTTCAAGCAATGTTCTTAGGCTCTTACATAATCTAAATCCATACATAAGAATGTGTACTTGATTTGATTAGTTTGGTAGTATTTATCATGATATTGATAAGGGTTTCAAGATGTTTATTCATAATTTTAAACATAGGTTATTTTAAAAGTTAATCCTATTGAGTGTGTGTATATTGAGACTACACCTTTAGGGCATATGAGTGTGTCAAACATTTGACCACCTAGTATAGTTGTAGGTGGTCATTACATGAATTTGACATTGACGATGGACAGTGTGAAACCTTATTCATGATATATAGGCCTCATTCAAATCATCATTATTCCTATGGTATAACCTTTAAGATATGAAACCACTTTATTGACCACTATGCCCTCATCCTCTATACCAACTAGAAGAAAATCATGTGCTTTTATGGCTGTAATTAGTCATTTCATGAGATCTTGAATGAGTCTCAATGTAATTTGAAATTTATAGATAAAAAAAATATTTACACCATTTTAAGTGATTTTTAAAGCATAGATGAACCTTATTTAATATAAAAAACTATCAATAGTACTCTTAACAGTCTTTATGTATGAATATTACACATTTTAAGAAACCCTCAAACCTACTGTAGGTGTTGATTTACATGGCAAAATTTCCTAAAACTAAGTTTGGTTTTCCTTTAGGTTTGACCACTGATTAAAAAATTATATACATCTCTTTATAAAACTATCTCCTTCATACCACCATTTCTTCTTCTTGAAAACATTCCTTCTCTCTTGTTATATAGTTAACTGTGCATCAACTCAGGGTTGTACAGACTGTGACATATAGGATGCTATAATAGGGTCAAAAAATACATGTTATAAACCTAACATATTCCTTTCCATGATTCATATGTGTTTTGTACCCCTCTTTAAGGTCAATTTTATTAAAGGTCTCTTTCATAGTTTTCTATAACTCCTTGGCTTATGATTGTCTTTGAAAGTCCTAACTATAGGTGAACATCATTGTGCTTCCTAAGATATTTAGGAACTATTAGCATAATCAATAACACTTATTACATTATTTGTTTAACATGTGTTAGTAGGTTAGTATTCTATTAGTATATTAGTTTTGTAACTGATACTTAGGTGGTATTTAGTTTTTTTAGTTTTTCCCAGGTGTCGTATAGTTATAATCTTGTAACTATATTATTTTTGTATTTATTTGTGCTTTTATACATTGGAATAAATAAATAAAGTTTCATTCTCTACTATACTTTGATATCAGATCAATATTATGCAACCAAAAATGGAAGGAGCCATGATGAAACATGAATGCAAGCCAATAAGGTAATAAAAATGAAGTGAGCAATGTGTAAGCCTGGGATCGATGCAAGCTTAGAGAAACATGTAGCATCAGATAGTGTCACACCTAAAAAGAGAGAAAAACACCTATCAATGCAGTTATAGATCTTATAAAGAATGGTCAAATCTAGACATGAAAGCTTGGAAGGATCACTGCCTTCAGAAGTGACATTACCAAAATATATATAGTAAATTTGAAGTCTACTGAAAGCATTCAAAGCCAAGAGTAAAGCCTACATAGAAAGGTAAAAGCATTTAAAGCCTGGTGTGAGCAACCTAGCTGAGCATAGAGGAGATTTTTTGGCTCCATTCAGAAAGAGGCATTGCAGCCCACATATTGAAAAGCTTAGAGAGTAGTCCAGCATTGGTAAAAGGTTAGGACATTGTGCAAAAGAGGTGTCTATAGACTATAATCTAGACCTGCAACTACAATAGTCCATTGAGAATTCTTCAAAACTAAGAGAGTGTAATCAAATATCCAAAGCCATAGGATGTGAAATATTAGATCAAATCCCTCTAAGGTACATTGATTTATACATATTTATAAAACTTTAAAACCATAAATATTGTTCTTGCTTGTATTTTATTGCAAAAATAAAGTATGAAAACATACACAAATATGTCTACACCCAAGTTGTTACTATCAGATGCCCAGATCTTGTAAGGGCTTAATTTTTCCACCTAGAAGATGATGTGAATGGTTCTTTAATTTGAAGAATTATGGGGCATCATCACTAGAATAGTGACCCATCTTATCAAATTAGATGAGCAAAAGAAGTTTGAATAGTCAGATGTGAAAGCACTCATGGTGATAACTCTCAGTATTACTAATGAAGTTAACTGCATGTTCATGATTCACAAACATTAAAAGAGGCATGGAACATTTTGTCCAAAATATATGAGGTGAAGAACCATACTAGAATTTTTAATTTGTAATCAATTCTTCATACACTCAATATGAAATTAGGTGAAAAGGTTAAAGAGTTCTTATGCTAGGTTGAAAAACTACGAGCAAAACTTGTTTCACTTAGAGAAAATGTCAATGATAAGATGCTAGTTTTGATCATGCTGAGAGCTCTCCCATCTTAGTTTCAAACATTCATTATGACACTTAACATTACCAAGTAATTGGTGTCATTTAAACAACTAATCAATTTGCTTCAACAAGAGGAAGTAATATAGTCTATGCATGAAGCATTTGAGGACAAAGCCCTGATCTCCAAGAAATTGAGGTCCTAAATTCAAGAAAGAACCTCACAGCCACAACAACATCAACAATAGTAGAAGACTGAGAAGATAAAGTGGTCATTTTAAATTTGTAAAACCCACATGCATGATAATGATCATTATTGGTATAATGCCTTGGCTCAAGGCCAATCCACTTATGAGGGCTCTTCCAATCAAGAAGATTCAAATAAATCTAAGAGACATCCTTGACATTAGAAGTAGAAAGGGCATGTAACAACATAAAAGAAAGATGAGAATGCATCAAATGATGAAGTAGTAAAATAAGTAGGATATGGATCCCATGATGATCTTGTACTAGTTTCCTAAAACTCAACAAAAGTGAGCAAAGTTTGATTAATAGACTTTGGTGCCAGTATGCACATGATTGGATGTAAGGAATTCTTTGATTCATTGATAGCTCATCTAACTAGAGATAGAGTACAGATTGTTGATGATAAAGAGTATATTTTAGAAATAATTGGATGAGTCACCATTCTTCTCAAAACAAGATGTGTTCTCACAAAGGTACTCTATACCCCTGGTTTGACAACAAATCTCTTATCTATCAATTAATTATTGAATCACAAGATAAAAGTAGAATTTCTAGTCCAGGATGGCATCAAATCATGTATCATTTCTTGAGAATGTCAATTTATTGCTAAAGCCTTCTTGATGAATCAATTATTTGCCTTAGATATAGTTTTAAGTAGTGAATTTTCACTCATTGCCTCTATAGTAGAATCCACTACACTTTAGCACTACTGCTATGGTCATCTATCTAATGGTTCCCTCTTCTAGCATAGTTCTAAAGTAATGGTATGTGGAATTCCTTAGCTTTCCCATTCTTTGCCAATATGTTTTGGTTATCTTACGTGCAAACAATATCAGGTTCCATTTATCCAAGTTCCTCACATGCCAAGGAATGACTTGATATGGTGCATACTAATCTATACAAAACCATGCCAACATCCCATCAAGGATTTAAGTACTTTAAATTATTTGTTGATGACTTTTATTACAATACTTGGGTGTTATTTCTCAAAAAGAGGAGTGAATATCTTGTACATTTCAAGACCTTTTATCAGCATGTTATTACACAGTCTGAAAATAAACTTCAACTCCTTCACTCAGATTGATGGGGAGAATTCACATCAAAAGAGTTCTCAACATTTCTAAAGCAACATAGCATCAAGAAACACATGAATTCTCCATACAAACCTAAGTAGAATAGAATAATAGAATGACATAATCACTCAATCATGGAGATGGCTTATTATGTGCTATCCACTATAAAGTTGATGGTATAATTCTAGGCAAAAGTAGTACATATAGCTGTCTATCTTCTCAAATGAGTACCAATAAAGATCTTACTAGACAAGACACTAGAAGAGGTATGGAGTGGTCATAAACCACCTATTTCTCCTCTATGAGTATTTGATTATACTTCTTATATACATGTTATAGATAAGAAGAGGGAGAAGATTGAACCAAAGACCTTCTAGTGTATTTTATTAGGGTATAACATACCTCCAAAACATACCATCTCATGGATCTTGAGATGAAGAAAATTTATGAAAATCATGATGTGGTCTATGATGAGTCATCATTTGACTCATTGGCATAGAAGGAGATAGACTAGATCACCTCTCAGAGACTATTCCCATAGTTAGATGATGAGCATGAAGAAGGTGAGCTATAAGAAGGAGAATTATTTGTTGATCTTGGTAATCTATAGGGAATTTATTCATAAAATCAATAGCTATAATGACATCCTAAATGGCTAGATTCCATAATCAATGACTCACCCCTGATCTCTCCTCTAGACACATCATCAAGAGTTCAAATAAGAATATAGGTGAGAGATGAAGTCAATCTTACACTCATGAGTTTAGTGGTTGATATCATCAAACCAAAGATAGTTTGAGAGGCCTTAAGTTAACCCCGGTGGAAGAAAGCTATATATGTAGAATATGATGCCCTCATCAATAATGGGATGTGGGAACTTATTGATCTACCTATAGGGAAGAAATCTATTAGCTATAAATGGATCTTCAAAATAAAGTATAAGGTAGATGGATCCATCAACAAATACTAAGCATGCCTTGTTACAAAGGGTTATGCTCAATAAGAGGGCATTGATTATGAGGAGACTTTTGCACCCACTATAAAGATCAAGACCATCAGAATTGTTTGTGCATTGGTAGCATAATATGGATGGAGACTTTAGTAGATGGAAATCAAGAGTGATTTCTTGAATGGTGATATGAAAGAAGACATGTACATGACCTAAATAGAAGGTTTCATTGATGACAAACATCCACAAAAGGTCTTCCATCTAGTTAAGTCTCTTTATGGACTTAAACAAACACCTCAGACATAATACATAAAAATAGATGATTATCTATTGCAACATGATTTCATTCATATCCCCTCTAATTCTAATTTATATATCAAGAAGGTTGGTATAGATATTGTCATTCTTATCTTATATATGGATGATCTTGTGATCAATGGTAGTTTAGATGATCGTATTGATGCAGTAAAGAATGACCTGAAGAAATCCTTCGATATGACTAGTTTGGGGCTACTAAATTATTGTCTTGGTTTAGAGATATGGAAAAAATAGAATCACATCTTTATCTCCTAGATGAAATACACCAAGACACTCTTGTAAAAGTAAAAAATGTTAGAATGTAAACCTCTTTCAACATCAATGGAGAAAGGTTTAAAACTCTCTCATTTCTAGGATTCCCCTTAAGTGGATGCACCTCTCTATAGATATCTCATTGGGAGTCTCATCCACTTGACCTACACCAAGCTAGATATATGTTTTACTGTGAGATATCTTTCCAAATTTATGCAAAAATCAAAGAAATGTCACTGGATTGCATCAAAACATGTTTTGAGATATGTCTAAGGCACACTTGATTATGTTTTAGAATACAAGAAGAATAGTCAATTCTTCTTATAGGGGTACACTGATTCAAACTATGCTGGATCTATTGATGATAGAAAATCTACTTTAGGATACATTTTTCCTCTCAGATATGGACCAATTTCATAGATCAATAAAAAACAATCAATAGTTACTCTCTCATCCATGAAAGTAGAGTATCATGCCACATGAGGAGCTGTGTGTGAAGTAATATGGATATATCACATTTTGTCTGATATGGAGATTCTTGAAGATCAACCACCAGTTCTATTCTATGATAATCAAGGTGTGTTGAAACTTGTAAAGAATCTAGTTTTTAATGAACAAACCAAACACATTGAGGTTCAGTGTCATTACATCAGAGAACAAGTTTTGAACCACCATATTTAGCTCCAGTACTACCTAATAGATTCATAGATAGCAAATATTCTCACCAAGTCTCTTGGCAAGGTGAAATTTGATCTATTTTGAGGGTACATTTGTAAAAATAATGTAATAAAGGGGGGAATGTTAGCATAATCAATAAAAATTATTACGTTTTTTATTTAGTATTTGTTTGTAGGTTAGTATTTTATTAGTCCATCAGTTTTGTAACCGATACTTAGGTGGCATTTAATTTTTTTAGTTTTTCCCAAGTGTCATGTAGTTACAGTCTTGTAACTTCATTATTTTTGTATTTATTTGTGTTTCTATACAATGAAATAAATAAATGAAGTTTAATTCTCTACTATATGAAATTAGACATGTATTGTACTTGAGATACCCATTAAGGTTATCAATCTCATATTGATTATGCACTTTTATAATCCAACTATCCTCCAAGAACTTATACAGGCCCTAAGACTTCCAAGATACTTGACTACTGTAGGTTTTACTTAAGTACAAGCCTATAGGTGTCTTAAAAGACACTTAATTAAAATTTTATGGTTGACTTCTTGAGTTTATGACATGAATTAAGTCATAACATAGGGGAATAACCCCTAACTCTTTTACAATTTCATTCATACATTAATTCCATAACCTATGATTCAAAAAAGACTATGTATTACAACTATAGGTGATTATACAAGGTATTTTTTATGGACTAGGATGGAATTAGGCCTTAGGGAGGTCACCAAACGTGAACATAATCCTTTTAATTCAATATTTTATATATTTATAAGATAAGAATGGAATAAAACTTTGAAATATAAACTTCCACACCCTTCTTCCTTTGTACTTTGTGAGAAACCCTTAAGGGTACTTTTGTTGGCTATAGGTGGTGATTTCACCTTAATTTAACAGTGTCTCTTGGTTTGCATATCTTCCTTCATACTCATAATGGTATTTAACCCTTTTAATCCTTATGATAATGGATTTGTGGGATGGAGATGAATCAAAATGACATGATGGTTTAAGGATGATGGAAACATATGAGATTGAGGATGAAAATGAAGCTTTATTATATTGATAAAATGGAAGTGAAAGATAATGAGGATGGAGATGAACCAAGATGGAGGTGAAAATGGACATGAGGAGTATGTCAAGACCATTTTGAGGGTCATATGAAATCATGATCATATATTATACCAGACATATAAATTTGGAAGATTTTTAAGGAGCATAAGATGCTAAAATTGAAACCTAGGAGTCTAATAAGTTCCTTAACCAATGCTAAGAAACCTTAAAGTTTGATAAATAATGACTTACTAAGAAATTTTGAGAGCCATTAATGGATTATTTATATGAATATTTGAATAAACCTTAGATAATATTGCATGAGGATATATGAACATGAAGGAGACCTCTTCAAAAAATAATCCAACAAAACTTTGATGCTCCTTCTATCTCCTAGATCATACAACTCTCTTTACATGCTTACATCTTACATATTTTGCCTATTATTGCCTTAATGAGATACATATAACCCTCACATGTTTTAAAAATAAATTATTAATAAAATGAAAATGTGAATTATGTTCATGATAATCTCCATAATTTTGAAATTTTCTACCATAATTCCCTGATGAAGAGAAAACATAGCCTGACTACCTGCTTAGATGAAGGAGAGATGGTGACTACCTTGACTTCAAAGGGATGGTTAATGAAGGATAGAAGACCAAATTAAGAACCAATTTCCATAGATGGAAGCCCCTTGAGACTAATTTATCTATCCAAAATTTCAAACCTTGGTTTTCTCTCATGGTTATACCACCTGTAAACTTGAAGGGCTCTCACTATGTGAAAAGAAGTAAGGTGAAGTATGTGAACTAGTTTTGGGCCTATTTTGAATCCTTTACATTTTAATATATTATAGCATATATATCATGACATATTATTCAATTTTTTGGCATTATTTTTTAAAAAAAGTTACACAATTCCATACTCCATGAAAAATACATGAAAAAGCCTCTCTTTTGGCTTTCATTCACAAATGAAGACTTGAAACTACCAATATAAGGCATGAGAGAGAGAATTTTTTTTAAAGGATATGTTATAACAATAAAAATTATTTTTGACATTTTTTGGGGGCCAAAATTGGCATGTGTGAGCTAAAAGACTTTTCTAATCTTAAACTTGCATTAAATGACCTTTTCAAAGTATGAAATTTTATGACTAAAAAAATTACATGTATCTGAAGGTTTTAAAAATATTGTGAATGATTTAATGGACATAAAGGTATAATTTAATCATTTTTAATCTAAAATATTCACTTTTTACTTCATACACATGACTTCATAAGGAGATGTTAATGAATAACATAGAAAATAACCTTATCACTTTCAATTTAGCTCTCCATGAAACATTTATATATGTTCATTGCCTCTATTTAAGGATTATAAATCATTATGCTTGAACATAATGAGTATACCTAAGATTAATCAACCACCACCCTTGGTAAATCTTCATCAAATCACTTTTAGCTCCAAAAACATACTTGAATCTCTACCAAAATCTCATTATGACATTTGACACCATTGACATGGCACTGCAACAACTCTCTCTTTACTTGACAGTTAAGGACACTATGATGGAAAAGAAAATTTTTCAATTATAGGGGTTGGTATTTGACCTTGATAATCCAAATTTACAACGTTTTTGGTTACTCACAAGGATTGGCCATCCTACTAGTCAATAAAATTTATAATCTTAGTGCTATATCAGACCTTGGACTATACTCTAAAACTAACAAAACTTTTAGACTTAATAGAAGATAAATAAATATGACACAAACTAAAAACAATAACAAATAATTGAAGAAAAATAACAAGTAATAAAACATGTGCACTTAGAGGAATGAAAATACAACCATGTACAAAATTATGACTCTCCTAATATAAACAATTGAGGAACATCCCATAGATATGGATAGGGAGTTTATCACCAGTCAATTTAGATAATTGGAAAGCATTACTTTCATTATAATCAGTAATAACATATGGGCCACTCTAAAGGCTATAAAATTTGGAATGTTTACCAATTTTATCACGTTCTTCATCCCAGTTGAGTACAATGTCACCTTGTTGAAAGGTCTTGGATGAAGGTATTTTGTTAGAGTGTTTCTTGACTTGATACTAGTTAGACAAAATAATATGCATAATATTGTCTCTTATTTCCTCCAACTCTCTCAATTCATTCATTCTTACCTTCATTACATCATTATCCATAAGCTCCAGTTGATGTGAAATCTCAAAGGCTAGAATTTCCAATGAAATGGGTGACTTTGATTCTCTAAAAAAAAACAAAAGATAAGGAGAGTGAATAATGGAATTATTTGGAGTGATTATATCTTTTCATAAGGTAGTCTTCAAATTTTTATGCCATCCTCTTTGATTGCCTTCCATTATTCTTTTGATGATCCTAATCAGATTCTTGTTGGTGGAATTTGCTAGTTTATTACTCTATGGGTAGTAATTTAATGAATATTTAATATAAATACCATGATCAATATACCATTCACATACCTTTTTGATACTGAATACCAAAGCATTATTTGATATGATGGCTGAAGGAACTCCAAAATGAGTCACTAAGCTGTCATATAACTCTAAAGCCATGTTCTCATTTGCCTCCTTAAGTGGAACTACCTCCACCCACCTAGTAAATTAATCTATGGCTATGAAAATCCACTTATTACCAACACTTTATGGAGGATGAATCATTATAATGAAGTCTAAATTCTAGTTCATGAATGGTTGCTCAAATTGAATAGGCTTCAAAGGCATTATAGCTAGTCTCTATTTTCTAGTAAATATTGCACACTTGGAACATTTTCAAACCCATGCATGTGAATATTTGAAAAAATTTGGAAAAAAATAAACAACTCTTATGATATTTTATTCTATAGTTTTGGATGTAAATTGGCCTCTTGAAGGACTATCATGAAATTGTTTTAACAACTTATCTATTTGACTAGTTTCAACACATCTTAAAAACATGCCTCCAATGTCCTTCTTGAAGAGAACTTCATAAATTAGGATGTAAGGTATATATTTCATCCTAATTTGTCTCCTATTTTATCCATTTAATACCATAATACACACTCCTATTTATGAGAATCTATTTATGTTTTATGTCTAAATTGAAGTAGAGATTGTTGCAGCTACATGTTGAGTGTCTTGAATTATCAAAATCACTTGTTTTTATTATTTAACATCTGAGACAAAGTGTTCATAAATTAATATAACTTTGACCATATTTTTAACCTTCAATTCAATGTCATAGTCTATGCACTTGGTCACCCAACGAACCCTCTTTTCACTTAAGTCTCTATTAAGGATTCCATCCTTCACACTAGGATGAGCTACCATCAGGAAAATCTTGTTATTAGAGACCAAATGTATGAATTTTTTAAAACCTCTTATTTAAAAAATCACACGATTTTCAAAAAATTAATACCTCTCTTCTTATCCTTCCAATGTTTGACTGAAAAAAGCAATGGGTTGTTCCAATCATTCACTATTTTTTTGTATAAGCATGGAAGAAATTGTACTACATGTGGAGAAAGCATACATAAAGAAATCCTCAGTGAAAAGAGGATATATTAAAGTAGGATCTTAGATAATAGATTATTTTATGACCTAAAAAATTCTCTTACTTTTTTTTCTCCATGTGAACTCTTGATGTTTCTTAAGCATATGAGTGAGTGGCCTTACCAATTATGAAAATCTAGGAAATGAACTAATGAAATTGATATTTCCCAAGAATATTTGAAATAATTTATTATGTTTAGGAAAATATATAGAAAGGATTGCCTTTATTATTTTAGGATAAATAAAAATTATAGACTTGGATACAACATGTCCAAGAAGTCTTCCCTTATGTACTGCAAAGATACATTTTTTGGGATTCAAAGAAACCCCAGATTGTCTATATACCTATGAAATACCAATATCAAATATGTTAGATGATCTTTATAAAACATAGTAATATCATAAAGATAAATAAGAACCATTTCACTTAAGATCCCCTAAAAATCAACATCCATTGCCCTTTGGAAAGTAGCTCCAGTATTGAAGAGTCCAAAAGGCATCTTATTATATGCATAAGTACCCCACTTAGTTGTGAGGGAAATTTTATATTGATATTTATCCTTCAACAATATCTAGTTATAACCTGAGTATCCATATATTAGATAAAACTTTTTTGAACCTGAAACTCTTTGCAAAATCTGATCCATGGAGGGAATAGGGTAGTGATCTCTCAATGACACTCTATTGAGATCTCTAAAATCTACACACAACCTTATCTCTTCATTATTTTTCCTCATAGGTATAATATTTTCAACCCATGTATAATTATTTATGGGAAAGATTATATTGTATTCAATAATATTCATAAGTTCTTTCCTCATAAGGATCTCAACCTTGGGGTTGACTGGCCTTTGCTTCTATCTCATTGGTTTGGCATCTTCTTCAAGATAAATAGTATTTTATTCTAATATGGGATAAAAAATTTAAAATCATGATATTTACATGTAAAAACATCCATAAAATCCTTGCATAATGCTATGACATCTTCTCTGATTATTAGTTTTCACTTTTCCCAACTTGAGTAGCTTATCTTTAGCAATGACAATTTACTCATAATGTTATTTTCTAGTAGATATGCTTACCTTGTCTTTTCTTAGCTGATAATTATCATTAAATATACTTTATAAATTCACAAACATTTTGGTAACTTATTTTATCTTAATTGAATAATTTTACCTTCATATTGGCATTGTAATTTATCATGATTCTTTGGGAAAAATTCTACCTCATTCTTTAATAAATAGGCAGTCTGTTTGTCACTATGAAAAAATTTTCAACTTAAATAATTATTGGGAAATGGAGCCCTACATACAAAATTTATTTGGGATTTATCTTTAGTGTCCTTTATTTGATTAAAAAATCATACTATGCTCCAATGGTAACTACACTATCTACAGTTGATTGGCTCCTCTAGAAATGGAGTGAATGTTGAAAGCCTAGAAGTCTTCCATAAGGTCTCAAACTTTATGTTTATAGGAATTTATAAGGGGATTATAAGATACACTTAGGCCTCTCAATTTATACACTACCAATTCACTATTACCTCTAACTTATAGAATCTTAATACCTCTCTTTATGGCCCACTATAGACCATGAATACGTGGCTCACACTCTTTATTATTAAATGTACAATTTAATGGAAATATTATAGAATATTAGTACCTTTTATTGAGAGGAAAAATAATAATAAGACCGTACCCACTTCCAATATTTGATCTAGATCCATCAAATTACAAATTCCATACTCCTTGATCTTGTGTTGAGCTAGTGAGACTAGGTAGTAAGTCACCTTCCTAATGCATGCAATAGACACTAAAAACTAATTATCAAATACTTTTATAGGGTTAATATACATGATTATCATATACATAGTCATCAAGGAGTACATTTGGCATGCCTTTAGGTGACTTAGAAGGTTTTTTATCACTGATATATTCATCCTCTTATGAGATTATGTAATTCACATTTGACAAGTTTGGCATATAAAGTTCTAGATGGAATTTGGATATAGATTTAGAACTTATAGTGAATTTTGTTCCATACCTAGTTCTTAAAACCATGTAGGACTAATAAAAATAAAAATATCCCCTATATTAGTAGTGAAATCTCTAGATAGGCATAAGGCAATGTAGTGAGGTAGATCAATAGCTACTACATCTTGTGAAATGGTAAAATTAGGACAAGAAACAAGTACGACCTTAAGATATATAAGAACACCCAAAATATCAGTAGGATACCGATCAAAAAATAATACACCTTTCTAATGAGGCTCATACTGAAGTCCTAGTATGTCAACTATTGATTTAGGCGTGACAAAGGTACTAACCCTACTATCAATCATACAATTATGAACCAGACAATATCGTATAACGATTAAAATATAGAATGGAGTTGGATTAATAACCTTTGGAGATTAAGGATCAATAAATTTATTAGAACAACACTTACTCTTTTTGGTTGTTTATCTAAAACATGTAGCTTTGAAAAATCTTCTTGCAGGAGGTCCTTTTGACCCAAAATTAGTAATGTATCCCACATAGAAATAGACACAAACACCTTCTTCATTTGATCCAAAATACTAAGTGGGTTAGTAAATATCCTAGGATATAATTTAGGGTTAGAATTATTACCTAAATTTTGTGTGAATGTTGGAATGAAAGGACCCTTCAAATTCTACCCCTTACCATCTTGTACTTGCTGAGCTGATAACTTCTTGGGCACATCTTGAGTGGTGGTATTTTGAGGCAGATGAGAAACAAGAGGAGATAACTTGTCAGGACCCAAGCCTTCACCAATTAAACTTATCTTAGACCTTGTATGGTCTGTAACTAAATTGTCCACATTGGACACGTTTTATCCTTGATTTGCTTCCATCTGATCAAAACAATTCTCACATTCCTAAAAGTTAACAAATGTAGTTTTAATAGGTGTTTTAATACTAACTTCTCCTTGATGATTGGGTACCTTAACTTGAGTAAAATAAGGAATGTATCAATGTGGTAGAGAATCTTCCTTGGGTTATGAATGTGTCTGATTATCATGTGGTGGAAGAGCTAAACCTTGTTTCATAAAATATTGTTAAGAACCCTCACTAGTTAGAGCCATGGCCATGTTATTTGTTTCATCCCATTAATTATTTAATTATCCTTATTGATCATAGTTACTATGATTTAGAACCAAGTATCTAGATTTACTTGTAACATTGGGATTGTAAGCATTGTATGGCCTTTATTATGAATTTTTCCCTTGTCCTTGCCAATTGGGCTGATAGGGAGACCTATTGTATTGATAAGATTAATTAGGATATTAGTAAGGCTTATAAGGTGGAACTTATTTCATTTTCAAAGAAACTAGCTTGTTGTTATAATCCTTGAGTGAACTCTCTATATTTACCAATCTATCTACCTAATTACCCTCTGTTTGATGAAGACTAGTTAAATATAGCATTAGAGCAATGGTAGGAGAAAGAAGATGGATATCTAGAAATAAAGGCATAGGTGGCCTTAGAGATAATTTAATTGATTATATCAAGTAGCTTTCAATCCATATGGATAGTTTATAATCCTTTGGTAAAGTGTTTCCTCCCATAGATTGGATCATAACCACCACATCTAAATTAAGATCTTTCAGATAGTACAAAAATGCATAGTTAGGAGTGGGTTTGATAACTATAGGAATCCTATTCCAAATTTTTTAAAACTTGTAGTTAAAATTCACCATGAATTCATGAGGGAACCTATTAATTATAGTAAGCTAATCAACCAAGGAAATATGATCACTTTTGTCCTAAAAATGCTTCCACAAGAATTCTCCAAACTCATCCTAGGTGTTAATGGATGTAGGTGTCAACCTTCTATACCATTGAAGTGCCTTGCCTTTGAAAAAAGTTACTAACAACCTCATAGCCACATTTTCTTGAGTCACATTGTGCACCAAATATTATCTATATCTAAAATATGATAAATAGGAGTAACTAAATTTTATACTATAAAATAAGGAAGAATCATTAAGGAAGTAGCTAGAATATCATCAAATTGATTAATTTTTAGAGGGATGACACCATTGAAAGGCATAAAATCTTGTCTTCTGGGAATAACAATTTTGGTTATAGGGTTTACAATAATGTTTGGTTGAATAATATTTTTTTGAACATGAGGAGTTATTTGGAAAATAATAGGGTAAATTAGTGGTGTAAGATTTGGATTGGAATGAGAAACCTTCTTTTTCTTTGCTGATTAGAAAGAAAAATTAGTGAATTTAGTCTCTTTCCCTTTTGAGGAGGATCTTATAACCACTCTTGGCATGAAAATTATGTAAATCTAAATTTGACACCTTTGAATCTTGATACTATACTCAAATATGTAGATATATGCTTCAAATCATATGAATAAGGGTCCCAAAAGGAATCCTAAAACTATTAGTGACTCAAGTTATACCTTGTTGAAGGTAGATTGCTTAGATCTACTTCAAACCTAGACTAACATTGGAATGGTCTAAGGATGTGGGATATCTATAGCTAGACCATACCTCTAGTTTGTGAGGCTATCTCCTTTGAATATATGAATATTAGATCAATTACTAAACATATTTAATTTTAGGATGAAAAAAGAAAGGAAGATTATTGAAAGGTAAATCTATGCTATTAATGGTGATGCACTTGAATGATGAATAATCTTATATAAAATTTGAGCTTGGGAAAACACATGAATCAAAATGGAACAATTTGTCAAAAATAATTCCTTAGAATAATATTAAACATAAGTGTTTTAGATGAATGTTTTAAATAAGGTATACAAATTGAAGGATGAGGAATGAAGGTCTTTAAAGACATTGTATACTAACATTCTTCAACACAATGTCTATTCTTTAACACTTTAGGTGACTTGTAGAGGATGAAATCACAATAATATATAAAGAAAGGACCTAAAAAAGGAGATAATAATCAAACTTATCTAAAAATAAACAATCAAAAGTACACGCTACAACCATACATGAATTTGCAACAAACTTTCTTTATTGACCTTTGGTGCAAGTTACAATTTCAGTATAGTTTTTGTATATGAGCCTAAGGGATCCAAAAAAATGGCCTAAATGCCTAAATATATAGGAAAATAGAATAATTATAGCCAATGTAGCAAAAAAATGGCCTAAATGCCTAAATATGCCTGCATGATCTTTGCATGATCTCTTTGACATTGAAAAAAAGGTGGTGGGTCCTCTTTGTCTTATCCAAGCTCTTCATATAGCATGATATTCCATATTTTTATTATAAAACTCCACTTGAAGTGAGTTAACATATGCATTAATACTTAAGATGAGCTATACATGTGTTTGAAGCAATTAAAGTCTAGTTAACTCATCACAGGGATCAATTAAGCATGTAGTTGACATTAAGGATCAGTTTTTCATGATATGAATTGATTTAAAGGCATGAAAACTAATTATTATCTCTGATCAATAATCTTCTGTGCCATTCTTCTTCACTTGATTGAGTAAATAGGCCTACGAGGCAAAATTAGGCCTAGTAGCCTAAATTTTTATGATTGGTAGACATTAGAACTAGCATATAACCTTTAAAAAATGAAAAAATGATGAATTAAAGACATTAAACAATGCATTATATCATTAAATGATACCTCCTTATAAAGCAACACCTACAAATTAGTCAAACTGGTTGACTAGGTTAGCTTTTCTTCATTTCCTAGTGGCTATTTTGGATGAGCTCCAAAGGACACTTTTAGGTAGATCTATGATAATATAATGATTTTAAGAGGAATAAAAAGTGTCAGGATTTTCTCAATAATTATTTTAATTCTTTTAAATGACATTGTACCTCCCCTTCTATGTTTTTCTCTTAAAATCCTATTTTCTACCAAGTCCATATAGCATCTGTATAACCAATGGTCATGGACATGAATATTTTAGAGTGTACTTGATGATATAGGTGGTATTCAGAAGGTTTCAATTAGTTTGGATGTAAATTTATCCAATTCTTCACAAATAGGTATGTAATAGGGTTTTGCAAGGGTTTTAGAGTGCTCTAGGTTCTTAATGATTATTCATAAATATTAGGCCTTGAATTCTTGAACCAATACAACAAAAAATTAGTCTATTAGGCCCTATAACTCCAAATTTTTTTTAAGATTCACATTCAAAAGCTATGTATCATGGTGAGCATGTGAAGTCTCTTTTTAGAGTGGGAAATAAGCTTTCTAGGTAGTATCTAGTGTTCTTTGGCCAAGATGATCAATTATAGTGCTTCCTTATGGATCCAACATGGCATAAATATTTATTACATCTCCATGATGATGTTCATGGTAATTTTAAGTGCCCTCATGACCTTGATTTGGCTCTTACTACCCCTTTTTGATGACCTTGTCTTATGATATCAAGAGATGGGCATTGGTGTATGCATAATTTCTTCAATATATTAACTTTATGATGAGTTAAAAGGATCTTATACAATGTTTTGGACCTGAAAAACTTATATATGATTCTATATATTCATGGTATGAACTTTATCAAGCCATTCTTCTTCACCCTACATTCAAAAAACTCCTTTTTTTGATGTGTAGACCTATCTACTTGTAGAAATGATCTGAATGACCCCTTAATATGAATTTATAGGTGTTATTGAGAAATATAAAGAACCAATATTGATTATAAAATACTTTTAATGTGTAATTACCCTTTCTTTTCTTGCTTTCAAGCTCAAAATTACCTTATTTAGCATATTCCATATAGTAAAGGTACTACATGTGCTAACTAACTAGTCATGGAGGTGATCAAGGGAATTGAGAATACTATAAAATTAATTTCATATCTCAAACATACCATTTAGATGTATAATTTATATTCTTTTCTATATTGGGTGGTTATAAGGGTTTTACAAGGGTTTAAGAGGTCCATAACATACAAACCTATGATAGGAAACTAATTGTCATGAAAATGGAGTATATTTACCCCCTAATCAAACATTATTATCATGATCTACGATGAAAAATGTGCATCAAATTCTCTACTTAATGAAAATGTGCTTCGAGTGGCTATGGAGGATTGTGTGTGTAAGAAAGGAGTTTGAGGGGTCTAACATAATAATTTTTTTGAATTTTCTCCACTCAAATATATCCTAAAAGGTTTAAATTATCCTCCCAACTATCTCAATACCTAATAAATGAATAATTATCCCATGAAAAATCTCAAAATGTTATTATATCTCTCAAGGGTTTGGTGATTACTTACCTATTATATCCCTCAATGGCATGGTTTTCATTGAACTTGAAGTTTGATATCTTATAAAAAATATTATAAATACTAAAAATCACATTATTATTCTTATCAAACACTCCAATGAGGTTGAAACCCTCTATGACATCTTGAAACACTTCAATAAGTTTGTCTACTTGGATGAAGACTATCAATAGATAAGGGGTTAACTATGTCAAAATAGTGATTATATCCCCTCCTTAAATGACCTCAAAAATACCATGGATAGGAATAAAAACTCATGATTATAATCTCCACAAATTTTCATGCTTGAATTCTATATATAGTGCCATGTAGGTGCTTTTTCCTCAAAATTAGCTTGAACTGCTTATATTTCAAGTCTTAAGACTAAGTTTTTATCTTTTTAACCTTGATTTGTGCTTGAGGACGATGAATATTTTTTGTATATGCCATGAAAATCCCTCTTTCATTGGTCTCATCCTCCATTGGTTACCTTTTAGAATTATGCAACCTATCACCATACCATGCTTGTCAAGGAACTTATTTGTGACTTTGTATAAACACTGTTGTAGATGATCCTTAATAAATTTGAAATGTTTGGTATTCATTCCATCATATTTTGGTGATTTTATACCTCCAAAGGTACCTAAAACCTTCCACTTATCTCCTTATTGGTGTATTTTCTTTTTAAATAATGTTCTTAGGTTCTCACATAGTCTAAATCCAGACATAGGCTTATGTACTTACTTTGATGAGTTGGTAGTAGTTATCATGATCATGATAAGTTTTTTAAGATTTAAATTCATCATTTTAAACATAGGTTATTTTAAAATTTAATCCTCTTAAGTATATGTATCTTGAGACTACATCTTTAGGGCATATGAATGTGTCAAACTTTTGACCACCTAGCATGTCTATAAGTGGTCATTCCATGAATTTGACCTTTATTGTAGATAATGTGGAAACCTTGTTCATGATATTTATAACTCATTAACGTCATAATTTTTCCTATTTTATGATCTTTAGGATATGAAAATCCTTCATTGACCACTGTGCCCTCATCCTCTTTATCAACTTGAAGAAAATCCCATGTTTTCATGGTTATAGGTAGTCATTTCATGAGATATTGACTAAGTATTAATTTAATTTAAATTTTATAGATAAATATAACTATTTACACCATTTTAAGTGATTATTAAAACATAGAATAACCTAATTTAATCTCAATACCTAGTAATAGTCCTCTTAACAATCTTTATGTACCAAGATTATAAATTTTAAAGAACCCTCAAACCTATTATAGGTGTTAATTTACATGAAAAAATGTCCTCAAATTGAGTTTGGTTCTCATTTAGGCTTTACACTTGATTCAAAACTTATAGCCATCTCTTTATAAAACTCTCTCCTTCATACCACCATTTCTCCTTCTTGAAAATAGGCCTTCTCTCTTACTATATAGTTGATTGTGCATCAACTCAAGATTATACAAACTGTGACATGTAGGATGCTAAAAGAGGGTAAAAAAATACATGTTATGAACCTAAAATTATTACTTAACATGATTCATATATGTTCTAAGACCCATTTTTAAGGTCAATTCTATTTAAGGACTCTTTCATAGTTTGCTATAACTCTTTGGCTTAAGATTGTCTTTGAAAGTCCTAACTATAGGCATTCATCCTTATGCTTCCTGAGTTATTTAAGAACTTAGACATGTATTTTACTTGAGATCCTCATTTAGGTTATCAATATCATATTTATTATGCACTTGGATGATCCAATAAGCCTCCAAGAACTTAGATAGACCTTAACAATGCTAAGACACTTGACTACTGTAGGTTTTACTTGAGTACATGCCTATAGGTATCTTAAAAGACACTTGACTATAAGATGATGTCTATATTATTGAGTTTATGACATGTATTAAGTCATAACATAGGTTAAAAACTCCTCACTCTTTTTTCCTTTAATTCATACATTGATGCCATAACCTATACTTCAAAAATGACTATGTAGTACAACTATAGGTGACTATGCAAGGTCTTTTCATATGGAATAGGATGGAATTAGGCCTTAGGAAGGTCACCAAACATGAACATGATCCTTTTAATTCAATATATTTTATATTGATAAGAGATTAACATAAAAATCCCTTAAAAGAGATACCTTCCATAGTCTTCTTCCTTTGTATTTCATGAGAAATCCTTGACTATACTTTTTTTGGCTTTAGGTGGTGATTTAACCTCAATTTAGCAGTGTCTCTTGGTCTGTATATCTTACTTCATACTCATGATGTTATCTACCCATTTTGACTCATTATGATAATAGATTTATGGGATGGAGATGAATGAAAATGGCATGATGATTGAATGATGATGGAAACATATGATACTGAGGATGAAAATGAAGCTTTGTTATAATGAGAAATGGTAGTGAAAGATAGTGAAGATGGAGATGAACCAAGATGGAGGTGAAAATGGAAATGAAGAGTATGTCAAGACCATTTTGAGGGTTGTATGCAAGCATGAACATATCCAATTCCAAACATATAAATTTTGAGGCCTTTAAAGGAGCATAAGATGTTAAAATTAAAACCTAGGATTCTACTAAGATCATTAATTAATGTGAAGAAAACTTAAAGTTTAATAAACAATGAATTCTTAAGAAATTTTGAGAGCCATTAATGGATTATTTATATGAATATTTAAATAAACCTTTGATAATATTACATTGGGAAATATTAACATGAAGGATACCTCTTCAAAAAATAATCTAACAAAACTTTGATGCTCCTTCTCTCTCATGGACCATACAACTCTCTTTACATGCTTACATATTGTAAATTTGCACTGTTATGACTTCAAGAGATCCATATGACCCTAAAATTTGTGAAAAATAATATGTGAATACCATGTAAAGGTTAATTATGTTCCTCATAAGCTCCATAATCTTGAAATTTTTGCTATAATTCCCTGATGAAGAGAAAACATAGAAAATTGACTACCTACTTGGATGAAGGAGAGATAGTGATTGCCTTGACTTCAAAGGGATGGTTAATAAAGGAGAGAGGAATAAATTAATTAAAAAATTCCATATATGTAATAAATCTAAGAATAATTCTCTATCCAAAATTTTAGACCTTGGTTTTCTCTCTCATGGCCGTACCACCTGCAAACTTTACAGGATCTCACTATGTGCAAAGAAGCAAGGTGAAGTATGTGAACTAGTTTTGGGCTTGTTTTGAATAATTTTTATTTAAATATATTATAGAATAAATATCATGACATATTATTCAAATTATTTACCTCAACTATATGGAAAATCTATACAATTCTATACTCCCACATGAAAAATACATGAAAAAAACCTCTCTTTTGCCTTTTATTCACAACTAAAGACTTGAAAACACCAATATAGGGAATGAGAGAGGGAAAATGAGTCAAAGGACGTGTTAAAACAATAAAAAAATTTGACATATTTTAGGGGCCAAAATTGGCACGTGTGAGCTCAAGGAGGTCTTTTCTAAGCTTAAACTTGCATTAAATGACCTTTTCAAAGTATGAAACTTTATGAATAAAGTAATTACATGTATTTAAAGATTTTTAAAAGTATTGTGAATGATTTAATGGACAAAAAGGTATAATTTAATCAATTTTAAGCCAAAATCTTCACTTTTGACCTCATACATAGGAATTCATAAGGAGATGTTAATGACTAACATAGAAAATAACTTTATCACCTTCAATTTATCTCTCCATGAAACTTTTATGTATGTTTATTTCCTCTATTTAAATCTTATAAATTATTATGATTGAACATACTGAGTATACCTAAGACTCATCAAATAACACCCTTGGTAAATCTTCATCAAATCACTTTCATCTCATAAAACTTATTTGAATCTCTACCAAAAATCATAATGACACTTGACACCATTGACATGACACTTAAACAACTCTCTCTTCACTTGATAGTTAAGGATACTATGATGGCCAAAAAAAGTTTTCAATTATAGGGGTTAGTATTTGGACTTGATAGGTCAAATTTAAAATATCATCCTTACATGATATTTCATAATGATCACCATATAATTCCAATTTTCATATATATAAGGTTCATTTGTGAACCTCTCTCTAATGCTTTATCAAGAAGCATCATTACCAAAGCAAAATATCAAGGGGTAACATGGTCACATTGACACACATGTGTACTCCTTCCTTGTTATTTTTTTCCAAGAAATTTCAATTATTAATTTTAAGTTTATATGCATTAATTACACCTATATAATTCTCTTGGTTATAGGCCATACACATAAAAAATTCAAATAGGGATCACACAAATCAAGGTGTGTTGTACACACCATATAAATCATTTTATTTCCTTTGATCTAGTAATTTCATCCTTATGCATTACTATATTAAAGGAGAAAATTTAGATGATTAAATATATATTTATATCTTGAAATAGTCTTATACAATTTATAAATATCACTCAAGGATCTACCCTTCAATTATAGACCTTCCTTGCAGCTAGTAGGCAAACCTTCACCATCCCATTGGGCCTAAATATTTATCTTGTAATTTGACCCTAATATTTTGATTACCCAGATCACTTATAACCCATAGTGTGATTTAATTATGATATATATAATTCATTATAACTTATATATCTCCATTAACCATCCATATTCCTAGAAAATTATCTTCATACTTTAACACCAACATTGACACTATTATCCCATATCCAACACAAGTGTCCTTACCTTATAAATACTTAAATTTTAAAATCTTTTGATATGTATAGGATAACATAATAATTATAATTAACCCTTAAATGGGATTATTTTAAAAAGGTGTGGTGTAAATATAAGTAAAATCCAACTCATTATTCATATTATAAAAATACCAAGCAAATACCTATTCAAGCTCATTTAATCAATTGCATAATTGAGTTATGCTATCCTATTTTTCACTATTTTCAAATAATTCATAAAATCAATCATATTATAGGTCTGAATCATTCAAATAACATCCCATAAGTAGTATTTGTCAAGTTATAAGATATATCACTACATGCACCTGCACATAACATTCTACACCATTATTAACACACAAGCTAACACATTTGGGTGAACTATGTATGTTTGAGGCCCTCTTTCAATTATTATATGTGTAGATAATGGTCATTAAGAGAGGGTCTTTAGGGTCAAATTGACTTTTTGATCCCACTAATCCATTTTTGGCAAGGTGAAAATATCTAAGAGGAGAATCTAGGGTTTGAGATTTTTTTGATATTGAAAGATTATGTGTGCGATCTAAAACCAAAATCTAAAGGGTGAAAGAAATCTCAAATAGACCAAAGTATAAGTTTCATGCAATAGTCAATGTTTTATACACAATAAATATTGGCCAAAATCTAATTATAAAAATCTAATAATTGGATCACAAACTTTATATAGTCTATTTATACAACTACATTTCTCAGATCCACCTATATATTAGTGTATAAGCTAAGTATAATTTCTCATTAGTATTGTTATTATTAGAATATTGAATGTTTTAATTTTGTTATTAGGTACATGATTAGATTTAAATTTTTTAATCAAAATATCTATAGAATCTAAAATCATTAATTGGCCCACTTTTTAAAGAGTAACTTACTCCTTGTTTGAGTAGGCTACTCTTTTATTTAATCTTTATTTATAAAAAGGGTTAAACATTTAGGCGAATTTGTAAAAATATATGCATAAATGGGCAACCATGGTATGCCCCCATGAATATCTCATGTTGTACTCCTTAATGTCTTGAACCAAACATTGTATGCGATAAGATATTTACATTTCATCCCAATCTATAGCTATGAATGATGCCATTAGAACACAAAAGTATATTCACACTTGTGAAAAATAAACAAATAATATTTTTTAGAAAAATTATAATATCATCATCTCTATAATGGAATCCTATGGTTATCTAGTCATGAAACAATGGCCATGTCTAATGTGGCCTAATCTCTTTACATTGTGCACCAATGCATGGGTTCTCATCACTAACAATCTAATAATCCACTAGACATCCTCCAATGTGATTGTAATTTACCTTATGGGAAGACAAAAAGTACATCTATCTGCATTCCACCTTTTAGCCAATGTGACCATCAAATGCAAATCATAGGGTATATGACCAAGAAGAACAACATGGCTCAAACTAGATATATATAATATCTACCAATCAATAGTTGTAAAGTCTAATCCTTTTATAGTGTCCATATTTTTCACATAATGGAATTCCTAGATGTGCATATCTCTCTACAAAAGTGAAAACAAAAAGATTATCAAATTAACCACAATTCAGACGTACAAATAAAAATTACACACTTAAATATGATATAAACATTATATTTATTACTTGGGAAATAGAATTATAAACTATACCTTAGCATAAAATGAAACCTCAAAATCCTAGATGGATTTCTCAAGACATGGAAGATACGTATCATTCCCAAAATTTTGCATGATAAAAATGACACAACAATTGGCCATTTTTTTTAATAATGTACAATGCATATTCTACACATATACATTAACAACAAGATAACCGACTCTATTATAGAAACAATCTCACCTACCTAAATGGCATGAATGGCAATACACAAATGGTTGTATGGTCGCTTCACAACTATGTTAGTTTCACTTGATCTAATTTACCTACAAGATCTCAATAGGGTTAAAACTGTCTATGTAGACCTAGAAAACCCCATAAACATAAGGCCCAAAATGAACACTCAAATAAAATGAGGTGGTTTCAAATAGCTACTGGATCAAAAAATTCATCTTAACTCTTAATAAGGTTCAAATGGGATCCCAAGTGATTTAGACTAATCATAGGGTTTGATTCACACCTTAAGTCACAACTTAAATCTATTTACAAGTTGACTTACCTTTATGGAAAGTGATTAAAAAAAGACCTCATATTCTTAATATGATCTCAAAGACTAGAATATATATTTTTAACTCCTTGAGTATATATCACTCCATCTCAAGCATTATATCTCTTCTTACTCAATTTCCAGATCGATAAAAGTAGAGAAAACCCTAGGGATCCTTATGGAAGTCAATAAAGGGTTCTATTTCACTTTTCAAGTTTCAAGTTTAGATTTGATAAAGAGAAAGGTGGTTTTGGAGGATGAAATGTCCATAGTCATCCCTCTTCACATTTTTCATCCTTAGATGACTACCATAATGGGGTCTCAAATATTTTAACAATTACCATTTTTGTTTCATTTTAAAATTATATCTCAATATAAATATGCTCGAGTTTAATTTTTAGGTACCATCTTCTTGAAATGTCTCTAGGAGGTTTCAATCTACCAATTTTTTTTGAAAGGTGTTTGGGAATTCAAGATCATCCATAGCATTAATGGCTACCAAGCTAGGTTTAAGAAAAAATACTTTTATTTTAAGTTTTAGGGTTTTAAAATAGATTCACACAATAAAGGGAGGAAAAATAAATGGTACCACTTTTGGGTTTAACCTATTTAAAGGATTTTAGGGCTCAATAAATGCCAATAAGGTCAAAATAACCTCTTATTTAAAAAACATGCCATAACTTAAAATTTATAGGGTTTCAAACCTTTAAAATAATTTCATGTGAAAGAGGGAAAAAATTGAAGGTGGGTCCCTTTAGGATCACTCCTCCATTTAGCCTTCTAATAATCTCAAATGGTCACACCAAAAAAATTACAAGGTAAGATGAAAAGTTTCTATTTTAAAAAGGAATAACCATAGATGCAATAATATAAAATCATAGAAAAATATTTAAAAAGTATTTAATAATATATAAAAATTAAAAGTAAACCACCATCAAACTTTAAAATAGACATTATGATTAAGCATGGTAGGCTACATGTTTAGTCATGGTAAATAAACATTGATCTCCAACACATGAATAAGTCAAGGCACTATCAATCCCCACCTATCACATGGGGAATATTGTGTTGAGTTAAAAATTTAGTGCCCAAGACCTAATCTTTATCCCCTTCTAGGTCTTACATATATATCATGTGGTCCTATAGAGGACCATTTATTAATTTTATATGAATATCTTATGTTTGTTCCATTATCCTACACTTTTAGGGCATGTGTAACAATAAATGGCCCTAACAAATTGTAGTTTTAAAAAATTTATAACATACAATCTGTTGTCCTAAAAGTTTTAAAATAAAATCTAACATGATCTAAAAATCAGAAACTTTAATCTAAAATGTTTTAGGCATAATTTTTCCTCATTTTTCATGTAAATAAATTTTGTGATGTTTAAAAATTTACAAAAGAAAATAGGGAAAATTGGAAGTTTTAGGTTCAAAAATTGACATCTTTGAAATTATAATCCCTAAAATTATTCCATGAAAAATAGAAGAATCCTAGAAAAATATTTTTATCAAATAATTTAAGTTTGATAGAAATTAATGACTTTAAAATTTATTAACAATAATGGGTTTCCACTACTTGGAAATCTATGCATGGAGGTTAACCAGGATTGAAATTTTTTTATGGAAGTGATAAATCATAGTAGCTAACGAAACTAGGCTTCATCTTTCAAAATCTAACCACCTAGCTCTACCAAAAGTACCTCAAAAGAGAATTGAACCACACCTTGATAGAACTATTTAAGAGGCATAGCTGAGATACAAGCCAAAGGTGAAACCACCATAGAAGAGGAGTTAAAGAATACACCTAAAGATGACATCATCATCTTATGTGCCATGGCTAGCACAAACAAAGCCCAAGAAAATACACATAGAAAATGAGCATGTAGATATGGTTTAGGAAAATAGAACAAAGATCCCCAAAGATAAAACCAATAGTGCAAAGGAAGGATAAAATTATAAGGATAAAAAAATTCTCACAGGGTGACACCATGACCATGAGGAGTCATAGAGCTTTCCTATATATGTAGGGTAAGAAATAATTATTCGCATGAAACCATGGTTCCTACCTTCAATCTTATTATTGAATCTTTTATTGATACTCTAATTTGGGTTAGATTTCCTAATATTACCCTTAAAATTTGAAATACTCCCTCTCTTCTATCCATTAGTATCTCTCTTGGGTAATTTATTTTGCTTACTCTAGAGATTGATTCCCACATGAAGACTACCTTTCCTTATGCATTGTAATGGATCTGTCTAAAGGATTACCCAACGTTATTAAGATCATGGTAGGAAAAATAATTTGGTATCAATCTTTGGATTATAAAAATATTAATTTTATATGTATAATGTGCTTTGATCATGGGCATGTGGCATTCAATTGCCCAAATAGTTTGGGTGACCAAGAAACAAACAAGTTAAATGATGGAAAACCTATAACTTAGTGGAAAGGTACTGAGATTTAAAATTTGATCATCCATGTTAAGGTTAAGGATAATGTTTCTCCTACTATAACATCAAATAATTTCAAAAATAAATCTTCTCCAATTGGCTCTTCTCCTTCAACGTCTTTCCCTCCTCTCACTTTTGCTTCTATTATTGTGATTACTTCTATCCAAAACGTTTTTCCTAGGTAATAAGGGATTTGTCTTGGATGAATTTTATTCTTTGTCTCCTTTGGGATATTCATAAATTTATTTATAAGATATGTGTACCTCAATGTTTTGGAAATAACCTAGTGGAAGGCCCTTCTTGTTCGAGTATAGACTCTCCACTGATCAACACTTATTTATATGACTTTAAAGGTTAAAAAATAGTCTCAAATAAAAATAATTATTCTACTAAAAATATTTTTTTTCATATGTAACTTTATACTCATAATATATCAATAGTATCCTAGGGATACTCATTATTTTTATTGGGCAGTGAGTTGGCCTTGTGTATCAACGGTTTTTTAAGTTTTTCTTTTATTTTCTTTGTTGTAGTTTATAGGTTGTTTGTATCTATGAATTATGGCTCCACCCTTTCTAGATTTTTATTTGGATGAATTTTTTTATATGTTTATAGGTGAGGGACCTACCAAACCTGAAGATCAATTAAAAAACTTTAAAATGTATTATATTGAAACTATGTCTTTTCATGCCCAATGAAAAAACATATAATTTGAGCATTATGAAATATAAATATAGATTTATTTTTTCACTATTGTAGTAAATGGATACCAACATTATAATATATATTTTGAAATCAAAATTAAAAGTATTATAATGTCTTTTTATTACATATTTTATTATCCTCTTTCAATTAAAATTAAACATGAGAACAATAATGCTTTCAAGCTCAAGGTGTGTACTTCGATTTTTCTTTCTCAATATTTACAAACTGAAATATTACAAATCAATGGATTCAAATTTACATTTATTAAAATTTTATTAAAAAATGTAAAGAAACTAGTTTTTAAAATAACCTCCAATGCAATCCCACAAGGCCAACCCAAAGAGGGGATCACCTCCTATAAATTTTCCATCATTAGGCTGATTCTCTAGGCACCCTCAAGCTTAGGACTAGCAACTTTGAGCACAAGTAACACTAATAGTCTGAGGAAAGGTAATTATAGGTAAATGAAATGTGATAAGTTAAACTAAAGTATCACCTATCAAGCTTCCCCAAAACAAAAGGCTCTAACTAATAGCCAATCCAAAATCAGATAAAACCAATTCAAGATAAAACTTATATAAAATGTATAAAATAGGTATGGTAGTCACAAAAAAAATTTAATGCATGATTAGACTCTAAAATCACTCACTATGGATGAGAATTTCTAACCTTTATAGTAGAGGATTGAATAAGGAGGAATTCATAATACCTCTACTTTCCCAAAACCTTATACCATACCATGGGATCACTTTGGAAATATTTATTTACGTATTTATAAAACTACATGCAATAGAACTAATTAGGTGGACATTGGAGCATAGTTCCTGTACCCAACCCCTTCTTAAAGAAAGCATACAACAATTAAGAAAGCTATACCTATTTTGGAATTATAATTTTAAAATTTAAAGTCATAAAAAGGGTAGTCAAAATAGATAAAAATTGAAGAGGGATTAAACATTTCCATGCCCCAATAACTTTCAAATACCTCATGGTGGCCATAAACTCAACCATGGAAAACCATAAAAAAAATAGGGTAATCCTAGTGTTCATAATACCTTTTATCATCAAAATTTTCACCCTTGAGGAGGTTTTTCAAGTCTCCTCACTTAAGTGATAGCATGGAGATATATATAGGCTATGGGTTGCTTAATAAGTGAGGTGAATCTCTAGATAGGTCTAGCTCCCTTGATGTTATCACCCTGAACTACAATTAGACCTATTGATTAAAAAGGGTAAAATAAAATAAAATAAAACTAATATAAGGAGGTGATTCACCAAAATAACATCCTCTACTTGACCATAATTCACTAAGAACATGAATTAGGATTGAATCTAATCACACTACTCAATAAGGAACATCAAACATGAGTGTTTCAACATAGAGGTCATAGATAATGTATTGAATGAGAGGGATAATAAAGAGGTATAATAAAGACACTAATGAATAAAATTGACTTACATACTATGTAAATATACCTCAAAATCACCATGTGACTTGAAAGAATACAATCCATTTTCAAATAGGTAGGAGAGGATAAATGAGAGAGAATAAAAGTATTACTACTACAATTCATCAATAATCACACAAGTATACTTGTTAAGATAATTTAAGAAGGTAAGAATTGAATTTATTAAAAATTAAAAGGCATAGTATAGGTGTTTATTTGAACAAATATCCACCATTATAAGCTAAAGGATCATTATAAGACTTATAAGGCCACATATATAGAGAAAGAGTGTGTGAGAGAGATAAAGATGTTAGAATAGCCCATGAAAAGTGTTAATTATCCTAAGTTAGTTACAATGCCAAGTGTAAGAGGTAAACAATAATTTTATCATCTTATTTAACATGTGTAGTCTTAGTTTGATGATGATCCTCAAAAGTGGCATATGAGTCTTTAGTTGTTCTATGTAACTCATTAATCTTATTCATGAAATTACCCTCTTTCTTGTTTAAAAGTGACAAGTGGCATTCTTGATCATCAAAGTCACCTTAAAATACCTTATGCCATTATCCTTTACACTTTGAATATGTTTTATAACCCTATATACTGATGTTGAAGTGGTAATAATGTTTTATTATGTGTCTTGAAACCCATTAGCCTTACTACACCTCTCCCTTAATTTTTTCAAAGATACACTAGGATATCATGCTCAAGCCTATCTATAGTCACCTGATTGGATTTATTTATGATCTAATGAGGCTTCAAATATCACTAAAAATTAATCTTAGTGGTGAATCTCAAGGTCTCTATGATCTTCCATAGGTTTGCAATTTACGTTCTATCATGTCAATAAGAGCATTCACCATATTAACTTATCTCAAGGACTTAGAACTTGTTAAATACTCATGTAAACCTATGGAGTGACTTATTGCAGACACTGAAATCGTGTCTAACCCTTGGTCAACTCTCCCCTTTGGTCCCCTTGATCCACTTAACCACTCCTAACCTATGTCTTATTAATTTAAAATAATTATCTTATTTTAAATTAATAATTCTCTCCCCTTTGCCATCTTACCCATGACACCTCACCACCCTAGGATACCCTTCCTTGGATTCCCTTCACCACCCTATGACCAATCTTAAATGCCTAAACCCCATTCATGACCCCCATTTCATTCTCCCACGCCTCATTTAAACCCCTCTCGACCGCTTTCCCATGAACCTTGACCATGGCGGCTTGTAAGAATGGGCGGAGGACTAAAATTAGCCCTATCCCCATTCTGCAGCCACCGACATCGGTCAGTATTTGGCCGACATCGGCGGTTTTGCTGGCATCAACAGCCTTCAAGACTGCATTTTGTATCCAGAATGTGGGGCCGGCTCTTTCAATCTTCATCCCATTTTCCAATCTTTGCATCCGTGTTTCTCAATCTTTCAATCCGCCTTTCGACCTTCAACAATCAACCAATCTTCCAGTCTTCAATCCACCAAACCTCTCACCCTCTCTCTCACAGGGCTTCTACACCAGCTACAACAATAGCAGGGACTCAGCATCAATCTTCTACATCAAAAATAGGAACAAGCATCAGCATCACTCCTTCTACAAGCCACAGGTAAGTATTTTGTCTGTGTTTTCATTTTAGTATCTTCTCTTTAATCTATCTATTATTCAGACCAGACTTGACTCCCTCCCGAAAAGGCTAAGAGGCCTTCCCATATCCTCATCACCTCTATCCTCCTTTTTTGAACATACACTCTGTCCATTATCCCTACAACTCTGTCTAGACCCTACACAGACCATTCAACCAAACCCAAAATCCTTCTCAGACCCATCCACAGACCATAAACCCATCCATACCTAACCAGACCTCATCCAAAGACTACTGCCCCGACTGACACCAGCCATAGATACCACTACCCCCACTGACGTCGGCAGCCTAACCGACATCGACAGAGCTTGAAAACTAACGTCGATAGACTAACCGACGTCAGTGACTGTGACCAGGCTGACAACAGCATTCAGGTAAGCATATGCTTCTATTTCTATTTTAGTCTTTAATCATTTTAGCCTTTTATCATTCTACCTTTTATCATTCTACCTTTTATCAGACATTATTTTTATCAATCAGTGGGTTGACATCCCTCAAGGAAGTCATTGTACTTCTGGGATCAAGCATTTGCTTGGCAGCCCACCATCTCCTCATCTAACGCCTTCTTTGTTTTAGTCTCTTTCTCCTACAGGTGTCATCCTCCAAAACCAAAGAGGAATTCTCACGACGTCTGGATAATGGTGCACATGACTTTATCCAGGTACATACAAGCCTTAGACCATTTCTCTTAGTTTCTCTTTCCTTCTCGAATGTGAAAGCAAAAATTGTATAGAAACATTCTGGCACACCCGGTGGGACCTTAGGGTCTTCCTTGGGTTCTTTTCTTTCTATTCACATAGGGTGCAGTAGGATTATCCTTTTCATCTCTTTCTTCTATCTTCTAAAAGACATCATTAGCAGGATTAAAATGAACTCTTCTTTCTTTTCTTGCATCTTAGACAAGTTAAAAGTCATACTCTTTAACCCTTTCTCCATTTGTCTTCATACGAACTAACATTTTGACTTGGGCTTAAAACACATTGCATTTCATTTCTGATTGCTTGCATTTCTTAGTCCACATCTAGTAATTAACAACCACATCATGAATTAATCATAGATCACTTTATGTTACACATCCAAACCACTTGAACAAATCAAACATCAAATTTACCTGAGACAAGGCCCGACTGGGATTTTATCACCTAGCAGATACCTTACCTCTCCCTGGAAATCCCACTTGGATTTCACCACCAAGGGGAAATCCCACTCTATTCTCTGGCAGAGGATAATCTCTAGGGAAAGTATATTTTGGCTAAGTGAGACCAGCTTATCACTGGGCTCGTGAAGTGAGGGGAGCTTGCTCCTTAGCACCAGGGCATGTACAGAACCTAACACAGACTCTTGAGCACCTAAACAAACCTAAAACCATCCATAGACTACCTCTTCTAGGACCCATCTCAAAAGCCAATCTTCCTAAACACATTCTAAGGCATAAGCCAACATGATCCTAATAATTTATTCCTAGGGATTTAATGCTTAGGATTTGCTTGTGTTCTTCATATTTTCTGTTTGTATCTGCTTGTTTGAGCTAGTGAGGACGTTCTTCTTCCTTTTTTCCAAAAACTCTCAAATCTTTTGGGTTTCTAGAAACCACAGTCACCGACATCAGTTTCACCACCAATGTCGGCAACTTAACTCACCGGCATCAGTTATCTAACCAACGTCGGCCATATGTTCTCACTGACATCAATTTTTAAACTGACGTCGATCACTGTCACAGTCCTTTTTTTCAAAATAGCAACCTAAAACCTGACCCTTTTTCTGCCAAAACCACATTCTGAGTTTTTGAAATTGAAAAAAACATAGTTTCTAAAACTTGACCTATTTTCCTTGAATGGTTTTGACACACAGTCAAACCAAGGCTCTTCCTGGCCATGCGAGACATCAACCACTTCTACCTTCCCCATCCATAACTAGTCCTATAATGGAGTTCCACTCAGAGACCGAAAGAACTCCTACTCGACCGACCCCGACTCAGACCCCCATTGTCCCTGAAGGGGACTGGGATTTTGAAATATTCTTGGACCTCAATGTCAAAGCCCTCCAAAACTATCTCACAAGAAACCAAATGCGAGACCTTTCAGGCACAACAGCAATGACATCGACGTCATTTGCTACCCAACCCATCATGACTCAGCCTATTGTCTCGACTAGTCACTTGGCCATGGCCAATACGCAAAGTTTGGCCTCCTCATCTATTTTTGAACCTACCTCCATCGGGGTGTCATTACCCCCTCAACCTCACAAAATTCAACCAAGTTCTACATCATACCAGAACTTGATTATCTTGACCTCACCCACTCTTATACCTATACACGTGAGAGTGACAACCTATCATTTTACCAGTGCCACCACTTAACCACCTCTAGTGGTATTTAGTCAACTTGTGTCCTCTAACTTCATGGCACAAGCCCCTTTGACCATGACATATATCCTTATGACACACTACCCATATGTTGTGCCTACACGAGTGTAACCAAGTACGTCATATGCCTCTTCGACCACCTTCCAGGCACCCTACAACCTATGGGGTGTCCCACCTGCCAATCTGTCAGCTGATCTCATCAAGATGCTGATGGACAAGATGGCTAGTCTCGAGACCTCTATTTCTGGTTTAAGCAATGCTCTTTCATATGAGCAAGTCTGCAGTGAACCCATTCATTCTTTTATGCCCATCTGACCTTATCCCAACCAGTGGGAACTCCATAAATTTACTCACTTTTAGAGTAAGGAGGACCCACAACAACATCTTCGAGCATTTAGACACGCTTGTTATCTCATAGCACACGATGATGTGTTATTACTCCGCACGTTCCCCATATCACTTTCAGGGGCTGCCCTTAACTAGTATAGCTCTCTTACTAGACATTCTATCTTTTCATTCACTCAACTCACCCAATTATTTCTTGACCATTTTTCTATCAATATTACCAAACAATTCTCAATCACAGACCTCTACTCCATCAGGCAATTTGACGATGAATCAATAGTCGATTTTGTCGCCCATTGGAGAGGCTTGATTAACCAGCTCTCTTTCTCCTTACCTCAACCTGAGCTCATCGAGCTCTTTTCTTGAGCATGTGCCAGGCACATCTCTTCTACCTTATAGATTCAAACATTCCACACTTTTGATGAAGCTTTCACCATGGCCCAAAAGCTTAAACTCCATGCCATTGAAGAAGACAAGGTCAAATTGCATAATACCAATGCAAGAGTCGATGACCCTTCTTCTTCCAGACCTTCTTCTTCCCACTCCAAATCCAAAGGAGTGGCCAACACTATGGTCATTAGATCATCATCCTTGACAAAAATTGACCAATCTCAACCTTTTACCTCTCCAAGCATCACCAAACAATTCCAACAATGGTACATCCAGCGTTCATACACTCCACTTAGAAAATCATACGCTTCTGTTTTGGAAAAACTTGTCAAACAGGGGTCCTCAATCTCCCTCCAATCTGACCACCTCAATTCAACCCTTCAAAAGCTATCCCTACCTGGTATAGGGAGGCTAACTTCTGTCACTATCATCACATCCACGGCCATGACATCAACAATTGCCGAACCTTCAAAAACATCATTCAAGACATGATAGACAGGGGTGATCTCATCTTGGACAACCCGAATGATCCACCCAACCAACACATTGATATCTTCAAACAATCCTTTCCTAATCATCTACCTACCCAAAACAATGTCCAGACCATGACCGATAGTTCCCATGAGCACAATATACACACGGTCAACACAGTCTCACCTCTTATCCCTGACCAACCTCCTTCACAGGTGGAAGACCCTTCTTCCCCTATTCCTCTCCCATAGGTAGAATAATCCTCTTCTCCTGTTAGTCCTCCATCGACCTCTCTCATATTGGAGGATGCCTTGACCATACCTATGCCATTAAGCCCACATTCATCCTTCCTCCTACCAATGGAGGACTCTATCCTTCCTACTCCTCAACCATAAGTAGAGGGCATGATCATCCCTGCCCTCCACCCTCTTGAGGAGCTGCACTCTCCTATTTCTTCTCCACCAAGAGAAGAACCAGTCTCTTCACCCATTTTGATCGAGGAAGACCCAGTCACAATTTCCTCTTGCCTTTTACCTGAGATTGCTACATCTCGCTCACCTTCGTCCACATCCGAACTCAAAGTCATGTCTAACCTCACCTCGCACAATGGTGGCCCTCAACCCAAACCAAAGAGAGCCACTAAACCACACTAGAGGACTCCTCCCCCACCTTCATCATTACCTTCAATTTTGGGCCCGCATCCATCCACTTTAATAGGAGTGCTTCCTACTCCCATACCTCACAGAGAAAAATTGCCTCCATTATTTCCTCAACCCATCAGACATATATTTCCTCCAAAACATATAACATCTATTACCACCAAAGTGCCATCTCCACGTGTGGTTACACCACCCATGAGAAAGATGGTACGACCAATGCCTCTTACACCTCTTAAACCAAAGTCATCAACCCCCACTGCAATAAGACACACAGACCCATTAGCAAGTTTTTATACCTTGCTGTTACAATAATTATTGCAGTCTTCTCGCATCAATCTCTCGCCTCTTAAACCATATCAATCCCTTAGACCAAAATTGCCCTGGTTCGATGACACTTAGATTTGTGTGTATCATCACATGCCTAAGCACGACACAGCACTATTGTGCCCTCAAGGTTGTCATTTTCCAATACTTGGAGAAAGACACCCTTCTTCTTGACCACATCGTCAACAAACCTTCAACCTCCTCACCATCCCACTCATCAACTCTTGGATCAAGACTATCTTGGTTCAACAACTCTAAATTTTGCCATTATCATCACACTCCGGGACATGACACTGAGCATTGTTGTGCTCTTAAAACTATCATTCATCAACATCAAAGAAAGGATACCCTTCTTATCAAGGATCCTCTTGACCATCCCTTCAACAAATCATCAACACCGACCCATGCTTCTCAAACCTCATCACCTAAATCGAGATCTCCATGCTAGACTATGATCCCTTTGCCACCTTTAACCCCCTTATTTGACATCAACACAATCAATCTGACCACCAAGCCTCAACTGACCTTGACCAATCTATCAAACATTCTCCCTAGCTGCTGGGGGAATTCAACCTTCATCCACGCCTCAACCAACCTTTCAACCTTGTCTCGACCAAATATCAATCACTCTTTTAATCCTAAACCTCGACTAGGCCTCAACCAAGCCTTGACTATGCCTCGACCAAATAAGCATCGACCCAACCTCGACCAGACATTCAACCTATCTTCAACCAAACATTCAACCCGACCTTAATCAAACCATTGACCAAACCTCAACCAAACATCCGACTGACCATTGACCAGACCTCGACCAACTTCGACCAGACATCGACCAAACAATGACCAAACATCAACCAACCTTTTAATCACATCATCCAACCTAACATTGACCAAATATCTATCAACCTCAACCAAATATCAACCAAGTCTCGACCAAGCATCAGCCAAATGTCAACCAACCTTTTTGATCATGACATCAACCAACTCCTTCAACATCAATCACCATGTGACCAATTTGGAACAAAGTAAATGGGGCAAGTTTGCTCCTAATTGATTCAGACCTTGCATCATAACACAAGCATGGGCCAGGGACTTTGTCAGAACCTGAGCCCCTTTATGCCTTGCATCTTTGACCAGTCTACTATTAGTCAAGTAATTATTCACTTGACATTTAACTTGAGCTCAATCCCTTGAGCATTCCCCATCATTGTCATTCCTATTCCTTTTAACCCTCAACTCTACAAATGACAGTCAACCCTTTTGTCAAGCATGACTGCTTTGTCCTAATAAAAGGGAAACCCTCTAAACCTCTATAGTCAAGTCCATGACCAAAAGTCCAGTCAACAAAAAAATCAAAAAACTATAAAAGTGGGATGCATATTCCAAGGTCATAAAAATCTAAAGTGTAGACTGCTCCCTTGAAGGATAGCTGCATCATCATTTCTATATTTACTAGACTACTCCCTTGAAGGATAGCTAGGCCAAAGTCATATCAAAAACATAAAAAGCAGAATATAGACCACTCCCCCAAAGGATGGCTATGCATAAATTTTGCTACATACACAGCATTATCTCTGAAGCTTCTCGCATCGATCAGCTTCACAACATGACCACCAAGTAAAATGACATCCCCTCATAGACTTCTCGCATCGATCAGTCTGCACCAAAAAAAAAAAACTGACTGACAAAACTATAAAGTCATGGATTTGTCTATAGTCATTCTCAGGGTCACCTATAAAAGGGGCAAAGTTGTTCCTGCCAAAAAGGGTTCCCCCTTCCATCCATATCACATAATCAATCCTATCACCCCTGCATACTCAAGGGATTTTGAGATCACTTAACATCAAGTGATTTGATTGCTTCTCTAACATAATCAATGGTCAACGACGCAATGCATAAATGGGGCTTTTGTTTCTAACAACCCCTATCTATGCTATCATTCTAGTCCTTGTCAATGAAAGGATGAATATGCCTTTCACTTACTTTTACACTTTGGTCACATTCAAACTTCATCATTTGTTGAACCAACTCAACTCGACTCTTTTATGACCACTCACATAGCCTATTCACACTAGTCTCTATGGACACCAATACACATGGAGACTATGGACTACACAATTTATGTCTAGCATAAACCATTACTTGCTGGCACATAAATAGACTCATTTCATTTTTAGCAAACATCCATCACCTAATATGGACAGTTGCTAGGGATGAAAAGCCCTGACCAATGTTACAGAATACACCATTTGGAAAAGGCTGTAACATCTTTTTCTCCTCATCATTTCAACACGTGACCAAACCAATCATCGACCACTTTGAATCCTAGTCTGAACTACATTGGTCTGAGGCCCTAAGACCGGGGCTATGTAGGCAACACTTAGATCACACGATGTCTTCTGGGGTTAGCTTGACCATCCTCATTTGTTCATCTACCTGATGGACAAACCATATCCTCCCTTTGACCATGACTTAAAATCAACCAAGACCATCGACCACTTTGACCCTTCCTCCCTTTTAGGGAGAACTACATTGGCCTGAGGCCCTTCACATAGGGGCTATGTAGGTAGCACTCAGTGTTTTGAGGTTAGCTCGGCCACATTCTTTCATCCACCCATTCATTCGACCAACTATCTATCTCAACTTGTCTCGACCAATGACCATGGAGATCATGCCTATCTCCTCTGACCCTAACCACTTCCAAGACAAACATTGCCTTGGTTGTTTTTGCATGTATGCTACGTCACGAATGGTTAGCAAAATTGTGCACAGACTATTTTATGACCTTCACAAGTATAAGATCGCAAGCCAGTTGATCCCCACTACTTGTGACATTTTCATGTTTCTAGGAGCACTTCCTAAGCCCAAGATACCTGGACCACGATGACCATTGGAGCTTCAGCTTAGATTGAATAACCTGATCAGCTACGACCAAATGCTGGGGCCCAATTATTTCAATTTTGGCACTCCTCAACCCTCGACTTGCGACAATTTGACCTGACCATCTCATGAAGTGGTATGCACACAATCTCTACTTTTGCAGCGTTCACACTCCATCTTCACCATTTTTCATCCACTTTTTGTCAAATTAGCACCCGATTTCAGGTTCCCTTCCCTCGACTCCTACTTTGAGGGGGAATAACTCATCCATAATTGGGGCAATCAACATTCATTTTTTGTCTTACAATTCACTAGAACAACCAACAAGATGAAAGCAATGTCATCCCATACCTGGGGCAACCAACCCTCCTTTCATTTTTGTCTTGCACTTCACTTGAACAACCAACAGGATGAAATCAACCTCATCCCATACCTGGGGCAACCAACTCCTATTTTTGTCTTGCAGTTCATCCAGAACAACCAACAAGACAAAAAGGGGCAAATGTAGACACCAAAATTGTGTCTAACCCTTGGTTGACTCTCCCCTTTGGTCCCCTTGATCCACTTAACCACTCCTAACCTATGTCTTATTAATTTAAAATAATTATCTTATTTTAAATTAATAATTCTCTCCCCTTTGCCATCTTACCCATGACACCTCACCACCATAGGATACCCTTCCTTGGATTCCCTTCACCACCCCATGACCAATCTTAAATTCATAAACCCCATTCATGACCCCCATTTCATTCTCCCACGCCTCATTTAAACCCCTCTCGATCACTTTCCCATGAACCTTGACCATGGTAGCTTGTAAGAACGGGCAAAGGACTAAAATTAGCCTCTATCTCCATTCTATAGCCACTAACATCGGTCAGTATTCGATTGATGTCAGTAGTTTTGCCGGCGTCGACAGCCTTCAAGACTGCATTCTGTATCCAGAATGCGGGGCTGACTCTTTCAATCTTCATCCCATTTTCTAATCTTTGCATCCGTGTTTCTCAATCTTTTAATTTTCCTTTCTAACTTCAACAATCAGCCAATCTTCCAGTATTCAATCCACCAGACCTCTCACCCTCTCTCTCACAGGGCTTCTACACTAGCTATAGCAACAGCAGGGACTCTACATCAATCTTCTACATCAATAATAGGGACAAGCATCAGCAACACTCCTTCTGCAAGCCAAAGGTAAGTATTTTGTCTATGTTTTCATTTCAGTATCTTCTCTTTAATCTATCTATTATTCAGACCAGACTTGACTCCCTCCCAAAAAGGCTGAGAGGCCTTCCCATATCCTCATCACCTCTATCCTCCTTCTCTGAACATACACTCTATCCATTGTCCCTATAACTTTGTCCAGACCCTACACAGACCATTCAACTAGACCCAAAATCCTTCTTCCATAGACCATAAACCTGTCCAGACCTAACCAAACCTCGTCCAAAGACTACTGCCCTGACCGATGCCAGCCGCAGAGACCACTGCCCCCACCGACATCGGCAGCCTAACCGATGTCGACAGACCTTGACAACTGACGTCGGCAGACTAATCAATGTTGGTGACTATGACCAGGTTGACATCAGCATTTAGATAAGCATTTTCTTCTATTTCTATTTTAGTCTTTAATCATTTCAGTCTTTTATCATTTTGCCTTTTATCAGACATTATTTTTATTAATCAGTGGGTTGACATCCCTCAAAGAAGTCATTATACTTCTGGGATCAAGCATTTACTTGGTAGCCCACCATTTCCTCATCTAACACCTTCTTTGTTTTAGTCTCTTTCTCCTACAGGTGTCATCCTCCACAACCAAAGAGGAGTTCTCACGATGTCTGGATAATGGTGCGCATGACTTCATCTAGGTACATACAAGCCGTAGACCATTTCTCTTAGTTTCTCCTTCCTTCTCGAATGTGAAAGCAAAAATCATATAGAAACACTTATATAAGACTCTTATACATATACCCATGTTGCATATGTATCTTCAATTGATATTGGTTCTTTCACATAGCCAAATCCTTGTATAAAGGTTTACAACCACCATTTTGACCTATTTTTGTATTATGTTGTCTTCACACGTGCCACTAGGTATCTTTATTAGATGCCCATCATACCTAAAGAGGTAAATTAGGTCATTTTAGGACCAAAAAAGTGAATTTTAAGTCCTTTGGAGATAAAAAAACCATAATCAATTCTTTGGTAGGGTTTAAGGAGGGTTTAAGTGTGTTTTTATCTTAACAATGGTTCACAAATATGAATCACTCTATAGAAATATCAATGATAGGAAGTGGTAGGGAATAGGGTTTGATAACATCCCCCATCACCAATTCATCCCATGCAAATTTTCCTCCAATATCTGAACACAAACCTGAGCCTTCTCAAGCTTATTATAGTGCAAAATAGGGTTTGGAAGGTGGTTGCCTTCTTAAAGATGGTTCATAGAGAACAAAGGATTAATCCATGAAAAAATTCCATAATATTAAATTGGGGAAGCCTCTATAACATCTCTAAATACCAATTTTACCCATGCAAGACCTCCATGGAGTTATGAACACAAAATAGTAGCCTCTCAGGCTTGCGCGCACGTGCGAGAGAGAGAGAGAGAGAGAGAGAGAGAGAGAGAGAGAGAGAGAGAGAGAGAGAGAGAGAGAGAGAGAGAGAGAGAGAGAGAGAGAGAGAGAGAGAGAGAGAGAGAGAGAGAGAGAGAGAGAGAGAGAGAGAGAGAGAGAGAGAGAGAGAGAGAGAGAGAGAGAGAGAGAGAGAGTTGGAAAAAAAACCTTAAAATTGTCTCTTATTTAAAATCATGTATTCCATGATTATTAAGGATTTACAATATTCATCAACCTTGTAGAAGGTTTGGCAACTTTATTTTCACATTTTAAGGGTTTGTAGGCCATTAGGCCATTTTCACGCTAATGGCATTGTTTAGAGTTTTTCCTAATCATCCCAAGGATACTATCATTGTGAAAAAACATATTAGGACATTTCATAACATTATTGACCATAAAAACCCTAATCTTAATGTAAAAGTGTAAATTGTCCTTACACTTTTGAAGACAACCCTAAAAACTCTCCATTAGGACTATAGGTGTACAATCTATGCCATGGTTCTCAATGATCTCCAATATAATTATAAACCCTAATCATGGCTCCCACATCACCATATGGTCATAAAAATTCATCATTTAATGTAGGTTTTTTTAAATTTTATTGTAAATTGAGACCTACATGTTTGTAAACCTATAGGTCTGCATTTTTATAATCTAGAACATTCATATAATGTCTCTTTAGACCTATTGACAAGGTAAATTGACTTCATCAAGTTACAAAACCTTATTCATTCCTTTAATAATCTTAATTTATTCAATTATACCATTATCATTATAACACATATGCCCTTTTACCCAACTATATGTTTTTAAACCTAAATGGACCCCCTCAGTTCCTGGTCATAGTTTTACACTTCATTTGATCTTTAGACCTCATATTATAATATAAGACTTATTGAATTTACATGAGAATTGAGACATATAGGTTTTCATAATTTTAGGCCTAAATTTTCATTATAATAAGTTATTTATTATGCACTCTCTAGTATTTAGACTTGAAATCATCTTTTCATCACATTTTACTAGTCTTCATGAGGCTTTAGACCTTCATACCATGTTTACCTTCTATACCTATAGGTTATACATAGTCCGTAGATGAAAATATCCTATCTATATTTATTAGATATAATCAATGATAAAAGGAGGGTTTAATGAGTTTAATAAACCAGCCATGAAGCAAAATTTTACTTCTCACTCTTTTCATACATTGGAAGCCCTCATATACTAAGATTCTACTTTTTACCTTGATCAATGATGGATACATATGGAAAATAATAGGTAACCAACATGTTGTGAGGTTTTTAAGTCCATGTAAGAATTATTAAACTCTTAAATTAATATTAGTAGCATTAGAGGGTATTAAAATATGATTTGAGATCTTTCACTACATGCCTTCAGCTGCTTAGAGCCTTGAAACATCAAAAACTTCAAGTATTCAACCTATAACTTATTCAAAATTTAAGGATTATTTCCTCCTTGAGCTCACACATTCCAATTGAAACTTTAAATATCATATGGAAGGATAACATAGACCCATTAGATCCTTTCCCATTGCATTCATGCTTTTAACACTCTTCAAAATGCCATTTCAATGAGAAAACCAAGCTAGTAGGGGTTTTGTAGGGTTTTGGAGCACCCTATCTTCTTAGTGTTTATTCATAAATTATATCCCATTAAAATCATAACTATGACCATGATTTGGAAGGGAAAAATGGGAATCATCTCTAGCTATGAGATTTTGACATGATATTCTCTCTCCTATCATACCAAGCATCTAAATTTGTCATTGTGAGCTTACCAAGAGCTTTATGGGAGAATTGGAGTGTTTTCTACATTATTTGGACCTATGAAAACATTTTTAACATGGATATAACTTGATGGAGATTAAGAGACACATTTTGAAGAATTTCCACCTGAAGATGAGCCCTCTAAATCTGTGCAAGTGAATGAACCTCCCTCCTTTGGCACTGAAAATTTCTTGTAACTACCTCTTCTCATTTTAAATTGACATATCATAAAATGTGACTATCAATTTCATACTATGAACCTTTTCACAAGTCATTTTTAAGTGCCTTGTTATGTGATTTACACCTTTTGGGGTTTTAAAATGGTCTTTGACAAGTTTACAAATGTTAGTGATGCATAAAGAAGGTTCAAAATGACTCATTAGCCTTGGATATATCATGAATCATGTAATACATCAAATTAAAATATTAAAAATGTTAATAAATCATAAAATATCCCCCTTAATATTAAACTTAATGACTTGTTTAAGAAAAAGGCACTAGAAGGATTAAACAACCTAGAAACAAATTTACCTTAACTTTTCCAAAAGAACCTTAAAAATTGATAAAAACAAAAGGGAGACCATATTAAATGATTATTTGAAGGCCTTAAATTACTATCAACAAAGTTAAAATGGGTCAAATATCAATTTTTTGATTAAACTCACTTATGGTAGCCAAAATTGGCTAACACTACCCATTGAAATACACATACAATAATATGGGTGAGAATTATTATAAGAAAAGAAAAGAAATAACTTAATGGGTGAATTTATAATACCTACCTTAGTTCCACCACTTGATATAAAAAATTAAACTCCATACAAGTCCCTTGTTGCAATTGATCTTATTCAAAACTAAAATATTACTTCTATTTCTCTAAACTCCTATCTTATCCTCAAGTTATATCTCACCTCTACAAATGAAAAATGAGAAAAAATTCCTAAGGGATAATTTTATTCCTCTTAAAAATAATAACCTTAATAATAATGGTCAATGGGAAGGTGATACTTGTCTTTTCCCATTCCTTGGCTCTTCCACCAATTTTTTCCCCATGTAATAACTCTTCTTATAAACTTGTGTGAGTAAGCAAGGTTTACCCATGATCATGATTTTTTTCTCTTCCCCATGCCATAAATGGTCACATGGGTTGTCATAAATCTTATTCAACATTTTAAAAATGTCTAAGTACATCCCTTTGGTCAAAATGGGCTTAAATACACCTACCAACATCTATATTTCACTTTTTACCAACTTAGAAACTTGGGTCTAATTTTCCATTTGATTTTTTTGGTATGTGTAACTAAAATGGGTTAATTATTTACCTTTATGATTTAATTAAATTTAAAGTGACTCTTAAGGTATGGAAAGAGGGTATGAATAGTGATAAGAAGGTCAAAACTCAAAACTAGGCTAAAAAGTAAAACTAGGATTGGATTTGTTTTAAGGGTGTCATGTAAGACACTACTCAACTAATATAATTAGTTCACCCATGATTGGTTTAGTATAATTTCCCTTGCTAATACTTCTATCACCTGCACATCACTTCACCCAAAAAATTGTCCTATTCTAGATAGCCAAAGCAACCAAATATAAATATCTCAAGTAACATCATTAAATACATGATTCATATGTAATAATATCTCAAAGCACATCATCTCAATAACATCATGATATAATGTTGACATGCCAACATATAAATATTTTTATACTAAAATCAAATTCTAAAGAAGTATTAGTTATACTATCAATTTAATATAATAAGCATCACAATGAATGATTGAAATCATCTACAAGTATCAGTTGAATAATGATCATATGAGAAAACTAACAACATCATATACATAAATTACACTATATCAGTCATAGCATTAAATAAAATAAAGAGTGTGTCTCATCTAGACATAAAAAAATAACAAAAAGTCTAAAATCTAAGACTATTAAAATTTGGCCTCACACTACTATCCAATAAAGGACACTTCTAGAAAGTCTCTAAACTACATAAAAACACTTAAAATTGATGAATTAAAAAAATCAAAACATAGAAAATAGATCAAAAATAGATATTTTTAATCATACTAGGTTTAATGGCTAATACACCTATAAAACACTCTCCACACACTCAAACCAAGTCAATGTCACATCTTGTCATATAGTGATTATGAGGGCTCAGAGCAAAACTTGTAATTAGTAATGGTTCAAATGAATTGTAATAATAGCTAAAAGTCAACCTATTTATATGAGGTGACTTTAGACTAAAAATCATAAAAAATAAAATTTCCAAATTAATTTTTACCAATGTTATACATGTGATATCTCAAAATCCATATATCAATTTCATGCCTAGTCAATTACATTTGAATACACATAAAACATTCTTCTACATTGTAGCATTTTCTTGAACATTTATGACAATTTATGATAACACAAAATTTCAAATATACTTATTTTACAAAATTTGGCCCTAATTATATTTATTAAGGGAAACATTCATCCATTTTTATATCTATTAATATTTCACATGGTAATTAATAATACCATTCAATGAGCAAAGAAATCATGCCAAGCATTTCAACTATCTATTATGATAAAATTAAATATTGAGTTCAAGCTAAAATTACAAGTCAAAATTAGGCTAATATATTAAAATACAAAATATTCAAGAGCTAATAAATACATTATTATACAAATATACAAAATCAAGTGACAAGTTTATAAGTATAATACCTTCTTAAATTCACATGGGTTACGTATCATTGAATACTCTTCTCTAATGATCACTATTATTTATGCTTATACATATTTTTTCATGGTCAACTCAACAAGTCTCATCCCTCCTACTATTTAACCCTAAAATATATGTAATAATCCTAACTTGGGGTTAATATTGTTAAAAATATATAAATAATGCACAAGGGTGATAATCAGATCTATAGCATGCCAATTACATGCTAAACTCAAATATAAACATAGACTAATTTTTTTATGTTGAGTACAGGATAAATTTATAATTTAAAACTAAGTTATGAATGGAAGTAAAAAATAATTAATGTACTTATATGGTTATGATGCTAACATAGTGATGGATCTAGAACAGGTAGAAAAGAGGTTGGAAGGAGATTCTAGAATAGTTGCCAGATTTTGGATTTAATGCTTCTAGAGTTCTAGACACTAATGTCAGCCTAAGACAATCATGTTAATGTTACTTTATATTTTTGATGTGTCTTATATATAAGACTTACTAAAAATGGAATTGACCACCTAGATTCTTTTGGATTTGTCTTCACCTTCACTCTAGTGCATTCATATCTAGGTCATGGACTGTCACTCTTCATGAATTAAAAAAACCCTAGTTATTCATCTTCATTTTTACCTTGGGGAAAAATGGGTTAGTGGGATCATGGTATTGATATGACCCCAAATACCCCTCTGTTAATGATCTCTACCTACATTTATAATATTCTAAAGATGGCCTTAGACTAATGTAGTTCTCCACTTGTGTTAGTTTGTGAATCATACAATATGTGCAAAGCAAGTAAAATAATGAACCAAATTTTAACTTGGAAAATTGGTCTCTTAGGATAATAATTTTGTAATTTAGACATATATATGTGTTGTACCTATGAATGGCATGGAAACAGGGAAGCCTTTTTCAATTGAATGCTTGACAAAGTGCTTTTGATAAGTTTCTTTCGTCTCTCTTAGTCTTTTCTAGGTGAGGAATAAATGAGGGTTGGTCTTGTATTTATATCAATCCCTTTGGATAATTAACTCACATTAAATAACCTAGGTCAAACATTAGGATTATTTTCATTTGTAAAACATATGGCTTTATGGCATTGAACGCTTGCATCAAGTCAAGACACTAATGTTGATGCTAGTGTCTGTCCCAGACATTAGTGTCTAGGAGTAAAAAAGGAGGTATAGGTTCAAAACTTGTAGATATGGAAGATAAATGTTTTAAGTATTATAATAAATATAGAAGGCTTGGGTCATCAACATAAGACTAGACAGACTAAGAGATAGGCCAAGGGGCATAATATAAAGTATATTTGATACTTACAAAAGAAGGAAAGTATTAGAATTGAGAAGAACAACCAAGGTCTAAGTTTTCCAAGTGTACAATATTGAGGTGCTATATAATCCATAAACATCATCTAAACCTACCAAAATAGAGGCACATGATATAGATATACAAGTTGGTATATTTATTGAGATTAATACAATTATTCAAATTACTACAGTCTTTCAATTGAATCAATTTTTTCAAATCAAGTAATACAAATACATATAAGTTGTATATTTATATAACATTGGGTGTATGCAATTCATATTTCATACATATTACATAACTTAGTAGTTCTCAAATTAATCATATTGGATGGAAAATTATGTCATTTCATATCATATGTTGGCACTAATTATGGGGCATGAACATTGTTCATACACATACACACTATTGCAGTTCTATTTTAAAACATATTTGATGATACCTAGAAGTGAGCATCCTTAGTTCTATAAGTTTTTTTCAATATTTGATTCATTTATATTTAGGTAATTTAATTGAGGTTAAGTGGTGCTCAACAAACTTAAAATTACTAAAAATAAGCCTATATGTGTCTCCCACCTTAGCATCTTTGGGTACAAGATTAATTACTTGAGTCGTGTGGTTGAGGTTTAGTTACACTCAATGACCTATAAACTAGTCCTAAAAACTTCTTGAAAGCTTATAAATTTCCTTGGCCATGAATTAAACAAGAATAAAATCACCCCTATCCATTAGATTGGGTCAAATGATTGCCCATGGCATCTCCAATATTTGTAACATGAGCATACTATGTGAGCGACATAGTATTGTGTGTATACACGTGTATTTATTATTTTAATATCTTGTTATAATTATATTTTATTTGGACAAAAATTTATCTAATTACATAAATTATATTTTATAAGGACACATGGAAATTATGGAATACTGGGGTAACAAAATATGTAAATTCATAAGCAGTAATATAGGTTTGCATTTTACTTTTCCCTTTAAAGCAATATTTGTAGTTCCACTAAAATTATAGATTAAGGAGGGGCATTTATAAATACCTTAAATTTGTAAAATCCTTGAGTTTTCCATGATTTTATGTGACTTTACATATATAGGTCCTCAATTATGAATAGGGAATTTATCAACACATTCATCTTAGTTTTTTGACATCTTCTTGACTTGATATGATTATGTAGTACTGTCTTATTAATTTTAGATTCATTTAATATCACAAGGATCCATGATCCTATTTTAATTGACTCTAATTTTTATTTGTATTTTAGATGAGTCCATAATTTATTGATGCTAACATCTGACATTAACAATGAATTTTTTTGGTAACATCTAGGAGCATTTTTTAATTCTATTTTGTGTATGGTTCTTTTTTGATCAATTTTTTTACATTATTGATTACTTTTGAGTTAGGTTTTGCATTCCATTAGTTACCTAGTTTAAATTTGATAAATATATAGATAAAAAATCCATTGAAGGCATTATAGGAAAAAAATCCATTATTACAAATCTTACATATAAAGTGCACATTGCTCTTAGCTCATTATCCATTACAAAAGCTAAAGCTTTCTAAAGTCAAATTTTGTTTTGCATGTTTGTATAAAATTTGGGCCTAGGAAAAATATCAACTAAACCTACATCCACATGACTTAACACCCACTCACATTAAAGGGATAAATACATGAAATTTGAATCCTCTTCAAAGTATTTAAAATGTAGGTAAACCTCTATTCATTGACAAGGAAAGGTTACGTTAGTCCAACCCAAAATAGTAACCCTTTCATAAGGTTTTATAATAAAGTGTGCAAGTGTTAGGGTTTGCAAAAATATAAGAGAATACAACTAAAATATGTAGGTTTAAACATGTTTTAATACAAAGAATCTAATTACATACATAGGCATACATGTTTTAGTGAAAATATTCAAGTTTACCTCCTTAAACAAGTTCATAAAACTCAGACAAAACTATAAATTTGTAAATGTCTGGTAGTTTTAGACTCATCGTAAGTAGCCATATCAGTGCACTTCTTACTTGAACCCACATAGAGTTATTATAAAGTTTAATTTATAGAATATCATTATAATCAAAACACAAAATAAGCTCACAAATAATCTAAGAGCTCTTTATCCCTTAGATGTTTGATCATTTTTATAATTAGTATGGATGATATTTCATAGGTAACATCCATACATGTATGATTATTGTGTCCATTATGTGATTTGAATATTCAATATTTTATTCTTATTTAGATTCATTAATAAAACCAAAGTAAAACATCAATGAGATTCAATCCCAGTTATGCTAACTGAATAGAGGATTTGATAGCTTGAGATAAAAATTTGAAGAAATAAACTAAAAAATCACCTATCTATTTGAATCTATGTATCATGTAATGATTCAAAATGACACTAATCAACATGGCACAAGACCCTTATTTAGCCAACAATATAATATCCAAATTAATTTTTAACCCAATTTTTAAAATGAAATGTGTACCTTTTAAAATGATTTTTTAATTATATACATCCAAAAACTAGGGAATTTATAGTTAAAAATATTTCTAAAATAAATTTACTTTTTTTAAAGATATTTTTCATTGATCATTGTTACACAAACCATTAATATTATCATTTGTTAAAAATGTGTGGTCATAAACAACATCAAATGAAAAAAACTAAAGAAATTTATAACCTAATTATAGATTAAATGGTGCACATTATTTAAATAATTATATTTCTTAGTCATATTTTTTATTTTAAATAATTATGAAAAATAAAATAGTTATTGGTTTATTGATGAAATTGTTTGGTGGATAAATTACCTTCTAACGATTGAATCTTATTGAGTGTAAAGGCCTTAAATCATAAGGATTACCTTTTTAAATCATATAACCCCCAACTAAAAACCCATTAATAAATTAATTTTCAATTTAAATTATATATTATTCAATTATTCCTAAATCCCTATTCCTTCCAAATTTGAACCCATGCCCTCCTTTATGGAGAACACATACCCTTCCCATCTAACTCAAATTACCTTTTTAAGTCATGTAACCCCCAATTGAAAACCCACAAGGAAATTATTTATCCATTTAATTTAAATATCATTAAATTATGTATAAAAACCTACTCTTTCCAAATTTTAACCCATTCATTCTTCCATTAAGAACCCATGCCCTCTCCATCAAGGCCATTTAACCTTTACAAAAACTCATCTTCATAACATTTTAATACTATCTAAAATAATTATTTATATCATACCAAATTAACATATATACAAATTTTTTTAAATAAAAGTATATAAGAGCCTTATATAGAAGTTCCCTTAAATATAATAGGAAGAATAGATTATAAAACTATGCCCCTTGTGTTGCCCTCTCCATATGTTTTAGAAAAAATAGATGAGATGCAAACAATGGAAATATCTCTTCCATATGTAAATGAATTAATTTAATATTTAAAATACTATGTTGTTATTTGTAGGTTTAATGGATTCTAGTCTTAGTTAGAGGATCTGCATCCATGGGTCTATTCTACTTGGATTAAGGATTATGTGATATAGTTATGTTATTAGGGCTTTTTCATAGTTTAATTTTTCTCCCTTAAATATTATAAAATAATTTTTGAGAAGGGACCTTGGTTTTGGGCTAGATTTAGGCTCTTTATCACCCACTCTTTTTTGTATTTGGATCATACCACTATGGTGGAGTCCAAAATGTTAGTTTAGGTTTGGCTCCCAAATCTTCCTCTTCCTTTCGAGCACCCTTCAATATGTAAAGCTATTGGAAATATTCTAGGAATATTTATAAAGATGGATTTTAAAAGGTCTAAACAAGGACTTTTCACCTATGCCTATATTTATGTGGAGGTGGATCTTAACAAAGTTTTTCGAAATAAAAAGTAGTCAAAACATGACAATTACCATTGGATCCAAATGTTGGATTATAAAAAAATACATTCACATGTTGTTTTTGCCATTAAAATAGAAATATTTAGGGAGCATGCCCTCAATCAAGTAAACCAAAAAAAATAGTAGATTAAATATAAAATTTGGTAGATGTATAATCATCCTCTTTTGAAAGATGAATAAGAGGAAGGGTTATTTGATATGAAGATGTCTAGGGTCAAAGAAGAATCTAAAGATGAAACAATGAAGAATTATAGAACATAGGCTATGGAAGAGGAATTTATAAATAATGTTGTAGGTGGAGAAATTAAGATGTCACATGAATCTAAATTTCTAAGTCTGATAAGGATCAAGACTCATTGGAACCTTAGTGATAGTTGAATATTATTAGTCCTCATCTATATCTCTAGAAAAATATTAAAAAGAATAAAGGAATAAAGGATGAATTGAATTTGTGGGTAAAGTATGAATTGAAATTATGGGGGGTTGGCTAAGGTATATCATAGAGGATTGACCTTGGTATTAATTTTTCACTTACTTGGCTTTACCTAGATAACAAGGGAGTCTTGAGGGCTTGTGGTTAAGATGGGATTTTCCACCAGCATAAAGTTTGGTTCATGCATACCTATCCACCACCTTAGTTTTTAACCTTCATTATTTTTTATTAACATTTAAGTGTTCCAATAATAGATTTGGGGAAAGGCTAGTCGAACAAATTATAATAAGATAGTAGTATAAAAGCTTTGGTTGCTTAAATAAAGGAGGGAAAACTATACAAAATTGATCATCATTATAAGAAAATAATCCAAAAAGTTTCTAACATTGTATATGGAAATAATTAAACCTCCCTCTTAGGCTCAACACAATCAATACAATTATAAGAGAATGGTTAAAACCTTTTCAATTTTTTATTTTCATAAATAGACAAGGGAAAACTTATAGCATGCATTTTTATAGGGGAAATACCTAAAATCAAAAACATTATTAGCCAAAATAATATCAAATATTCTAAATTCAAGATGTGGTTGAAATATTTCAACAATAAAGAAGCCAAATTCATGTGGAAAAACATTTTTGTCTATTATTTTCATCACAGGCACTGCAATTCATATATGTTTTGCATATTTCAATTTAAAAATACTCCAATAAACTCCACATGCATATAAGATTAGTGAAAACAACATAATTAAATTAATTAATGAAATTGTGTGTTTGTTGTAACTAAAAATAATTATTGATTGAACTTCTTTATAATAAATCAACTTGGTGTCAGATAATTAGTGACTACCAAGAATTATAAATTGTAAATATACTAATGTAGTAATCAACATTTATATAAAAAATGTTAAAATATTGATGAAACAATTGCTTCTAAATAGTTTTTTTCACTTTTATCTCTTCCTCTCATTTCAAGTGCAATATTGACCTTGAATTAGATTATCTATTGATTTTGTATCTTCAAGTTATATTTATCTATACATTTTAGATATTTCAGGCAATATTTCACTCTTTTTCATCCATTGTGTTTGGGTAAAATATGTATTCCAATAGGTTTATGGAGATTCTAATTATATTTTATTTGCTTATAGTTTTTCAATATGAAAACTCTCTTTAAAGATTGTATTAATCCACCCATTCATATGGCATATGTATAAAATTTACATAAGTGATTCATGGTTTTGATAGGTTGATGATAACCATGCACAAACTCAATGTGAGTTGGTGTGGAAAGTATGGTCCCCACTATCCTCTCAACAAAATTGAAAACTATGTAATGGAAAATATTCCCCCTAAAACCTAACACCAAATGCTAAAAAACATGCATAAATATTGTGACATGTGAAGGGGTCATATAGGATGAAGGTGGGTGATCTACATGGTAGATCCATTTCAAATGGCGATTAATGGAGGTGACGTGAAATATTAATAACTATGATTTGAATTCTTAAACATCCTATCACACATTTCAAGATTTGATTTTAAATATACATGACCCCAATGAACCATTTCCCCTTTCCCATCTATGATCCCTAATCTGTGAACCATTTCCCAAACATTGAAGAATCTTGAGATGCATGCACATCAAATAGACCAAAAAAGGCTAAAATAGAGTAGGGGAATTATTGAACAGATCAATGCCATAGTGGGTGAGCATAACCAATGTGTTTAAGCATAGAATAATCCATGTCATTCAATCTTAACCAACATGTTTAACATAGGTTAGTCTCCAGGCCCTACATCTTGGTCCATATGAAATCTTCTAAATGACATGCTTCCTACCAAGAAATCCATATTAGTGTCAAGATTTGGTGTTTTAGTGTAAATTTATATTTACAAGTAATTAATATGAAAACTATGTGCATTACAAGTGTTTGATAAAATGCCTCATTAAAATATAGTTTAATATGCTAGTTTAATATATATGCAACTATAACAGTATCTCAACATTGCTAAACCATCATAATCAAGAAAGACAAACCATCAAGGATATAAGTACCAAACTATAGATCCATTAATTTATTCACTAAGGAGTCGCTTACCCAAAACATAATATAATGCTATGTGAATTTTGGGTATAGATGGAATTTTTTTATTGGCAAACAATAAGCTCTACCATTAAAATTATGGGTTTTATGTTAGAATTTTATTCACCTTAATCTTGAGTCTCACTTTCACTCAATTGCATAGCTATCATAGTATATATATGCATGAGAAACTCATTCTATTTTGGTTTATATGTAATCAAAAGGTGTGATATTTTAATGGTGTTGAGATATTTGATTGTATGTATTTAATATTAGCCATTTACTTAAGTTAAAAAATTGGTTGGTGCAAACCTCTCATTAAATACATATAGAACAAATTGTTATAAATAATTAATTAAATCACATGTGAAAATCAATCCCTTGCACAAGTGTGAAAGAGTGTGATCTACATGTCAGCCTGTTGTCCTTTAATTATGTAGTCCAAATAACTACTAAAGGCTTTTAATAAGGATATTTATAGTCCCAAGCCATTTCTAAAAAATAATAACAAAGTGTCATTTAATATTATGATCATTCACATTCATATTACTAAAATGGGCATCACTTAAAGTTGAGAAAAAATATTCCATTCATGCCTTGTAAAGGAGAGTGTGTAATTGAAACTAAGACCCTCAGTTGTACCTTGAGTTGTCTATATTAGCAGGAGGTGTATATGGGATCATACCCTTGAGGAACTATAACATTTATATCTCTTTCTTAGGAAACCTTAAAGAACACTTAGTAAATATGGCATAGTCCCATCCAAAGAAGAAACCAATAACCAAGGAAATAATATAATATCAAATAATAAGCACAAATTACATCCATATCTAGGATGGAAAATTCAAGATAATTTTCAATCCTATGGATACCATACCTCTTTTGTCTAGGTCATATGAAACAAAATTACATGCCACTTTGCATAACCTAAAACTTGAATTAGAACTCTTAAGTACACTTTACATGATTTATAACACAAGATAGAACCTTTTAAGAGTTAGAGTGTTATACCATTCAAAAGAACCTCATCTTGGTTAGCTACACCTCCAAATCACATACAAAGATAGGGAATTTCATCACACATATTAGTGTCATAGTCACAAGCAAGATTTGTATGAGGCTTCATTAAAAAGAGGGAGGTTATTCCATGTAACATTTGCATGATTAGTTTATATTAATTACTTTAGCCCAATGTATCTACAAGCCATAGAGTTTACAAAGTTAAAGCACAATTAACATTTAGAATTTCTAGGCACATCTAGGGATGTTGCTTTTAGGTGTCAGAGATTTATTGTTGGCTAAAATTTGGTGCATCATTTACCACAAGTAAAACATTTTATACATTATACTTCTAAACATAAAAAAATTAATTGTACAAACTATTGGAATATAACCTGAACATTATCCATATCTCACCTTGTTGATTTCTCTACCCAACTAGTATAAAAAATTCAATACTTACATCTACTCCACATATATGCAACAAGATAATGTAATATAATATTTTTTTAGAGTTTATTAGAAAGTTGTCAAATTGTCTATAAAGTCTTTTTCTTAATAAATAATCAAACTAATTATCTATGTGGATGAGATTTTGATAAAGGTGAATAATCAAACTAATTAGAGTTTTGCATAAAATGGAAAATGAGATGTTGACGAAAATTTCTATTTACAAAAGGACATATTAGGTTCCAAGTGTTTTTTTATAACTTGGGTTTCATTCTCACACTAATGTAATCATGGATATGAGGGTATAGAGGATACCGATCAAGACACAACCCAATTGTAATTCTCTAACTCGATATAACAATGTTGGTTATTCTTTAGAAACTTATGTGTAGATCACCACAACACAAAATTCATTTCTATTTTTGTAATGTCCCCAAAATTTTTAGAAAGTGATTTAATTAATTTAATTAATTTAAGTTGTCCAAAATTAATATTACTTCAAAAGGATGACTTTAATTAATTAATTTTAATTAAAATGGAAAAATAAATAAAATATTTTAGCTTCTTCTAGAAGTTCCTGGGAGCCTTTAAAAGAAGTTGAGGGTAAAGCATTTTGGATATCTTTTTGTTGCTAAAAATATTTGATGCATTATTGCAAAGCTTCTCTGAGGATGAAAAACTTCAGCAGATTGGAGAAGACTTGGATGAAAACCTAGCTCTTTTCAGGGGTGGATTCGTGATGAAATTCATATTGTGCTTATTGATCAGATCTGGGGCTTCAACGGTCATTCACTGGATATATCAAGTGTTCAACATATACAGGGGTTTCTAGGTATTTATATCATTAGATTTGATTTAAAAAAAATATATATAAATCTTTAGATCAGGTGTTGTACAGAATCTGCATAGATTGGTACCAGGCCGTACCAATAGATTCAAAAAATTGTAGAAGGGCCCGTTCGCAGTTGCAAGCCGCAGGGCAGTACAGAGGCCGACATCAGTAGGTCAGTGACCGACATCAGTAGGTAGACTAACATCAGTTGATCAGTGATTGACATTGGCAGGTAGGCAGACACAGGTAGGCAAAGATCACCACCAGGCAACTGATGATGGTAGTGTATCGACCGACGTCGGTAGAATAATCGACGTCGGTGACTGTGTTTAGACATAGCGACCAGATTTGCGCATATTTCTAGGTTCTTTGGGCTTTTTCATACTTTCTTTAGTATTTTTGTGTACTATAATTTTTGATTATTCACTGTTGAAGCAAATCTGGGCAATATATTTTTGTATCAGCATACTCTAAAGGCAAACAATCAGATTTATATCATTGTCTTGTTTTATCATGGTATATGGTTATTTTGTTTGATGAAATGCCTGCAATTAATTTAAGTTGTCCAAAATTAATATTACTTCAAAAGGATGACTTTAATTAATTAATTTTAATTAAAATGGAAAAATAAATAAAATATTTTAGCTTCTTTTAGAATTTCCTGGGAGCCTTTAAAAGAAGTTGAGGGCAAAGCATTTTGGATATCTTTTTGTTGCTAAAAATATTTGATGCATTATTACAAAGCTTCTCTGAGGATGAAAACCTTCAGCAGATTGGAGAAGAGTTAGATGAAAACCTAGCTCTTTTTAGGGGTGGATTCGTGACAGAATTCATATCGTGCTTATTGATCAGATCTAGGGCTTCAGCGTTCAGTCACTAGATATATCAAGTATTCAACATATACAGAGGTTTCCAAGTATTTATATCATTATATTTGATTTATAAATATATATATAAATCTTTAGATTAGGTGCTGTACAGAATCTACATAGATCAGTACCAGGACATACCAATGGATTCAAAAAATTGCAGAAGGGCCCATTCGCAGTTGTAGGCCGTAGGGTAGTACAGAGGCTAACATCGGTAAGTAAACCGACATCAGCCGATCAGTGATCAACATCGGTAGGTAGGCAGACACAGGCAGGTAGAGATCACCACTAGGCAACCAATGATAGCAGTGTATCAACTGACGTTAGCAGAATCACCAATGCCAGCAATTGTGTTTTAACATAGTGACCAGATCTGCACATATTTTTAGGTTCTTGGTTCTTTGGGCTTCTTCATACTTTCTTTAGTATTGCTGTGTACTTTAATTTTTGATTATTCACTGTTGAAGCAATTCTGGGAAATATATTTTTGTATCAGCATACTCTAAAGGCAAACAATCAGATTTATATCATTGTCTTGTTTTATCATTGAATATGGTAGTTTCATTTGATGAAATGCCTGCAAGTATATGAAATCAATTTTGAAAGAAATTTGCATCCAAATTTAGTTTGGGATATTTTAGTGGTATCAGAGCCAAGCATCTTGCCAGCCTGTAGGGGTGAATATATTTTATCTTTATGCATTCAGGAAGATTTGATATAACCCATAGATACTTTACACGTAGAAGAGCTCAGTATGAGCGTGAGTTGGGTATAGATCAGGAACCTATCATGGCAGAAGAACAGTGGGATGCTCGAAGAAATCAAGATGAGGTAGAGAGAGAGAGATGATGAGGACTCTCATCACTACTCAGCCCAAGATTGTTCAGGCTTTAGACCGATTACAGGATACCATGGATCATTTGGAGGTGGATAGACACAGAGGTAGGAGGAATAGATTAGTTTCAATGATAGGGAGTCATCATAGCCATCAATCTAGTCAACATAGTCATCAGTCCCATTCTTCAGTTAGGAGCTCCCATCATTCCTCCAGGCAACATCACCATCATACGCCTACTCCAAATAGGCCATTACTTCCCCAGTTCATACCAAGGGAATAGCCAGTGCAGGTGGAACCACCTGAGGTTGGATTTCAGGAGTCAATTTTGGCAGTCACCACTGAGTGGAGAGCTCTACCTCCAGAGGTTCGAGAAGTCTTTCCTTTTCCTCAGTATTGTGCATAGCATAGAGAGGTAGCTAGATTCAGAGGAGATCATGGTAATAGACCACCACAGTAGCAGTAGAATCATGACCTCAATAGAGCTACTGGGAAGATTACATTGGCCCCATATAATGGCTCTGGTGACACTAGTGCAAGAGTTTGGGTCCACAAGCTAGACATATATCTTTCCTTGAGGTCCATGCCTGAGCATGAGGCTATTTAGTTTGCTGTGTTACATTTAGAGGGGGTTGCATATGATTAGTGGCACCATGGATTGGTCACCCAGGATCATGCCTTAGTTCACTCCTATGCTGAGTTCACTGAGAGACTCATTGCATGGTTTGACCGTAAGGATACATAACTTTACTACAGGGAGTTGGCTCATCTTAGACAGACTGGTCACACAGAAGCACATGTTAATGAGTTTCAGTGTATTGTAGTTATGGTACCTGATATGCCCTAGAGGTGTAGCATGATGTTATTCATTGAGGGATTACATGATAGACTTAAGGGTCTGGTACGTGCTTTCCAACCAGCCACTCTTAAGGAGGCCATCAATGTGACATTGAGATTGGATAATGTCCCCTCTTCTTATCAAGTTGATAAGAAACCAATGATAGAATCTTGGCCTACATAGAAGGCTAACACACCATAAAATAAAGAAGGGTCATTTTCTATAAACCCTTAGATGAATCAGGAAATGAGGAATGATTTGAGAAGGAAAAAGTTATGTTTTTCCTGCAAAGATCCATGGGAACCAAGACACCATTGCATGGGTAAAGGAAAGATTCATTTGATTGAGGTGACTTCTAATGTAGGGGATGAGGAGGTTCCTAATACTAATATTGAGGATAATGCAGAAGATGTTGAGCAGGTTTAGACACAGTTGGAGTTAGACACCCCTGAGCCTTTGGCATCAGCCAAAGTAATTATGGCTACCCTCTCCAGTTATCTTAACTTTCATGCCTTTCAGTTGAAAGGTACGCTTAAGGGAAAGTGGGTCATGATCTTGGTAGACACAGGTGCTACACATAACTTTATTGACCAGAAGTTAGTGAAAAGGTGTGGATTACAGTATGAGAAGTTTGGTGGTTTTGGAGTAAAGGTGGCAGATGGAGCAGTTTTGGATTGTACCAAATGGATTTCATAGCTTAGTATTGAGATGAGGGATTACACTATGACTGAAGATTTTTATGTGTTTCCTTTAGAGGATTATGATGTGGTCTTGGGTATGCAGTGGTTACAGGGTATTGGGCGTTACATTATTGATCACCGCCGTATGCAGTTGGAGTTCCTTTCTGAGGGAAAGAAGACTATCTTGAGGGAAGCGCTAGATGGGGGACCTAAGGAGGTGTCGTCTCACATGATGGAGACTCATTTTATGGGTGATGAGGTAAATGATTCTATTTGTTGCATTACATTTTCACTCCCAATTATGAGTCATCATTCTTATGGGAATTTGGAGAGCATGATAATCAGAGTAGCGCAGTGGTATTCTATGAAGACTAAGGTATGTGATGGTGAGTTTGTTAATTACATGTTGAGAATTATCACACTACTCTCTAGGAGAAATAAGGAGAATTTATTCACAGATATTTTGCAGCATGGTGTTTCTGATAGTCGAGTTTGCAAATTTTTGAGAATGATATGGGATCCTGGAAGTTGGTGTTGTGTATCAGGGGCAAATTGCTTGAGGACAAGCAATCTCCAGGAAGGGAGGACTGTAATGTCCCCAAAATTTTGAGAAAGTGATTTAATTAATTTAAGTTGTCCAAAATTAATATTACTTCAAAAGGATGAATTTAATTAATTAATTTTAATTAAAATGGAAAAATAAATAAAATATTTTAGCTTCTTCTAGAAGTTTCCTGGGAGCCTTTAAAAGAAGTTGAGGGCAAAGCATTTTGGATATCTTTTGTTGCTAAAAATATTTGATGCATTATTGCAAAGCTTCTCTAAGGATGAAAACCTTCAGCAGATTGGAGAAGAGTTGGATGAAAACCTAACTCTTTTTAGGGGTGGATTTGTGACAGAATTCATATCATGCTTATTGATCAGATCTGGGGCTTTAGCGGTCATTCACTGGATATATCAAGTGTTCAGCATATACAGAGGTTTCCAGGTATTTATATCATTAGATTTGATTTATAAATATATATATAAATCTTTAGATCAGGTGCTGTATAGAATCCACATAGATCAGTACCAGGTCATACCAGTAGATTTAGAAAATTGAAGAAGGGCCTGTTCACAGTTGCAGGCTGCATGGTAGTATAGAAGCCAACATCGGCAGGTAGACCAACATCGGCTGATCAGTGACTGACATCGGTAGGTAGGTAGACACAGGCAGGTAAAGATCACCACCAGGCAACCGATGATGGTAGTGTATCGACCGATGTCGGCAGAATCACTGATGCCAGTGATTGTGTTTTAACACAGCGACCAGATCTGTGCATATTTCTAGGTTCTTGGTTCTTTGGGCTTCATACTTTCTTTAGTATTGCTGTGTACTGTAATTTTTTATTATTCACTGTTGAAGCAATTTTGGGCAATATATTTTTGTATCAGCATACTCTAAAGGCAAATAATCAGATTTATATCATTGTCTTGTTTTATCATTGAATATGGTAGTTTCGTTCGACGGAATGCCTGCAAGTAGTTGAAATCAGTTTTGAAAGAAATTTTCATCCAAATTTAGTTTGGGATATTTCAATTTTTGTTTACAATGATTGGTAAATGAATTCATTTCAACATTGTTGTTTTTGATAGATGTATTAATGTAGTTCATAGATAACCAAAATTTAATTGATTTGCCCTTCCATTTGGCACACCATTTTATTGAGGGGTATAAATTGTAGTATGTTGGTAAGTAATACTTAGAAGAATAATTTAGTAAACTTATCATATCCTATTATCCAATTTTATACTTGAAAATTCTGAAACATTGGTAAATAAAAATGGCTTGAATACAATTATTTGTGATAGGTGTCTTCATGCTTTGACCAAAATAATTTTTAATAATTTTTTATCTTATTAAACCTATCTAGGAAGTTGAATATTTTATATGAAAATTACACCCAATTATATTTATTATTCAATTCATGTGGTTATATATATGTGTTTTATGGTTATTTGGTATTAAGGTACATAGTTTTAGTATTGAATTGTGTTTCCCTCAAGTGTTAACTTAATCATAAACCAATAGTTCATAAAGTAGCAAAGGCTTATTTGTAATCTCATGTCATAAAATATTGATAGTCATACACTAAGTATTCTTCATAAACTAATAGCTCAATTTTAGTAGAGGCATAATTGTAATCTCTTAAAGATAAATTATTCTTAAGCATTTTCCTATTGTACCATTATTATAAATAGAAGAGAGGACATGAATATAAATTAATTGTGTTTTCAAAGATACAAACATTGTAAAAAATATAAGATGAAATTTTATACAACGTTGAATGTTGTAAACCATAACCCAAACTTGTGGGCTATTCTTTAAAAAATGTTGTAGGTTATGTGAATTTTTGGAGTGTTATTGGTTCATAGATGAAATATAATTAAATATATTAAGATTTTTAAATTTGATTTGTGTATGATAAAATTAAGTTATTTAAAATCCCTATTAAACTTGAACCATGTTATTATGACTGATGCACCTAAATGATTTATGCTCATGAAATTTTTTATGCAATCATCATTGCATGCATGCCCTAATTTTTTATGTTAAAATCAAGTTTTCAAATATCCAAAGAGGGTTTTATATGGTGCATCCACCAATGGGGATGGGATTCCCACTAGGTCTAAACAACTATTATATGGCTGCCAGTACCCCAAAATGGAATGTCGATGGGCATTTGATTATTTTACAAACATGGATGTAGATGAGGGGTCAACATAGGTATTATTAATGATGTTTCATATATTGGATATGATAAATTTAATATCTTTTTACATTTATATAATACCCAATATTAGACCACTTTAAATCCATTTTGAGAATTTCTATGTTATTTTTTATATTTTAGTGGGAGGGGGAAGAATAAAACCAAGGTGATGAGGGTGATAACAAACCCCACAATAAGTTTATCTCTAAATTTTTTTGAATTTTATATACTTATTCTATGTTCTTTCATCATGCTCATATATGCTTCTTTTTAAATTACTATAATAGTCAATATTAGACCACTTCACATCCATTTCATGATTTTACACATTGTTTTTTTATTTTAACATGGGGGGTAGAGTGGAGCCAAGGTGGTAAGGTTGAAAGCAATCCCAATAATGATTTTTTATCCATAAATGTACACATTATTTGTACTTATTATTTGTTCCTTCATCATGTTCATAGATGCTTCATTTTACATTTCTATAATAGTCAATATTAGATAACTTCAAATCTAATTTATGATTTTATAAGTTGTTTTTATAATTTTAACTCAAGGGGGTGGAGTACAACCAAGATGATGAGGTTTATAATGACCCAAAAAATGATTTTTTCCCCATAAATGTAAGTATTGATTGTACTTATTATTTTTTCATACTCATAGATGCTTCTTGTTCCATATAGTTTTGGATGGACATATAAATGTTGACCACTATGGTAGGAAGAGGTGGAGTGGGACAAAGTTGAAGAGGATGTGGATTATGGTGATTATAGTGATTGGATTCCATATGCCTCACAATATAATTTGAAGGAGGAGGAACTGAAACCTATAAGCACATTTTCTTATTTTTGAGGATGATTTCTTATTTTTGTTGATTTAATCATTTTTTATGCTTCTAACCTTGTGATTCTTTATTGAATGACAATTTTTAGGTGAATATAATATTTTATACATGGGTATTATGAATTAGTATTTGCACTATTGCTTGCTACACCCATGCAACACGTTTTATGATGAGGGTGTCCATCTATTTTGGTCATTAGATAGAATAAAAACTCATTTCCATAAGATTCATGATAGGCAACATTTTCCAAACAAGCCTCTAGGTCATGCCAGTAGTGGAAAAAAGGAATTTAAGAGGAAGGGCGTACACTTAAATTCAAACAAAATATAGGTCAATAGATTGATTGCTAAAAAATCAAAGCATCAGTAGGAAGGATAGGCTCAAAAAATCATGGCATCAAGTTAGATGCAATGTGTTAAATGGTTTGCATTCATGAAAATTTATATTAATTTTACATTTATGAATAATAATTTTTATATTTTCGTAAAAATCACCATCATAAGTGAGAGAGATTACCATCAAACCCATTCTAAAAAGGATGATGACATTACTTTGAGGGAGTAGCTTTCACAAAAAGGGATAAGGGTTACAAAGGGGGGAATGGTGATGATGAGATGCCTCATGAAATTAAACTTAATGAATATGTCCAAACATATTTTTATTATAGTTATATTTAACATTTACCTTTTCTTAACATTCCTTATTGGTCCTTTGTAAAGGAATGCCATAACAGAAGTGTGAGACCCTAAGGTAATTATAGTGTCAAATGATAAGGATGGACATGATGAAGATGATATGATCATTGGTTCCCCTAACATAGAATTTGATTTTTTTTCCACATAAAATTCTAGACTACACCCTAGTGTCAATGTGTAGTTGTAAACTGTAGGTTTTATGGCTATGAAATGTATGATAGCATATGTTGAGTAGGGCTAGATTTGTGATGGTGTGCATGCCCTAAATAACTATTTTATTATCAAGCTTTAGAGGGTTTTTTATGAGGATTAGATCCACTTCCCTTTTCTAGAACTGATGAGGACACATTGTATCCACTCAAAGTGTAATTTGACATTGTAGTGATATCAACATTGACACATCTAATAGTAATATGCAATAATCATCGAAGGTTTGCATGGTGGACATCATTTTGAATTTTCTTTGGTTTCATTAAACCCTACCATTTTTTAATTTTATTTTTTTCTATCTTTTAATTTGATTTAGAATTTGAATGAAGATGACATGATGTCCATAAATAAATAATGATCCATTTATTGGTGGTATGAGATTCCCTTTTTATTTAGCAAACTAATATGTTTTTTATTCATGTAGATGTCTTATTATTACTTCTTGTCAACCTTTATGACCTTAAAATTTTGAAATGTAGTTGTCTTCATGGTAGGGTGACATATACTCACATTAATTTGTCATCCACTTCCAATTCCTTATCCTCAACAAGGGGTTTCATGGCCATCCATGAATATGGATATTGTTTGGTAGATACTACCTAGAAATTAATATATATATATATATATATATATATATATATATATATATATATATACATTATATGTATGACATGTATGATGTGTAATGATACATATTATTTAGACATGATATTTCAATATAAGTTTTCCATTTATGTATCCTCCTAGCTAAGAATTGTTTAATTTATCTATGATTTAAGTAATGATGTGGTGGTCAATATCATAATTAATGATGTATTATAAGACTTTGCATGGTTAAATGATGCAATCATGTTGATATGTATGTAATAAATCATGTTGATATGTAATGATTTTAACAGGTAACTATGTTCACATATAATCAATCATGTTCACATGTTTACGTTATTCTTCATTAAATATTAAAAATGTCAATAATCATGTGAAAATGTTCACATGTCACTATGTATGTTGACAAGTAATAATGGTGGGATGGAGTGCTATATAGGATTTTGTGCATGATTATAGGGAAGGGTGTATCATGTCACTTGTCTATTTTCCCTCCAATTCTCTGATTTCATGTATTTATTTATTCAATAAACTCACACAAAACATCAATGAATGTCTATGGATCCTAGTTCAAGGAAGAGGATGATGGAGGGAAAGGACTGTAACACTTTAACAAATCCTATTGAGCTTGTTGGAGGTATAGATTCATGGTTTTCTACGTTATTTTTTTATAAGGTTAAGTTTTGGTTATTTCATGCCATATTTATTAGGTTTATGTTATATAACTTTAGATTTGATAATCTTAGATTGGTAATTCATGAATTTATTCACTTTATCTCACCCTTTTAAATGCATCAATAGCTTCTTCATAAACCCTTATTCATTATCTTCTCTATTAAATGGAATTTATTCGCTAAACTTTGAACCATATTATTTTATGATTTGTTATTTTTTCTCAATATTTTGATTGGCTAAAACCATCATGAGTTTAAGAGTTATTATATATGGTAAGGCCATTGCATTGATAGGGCTATTTATAGTTATGCTCAGGAGGTTGAGAAGACTACTATAGATAAGCCAAGCATATATTGAATAAATAACAAAGGTTTTAGGTAATATAGTTATATAATTTGATTATTTTAGTCTCTCAAATTTAGAATAAGAGTAATGGTCTTCTTTGACATGATTTCATTCATTTGGAAAAACAATTTCAGAACTCTAATTTGGAAAATACAAGAGAAGATTGTGATTTTCTTCTTTTTAATTTTGTTTTTATACCAAAATTAAGATTCCTTTATTTATATTCTTACATTTGTTTCCATTTTAGAGTATAAGAATGTAAAATTGTTCAGCTTCTCTTTAAGTTATAGCTTCTAGTCTCATTTAGGTTTTATGAATACATTTTTACCTTTCACAAAAACATAAGTGTGGAACATACAAGGTCCAGAAACTTTCTTAAAAATTTGGGACAAAAAATTGAATGAATGATAAGATTATCATATTTATCATGTGAAATTTATATAATTGACCCCCTTGCTTCTCTTCCCAAATGTAAATTTATGATGAAGATGAAAAAGTTATAGGATAAGAAGTCAATCTTATGGAGATTAAAAATTTCACTAACAAAGACAAATAATGCTCCATGGTTTTTTTATGGTCTCTTTCTAAATTTTTATTGTTTTGGTAGCATTGGGAAATATTGTTTTCACTACTACAAAAAAATTTCTTATCTTTGGAAATCACTTAAGGATAATGGTTGCATTCACATGATACAACAATTTAAAATGTAAACTATGTGACCTTGTAGAACATTTTTTTCCCAAAATACATTTGTCCATTTTCAATTTACTATTCTTAAATGTTGTGTTTCATGGAATTTATCCATTTTTAGCTTACCCTATCTTGTTTTGTTTCTTAGTTTCTACTTTGTATGTTTTTATAGTTACTTTCATGGTCCATAGTTTTATTAAACTAGTTCTTCTCTATTATATTTGGTTATTCTAAGAGGATCTCATATGAGTCTAAAATTTAGACACAAATTATGTAAAACTTAGACACAAATTCACATGAAACATGTTCATAATGTTGATATCTAGTAACATACCTTTATTTAACACAACATAAATATTATTTAATTCATTATCCATTTGAGTGATTTATACTAAGTAAGTTTGAACCTTGTGCTACAAGACATAACTTTTAAACCTTGATTCATGAAACTCAACAAGAGATGTGAATAAATAATATAAAGAGTTCTAAACTTTATTGACAATTTTTTATTGAGATATGCCTTGGTTTGTGTCTTAAGTATTCTAAACTTTTGGATCATTCCTTTGAAAATATTTATCCCCTTAAAAGTTTATTATTTTTCCATATTCAATATTCCAAAATAGATCTCTCTTAACTCAATCATCCCTTCATTAAAATTTGTATATTGCTAGTTTCATTACCAATTAGTATCATACAAAATGAACAAACTTCATTTATTTTTCTTAATTAATCCTATTTAATCATGGTGTTATAGTCTTACATGTTATATTCATGTAGTTGACCTACTAATTTCATGCATGTTGTCTCTGTGTAGTGCATCACCATTATCCTCATATAAAATATTTGAACATTTTTTACAATCAAGTAATAAAAATATGGCAATATTAGCATCACAATGCAAATTTTTTACAACATACATTATTTATAGATGTGTGAATCACCATGAACGTAAAAAAAATGACATTAATTTTTTTTATATGATTCATATGGTTAAAGGAGGTGGGATCCATGTTGAGTTTGACTTGAAAATTGCTTATCAAATTACCAAGACTCAGATGTAGAAACCATGTATGGAACCAAAAACTATCAATTAGTGTAGCACACCACCACACCACACACCTCAAACACAATCAAATTTAAAAAATAATAATTAATGAATAAATATATTTTTTTTTATAAAAGGTAACACTTAGCTTGGTTAATATGTAGAGACTAAAATAAAATATTTATAGCATCTCAGTCTTGTACATTTGACAAATATTAATCAAGGCTCTACCCTTTAGTTTTAGACATCCTTGCTATCAAAAGGCTCACATTCATCATCTTACTATGCCTAAATATTTATTTTTTAGTCTAATCTATATAATTATGATGTCTCAAGTATCTTGCACTTCACAAAAAGCTTAAAATATGATATACACATTTCATTGTTAATTTTATATTTATACCTATTTTCTATCCCTCTAAACACTACCAACCACAAAGGGATACTACTATCGATGGTAGTGTCTAGATCCTTATCTATGTCAAGATGCCAAAATTAATCCAAATTTCAAATGTTTCAAACCTATGGGTTAGAGTATTTGTATTATTTAACCCTAATGTGAGATATTTTCAAAATGTGTGGTATAAATATAAGTCTAAGCCTTCTTATTCTTCATATAAAAACATCAAGCAATCACCTACGAAGACTCATTCAATCAATCATGAAAATAAGTTAACCTACCCTATTTATCCCTATTTATTTATCTATAAGATCAGTCATACAAAATGTTTGAAGCATTTTAAAAGTATCCATGAGTGATATTTTTCAATTTACAAGATAGATCATTTCATGCATCTTCATATAGTATATTTCACCCTTATGTGTATGAACTCCCACACATAAGGGTGAACTACATAAGTCTAAGGCCCTCTTTGGAGTATTGGTTATGTATGTAGTGATTAGTGATAGAGGGGTCATTAATTTTAGCTTGACACCATGATACAACTAACCTATTTTAGTAAAATCATTCTGAGGGTGACAAAGGGTGAAGAGATATGGTTTGATCAGATAAAAAAGAGTGACAAATTATATCCTAGATTTGAATATATCAATAGAAAGGAAACTTAAAACCCAAAATAATGAATTTAGTCACATAAATATCTAGCCATTATTATACACTAGACACTTGCATTATAGTCACATACTAGCATTGACAATAGTTTCTACATATGATGGTAGTATTTATGACTACAAAAATATAATTTCTAGAATATAACGACTGATGTAGGATCAATATCCTGCATAAGTTGACCTATTTCTAGTTCATATATAGTCATGCATAGAAAACTAAGCTAAGTATCATTTTTATTTGGTATTTTATTTAATTGAACTCTTTAAAATTTGGTGTTTTGTATATTTAGCATATCTTAGTATTATAATTCAGAATATTCATTTATCTAAGTTTGCAATTAATTAGCTTCTTATAGATTAGTTTATAACCCTCATTCTTGAGTTATTTTTATAGTATGAACCCTATACACACATATCTCAATTTAGTTTTAAAATTTTTGTGAACCTAACCTTTGGTCTCTAAACCCTAGATCGACCTAGGTTTTTTTGTTTTTTATTTTTTCATTGTTGTCAACTATTGTTTAAAATTCTGAATTTTTCATTTATAAGTGATGGGAAAGTTTAATCAAAGAAATCATTTTCAAATAGAAGTTAAGGAAAAATTAGTCAATTATATCAATAACAACAAAGCCTTAATGGATGCATTTTTATATGATATAAGAGATGAGATCAGTAAACATGTTAAGGTTAAGGCATCTTCACCTAATGATGGTGAATACTTAGGTGGTACTACAATTGATTCTATACCAATAAACCTCCATTGAGCACATAACCAATTCATACATCTAGAGGGGACATGGATTATGTTTTCAAATCATTGTTCATCAAGGAAGAAATTCTTATTGCTACATATACCATGGGGCTAGTGTATTATTCAAATAAAATACCAATTTCAATGCCTATACTAACTCAAACCATGTTTACATCCCCTTTAGTGACTATTCAACTATCTACTCTTAATAATAATGGGTATACAATGAAATCTCTTCTAAAATTTATAAAAAATTTAGAATAAAAGGTTACCAATATTGAACAAAAGGCTTTAAATTATCCTCATGTTATTGATCCACAAGATATGTTACATAATCCTCTTGAACATAAAATATATTTTCACCCTTTGCCAAATGGTTTTTTTGCACCCAAGTTCACATTTTATGATGTTAAGGGTGATTATAAATAACAAATCTGATATTTTTATGCAACTTACCTTTATTATGCCTCTAATGATAAAATTTTGACTAAAATATTTCCAATAAGCCTAAAGGACTATGCTTTATGATGGTTATATGATTTACCAATCTAAGTAGTGAGAGCACTAAAACTCTAGAGGATACATTTCTATCCCATTTCTATATCAACATCACCAAAAATATATCATATGATCAAATTACAAAGATAAAATAAGGAGGTGATGAACCTATTAATATAAATGTTTTGAGATATAAAATAATGTTGGCCAAAATGACAAATCCAATGGTAGATAAAGAATTTCAAGACATTCAAGAAAAAAATGATTTCCCCATTACACGAGTCATTATTTTCAAGAATTTCAAATATTTTGATGAGTTATTCCATATTGTTCAAGACCATGCAATGAATCTTATTTCCTTGAATATGCTTAAGCATCTATAAAACACATCGACTACATATAATACCAAGTTTCATATCAACCCAAGCTACAAGGTGAAACCTATAGAACCTAAAAAAGAAATAACTAAAATAGTTATAGAACCTAAAAATGAAATAACTAAAATAGTTAACTTAATGTCACAACAACCTGATCAACTCATCTTATTCAATGTACCTAAGAGAAAATTAATGATTACTTTAGTCTCCATCTTCTTTACTTAATAATATTTTGGAGTTTCATCTCATATCTCTCCCTCATCCCGTAGAGGTTGATATGAGTCTACCTATATGAAAATGATATGATGTTAATTCATATTATTATTATCACCAAGGCCCTGGGAATTTTATGAATAAATTATATACTTTTAATCATAATATCTAATACCTTATTGATGACAAATATATCACATTTAATGATCCTCCAAAGGATTCAAGTTCACAACCTAGTGATCACCAGAATCATAAAATATTTAAAATCCTTCATAAGATCATTCTAAGAAAGATCTAGAAGTGAAAATGGTAGACAATGTACATCCATTTACATCATATTATGGTCACCCATTAGATGGGATTATTGGAACTTATACACACATAGTATGTATTATGGTTCAAATACCTTCAATTAAAATTGATGATGATGAAATAATGGATGATGAACTAGATATTAATTCATTATTTATTCAAGTATACCTTGACCAATAAAAAATACATAGTGTTATGAATGCTAACAATTCTAGTGATAACATATATACCATGACATTATTTACCCAAGATATACACAAGATGATTTATACCCTTAGAAAAAAAAGGTTAAAGCATTCTATGGGACATCACAACACATCATTGATGAGATTTATTTACCTTCATAGGTTGTTATAGTACATGTGGTTACCACCTTTTTATTTATACCATATACATGAGTATTTTGTATGTTATTGGCATGAATTTGGATGCATAAATATGTGAAATACCTTCCATAGTGCATGTGTGTATTAAATACATTCACACCAATAAGGTAGTCATAGTTTCTATAATTTCATATGAACATTACCTTGAATAAGATAATTTTATTCTAATACAAATATTTATCAAACCTAATAAGGTTAATAATTTTTGAAATGGTAATCAATAGACAATCCCCTTTCCTAGGTGGCCCATACTTGAGAGGACTTTTCACCATAGATATACATTGGATTCCATAGAATCCTCTTATAGTCATACACAACATATTATGTTACACAGAGAAAATAAAAATACTCCAAAGAAACACAAAACACTAAATTATGGGTTCCATGAACCCCTACTCATATTATTTCCTCATGATCATAAATTCCTATTATACATACACATCGTACCATAGATTCTAAATATCTAGATATGACACATTTATATGTTCATTGATAATACCACTAGTCTAATGTACCATATTCCAAGTTTAGAGATACATATGAGAATTAATTGGATTGTATCATATGCTAACCTTTTATTTTCAAATATTCAAAAAATATAAAAAATTAAATATTAAAAAAAAATCCAAAAAATTCAAATATCTAAAAAATACAAAATTATTTAACATTCTCAGGTTTTATTAGTTCCTTGGAATATATGTTGTTTGTTTTATTTTAGTAGATAATATATCATTTAATTTTTATAAACATATATGTTTAATTCCTATTTGAGTGTGATACAAGCATACCCAAACACATGATATGTTCATTTTCAAATGTTGGACCTATCCTCTACCTCTATCATATAGTATGTTGGGAGCATCTACTTATTTGATCATGATAGATACAATTACATATACTTTATGATCATTTACAAATTATTATGTTTGAGCTTATATACTAATGCATACACATGTCTATATCCATTCTCATATTTTTCACAGTGTACTTGATATGTTTTGTTACATAACATTTTTTGCTAACACATATATGCAAGGACTAATATGTTATGCTTGTGGTAGTTGTTTATGCTTAATTTATTTTTCACTTCCTTTAGTGTATTAAATTTCTTTATATTGTCTTTATTTTTTAACATTTTAATATGTTCCTTACTTTTTGGCCCATGTGCCATTGTATGTTGATTAGACATTTGAATATGTCATCAATTTAATTATGTGGCATTTGAACATGACCCTTGTATGAGGTATCCTTAGACCATTATTTTTCATTACATTGAGTGATATTATATGTGTTATTTATTATTTTTTTAGATTTTATTGTTATTCTCTAGATGTTTCCATGATCTAGATCACACATCTTAGGGCTTGATGTGATCACATAGAATGGGATTCACTAATATATCTACTTAGACATATTATTGATATATGTTACATGATTCATACATAAATTATAAAATTTCCTTATCCTTTTTAGGTAAGGTATCTATCATATTCTATTTACCTCACCTCAAAAGGTGGGGGATTTCAATGGGGGCACATCATAGAAGCATGACTTCCAAATTTTTCATGATTTTTTAATTTTAGTGGGGGTATATCATAAATTAATGACATATACACTTACACAATTTATTATTATATTTAGACTTAATTATATTCATGCCATTAATATATTACTTGCACAATTTCACAATCTTCAATTTAGTTTCATGATTTAGATAAACACTTAGGTTAGAATCCTATACATTGCACCGATTTTACTTAGATTTGAAACATTTTTTTCAAATTTATGACATACATATAATAGCTAAGAAATATTATATGTGCATATGCCATGATATTTCAAAAATAAAATAAAAATTACCAATCTTACTATTCACCAAGATACACCAATTACCCCATGATATATTGTTATTGAGTCTTTTTTGATGCAACAATCTGTTCATTTTATAGGTTGAGGTGATTAAATAATTAAACCTCACTAGATTTATAGTTTGGAGTGATTAAATAATTCAATCTCACCATATTTATAAGATGAGTTGATTAAATCACTCACCTTCACCATATTATATATTCACACTTGATTTGTGTAATTACACCAAATTGGAGGAATAATACCTTCCAATATACCTCTTCAAACTTTACAAGGTTTTATTTTGAGCCTTTTCTAGTTCCAATGCTTGATAAGGAAGCATATTTTTTAATTCAAAAAATCAAGAGGAAACTTGGTTGTGTCAACACATAGGCATACTCTTTCCTTACTCTCTTTCTTTTCAAGAACTTAAAATTATTTCAAATTTTAGATTATATGCACTGATTTACATTGTAAGATGCTCTTGGTTATAGGTCATACATTAACAAAATAATCAAAGTGGGCTCAAGCAATGGCAAGGTGTGTTATATAAACCCAAGTACACATTTATTTCTTTTAAAATAGTAATTTCATCCTTATGCATTACTATATTAAAGGGGGAAATGTAGATACTAAAACTAAATATTTATAGCATATGGATCTTGTATATTTGACAAAAATAAATCAAGGATATAGCCTTTAATTATAGATTTCCTTTTTGGACAAAAGGATCACATTCATTATCTCACTATGCCTAAATTCTTATCTCTTAGTTTGATCCAAATCATTATGATGAACTAGGGTTCATACACTTCACAAAAAGATTATAATATGACATACATCCTTCAATATCAATTTTAGATCTATACCTATTTTTTATCCCTGTAGACACTACCAACCATAGAGGGACACTAACATTGATGGTAGAGTCCATATCCTTATCTAGTGTCCATCCACCAAAAGTCATATAAATTGAAAATATTTCAAAACCTATGGGTTAAGTTATTTATATTATTAAACCCTACTATGAGATATTTTCAAAACATGTGGTATAAATACACGTCTATGAATTTTCATTCCTCATCTAAAAATACCAAGCAATAACCTATCAAGAGTCATTCAACCAATAATACAAATGAGTTATTCCACCATATTCATCACTATTTATTTATCAATGATAAGAGTAGTCATACAAAAGGTTTGAAACATTCAAAGAGTATCCTATGAATGATATTTTTCAAGTTACAAGATAGATCACTGCATGCATATTCATATAGTATATTTTACCCTTGTGCACACACACTCCCACACATAGGGGATAACTACATAAGTCTGAGGCCCTAATTAGAGTATTGACTACATAGGTAACATTCAATGATAAAGGGATCATTAAGGTCAGTTTGACACCATGATCCAACTAACCCATTTTTAGTAAAATCATTTTAAGGGTAAAAAAGGGTGAAGAGATAGGGTTCGACCAATTAGAAAAGAGAGACAACTTGTATACCATATATGAATATATCAACACAAAGGTGATTGAAACTTATAAGATAAATGTTGGTTTCATTGAGATCCAATCATTATTATATATTGTACACTTGCATCATGGTCACACACTAGCATTAATATTAGTTCCAGATCTAACAATAGTGTGCATGACTACAAAAGCATAATTTATAGAATCTGAAGATTAATCTAGAGTACTAATCGTTAATAATGTATACCCATTTCTATTCTAGATATGCTTACACATAATAAACCTAACTATCATTTATATTTGGTATTGTAATCAATTAAACATCTTTCAAATTTGGTACTTTCTATATTTATCATATCTCACTATTATAATTTAAAATATTCATATATCTACATTTGAAATTAATTGGTCTACTATAGATTAATTTATCACCCTTGTGCTTGAATTATTTATATATTCTTAACATTATGCCCACATACCTCAATTTAGGGTTAAACATAAGGTAATTTTCATAGCTAAGATCATGTCTATTTTTAGATGCAAGGTAAAATTCATTTGCCTAGTTCAACAAATATGATGAAATAACATCTCTAAAGTAACATCAAGATAGGTTCTACAAACTAATAATCATCATTAATGGTTATCTAATTTTATAAAAGATGTTGATGGGAAAAGTAACTCTTGTCAAGGACTTTGTTATGAGACTTATCTTAATCTAACAAAACATTCTAGGCAAATCTAGACCATATAGAAATTATATCTTATAACCTTTAACCAAGGGTTCCTAATCAAGCATGACAACTTTCCCGCATGAATAACTATGTAAATAACCTCCAAAACACTCTTGATAATTCTCAATATTAGCTCTAAAGTTACCATTATAATAAAATCCCATAATTTTAATTATAAGTTGCCTTAAGACTTCTTAAGATTAGATTAGTCACCATTATTTACTTTTCAATATTTATGATTTAGAGATCAACTACAAGACAAAGTTGGAAACTATAATAAATAAACAAAAACTACAACATATTTATTTCATTACCTTAAAATGAATGTATCTACAACCATGGATAAACATGGTTTACATCCATATATTACTAATTCCACCAATAATTTGGCTAAGATAAGGATGTAGTATATATCTAGATATTAGATATGGACCCAAGATTAAAAATCTTGTTTGAATGAGAGTAGGATTTCACATTGCTCTTAAATAAGAAAGCCAATTCATCCCTCTAATTAAAAAAAGGATGATAAATATTAATGCAATTATAGATTTGTTGTTCACTTACATTATATGTATCCTTCCAATGTAGAGTGAAAAAAATTCAAATTTTATAATTTTAGTTATAAATAACTACTATATTTTTGGGGTTCATCTTCCTTCACGAGATGATAAAATTGTAAAAATGGTTTTTATAATATCTTTAGGAGTTAGCAATAAGGTGAAGATGAGTATGATAATAGAAGTGAAGTCAATATTCAAATATTCACTATTTATCAAGGATAGGGAATTGATTCAAGCCAATGATATATCAAAATTTAAACTTTCAACTCTATTATTTATTATGTGATTTATTAAAAAATATTTTAACCCAAACTTAAGGTTTATAAAAAATATCCTATTAAATTTATGCATTCAACCCTTTCAAGCTTAAGTGGTATTACTATATCATTTCATGGAAGAAGATACATAAGGAATAATGAGGTTACTTACTATTATCAACCCAAGTTTCACCCTATGAAGTAGAGTGTTCAATTCTTATTCAAACTTGGACTAACATGGGAATGCTCTACATGTTGTGGGCTACCTATATCTTGATAAAAACTCTAGATTATGGGGCTAGCTCCCCTGGTACATCACTTTAGATTTGTTTACCAAAACCTAATACAATGGCATATAAATGGATAGAAAGTGAATAAAGGAAACCTAATATAATGGGTGGTGATTCACCAACATACTCATTCATGCACTCAAGTTAAACTCCTAATAACACTAATGGACTAAATAAACAACTAAACAACCATATTCTAAATCTCTTATGCAAAAGTGTTTCATGTGGAGGCTATATTAGGTAACTATAGTGCAAAGATAATGAAAAAAGATTATGCTATGGAACTCTTACCATTCATATCACACTTCAAACTCCATCACCAACACTTCTACACAACACATAGCCTATATAAGACACCTTATTTGTATCTAGGTGAACAAGGACCTACAAGGGAGGAGAATCCATCAAATTTGAAAATAAAAAAAATTAAAAACACAATAAATATCATCATGAAATAGATTAAATAATTTATTTCTCAGTCAAAAAGGTTCATCAAGTACAAAACATGTAGAGATTCCTCATACCTAGAAGATGGATACAAATTAAGGCCTTAAAACCTTGATATATAGAAAAATGAGGAGAGAATAAGAGAGATAATGGTGTGGAGGAGAGAGTAAAAGGCCATTGATTACCATCATTAACTTATACATTAGCTATAAAATAGTCACACAGTCATAGGAACCTCCCTCTATGCGTTGAAGCTATTCATGGTCTTTAAATGAGCCCTTAGGCATTGAATGTTGGGAAATAACGGAAGCACAATTGATTACCATACACAAGCAACTTAATATGCAGAAATTAACCAGAATCACAAGTAACTAGAATTTAGAAAACAACACAGAATATGAGAGACAATACACAACTTGTATTAATACTCATCCAGAATAGAATAAAATAAAGAAGATGCCACTTCTTCTTCACCACCTCTCAGAGGCTTCCCACACCTCAAGTGAACAGTAATTCTCTCCTCAAAGCTCTCTCTTACAGTCCCAACACACAACTCAAACACAGAGTTGGTGTTCACCTCAAACCAGTCAGTATCCACTACTGCCAGTACACTAGTGCTCTACGTACTCCACAAGTGCTCCATGCACTCCATAAGTACACAATCGTACTTCAAGTAGATCTTCCCTGAACTGCAACAACCTATAACCCAAATGATCTCACTTATGGAAGGAACTGCCCTGCCTTCCTCTTTGCTCTCTTTCTGAGTACACACTGTACTCCAAGTAGATCCTACCTGATCTTGCTCCCTATTGTGTTGCTGTCCTCCTTGATCTTGCACACCTGCAAATCAATCTGGTTCTGCACACCTGCAAACTTGGATCATGCACACACATACACCTACAAATCAATGATCTTACTTACCATGTAGATCTCCTAACATAGCCATGCACCCCTACTGACCAAGATCATACATACATGAAGAGTCCTTCTAACTCTCCAAACCAGCACCCACACTTAGCACTGTGGCACTAGGAGGAACACACCATGCTCTCTTCACACACAGAAGGAGCTAATATTTGCTCTCTTACTCTCTAGCACACTCTTACAATACAACCCATGAGTCTATTATATAGATCTCATCCAAATAATAATTAGACATCTAATTACAATAATTAGATCTGTAGCTTCTAGTCTAAAATTGGCTCTTGACATGCAAACACTTGGTTCGTTAACTAACTACCCGTAAAATTTGTAGTTCTGAACCGCACAGGCGATCGATGTCAGTCCCTATCTACCTGGAGGTGACCAACGTCAGCTGACCCCTGACCAATGTTGGTTGCTTCTCTTCACTAACCTGACCGACATCGGCTGATCAGACTGACGCTGGTTGCTCTGCAACTCAGCAACCTTCAGTAACCGCCTCCCCTGTTTGCATTAGTGAAGCTTTTAGCTCCACAACCTAACATTGAAGTGGGGTAGTGGAGGCTATAGGTGACTTGTTAAATCTCATATTGAAACATGGATATTATTTATTTGGGTTAATTAATTTATTTACTTTGAAGTTACAACATGAATGAGGTTTAATTAGGCCATCATAAACATACAATAGTCTATACTCTTCTTTTATGCATATGACCAAGTTAAAAAATTACCTCCATTCCTCCATTATGACCATTATTGTTAAATTAACTCATTTAACTCATAATTTATATGGATTAATATCTTATTTTGACTCATTTCATCAGCCCCTCCATGTTAACTTCCAACTTCGTCTTTGTTGACCAAATAGGCCTAGTAGGCCACTAGGCATAGTAGTCTAACTATTTGCATTTAATGGCCATGAAATCTAGTATGAAACCTTAATAACATATGAATGGATTAGTTTTATGCCTAAAAAAAAACTTACATCATAACATAATCATTTTTTACCAATAAACACTTGAAAGTATACCAAACTAGGTGACTAGGTTACCTTCTCCTTTCACATCTACAGATTGGCTGATTAGAAGAGAGTTATAAAGACACTTCTAGGAATAATTATATAAATTTTTATGACTTTGGAATATGAAAAAAGTGTTAAAATTCCCCATCTAATGATTGAAATCCTTCAAGATAGCTCTTTACCCTATAAATATCTCAAAATATTGAAAAAGTATACTTTTATATCAAATCCATATAGTGTTCATACAACACAGTACCATGGGAATGGTCTCATATAAGTTACACACACACACACACAAACACACACACACACACACACACACACACACACACACACACACACACACACACACACACACACACACACACACACACACACACACACACACACACACACACACACACACACACACACACACACACACACACACACACACACACACACACACAGAGAGAGAGAGAGAGGTGTTTATAAGACCATTTTAGCATTATTTGTTTCCAAAATATCCATTTTTCTCAAGACTAGTATGTAGTAGGGTTTAAGGAGGGTTTTTGAGGTTCACCATCTAAACAATGGTTCATAAAGTATGGACATCCAAACCAAAAATTCTTGTTATGGATATTTATTTCACTAATACATTAAAATTTCTTGAATAACTTTATTTCCCATGAAAAATATGTGTTAAGATATGAACATAGGGAAGTCTGCTTGTAGTCTTCTACATATAATCTGGACATGATTATAGTCATGGCCTTTATTCATAAAGGTGGGAATATAAATATATTACATATATAATGAATATTAAGTTTATATGGGTTAATAAATCCTACTAATATCATTATTATTGAGTCCTCTTATGATGGGAGATACAATCACTTAAAGTAATGGTTCGAAGCTAGCTACTTGGACTGTGAAGTTTAAGATAGGCTACTAGGACCAAATTGACATTTTTATGCTTTATCCCTACTAAAAATTATTTTTTTATGAAGTATAACATCCTTATAAACCTTTTAATTATGCCCAATTTTTAATGAGGATCTAAGCATAGTTTTATGGTGGTAAGGGCCTTATAGGCCTAAAATAGCTTTTAGGCCTAACAAGCCTAGACTAAGTGTTATGGGTTTATATGGAATGTAGATGTTTTTATGTAATTAATATTATCACAATAAAAATTTTATAACATATTTATATCCTTATAAAACTTATTTTGATGCTCACACTCCAACTATGTTCTCATTGTCTCATAAGACTGTTTGTAGACAACAGTCAGGACTATTAAGTTTGAGTACTTGGGGTTAGTGTATAAATATTAGTGATTTCACTATAAAATATAGTTTTTATGTAGTTTTATGTTTTATAACATGATATTAAGTTGGAAAAAACCCTTTTAACTAATATTCTCCCACTACTGCTCTCTACATACCTCATCTCCCTTCCCTAGGGTTTACACGTAATTAAGCTTGTATAACCCTTAGGTATGAGAAAAGTTATATATACCACCTAACCTAAGTCTCTCATCATAACATAATATTTTTATACATTTAAAAATTCCAACTCAAGTTTCCTCAACCTTACACCATCCCTCAAATAAGCAAAAATCTCCTAATTTAGGCACAAGCCTTTTTAGGCCTCATTAGGTCTAATAGGTTCTCAAATATCCTTTTACCAAAATGAGCCTCCAAGAACTCATTAAATATTTTGACCTTTTTCAAAATTTCTCTAACCCTATTAAATATTTTAAACTTGTATATGCCTTTTACCTACATGATTTGGTCTGTAGCTACCTAATTTAGGCCCAAAAATCTATATTATTAGGCTCTTTGGTTCTTATGATGAGTCAAAAAATCAAAGTGGGTTAGAAACCATAGAAAATAAATAAAAAATTATTTTTACTCTTCTGAATTTTTTTTTCACTAAGTATATTCTCTTAGTCAATCGTTACCTTCCAATCCAAGACCCTACCTATAGGTGGTTTTTGCAAGTCTGCCAAGACTGTATACATGACTTCCTTAATAACATTTTGAGCTTAATAAAATGGCATATCATTAGGTATATTATAAATCCCATATAAATAGGTCTTATGAGACTTCTCCATATTCATGTTACCCTTAAAATATCTAAAATGACCTCACATATCAATCACAAGCATGTATGTGTTATTTTAGGCCTCTGACTGAGCATACTCTAGTTGAGAGGTGACTTGATACCTCCATATTTCATTTGGTAACATGGTAATATTAGTCACATTATTTTTTATATTCAAACATTTTTAAATATCCAAGAAATCCATCATGCTATTAGAGCTCCTCAACCCTACAATTATAGTTAGTGTCTCTTAAGGTCTAGACTGAGTTAGCTCATCTGCTTATGTGTAGTTAATCATTTGGAGATGTAATTTGATGCTATAATGTTATTAAAACTTGAATAATCATGTTAATGAATATTTTATACCTTCCTTACCTCAAAATATATTTTTATTCTTAACCTTTCTCTTCAAATATAGTCAAACCTATATGTAGCAGTTCTAGACCTTGTTTGATTCTTATTCTCTTGGAGTGAACTTGATGGACCCTGTATAACCCTATTTACATTCATATTCATAGGTTCACATGAATTTTTAGGGATTATTAATGTCTTGAAAATATCCCTTTTTGTGTACCTTTCAGTCAACACTCCACCCTATTAGCTTATACAAAGGCTAGTAGGTCTGAATGAGGGCTCTCTGAACTATGGGTATTAATTTTAAAAGGGGATTGAATTTTCATTATTTCTTTGAATGGATTCAGTGTGATGATAACCCTTAATATTTTCTCCAAAATTCTAAACTTTAATTATTTATCCAACATGGGAGTATAATACTATATATGCTCAAAAAAGAGCCTTAATTATGCTTATGCCTATAGGGTTGAGTTTCAAGTGTTCACCTTTTCCCAACCCTATTTTATTAATTTTTGTTCCCCTCCATTATCACATGGATACTCATAGGTATTAAATTTATCTAAAAATCCCATTCAATAGTGACCACCCTATGTATGAGATCTACCTTGAAGGGTTTATAATGACTGAGTGAGAGCTTCATATTGTAGAATAGGCTAAGGTGAGGATGACTTAGTGTAAAGGGGTATAATGAGTATGGGGAAGTGAAATAGAGCATGGATTAAGGATTGGTTTGTATATATGCCTTTAAAAAAACATCAAGACTCTCCTCAAGCATTACCAAATAACCTCACACTATATATTACCATTAGAAGTCATAGTTCTGAGATAGGACCATGGAAAGGCTACTTAATCTAAAGGTGGCTTAGTTAAGTATGAGAGCTAGATAAGATTCGAATGGAATAAATAAACTCATAATCCAACCTAAGAACATTAGATACTACCATAATCATGCACTAAAGCTCTTATAACCATGATAAGCCAAATTAGAGTCTATAAATAGAGGGAAACTAGAGATTTTATTATTTCCACACTCCCACACATGTGAAATATGAGTAGAGGGTGATGGATATGAGATATGAAGATCTCAAGAACATAAAAGAAACATGGGTTCTCAGAAAAAATTAAAATATTCATCAAAATTATTTCCCTTTTAACTCTATACATAGATGAACAAGCTTATTGGAGTGGCCAAGATGTTAAATTGTAGACAAATACCATGGATTAGAAGGTAAAGAGACCCCCTTCCTCTACCTAAGAGATTAGCTCCTAATTTTCTCTCTCCAATCCATACTATCCAAAAACTTAGAAGCTTTCCTAGGTTATAAAAGAGATTAGTCAAAGATATAGGTTAGTTTTGGACCTATTTTGAATCCTCTTACCATAAAAATTCTCTTATATGTCAGATATGAGATCTCTTTCAACCTCTAATCCTCTTATGTATGGAACAATTTGTATATCTATAAAAATACATGAAAATAACTCTTTTCTTGTATTTTCCTCATTTTTAAAGCTTTGACTCCCAATTGAAGGATGAAAAGAGAGTTAAAATGAGTTAATTGACCCTTTTAAATAGGACATATGATATGGGGAAGTGGGATAAACACAATTTGACATGTGTGGGGTTCACTTGGCTAGTGGGGAGGTGTGTAAGAGCTTTATAAAGGACCTTTAAGAACATGAAATTCATAGTGGTCACAATAAGATTAAATTATAACCTTTTAAAGACCTATTTAATGCAATTTCATGAAAACACTTTCACCTTCCCCTAGGTTTTAAATGCAAATAGGCTTATATGAGGTGATTGATGGTTTAAGGAGGGGTGATGAAGGTTTAAAAATGTTTGAATGGATAAACCATGGATAATGACACTAAACACATCAATAAACCTTCATATCATGACTGGAGCAAGGTTATACACAACTCAAAATGCTTAAAAAAGCCTCTATCACTAGGAAAATCTTTCAAAAGGCCCATATACCATGAGAACCTAAAACCTTAAACTTGTCAAACTACCTTAATTTTATCAAAAGATCTTTAATATCATCAAATAAGACTAAAACCACTCATTGGATTTTAAAATATAGATTAACACTTCCTCTCTCACTCTAATATCATTATGACTACTATCACCTCACCATAAAGATTTAAGGTAGTCATGACATAATGGATACACAAGCATGCCTAAAATCATGAAATGACACTTCTAATGGTACTATTAAGGCTCAAAATGGGATCAATAAGAACATGGCCATGTAAGATATCACCATGAACAAGCTAGTATGGTTTTCATGGAAATGTTTTTGGCTATAGGGGTTGGAATGTGGCCTAGGAGGTTGAATTTATAACATTTTTAGTGACTCATAGGGGTTGACCAGCCTACTAGTCAAGGGAGCCCACTAAATTTTCATGACAATGATAGAATTATACATGACTTATGACTTGACCACCTTGTTGGACTATCAAATAGATTTAGTATTTATGACACCTTCTAGGACTACAACAAACTAACAAGACATAACAAAGACAAAAAATTAAACAAAATTAAGCCTATGAATTAAATAACAAAGACACCAAAATAATTAAGAGGATAAAATAGAAACATGTGTTAACCACTTACTGAAACAAGACAAAAAAACTATAACTAACTAACATGAGATTAACTTCTTTCCTTCTAAATCAAATGGAAAGCTTCTTTGATCACTATGGCACCATGAGGTCTGATTTCCATGTCATGATTTGAGTCCAACCAAGCATTGTTAAATGTATGAGAAATCCCACTTGTATCCAAGGGCATTGGTATGTTAATCACCTCTTTAGGAATAAACTAGACTTTCTTGTTCTACCCCTGGGTAAATGAGCTGATTAGGTGAGTCAATCACCCAATAATACTCATTAAAAATTTGGATTCCTTGCATTAATAATGTCATTTCTCCATTAGTCATGAGATACTGATGATTTTTCATGGTCTCAATTGGTGATTTCTTTGACAAATCAACTAATAAGATTTTATTAGTGTCTTCATTCTACCCATGAGACTAAAAAGGATCAAATACTATAGTGTTCTTTATAAGAACCTTTTTAAGCTTCTCATGGGGTACATGTAGATTATCTATACTAAAACAAATGTTTTCCAAGTCTTCCCAAAAATCCATCTCATCATGATCAACTAAATGACATGGGCTTCACTACCGTTCTTACCATTTACTTATGAAGAATCATGTTGATCAATAATTTCCAATTCTTTGATAGAATCATAGCAAAGATCTTGATCTACTACAACTTGGTCATCTTTAGTGGAGAATGGCATCTCATCAGTGCACTAAATCTCCAATTCATATTGCCTTGGTGTTTCTAAAACTACATTGTCTTCTTTAAGCTCAAGAGCATTAGTGACATATTCATGTGAAACTTTATTATATTATCCTTCTCCACCATCCAAATGTACCATAATGAGTTCTTCAATCTCACTTAAGAACTCATAATATAAGTGCTACCAAGGGTCATCTAAATTACTTGAACTTCTCTCAACCTCAATAATGGTCCCTTGTAGGTTGTCTTCATGACTGTCCCCTAGAGAATGATTTGCATGAGTTTTGGTTTCATTCACTATGTAATCATGCCATTATGGCTACTCCATATCATCCAATTTATTTTCATGCTCCAACTATAATCTACTAGGATGAACTAGGGTTCCAATCATGATTTATTCTTCATAGATACTTAAGGTTTCCTCTTCAAGGTGTTCTTTAAATTCATTTGTAGCTAAAACATGGTCAAGTTATCAAAGGACTACCATCTCATTGGTTAACCTTGACAGATTATCTCCCACACTTGGATGTTCAATTATTATCCTTAATGAATTTGGTTCATCTTCAAGAGAGGATGGGGTGGGAGGGAAATGCACTTCATTATCTTTATTGATATCTGCTAAGGTGTTATTCCATCTTAGAACCTTAGGATTATCAGCTTTAGGCACTAGATTCTCCTTCCATTGTTTAATTTCCTTATAAAACTGGAATGTACCTTGATGCTCATGAGTGGTTGTAGTATGGAGGATTGATGGGAAACTTGGAGAACTTGAGACACCTTCTGAACTAGGATTCATACATCTCTCCTCATCTTGACTCTCTCTTTCAAGGGTAGGCAAAACATAGTTTGGTGTTTTATCCCATGAATATGATTGAGAAGGCATAGATGGATCTTGGAGGGGATTTTCAACACATAGATGGTGCGTAGGAGTGGGAGGATGAATATGATATACACTAGAGGTGTTTTTTGTGTAAGGTTGAATATGAAACATAGAAAGTGATTTAGACTTGATTTTGACCCCTACACCATACCCAAGTTTGTATACCATATAGAATAAGTCACTAGACAATCATACCCCAATCTAGGCCATAAAATCACTAGAAAAAAATAGGACAAAATGAGGTAACATATCTACAACAATGATGTATTATTTAATTGAAATCTTGGGGTAGGTGTCGATGCCTCTATGTGTACAACATATTATCTTAGTGTTCAATAACTGTTAAGCATGAAATATACTAAGAGGGGTGGGGTGAATCAATATATTATATATATTTTTACTTAATATGATTTATTTTCTTTAATCACTTAATCACACATTCAAGATATGCAATAAAATTGAAATAATAAATTACACCACACGAGAGAGAGAGAGAGAGAGAGAGAGAGAGAGAGAGAGAGAGAGAGAGAGAGAGAGAGAGAGAGAGAGAGAGAGAGAGAGAGATTTTTACATGAAAACCCAAAGTGGGAAAAACCATGGAGAACAATCTCAAGTATATGAATGAGAACCAACTCAAAATATAAAGTTCACAAACACCAACTTGTAAGAGCACCAACCCCTTTGTTGAGTACCAATGCAAAAACTATTTGTGAGCACCAACCCATAGGGGCACCAACCCCTCTTGTGTATAAAACATAACTATCTCTCAATGTTGCTTACTCAACAAATGATATAACTCTACAATATCTCTTTCTTTTATTTCTTTGAAAACAAATACAAAACATTCACTATCTTGCATATTAAAAATGGCTTTCGAAGCCTTTATTTATAGTTTTCCAAATGACCTTTGGCATTCACCCTTTGTGACCCTTCAATCCTCATAAAAAATTATGCCAAACTTGCATGACCCTTGAATCCTTGCATTTTACATGTCATATGGTGACCCTTCATAAGTAAAATCATCCTTTCCTCTTTTGTTTTTATCTTAGTGACTTTTCATATTCCTCAAAGTGTCCCTTCATGGAAAAATGGACCATACCTCTTTTATCTTCACATGGTGACTCTTGGATTTCCTCAAGATGACTCTTCATGAAAAAATGTGTCCCATTCCTCTTTCATCTTTTACCCCATGATTATTTAACTTCTCCATGGGTCCTCTTTTGACTTATATGCAACCAAAAATATATTCATTAATATTAAAAAAATATTAACACACATTAGCCAAGATATGAATATTAAAAATATCATTAAATATAATGGGGCCTTTATCACCAATAATGCTAGACCTTTGACATTAGTGAAAATATTTACAACAATCTCCATGTTTGTCATTGATGGCAACCTCAACCTCAAACTAAAACTACCACATCTTGAAACCTGCACATACTACCATCTAAAAAACATATAGTAACTCCCACTTACTATAATAACTTGTACCTATTCCCTATACCTATTTCTACACCTATACCTATACCTATTATTCTCCCCCTTTGACATTAATGGCAAAGGGCCTACCTAGAGCTAACACTTATCTCCCCCTCAATTGATGTTAAATGTCAATGGCATAAAGTAAAAAAAATTACTCCCAACTTCTCTCGTAGATACTCAAATGTGTCTTTTGGTAGTGCCTTTGTGAAAATATCTACAATCTACTCTATAGTACTGATATAATCCATCTTAACTTGTTGATCTACAACTTGCTCTCTCAAGAAGTGATATCTAATGGGAATATGTTTTGTTGTTAAATGCATCACTAGATTATTTGAAATATTAATATCACTTGTGTTATCACAAAAAATAGAAATAGGTTCATCATTATTTACCTTGATATCCTCCAAAGTTTAATTCATCCAAAGCACTTGAGTACAACACAATACCACTATAATATATTTTGCTTCAGATTTATAAAGTGATACTAAAGTCTACTTCTTGCTTAGCCATGATACTAATCTATCACCAAGGAAGAAAGCTCCTCCAGTTGTACTTTTTGTATCAGCTAAGCACCCTACCCAATCTGAATCTGTATAAGTAACCAAAGTGAAATCTCTACCTATGGGATAACATAATACATAATCTAATGTCCCTTTGATATATCTAAATATTCTCTTCACCAACTAAACATGACTATATTTTGGAGATGACTTATATCTTGCAACCATACCTACTGAATACATGATGTTTGGCCTTGATGTTATTAAATATAAAAGACTAATGATCATATATCTATATAAATATTGATCTATAATAGGTGAATATTCATCCTTACTTACCTTATTTACTATACACATTGGTGTGCCAACTAGTGCAAAATCCTCAAAACCAGATTTCTTTAACATTTCCTTAGCATATTTACTTTGAGATGTGAAAATTCTTTTATCTAACTAAAATATTTAAAATCCTAAGAAAAATGACAATTCTCCAAGCATAAACATCTAAAATTATTTTTGCATAATATCAAAAAATTCTTTTATCATCTTTTCAATCCTCCAAAAATGATGTCATCAACATATACCACAATAATCAATTGATGCTCACCTTCTATTTTGATGTAGAGATTACTATCATTAAATTCTCTCTTGAAACCTTAATCCTATAGGTACTTATCAAGTCTTTCATACCAAGATTTGGGAGCTTATTTCAATCCATATAATTCTTTATTCAATCTACATATATGGCTACTAATATTTAATAGAATAAATCCCTTAGGCTACTCAATGTAAACCTCTTCTTCTAGATTCCAATTTAGGAAGGTAAATTTGGCATCCATTTGAAATACTTTGAAATTTGTAAACACTGCATATGCAAGAAACATTTTAATAGCCTCTAACCTTTCCACTAGTGCAAAAGTTTCTTCAAAATCTATTCCCTTAATTTGAGCATATCCTTTATATACTAATCTTGCTTTATTTCTAGTCACTTCTTCATTTTCATTCAACTTAATTCTATAAACCCATTTTGTTCCTATCACATTGTGATCTTTTGGTTTAGGCACTAATTACCAAATATCATAATTTTCTATCTGATTTAATTCTTCATACATATACTTAACCCAATGCTTATCATGCTTAGCTTCTGAAAAAGTTTTAGGCTGAATTTTGGATAACAAAGAGAAATTAACTTGCTCAGAATCACTTACCATCATTCTTTTGATGTAAATTCCTTCATTTATGTCCCTGATGATGTCACTTTCATTATGATTTATTTGAACAAATTTGGATTTTTTTTTTGTCCTTTTTCTCATTCTCATCTTCATTTGATTCTTTAAAATCTTCCTCTTCAATGATTTTAGGAATGTCTACTAGATCATTGATTCTTTGTGTTCCATCTTCTTCTATCCTAAGACTTTTACTTTCAATAATTTTATTGGTTATTTTTTAATAATATTTATAAGCTTTAGTTATTCAATAATAAACAATAAATATACCTTCATCTGCTCTAGATTCAAACTTACTAAGTTTTTCATCGGTTCTCTTTATGAAGCATCTGCTGCCAAAAACTCTAAAATAATCAACTATTAATGGTTTGTATTTCCATAGCTCATAAGGAGTCTTATCACTATTGAATCTAAATAATGATCTATTTGAATATATACTACTATAGAAATTTCCTCTCTCCAATATTTGTCTACTATCTTGGATTCATTTAGCATTGTCCTCACCATCTGTTGAATTATTCTATTTTTCTGTTCAACTACTCCATTTTGTTGTGGAGTTCTAGCTATTGAATAATGTCTCTTTATTCCATGGTCTTCACAAAGCTTAATAAATTGATCTGACATGAAATATCTTCATTGATCTAATCTTAGACACTTAATCTTTAAACTAGTTTCATTCTCAACTAATGCTTTGAAATGTCTGAAAGCTTCTAATTTTTTCTTTAAAAACATTACCCAAGTCATACGTGAAAAATTATCAATAAGCAACATGAAATATTTCTCACCTTAAATACTTTTAGCTCTCATAGGTCCACATATATTAGTGTAAAAAATCTATAGCATTTGAGTGGTCAAGTACTCTTTTGTTTTGAACCACCTTATGGTCTGCTTCCTATGTTGATAAGGTTCACAAAGTGTGTCAGATGGCTTTGTAATATTTGGAAGATTTTTGACCACTTGCTTCTTGCTAATGTTGACAATATTGTCAAAATTTATGTGCCCCATTCTCCTATGCCATATCCAAATTTATTCAATCTTACTCAAACAACATCTTTGACCTTTGATGTCTGGTAGCATATACAAGTTATTGCCTATTCTCTGAGTATCTACAACCAACACATCTGAATCTTTTCTTCTAATTTCATAACCTTTTACATAAAACTTTAGTGTGTGCCCCTAATCACACATTTGACTTACACTCAAAATATTATGCTTAAGACTTTCTACATAGAAAACATTTTCAATTTTAGTTCTACCATTATCCAAACTTAGTGTACCTTTTCCAACAATTCTAGTAGTATTATTGTCTCTAAATTTCACTATTCCACCATTGATATTATTCAAGGTTATGAAATTAATATTTTATCTTATCATGTTCCTTGAACATCCACTATCAATGAACCATGGCTTTTCTTCATTTCTTGCATGCAAAGTTGTCTGCACCAACATAGTTTTTTCAAGTTGTTTCTTTTGCCATGAACATGTATGAACTTTATTCTTGATGAATGGAGCATTGAAACTCTAGTCGTTATTGACTAACTCAAACATGATTCTATAGTATCAAGCTATATGTCCAAATTTATTTCACTTATAAAATATTATGACCTCTTCATTAAAGCTTGATAGAGGAGCAAAAGAGTTGTGGCTTTTGCTTGATTCTGTATGAATTTCCTTCTTATTCTTTAAATTGTTAGTCTTTTTTTGACATTCTATTTTCTTATGACCATATCCATTACAATAAAAATAGGATCTATTTGTGTATCTCTAACTTGATTACCTTTTGTAGCTCTGCTCCCTCTAACCTTCTTTATTTGAGATGTCTTCTATATTCTTAACTTCTTCCTTTTTTATTTCTTCTTTTGTAAGAGCTTCAACATAGCTCTTTCCTTTTTCCTTGTCTATAAAATTAGTGACCTCCTCTTTATCTTTTTCAAATCCAATACCTATCTTATCTGACATTGTCCTTTGATTTTCTAATATCTTATTCAACATACTAGTATTATTCTCAAATTTTGAATCATTGGCTATTCTATCATTGATTTCTTCATTTGTTTTCTCAAGATCTACTTTTAAAGAAGAAATTTCAATAATATACCTTTCACATTTTTTAATTACTGTTTTCAACTATGTTGTTAGATGTTCTTCATTATTCTTATATTCTTTAAAGTGTGTTTGTAGATCTTCAATTATTGTCTTTGACACTTTTTTCATTTTTCTCAATTTGGTGCTTTAATCTTTGATTCTTCTTTTCATGAGCTTTTAACTCTTCTAAGTCACAAATGAGTTATCCTTCTATATTCACTTTTGCTTCATTATATTCTTCTTCTTGATCATCTATAATTTTTCTTGTAGAGGCATGTTCATGTATGGCCATGAATAAAATCTCTTTTTCTTCTGAATCACTGACTCCACTATCTTCGACTGAGCTAAGATCTTTAGGATACAAACTCTTCTTCTTAAATCCCTTCTTGAATTTACCTTTGAAATTATTCTTATATTTAGAATTTATTTTTTCATTATCATCATTACCCTCATTTGGGCATTTAGCTACAAAATTAAAACACTTAAAAGGTAATTTTCCTTGATATTTACCTGTGCCCTTTTTCAGCTTGCAAATGAAAAGAGATTCATTGTCATCTTCATCATCGCTAGAACTATCACTTGATTCTTGATTCTTATTATCATCCTTCCATAATTAAAACACTTAAAAGGTAATTTTCCTTGATATTTACCTGTGCCCTTTTTCAGCTTGCAAATGAAAAGAGATTCATTGTCATCTTCATCATCGCTAGAACTATCACTTGATTCTTGAATCTTAGCCTTCTCTTTCTTTTATGTCTTGAAAGTAGCTTCTCTCTTTGAGGGTTTTTCTTGTTCATTCTGCATCTTATATGTCATGAGAATAACATGAATCTCATCCATCTTTATCTTGGATAAATTCTTTATCTCTTCAATTACCAAAACTTTTGCATCATATTTTAATGGTAGAGATCTCAAATTTTTTTGAACCATAGTTGATTCTTCTAAATTTTCTCTAAAATCTTGAATCTGACTAACTATTTGATCAACCTATAAAAGATAACTTGCTATATTTTCTTCTTCTTCCATCTTCAAACTCTCAATCTATCTTCTAAAATTTTGAAGCTTAGCTTACTGAACCTTTGCATCTCCTTTGTAAATATTCTCATTTTTTACCCAAGTTTTATGAGTAGATTTACATTTCATAACTTTAAAAAATTATGATTGAAATAAACCACATAAAATAGCATTTAAAGCTTTAACATTATTTTCACTTGCCTTTTTTTCTACCAAAGTAGTTAAAAGTGTCTGTGGCTCTTCATATTCCTCCACCACTGCTTGCCATATGTCAAATCCAAGGGCCATCAAATAAGTCTTCATACTTATGATCCAAAAAACATAATTCATCTCATCAAACAAAGGTTCCTTATTTGTAGAGAATCTTTCATGTGATTCAGTCATCATGCTTTCCTGATCTACTTTCAAGATGTAAAACTTTTTCAAAAGGAACCTAATCTGATACCAATTATTAAGCATGAAATATACTGAGAGGGGGGGGGTGAATCAATATATTATATGTTTTTTTACATAATATAATTTATTTTATTTAATCACTTAATCACACATTCAAGATATGCAATAAAATTGAAACAATAATTTGTACCACATGAGAGAGAGAGAGAGAGAGAGAGAGAGAGAGAGAGAGAGAGAGAGAGAGAGAGAGAGAGAGAGAGAGAGAGAGAGAGAGAGAGAGAGAGAGAGAGAGAGAGAGAGAGAGAGAGAGAGAGAGAGAGAGAGAGAGAGCAGATTTTTATGTGGAAACCCAAAGTGGGAAAAATCATAGAAAACAATTTTAAGTATATGAATGAGCACGAAATGAAAATTCAAAGTTCACAAGCACAAACTTGTAAGAGCACCAACCCCTTTACCAAGTACCAACATAACTATTTATGAGCACCAACCCACATGAACACCAACCTCTTGCAAAGATTTGTGAGTACTAACCCATAAAATCACCAACCCCTCATTGTTACTTACTCAACAAATGATATAAATCTACAATAACTCCTACTTTTCTCTCTTTGAAAACAAATACAAACCATGCACTATCTTTCATATTACAAATGTCTTCTCAAGCCTTTATTTATAGTTTTCCAAATGACCTTTGGCATTTACCCTTTGTGACCCTTCAGTTATCATGAAAAATAGTGCCAAAATTACATGACCCTTTATATCCTTACATTTGAAAAGTCATATGGTGACGCTTCATAAGTAAAATCATCCTTTCCTCTTTTGTCTTTATCTTGGTGACTTTTCATATTCCTCAAAGTATCCTTTCATGAAAAAATGCACCATAGCTCTTTTGTCTTCACATGGTGACTCTTGGAATTCCTCAAGATGACTCTTCATGAGAAAATGCATCCCATTCCTCTTTCATCTTTTACCCCATGACTCTTTGACATCTCTATGGGCCCTCTTTTGAATTATATGCAACCAAAAATATATTCATTAATATTAAATAAATATTAACACACATTAGCCAAGATGTGAATATTAAAAACACCATTAAATGCAATGAGGCCTTTATCACCAATAATGCTAGACCTTTGATATCAATGACAATATTTCCAAGAATCTCCCCCATTGTCATTGATGGCAACCTTTAACTAAAACTACCACATCCTAAAACCTACACATACTGCCATCTAAAAAACATATAGTAACTCTCCCTTATTATAGCAACCTGTACCTATTCTTTGTACCTATTTCTACACCTGTACTTGTACTTATTATTCTCCCCCTTTGAAATCAATGGAAAAGGGTTTACCTGGAGCTAACACTTAGCTCTCCCTCAACTGATGCTGAATCTCAATAGCAAGACATAAAATAAATTACTCCCAACTTCTCTCATAGATACTCAAATATGTCTTTTGGTAGTGCCTTTGTGAAAATATTTGCAATCTACTCTGTAGTACTGATATACTCCATCTTAAACTATTGATATACAACCTACTCTCTAAAAAAGTGATATCTAATGGAAATATGTTTTATTCTTAAATGCATCATTGAATTCTTTGAAATATTAATAACACTTATGTTATCACAACAAATATAAATATGTTCATCATACTTTATCTTGATATTTTCCAAATTTTGCTTCATCCAAAGCACTTGAGTATAACACAATACTACTGAAATATATTCTACTTCAGCTGTAGAAAGTGATATTGAATTCTGCTTCTTACTTAGCCATGATACTAAGCTATCACTAAGGAAGAAATATCCTCCACTTGTACTCTTTCTATCATCCAAACACCCTACCCAATCTGAATATGTATAATCAACCAAAGTGAAATAATTACTTATGGGATACCATAATCTCTAATCCAATGTTCCCTTGATATATCTAAATATTCTCTTCACCAATTGAGCATGACTATCTTTTGGAGATGACTAATATCTTACAACCATATCTACTGCATACATACTAGTATAATGCAAAGACATAAAATCATTCATAAATTCATAAAAATTTATCATTCTGATACCTAAACCTATAAACCTGATCTTTCACCTTCACCTGGATCTAATTCCTTTTTGGCTAGATTTTCTTGAAATTAGGCCTACTACTTGTATGCCGTCTAAGATTCTTGTTCGTTTATATTTTCCCTCACCTCTTGAGTAATCTCTATCAATACCTCTTCTGCACTTAACTCCTTTACCATCCTCTAACCTACCTCTTTTGTCATTCACTATTCACACTCTCTCACTATACATTCCCTAGGCTTAGCTATGCCTAGATGCCTTCCTCTTATTTAATACTTTCAATAACACTTCCTCTAGCTCTTATATCCACATATCTAACCTTCATTCAACCCAGTCAATCTAATTTCAAAGGCTTTTACACTCCTTTACAATTTATTGAACTTTTGACATTCAAGGGATATTTGGCCTAATAGGCCTAGTGCATGTTCTTGAGATTGGTTTTTGACCCTTCAACACCTCACTCCTTTATCAACTTCAACATCTCACTCTTGACATACTTTAAATCTCAATTAACATCTCTAGACTTAAGTCAATGCCCATTAATAGTTATATTTATTTTGAGGACTATCCCTTAAGGGTTTTCCTGACAATGGCAGGCCCTCTTTTTCGAATTGAGTCCACCCCAAATCAATCTGGTTATGGGATTGGTGATGAGATGAGAGCCACTTGTCATCTGCCATGCTATCTAAAGTGATGTAGTCCATGCCGGATTAGAAACTTGAGTATACGTTCTACTAGGACATTCACGGAACAAGCGAAAACTCTTTTAAAAGAAGCTATTAAATAAAATACTGAACTTTTTCTACTTCGAGAACCAAAATAGAAATTTTGGATTTGATAGATCATTTGGAACAGGATGGAAGAGCTTTAATAATCACTTTGCTACATTTCCAAGCACAATAATCAATCTTGGACAATTAATTGAATATTATTATGTCCAATAGGATTTGAACCTATACCTAAGGTTTAGAAGACCTCTGTCTTATCCATTAGATGATGGACGCTCTTTTTTTTTCATTATTTCCTTCAAATACTTTATCGTTAACAAAACTGGCCTTGATGTTATTAAATATAAAAGACTACCAATCATAGATCTATATAAATTTTGATCTATAATAGGTGAATCTTCATTCTTTCTTACCTTATTTCCTATACACATTGGTATGGCAACTGGTGCACAATCCTCAAAACCAAATTTCTTAAACATTTTCTTGGCATATTTACTTTGAGATATGAAAATTCCTTTATCTAACTAAAATATTTTCAATCCTAATAAAAATGACAATTCTCCAAGCATAGACATCTCAAATAATTTTTCCATATTATCAAAAAATTCTTTTGTCATATTTTCAACATTTCTTCCAAAAATGATGTCATCAACATATACCACAATAATTAATTGATATTCACCTTCTATTTTGATGTAGAGATTACTATCAACAAATTCTCTCTTGAAACTTTGATCTTGTAGGTACTTATCAAGTCTTGCATACCAAGCTCTAGGAGCTTGTTTTGATCCATATAATGCTTTTTTCAATATGCATACATAGATATTAATATTTAAGAGAATAAATCCCTCAAGTTGCTCAATGTAGACCTCTTCTTCTAGATTCCTATTCAAGAAGGTAGATTTGACATCCATCTAAAACACTTTGAAATTTTTAAATACTACATATATAAGAAATATTATAATAGCCTCTAACCTTTTCACTGGTGCAAAATTTTCTTCAAAATCTATTCCCTCAATCTGAGCATATCCTTTACATACTAATCTTGCTTTATTTCTGGTCACTTCTCCATTTTCATTCAACTTATTTCTATAAACCCATTTTTTTCCTATCACATTATGATGTTTTGGTCTAGGCACTAAGTCCCAAGTATCATTCTTTTCTATCTCATTTAATTATTCATCCATATACTTAACCCAATGCTTATCATGCCTAGCTTCTGAAAAAGTTCTAGTCTAAATTTTGGATAACAAAGAGAAATTAACTTACTCAGATTCACTTACCATCATTCTTCTAGTGTGAATTCCTTAATTTATGTCCTTAATGATGTCACTTTCATTATGATTTTTATAAACATATTTAGATAGATTTTTGGTGTCCTTTTCTCTTTTTTCTCATCTTCATCTAATTCTTCAAAATCTTCCTCTTCAATGATTTCAAGAATGTCTACTAGATCACTGATTCTTTATGTTTCATCTTCTTCTATCTTAACACTTGCACTTTCAACAATTTTCTTGGTTCTTTTGTTATTACATTTATAAGGTTTAATTTTTCAAGAATAACCAAGAAATATAGCTTCATCTTCTCTGGATTCAAACTTACTAAGTTTTTTATTAGTTTTTTTTATGAAGCATCTACTGCCAAAAACTCTAAAATAATCAACTATTATTGGTTTGTCTTTCTATAGCTCATAAGGAGTCTTGTCACTATTGAATCTCAATAATACTCTATTCTAAATATGTACTACTGCAGCAACTACCTCTCTCCAATATTTATCTGCTATCTTGGATTCATTTAGCATTATCTTCACTATCTCCTAAACTATTCTATTTTTCAATTTAACTACTTCATTTTGCTATGGAGTTATGGATGATGAATAATGTTTCTTTATTCCATGGTCTTCACAAAACTCAATAAATTGATTTGAAATGAATTCACCTCCTTGATATGATCTTAGACACTTAATCATCAAACTGATTTCATTCTCAACTAATGCTTTGAAATGTCTAAAAGCTTCTAATTTTTATTTAAAAACATTACCCAAGTCATACATGAAAAATTATCAATAAGTAACATGAAATATTTCTCACCTTGAGTACTTTGAGTTTTCATAGGTCCACATAGATCAATGTGAACAAGCTCTAGCATCTGAGTGGTCAATTACTCTTTTATTTTGAACTACTTTCTAGCCTGCTTCCCATGCTGATAAGGTTCACAAAGCATGTCAAATGCCTTTTTAATATTTGGAAGATTTTTGACTGCTTTCTTCTTGCTGATGTTGACAAGATTGTCAAAATTTATGTGCACCATTTTCTTGTGTCATAGCCAACTTTCTTCAATATGACTCAAATAACATATTTGACCTTTGATATCTGATAGTATATACAAATTATTACATGTTCTTTGAGTATCTACAACCAACACATCTAAATATTTTATTATAATTTCATAACTTTATACATAAAAGTTTAGTGTGTGCCTCTGATCACACATTTGACTTACATTCAAAATATTATACTCAAGACCTTCTATATACAAAACATTTTTAGTTTTAGTTCTACCATTATCCAAACTTAGTGTACCTTTTCTAGCAATTCTGGCAGTAGTATTATCTCTAAATTTCACTATGACACCATTGATCTTCTTCAAGGTTATGAACTTGCTCTTATCTTTTGTTATGTGCCTTGAACATCCACTATCAATTAACCATGGATTTTTATTATTTATTGCATGCAAAGTTGTCTGCACCAACATAGCTTTTTTAGGTTGTTTCTTTTGTCATGAACTTGTCTAAACTTTATTCTTGATGAATAGAGCCTTGAAATTTGGGTCCTTCTTGACTGACTCAAACATGTTTCTATAGTACTAAGCTATGTCCAAATTTGTTACACTTGTAACATATTATGGCCTCTTCATTAAATCCTGATAGAGGAGTAAAAGAGTTGTGGCTTTTGCTTGACTCTATATGAATTTCTTTCTCCTTATTTTTGAAATTATTAGTCTCTTTTTGACATTCTATTTTCTTATGACCATATCCATTACAATAAAACTATTAACCATAAAATAGGACCTGTTTGTATATCTCTGACTTGATTACCTTTTGTAGCTCTATTTCCTTCAGCCTTCTTTGTTTGAGATGTCCTTTGTATTCTTAAATTTTTCCCTTTTTAATTCTTCTTTTGTAAGAGCTTCAACATAGCTCTTTACTTTTTCCTTATCTGTAAAAGTAGTGACCTCTTCTTTCTCTTTTTCAAATCTAATACCTATCTTATCTAACATTGATCTTTGATTTTCTAATATCTTATTCAACATATTAGTGTTATTCTCAAATTTTAAATAATTGGTTATTCTATCATTGATTTCTTTATTTGTTTTCTCAAGAGCTACTTTTAAAGAAGAAATTTCAATAATATACCTTTCACATTCTTTACTTACTATTTTCAACTATGCCATTAGATATTTTTCATTCTTCTTAGATTCTTCAAAGTGTGATTATATTTCTTCAATTATTTCCTTTGATTGTTTATTATTTTTCTTTATTTGGAGCTTTAATCTTTGATTCTTCTTTTCAAGAGATTTTAACTCTTTTAAGGCACAAAGGATTTCTCCTTCCAGATTCACTTTAGATTCATCCTATTCTTCTTCTTGATCATCTATACTTTTTCTTGTGGAGGCATATTCATGTATGGCCATGAATATAATCTCTTCTTCTTCTAAATCATTAACTCCACTATCTTCGACTGTGCCAAGACCTTTATAATACAAACTCTTCTTCTTGAATCCCTTATTGAATTTACATTTGAAATTGTTCTTGTATGTAGACTTTCCTTCTTAATTATCATCATTACCCTTATTTAGGAGTTTATCTATAGAATGTCCAATCTTTTCATAATTAAAACATTTAAAAGGTATTTTTCCTTGATATTTACCTATGCCCTTTTTCAACTTACAAATGAAAAGAGCTCCATTGTCATCTTCATCATCACTAGAACTATCACTTGATTCTTGAATCTTAGCATTATCTTTCTTTGATGTCTTGAAATTAGCTTCTCCCTTTGAGGGTTTATCTTATACACTCTACATCTCATATGCCATGAGAATACCATGAAGCTCATCCATTTTTATCTTAGCCAAATTCTTCATCTCTTCAATTGCCAAAACTTTTGCATCATATGTCAATGGTAGAGATGTCAAAATATTTTGAACCATAGTTTATTCTTATAAATTTTATCCAAGACCTTGAATCTAATTAACTATTTGATCAACCCATAAAAGATAACTTGATATATTTTATATTTCTTATTCCATCTTCAAACTCTCAAACTAGCTTCTAAAAGTCTGAAGCTTAGCTTGCAGAACCTTTCCATCTCTTTTGTAAATATTCTCAAGTTTTACCCAAATTTCATGAAAAAATTTACATTGCATAACTTTAATAAATTTTGATTCACATAAACCACATAAAATAGCATTTGAACCTTTAGCATTATTTTCACTTGCCTTCTTTTCTATCAGAGTAGTTACAAGTGTTTGTGGCTCTTCATATTCCTCCACCACTACTTGCCATATGTCAAATCTAAGGGACATAACATAAGTCTTCATCCTTATGTTCCAAAAAACATAATTCATCCCATGAAACAAAAGTGCCTTATTTGTAGAGAATCTTTCATGTAATGTATCCATCATGCTTTCTCGATCTACCTTTAAGCTATAAAACTTTTTCAAAAGGAACCTACTTTGATACCAATTGTTAAGCATAAAATATACTGAGAGGGGGGTGAATCAGTATATTATATATCTTTTTACTTAATCTGATTTATTTTCTTTAATCACTTAATCACACATTTAAGATATGTAATAAAACTAAAACAATAATTTTCACCACGAGAGAGAGAGAGAGAGAGAGAGAGAGAGAGAGAGAGAGAGAGAGAGAGAGAGAGAGAGAGAGAGAGAGAGAGAGAGAGAGCACATATTTTTATGTAAAAACCCAAAGTGGGATAAACTATGGAGAATAATCTCAAGTATATGAATGATCACCAACTCAAAATAAAAAGTTTGCAAGCACCAACTTGTAGGAGCACCAACCCCTCTACTGAACACCAATACAACAACTATTTGTGAGCATGAACCCACATGAGCACCAACCCATAGGATCAATGACCCCTCTTGTGTATAAAACACAACTATCTCTTAATGTTGCTTACTCAACAAATGATATAAATCTACAATATATCTTAATTTTCTTTTTTTGAAAATAAATACAAACCATGCACTACTTTTCATATTACAAATGGCTTCTCAAGCCTTTGTTTATTATTTTCCAAATGACCTTTGGCATTCACCCTTTATGACCCTTCAATCCTCATGGAAAATGGTGCCAAACTTGCATGAACCTTTGTATCCTTGCATTTTAAAAGTCATATGGTGACCCTTCATAAGCAAAAGTGTCCTTTCCTCTTTTGTCTTTATCTTGGTGACTTTTTGTATTCCTTAAAGTGTCCCTTCATGGAAAAATAAACCATACCTCTTTTGTATTCATATGGTGACTCTTGGAATTCCTTAAGATGAATCTTCATAAGAAAATGCATCCCATTCCTCTTTCATCATTTACTCCATGACTGTTTGACTTCTCCATGGGTACTCTTTTGACTTATATGCAGCCAAAAATATATTCATTAATATTAAATAAATATTAACACACATTAGCTAAGATATGAATATTAAAAACACTATTAAATTCAATAGGGCCTTTATCACCAATAAATATAGACCTTTGACATCAATGACAATATTTCCAATAATAACACTTCTCGTTTTAGAATACTAGGAATTTAGAACAGGAGTAGTAGGTTGTGGGAAAATAATGTTTAATTATTCCCACAAATATATATTAATTGATGGTTAGGGGCCATATTGGTCTAATTCTCTCTAAATTTTAAGTATCTATGATAATGCTTAATCAATTATGATCAAAACTTAAGCTATAGACTAATATAGATGGATATTTATAATGAAGCTTAAACTAAAGTGATCTATTTAAAAAAGGGCAAATGAGAAGAGTAATTTATAAAAAATGAGTGATTTATTGTTTTAGCCTAAAAAATTATGAAAAAGCATCAATTTTAACTAAGTGTGCATTCAAACCAATATAAAGTGAAAAATAGCCTAAGCTCAGAATTCAGTATATACTAGGCAAGCTTCAAAGGAATGATATAATAAATCACAAGTAAAAACTAGGTTTACTTTAAATATTTACTACTATAATCAAATAGAATTTTCACATCTAAATATAGAGCAAAATTAAATGAATAAAATCCAAGATCCTTTAACTAATCTAGCATATGCATAAATTAAAACCCCCGTGATTAGAGATGCAACCCATGATTCAAATAAACTATTCAAATTTAAGACATAAAACTAGAAATTGAGAGAAAACTATGTTAACAATTGACATATCAAATATGAATAATCTTTTTAGAATTCTTTGATTATATTAATTTCTCCAAGTATACATAATTTTATCAAAATTCTCTCCTTCTACAAGATGGTGATACATGCCTTTTATAGAAATATAAGACAATACACCAGTCAGCTACAACATACAACTATAAAAAAGATAATGATAGTTGTCCTTCTTAATAAAGTTTGACAGTACATTTTATTTTCAAAATTAGATTGACCTAGAGGACATATGATAATAAACTAAAATATTCCCTATAAAATAATATTCCATATTTTAAATATTATAATGCTTTATATAAAGGAATATTATCTAAGCTAGTGGGCCCATTGCTGAAATATCTCCTTGTTGGTCTTGTAGAATTTCCATGGCCCTCTAATGGTTTTATTTGATAAGCTCTAGGTAAACAATTGGCTTCATGAGGTAGACTTCTTCTTGATCAGCTAGGTCATCCAAGTCCCTATCATCTTTGGTCATAGCTTCCTTTATACTCCTAGCCTCTATGATCTTTTCCTCTATTATGAAGATCATGCCCATAATCCTATCATTATCTCTACCTATAATATTATAAACAAGAGTACAAGACAAATATCAACAAGAAACCTCTCATAGAGATAACTTTCTTGAACCTAAATTCACAATAGCATTCCTGAGATGTTAAGGTACACCTCAAACTTGATCATACCGATCAAAGATAGAATACAAATCTCAAAATGAGATGTAAAATTCAATTCTTAATATGTTTCCCCTCACCCATATTTATACTTTCCAAAATCCCTTAAAAAATGTGCCATACCATGGAGATAACCATATCCCCACCAAATAATGGAGGTTATAACCTCCTGAGATAAACATAATCCCCTGATTCTCTCAACACCTTACCCACTTCTCCATAAAATGTGCCACAAAAGTGGGAAGTGGTTAGCATGCTAAAAAATACACCCCACTATTTGTGAAAGTAAAAATTACATGTTAAAATTTCCTTGATAATTTTATTTTTAGCTTAGGGGTGTTGAAATGGGCTCCACATTCAATATTCTCCCACTTGGAGTTCATTTCTCCTTGAACAAAAATTTAACACTCCTCCATGATTTTCATGAAGACCAACCAAATCTAAACATAACCTCAAATTCTCCAATGTGACTACCTTGGTCATCATATCCATAGGATTCTATCTCATATGTATCTTCTCTAGCTTCACCATGTTATCCTCCAAAGCTATCTCAATGAAATGATATCACAACTATATGTGATTCATCCTCGAGTGGAGAGTAGTGTTCTTGGATAATGTCTAACACTTTAACTATCACTATGCAATACCCCAACTTCCTAATTATGCCCCAACTCCTTAAGTAACTATTTTAACTAAATCATCTCTTTGCTAGCTTCTATAGTAACAACATACTCAACCTCTATGGTTAATAAATCCATAACCTTCTATATTCAATAAATCCAACTAATCATTGTATTCTTGATAGTAAATACATAACCTATCATACTCCTCTTTCTATCAACATCCCAAACCATATCTGAGTCCACATAACCATGCAAAGTGGTTTTTGATCTACCAAAACATAATGTTGTACCCATGGTTCCTCTCAAATATCAAAGAATCCACTTCACTACTTGCTAATGCTCATAACCTAGATTACTCATGTACTTACTTACTACTCCCACCACACAAGTAATATCTAGCCTAGTACAAACCATAGCATACACCAAGATACCAACCATTGATGAGTAAGGTACCTTGGACATCTTTATCTTTTCTTCTTCTATCTTAGGATATTAATCCTTTGATAATCTAAAATGGCCTACCAAAAGAGTCCCAACCAGCTTAACATCTTGCATACTAAACCTATCCAAAACCTTCTTCACGTACTCTTCCTAGGATAAGATTAGCTTCCTCTCCTTCCTATCCTGAGTTATCCTCATACCAAGGATTTTATTCATTGTACCCAAATCCTTCATAGAAAAGGAACCACCAAGCTGCTTCTTGATTACTTAAATCTATTGCATGTTATTTCCTAAAATCAACATGTCATCTACATAAAAGCATAGGATAATATAATTACCATCCTCAAATATCTTGAAATACATGTAATGGTCAAAATGACACCTGGAGTAACCTTGTTCCAACATAAAACTATCAAACTTCTTATATCATTGCCATGGAGCTTATTTCAAGCCATACAAGCTCTTCTTTATTCTGCACACCAATTTCTCCTTTCCTTCAACCTCATAACCATGTGGATGCTCTATATATAATTCCTCCTCTAAATCACCATGAAGGAATGTGATCTTCACATCTAATTTTTCTAGTTTAAATCCTCTACTACAACTATACCAATCATAGTTCTAATAGAAGTCATCTTAATAATAGGAGAAACATATCATCAAAATCAATACCTTTCTTCTATATAAATCCATTAACCACCAACCAGGCCTTGTACCCTTTCCTTCCTCCATCCTCTTCTTTGATTTTGTATACCCACTTGTTATACAATGTTCTCTTGCCCTTAGGTAGCTTCACCAAATCCCACATCTAGTTCTCCATGAGAGAACTATGTTCCTCTTCCATGGCTTGCTCCCACTTCTTCCTAGCATTCACCTACATTGCTTCCTCAAATTTTTTTGGTTCTCCACTATTTATAAGTAAAAAATAACTTAAATATGGGGAAAAACATTTAGGAGATCTTCTCACCCTAGAAAACCTTACTATAGGAGTTGTGTAGGAGGTTCCTAAACTGCCTCCTTGGACACATTACCATTCATAATATCATCTAACATTGTGTACTCTTTTTATTACTATTCATACAATTTATCCTTATACATTATTTATTTTAAAGAAAACATCCCTAGATTGGAATATTTTCTTGTCTCTAAGACTCTAAACCTAGAAAACAAAGGCATCCTCACCATAAGCAATAAAGGTGCATTTCTCAGACTTAGATTCTAACTTGGTCCTCTCTTTCTTGGAAATATGAACAAATGCCTCACATAAAAAGACCCTAAGAAAAAAATAATTGACTTTATTACTAGACCAAGCTTCCTTAGGTGTGCCTCCATCCAAAGGCATTAAAGGTCCTCTGTTAATTAGATATACTGTTGTGCTAACTACTTCTACCCAAAACATTAGGGGCAACCTAACATGAAACCTCATGGTCCTAGAATGCTCTATGATTGTCCTATTCATCCTCTCCAATACTCCATTATCTTGTGGCATCATTAGAACCATACTTTGCCTATAAATTCCATTCTATGAACAATAATCATCAAATACTTTGCTACAATGATCACCTCTATTGTCTGACCTGAGACATTTCAACTTGAGACCTATTTCATTCTCAACCAATCTTTTCATCTCTTTAATGTTTCAAACACATCATATTTATTCTTAATGCAATAAACCTAAACATTCCTAGTTGCATCATTAATACATGGAGCATAATAATTTGAATCACCAATAGAAGTTACCTAATTTGGCCCCCATACATCCAAGTGAACCAAATCCAATTGATTATCCTTCTTCATAGTTCCAACCCTTAGGAACTTAACTTAATTTTGATTCCTATACACACAACCCTCATAGAAGTCTAAATCAACTTATTTCAATTTAGGAAACTTGTCTTTTAAGATATCCATGCCCTTCCAGCTCATATGACCAAGCCTATAGTACCACAAAGTTACATCTCCATCTATAATAATTAAATTATAGTGATCAACACTACTAGTCAAATACAAAGTGCCAAATTTCTTACCTCTCACAATCACAAGATCACCGTTGGTAACTTTCTAAGATTTTTCTATAAATAACACAAAACAAACCTTACTAACTACCCTACTAATATTAAATTCCATATTAAATTTAGAACATGTCTAACATCCTTTAGTATCCATGTGTTTCCATTATGCATATTCACCTAAATAAAACCTTTCCTTACTATACTGCATGGTTCATCATCACCAAGATAAACATGTCTAAAATCTCCTTAAACATAATTAGTAAAATGATGCCTATGTGGGTGGCATGAAAAGAAACCCCTGAATATAATACCCAATATTCAACAACATTATCCAAGGAAATAATTAAATCATCCTAACTAATAGTACCTATTGTCATATTTACCTAATTGGTCTCCTTATGTTTGGTCTTCTTATCCTGAAGTTCCCAACATTCTTTCTTTATGTGTCCACTTTTCCCATAGTGCCAACACACCATCTTGGCTCTAGATTTAGATCTTCCTTGACCCTTTGAACTTCCATGGTTGCCTTTGCTTCTATCCTTTTGTCTCCCTCTAGTCTCCACCATCAAATCATTCCCTAAAAATGATTCCCTAGTGCTCTTCCTTCACATTTCCTCTTTAAGAATAATACCTATAACATCCTCAAACTTTAAACTTCCCTTAGTAGGTATGACATTACTCACAACCATAACTAGGCTATCCCAACTATTAGGTAAGGAGCACAAAATCAATAAAGCCTTAACTTCATCATCAAATTTAATACCAAAATTTTTTAGCATACTCACAACTATATTAAAATTATTTAAATGATCAATTACAAAACCATTTTCAAACATTTTCATATTAAATAACCTTTTCATCAAAAATATTTTATTAGAGGTAGAGGGTTTTTCATATAACTCCCCTAATTTCTTCATCAGACCAAATGTGGTCATCTCCTCTAAAATATTGAAGGAAACCAAAGATGCAAGGTACAACTATATGGCTCCTAGTGCTTTCCTATCAAACAAATTCTAATATGCCTAATCCATACCTAAAGGTTGGCCTACTTTTCCCATAAAAAGGTGATGAAGATCCTTTTAAACTAATTAATCCCCATCTACATCTTCCATAATCTGAAATTCTACCCATTGATTTTTTCAACTCTAGATCTACCATTATCTACCATAGCTCCCACTCAAGCTAATATCTTTCCCTATAATTCACCACTTTAGCAAAAACACTAAATCTAGCTCTGATACAAATTTCTAGGAATAAGTGATTAATTATGCAATAACATGCAACATGGAATTCATTTCTCAGAATCACAATAGTAAAGACATATGAAAGAAAATTTAGATCTAAGCAAATATACACATAACACCAATATAACATGGTTAACCCAATGTGGGATACATCTACCAAGAATCTCTATATAATACTATAAACAAGATTATAAGACAATTCTCAACACAAAACCTCTCATAGATATAACTTTCTCCAACCTCAATTCACATGAGAATTCCTGAGATGCTAAGTTACACCTCAAACCTGATCACTTCGATCAAAGAGAATACAAATCTCAAAATGAGATGAAAAATGCAATGATTAATGTGTTTCCCCTCACCCCTACTTATACTTTCTAAAATCCCTATAAAAATGCACCATACCATGGAGATAACCATATCCCCACCAAATAAGGGAGGCTACAACCACCCAAGATAAACATAATCCCTCCATTCTCTCATCACCTTACCCACTTCTCCATAAAACATGCCAAAAATTTGGGAAGTGGTTAGCATACTCAAAAATATGCCCCACCATTTTTGAAAGTAAAAATTACATGTTAAAATTGCCTCGATAATTTTATTTTTACCTTAGGGGTGTTAAAATGTGCTTCACATTCAATAGATATCACTTGTAGGATGATTGTGGATCAAATTTGGCTTCTTCCTTGGTACAACAGGGACTAATGCTAACTCTACCTTCCTCTTTCTTGGCTATGCCATTTGGACTATATCAAGGGATATTTAGTTCCCTTTATCTTTCTTAGCTTGTTCTACTTTAACTTGAGCTCCTTCAACCTATCTTTCTTCTTCTTCATAGCTATATGTTTTAGTAAGATCCTTGAGGGTACCTTCTATTATATCATCAAGCTCAAGGGAAATCATGTCTAAGTACTCCATTAGAGATATTCATCTCTAAAGATGAGCTAAGGATGAGGGTCCCTCTCTATGTCTTTCTTCTAGATTTTCCTTACCAGTTCCTTATACAATTTGTGCTTGGGGTTATGGGAGATCCATCTAAGGTTGGTCTTAAGGTGGTCTAGAAGGGCTAGGAAACAAATAATACTAAAGGGGATACATATACCATATGTCCCCTACTAGTTTTTTGTCATTGGTCAGTCTATGAATATTATTGAGATGGTTCCCTTGAACCTAGCCAATACTTCCTCAAAGTTGTTGGCCTTTATGTAAAAAGTGTCATGAGGGCCCAATTCATGATCATATATTGGTTTTGGTAGCTTCTTGTTCTTCAAATTTAGGCCTACCACATTATTAAGAACCCACTATCTGAGATCACCTAATTAAAATGTAAAAGAGTCCCTATGCCTAAACATGGTATCCACCTAATTTTAGTATTGTAAAATTATTATTCCTATGGTTAAAGGAAAGGGATGGAGAAGACCTTTCCTTTTTTCCTTGAAAACTCCATCAACATCATGAAGGAGTTGGGATGTAATTTCTTGTTCTTCTTTCTTAGGAGGAATGTAGATTGGTAACCTATAAGGTTGGGTTAGAATTCCCTTAATTCTAATAACTATGAAATCTAGATAAAACTACATATCACCCATTAGCTCTATGTACTTTTTGGTCAAAGGGGGAACCCTAGTCATGGGAATCCCCATAATGGCCTTTACCAATGTAGCATAGATAAAATCACATATGGATTTCATATGGTGGCTACATTTGAATATGTGCAATTTGGAGAAGTGGTGAGAGATGGTGGTTCTACCTTTAAGAGACCAGTTCTTGATGCTGGGGATCTTGGTGGAATCTATTAGGGCATCCAACAAGTAATACATCATGAAAAACTACTTGTTTGTCTTTCTTTTGATTGCAGTGAATTGCTTCCCTAGGAAGACACTAATCATATCTTTAATTAGAGGAACAAGTTCTTTCTCTACCATAAAATAAACATAGGACACCTAGGTCTTATTGACATAAGTGGTGATAGGTGCTCTTGGTACTCTATTTAATAGGGTCATGATAACCCTAATACCTTCCTTGAACTGGATAATGGGGATCTTTCCCTCAAAATCTTGAAAGACATGGTTTCCCTAGAGCAACCATGGTCTAAGGATGGTGTCTAGGTCATGCTCAGTGGTCCATCCTTTGACTATGGGTAGGTACACATGGGGTTTAGGTAGTTTATAGTATGACTCAAAGGCCAATGGGGTAATGTAGGAAAATTTCCTAGAACTTCCCTCATGGATAATCCAATCACCATCAATTATACAATGAATGAAAATTAGAGAAAGGACATCAATGTAGTAAAGTACCTCTAGTTTGGTAGCTACATGGAAAAGGATAACCATTTTAACCACAACCAGGTCATAGTACTTTCTATTTACAAAGGCAATCTTGTAATCCTCCTTGGTGATGAGTTTTAGCTCTTCTATAGTGAAGAAGAGTTTGGGCCAATTCTTAGTTCCATTGTTCAAGGCTATGACATCTAGATTCATATCCTTGAAAACCTTTCCTTCATAATTTGTAGATAGGTATAGTTCTATCTCATGTCATAATTACTATCGTTAAGCTTCCATGACTTCTATTCTTGAAAATTTATCACAATTAGATTGTAAATGGTTTCTAGTTAGCTCTCTCATGCTCAAAAACACAATTATGCTTCTTCTAAATTCACTGGTAACTAATCCAAGTTTACTTAGGGTCCTTGTATGTAAGTCTAGGTATTAAAAGCTTTAATGATGGTAGCTCACTTAGAGTTTGGATCATACATGATTTGTATTTTATTTGGACCTTTGCCTTTATAACTTTGTATTTTGAGGCACACAAGATCTTAGTTTTTGTCATATTTTTCTTACATGGCATTTATGTGGCATCAATATAGAACCTTTCATAGAATTTATAATAAATGACTTTTGAACACTAGCCATTGGCATTAAAAAATGCCCCATTTACTTTGCACCATCAGATCATGATCTTGGATTATCATGAGTCATTGATTGTGATCCGTTATCTTACCTATTTATTATCTCTTTAGTCTTGAACCCTGCGGTTATGCCACTTAGCACTTCCATGGGAATTTTGAGATTCTTTTAAAATTCATTTGTACTTTCACACCATTATATCGAGGGGTAAAATGAAGCATAATCCATTATATCCTTTGTCATTTCTAATTTGAATGTGTTTTTTCCATGCATCAAGCCCACACATCGAGCCTATGGGCTGTATTGAAAAGTCTTCAACATCTTCATGTTGTTAGATCAGCCTTCTATGACAAAGCATGATCCACTAATCTAAAAATATGCACAATCTTTAAGTTATAATATTATTAAGGTATGGACTTAGGCTTAAACATCTTAGGCTAAGGTTTATTTCATGTGTATCAAACATGAAATAAGCTTTAGGATAAAGTGTTTATGCCTAAGTTTTTCTAGATTTATATGAAGGAGACCATGGATAAATGTTTTAGGCCAAAGTTTATGCTATGTTTAATAAACATAATATATACTTTGGGCTAAAATATTTATGTTAAATCTATAAAACAAGCTCAAGGGGGTCAAAATGATCAAATGCCAAATTTTGAAAATAGAGTTTTATTGTATTAATAAACACACTAAAACCTTTGGTTAAAATCATTTGGTCTAAGTTTTACATCATAAATACTCTTTTAAAATAAGTATTAGTATAATTTTTTGGCCTAAGGTTCATGGAATTTTTAAGCAAAATTACAATGGGGACCTTAAGACATAGACTTAGACTAAGTTCATTCTTACATGTATTCAAACTTATCAAACCATTTTAATGTTTATAGATTAAATATTTCTAGTTTTTGAGAATCTTCTAAAGGATTATATTCATTTACAAAGTAATTAATAATCATTTTAACAACATTTTGGAGTGCATTTTAATCTTGAGAAAAATTATTCATTAGATTAAATTTGATAGTCTCATGGATGTCAAATACGTCCTCATGGATGCCAAATGACAGTCGTGAGAACATTAATTTTAATCTCATGAATTTATTGGATTTGATGGGCTTAAATTTGATGGTTGTGTGGCCATCAAATAAGTCCTCATGGATGTTAAATGATGGTCACATGAACATTAATTTTAAGCTCATAAAATTCTTGTGTTCTAATGTGAGAGTGCCCTTTGGTACCTCTATGAGGTCTCCCAGGATCTTGGAATCAATTCACTTCATTAGATCAAGATCTTGGGATGAAACAAGATCCACCCAATCATGATCTAAGAGCTTGTTTATACTTGGCCCCTTCTGACATGCAGGTTGCTTCAATTTAAAACTTTGAACATGGGAATACCATGTGGTAGCTTTGTAGAGATTATAGTCTTTTGAATTTTTAATGATGTCTTTACTCCATCTGATATTCAGTCTATGATGAAAAAAGAACTATTGATTATGATCTGGGTGCTTGAATGTGATTGGTATAAAGGACTAAGTGCTAGATTCTATCAGGATTTCCTTGTGTCGTCTGATCAAAAGGCCATGAGGAAGTATGAATCATTATATCTTATGAGTTGCATGCATTTTAAACCAAGACCTGAGTCTTTCTAATTTTCTTGGATCATTCCTCATGATGAAGCATAGGTCATTGAATCTAAAAAGATGAATGGAAATTAAATAAGAACTTAGGACTAAAGTAAAGGCTTAGGCTAGAGTGTTAAAGCTAAGGTCCCGTTCATATTAATAAATATGTTGGGGCCTTAGGATTAAAACTTTATGCTAAGGTGTTAATAAAGGGACCAAGATAACATAAAACTTAAGATCAGGAGATAAGAACCTAGGCTAAATCATTAATACTAATGTCTCGTTCATGTTAACAAATATGAATGGGGCCTTAGGGTTCATTCTTTAGGCTAAAGTTATAACAAGGAAAATCATGCTAAAATAAAAGGGGACCCTACCAAACATAAAATTTGGACTGTGGTTAGAAATAAAAAGGAAAAAAGGGGAAAAATAAAAGGGACCAAGCATAGTTTGCAAGCTAAGGTTTGGTCATGTTGAAAAACATGACCAAGCTTTAATATAAAAATTAAGATTAAGCCCAAGACATGTTTTAAATTTTTCCCACCAAATTCTCTTGCCAAAATGAATTTAAATTAAGGGTTTATGCCAGGGTTTTAGAATAGAGATCCATCATCAAGTACTCCATGAAACCTATATCTTGAAGACATGGATACCAATCATTCATAACATTAGATAAATTTAAAACAAACCATAAATCAATATATAAGTTTGACATAGTGGATGATCTTCAAATTCTAAATAATATTCAAATAGTCCATGCTTATAGGGTTAAGCTTCAAACATCTCAAGGGTACCAATTTTTTTTAAAATGGGGGTATGTTGACCTCAACAAATGGTGAATTTCAAGGGAAACATAGTAATATGTTAGAACCTAGAGACTTTGGTTTAGACAAACAACTAAGTCATCCACTCCATTTGATCCATGCCATTATCTAGATCAACTTATGGATAAAAAAACCTTGCACTTATAGAATTAAAATCAAACATTAAGACATAGAGATGTTATGTGTGTGATTTTATTCTACTTATGATTTACCATGGGTTTTAGGAGACAACATCTAGGTTTCATATCTTTAATTATTAACACTAACTTAGAGCATGGTTTTATATTCATTAAGAACCATGATTTTAGTTTAGGGAAGACTTGAGAATTGCTCTACTATGAACTAGGCATCCATAACCCCAACAAATATGCCTTTGTCTCCACTCAAGGCCTTACTCCACTACTAGCCAGGTGTCCATAGCCTCGATAAAGTTTACCAAAATCACCTATGCTTGCAAAGCTTTCAATTTTGTATTGAATCCTTATTTTTTGTATTTTCTATAAATTTTATGATTTTAGCAAGGTTGGGAACTAGGGTAGCTAGGTTTATGGATTTGGTTAAGTTTTTTATCCTAAAAAAATCACCTATGGTTGCAACCATTATCCTAGGAAAGGACTTTCATTAAGTGTAAGCATGACTATGCTTCAATAATTAATCTTTCATCCTATAAGTGAAAAATTTCTTAAAACCAAATTTAGGTTAAGACAGTGTCTAAGTTCTCATAAAATAGTTAACCTATTCATCAATCTTTACCAATTTCTTCAAATCATAACATTACACTAATATTTTAGATTTATGGTTAGCACATATATTAGGTTCACACCCATATTATTGAAATTGTGGTTTTAAGAAAAATGAATAAATTTGAGCTCAGGATTGTCCAACAAGACTTATTAGAATCATGGAATAAAGAAACAAGAAAGAAACACGTAAAAAAAAGTAGGAAAGCAAAGGCAAGCAAGTAAGTATATACATACCTATATACAAAAAAGGGACTAGAAGGAAAGAGAAAAAAGAAACTAACTAGACTACCTACACTAAATATAACCATATTTTAGTTTACTCCATAAAGACCTCAGCAGTAGCAGTGGTGAAGTAGTGCTTGAGGTATTGCCCATTGGTGGGCAATGTGAACTCTTCTCCTTATAGATATTTGAGCTTGACGGTGTTATTCCCCATTAATTCTACAATATAGTATGGGCTAATCCATAAAGGTACAAATTTTCCATGTTTTCCCTTAGACTCAGATGTTTTGTCCCAAAGGAGAACCAAATTACCTTGTCTGAACACCTTAATTTTTGATCTCTTATCAAACCATCTCTTAACCATGGTTTGATGTCTACTAAAATCAACAAAGGCTTTCTCCCTTACATCTTCCATCTTAATAATGTCCAATAATTTTACGTTTGCTAAATCTTGACCCTCTTTCATATATTTATACATGAATTTGTATGTGGGTAACTTAAGAGTAATAGGAAAGATTAATTCTTGACCATACACCAACAAAAAAGGTGATGCCTTCAAAACTTTTTTAGTTCTTATCCTATCTACCCATAATGCATACTTGAGCAACTTGTGCCAAGTCCTAGGTTTATCTTCAGTAGACTTTTTGATTTATTTCATCAAATTTTTATTGGTAGATTCAAAGACTCCATTTCCTTAGGGATAATGGTTGGATGAAAACTTCAAACAAATTCCATTATCATAAGCCTAGTCAGTCATTTTTATGGATGTAAATTTAGACCCATTATCATACACTAGAGATGCTAGAGTTCCAAATCTAGTACAAATGTTTTCTTCCAATAAATTGATCAATTCTTCCATCCTAAATTATATGGTGGCTACAATTTTAACCAAACTTGTATAATAATCTATGGTAGTTAGGATGAATTTGTGTCCTTTAAATAAATTTGAGTTGATCACTCCTATGAAGTCTAACCCTTATTGTGAAAATGTTTGTCAACCATGACTAGTTGTAAAGGCATTGCTGCCTTAGGCTCCTTGGTGATAATAATATAGTAAAAGTGGAATTTTCTCACATGCTTGTGAGCATATTTGAATATAGTTGGACAATAGTAACCAACTCTGAGAATCTTGTGTGTAGTAGTCTTTTCAGAAGGGTGTTCATTTCCAAACTTTTCATGTAAGGTACTCATGATTTGAGCATATTCCTTTCTTGAGACACACCTTAGGTAGACTCTCTCAAATATTTTTCTATATAAGACTCCATTCTTGATCAGACAATGAGCTTCTTTAAGCCTTAGAGCCCTCTTTTTCTCCCTTGTCAGTCCTATAAGATAGGTACCATTGATCAATAAATGAGTGATAGAATAATACCACTCATTAGCTTAAAATTTATTTTGATCTACTTGCATAATACTAAGCTTAAGGTTGGTGTTATCAATCATTTGGATTAAACCTTATCACCTTACCAATTTCACTATTTTCATTTCTATGTCATACTCCTACAAAATTGACATCCACTTACCTCTAAATTCTCCTAGCTCATTCTAACTTAACATAAGCTTTGTGGTAGGGTCAAGTAGGATATCATGCACATTATTCCTAAGGATATAATTCTTGAATTTCTTTGCTACCTTAACTAATGCATATGCCTACTTATCAATCAATGAATAATTTAACTTAGCATTCTTAAAATTAGTGCTCATAAAATCTATTGGAAGATCACACCCATCAATCTTCTAAGTTAATAATACAACCATGGTATGATCAGAGGCAAAAGAGTAGAGGTATAAGTCCTTTGATAATTTAGGACTTATTAGGTTGGAACTTGACTAACTACTTCCTTTATGTCACTAAATACCTTTATGGATTCTTCATTCCATGAGACCTTGGCATCCTTATTTAGCATGCCATTTAATGGCTTGACAATCTCTACAAATACAAAAATGATTTTCCTTAAAAAGTTCATCTTACTAAAGAATGATTTTATCTCTTTTCTACTATTTTAGGGCTCTATTTTAGATATATCCTCTACCCTTTTAGGATCTATAGAGATCCCATCCTTGGTTATAACATGCCCCAACAACTTACCTTCAATAACACAAAAAATGTTCTTCTTGGGGTTTAAGGAAATTTCATACCTCTTGCATCTTTCAAACACCTATTGTAAATGCATGAAGTGATCTTCCCTATTTTTACAAAAAAAATTAGATCATCCATATATATAATGATACATTTACCTATCAGACCTTTGAAGGCATGATCTATGTCCCTTTGAAATGTAGTTCCTACATTTATTAGCCTAAATGGAATTCTATTGTATGAAAAGGTTCCCCACTTTATGGTGAAAGCTATCTTCATCCTATCTTCTTTTTCAAACAACACCTAGTTATATCCTAAAAAGCCATCAAGAAAAGACATCATGGCTGAAATTGAAACAACTTGTATAACCTGGTCAAGATAAGGAAGAGGATAGTTATCCTTCTTAGATGCTTTATTTAAGTTCTTAAAGTCAATATAGATCTTAATCTCACCATTATTATTCCTTATTGGCACCAAACTAGCCACCCAAGTAGAATTTTTGATGGAGAATACTATCCTAACATATAATAGTCCTTTAACTTCCTTGAAGATCATTGGTTCTAAGATAGGGTTATAGGCCTCTATTTCTACCTGAATGGTTTATAGTTTTATTTAAGATGGATGGTGTAAGTGATGACCCTTGGATCAAATATATTTAAGTCATCATAAGACCATGCTATGACATCCCTATATTGGGCAAGGAGCTTTTTGGCCTTCATGTTCTCAATGTTTGTGTAAGTTTTTCCAATGTTCACCAGTTGGTGCTGATCTTGGAGACCAAAATAAATAACACTATAGTCCTTCCCACTAACCTTGGGAATCTTAGAGACCTCAGCTAGTTTTTCCTAATCAAATAATCTCTCTAAGGAAATCATCCCCTTAGGGATCTTGTTATCATTTAACTAAATTACTTTACCATCAAACTTATCCTTAGATACACTTTCATTAGTCTCATCAATAATATGAGAATAAAATGCTCCAAATGGGTCATGAAATCCAATATCTATTGATCATCACTGAATACTTAAAAATTATTGACATTGTTAGGCACTGAAGGACAAGGGATCAACTCAATGCTAAAATTAGGGGAGTCTTGGCTGGGCATGAGGTTGGCTACAGTAGATGCCAACTCATCAATAACTTGGTTCTCTTCTCTTGGGATGGAAATGATTCCAAAATCATCAAAGGACTCAATCAAATCCCAAACCTTAACTTATACCTTTTAAGGTATGAGAGCTTGCATTGGTACTTTCTTTTTACTTGGTTAACCACTAGTTACGAATCCCCATAAACTAGTAGTTCTTTGAATTTATTTTTTATAGAAAATTGAAAACTTAGGATAAGGGATTCATATTTATCAAGATTTTTAGTGTAAGGGAATTGGAGTCTATAAAAATCATGGTATTTCTTACCAACAGGGTTAGATAATGCCTACTCTAGATCTAGCCTTATACCTAGCACCATTAAAATATAATTTCCATAGTCTAGGAACAACATGAGAACTCTTGGGATCACATACCTTAGTAGTCTCTAGGGTGAAAACCCTTAAGTTATGGATCACATACCTCTAATTCATAGCATTGTACTTAGTGATCATGTGTTTCATCTTTGGCTCTCTCTCAACCCTGATCTAATTAAGAACTCCCTTCCAAGGTAGCTACAAATATGAGCAATCTATGACATGTATCCATTTCAAGCCTTGTTACATTCCCTACTTAAGAAGATTCCATAAACATTAGGTATATCAACAAATTGAATATCAATGAATTACTACACTCTAGACTCATAAGCTAATTGCATATGAACATTTAATAACTCTCTAATAACTTTGACTCTAGATTTGTCTAATTGGGTGACAACCCAATCAAACTTTATAGGTGTTAAGCTAAGTTGTTTTCAAATACATACTGACATGATAATGGTGGATGCAATAGAATCCAATAAATAATTATGCAAGTTCTTACCAAACATCTTGACTGTGAGCAGGAAAGGGGGAGATTTTGCCTTAACTTTGTGTATAGTCACAATAGTATGGCCATCCTTGGGTGGCTTGTTGGATTTCTTTGAGAGGGATTTTAGCGAAAGGTCCCTTGTCTATATAATCTATGTTAATTCATACAAACTAATGTTATCATTTATATTCTTCAGATCCATAACTATATTATATCCAATTTTATCAGAAGATCTAGGAATATCAACATTGGGTTTAGAAGTACTCCCTTTAGGTGGCTCAAGATTATTTCTCGAAGAAGTGTCTGGAGGAGTTTTAAATTTATTTGGAGGGGTTGAGGTAGTCAAAATCTACCTCTTCTCTCTATTCCTTAAGGGATATGTCTTATTCAAAAACTATTGAAAGGCTTGGATCTCCTTAGGGATCTCATTAGGTTCATTCTCTTCTTAAAAAGGGAAATCGAAAGTATCTACCATGAAGGCTTGATAAGATGATTTTGATCTTGAGGTACGTACACCACTTTCTTTATTAGGGACCACTTTAAATGTATCCAAATCCTCTTTTAATGCTTCAAAATATTTTCAAAACTCTATACAATCAATTACACCATGCATGGATGTACAATGCACTCTATAATAATTAGGGAAGGTAATATCAGTAAGATTAATTCCCATATTCTTATTGATAAAAGATGGCTCATTAGCCTTGTTATTGTGGAAACTATCATTTTGAAACCTATTATTTAGCCTATTAAACCTTTGAAATGATAAATTTCTACCAACATTTTCTCTAATATTACCTACTTGTTTTTGTAGCTGAAGGAAATCAATGCTTAATTTTTGGACCATTTTCAAGATAAACTCATTCTCATTTTTAGGGGTTTCAACATTGTGCACCTAGTTATTGTTAATACACATGGTACTAAATGTCTTTGATTATTTGTATTGAATCCATTATTAGGATTATTTAAGAATCTAGAGTTTTTATTGGGAACAACATGATTTGAGGGAAATTTATTTATATTTGGAAGTTGGTTCAAAACTAGAATATTCTAGTTGTTGGGAAATATGTTCAGGATGGCATATGTGGGTTAATGTTTGGAATAGAATAGGTCATTTGTCCCTAGGGTTACATTTGATCATTAATTATGACTAACTAAGAATAAGCTCTAGCCAATGAAGTTATAACTGGCATGGATCTCTTCAAAAATATAGAGGTCATGGGATCTATGACATCCTTATAGATTTCTAGAGCTAAAACATCATTAGGCTTATAGGGTTCTATGGTACTGCTATACAACTTTTTAAGTCTAGCATTAAAATACCTAATAAGCTCAATTAAATCTCTTTTAATGGTGGTGAACTAATGTTAAATGACACATGGACTGACAATTTTACCAAATTGATCTATAAAAACATTAGTAAAGCTATCCTAGCTAGTGATATAATTGTCATACAAGTTCAAAAACCATTCATAAGTAGCATATTTAAAGGTAAAGGGGAATAAATTTCAAGATACATCCTCATGCATAAAATTTATCAACCTTAAGGCAACTTTAAAAGATTTTATGTGCTCTTCAATAGTTACTATACATATTGGACTAAATGTAGGCAAATACTTTTTAGGGTTACATGGGAGATCATGTACCACACTTGGTACATTATTTGAAGAGTCTCCCAACTAAGCCATACCTAGATGAATGTTGAAGGAAAATATATATTGAATAGGTGAATTTGGCAAAGATTTGGATCTCCTACATCTACCTTTATCACGCCTGGCCTTTCTATGAACCTCAAGTTTAGGAAAACATTCTTTGGTCTCTAAGTGTGATCTTGTTCTAATCCTAGGCAATTCCAGCTTGAAAATTGAATATCTTGTTTGAAATATGATGTATCAAGTTAACCTTTATGAAGAATAAGAGTTAAACCTACACATTAAGCTCATTTTGTAATTATTGTATGAATAATAGTAAAGGATGTAGATCTATGACTTAGATAGCTCTAAGATGTGTTTAATTATGTAAATATGATATATATTTATAAGTCTAAGCTCAACTAAACTCATATATAAGAAAGATATGCCAACCTTTGATCAAAACAAGTTATCCTAACCTCAAATACTATGGATTTTAAAATTTCATGCTAAATTTACCAAAACCAGGCATCAAATCTCAAAGAATCTTGATCTTTGTCTAAGGAATCACAAATATATATTAGAAACCACAAAGATCCATGATCTTTACACTTTTAAGCAAATAATTACTAAAAAATGTAAAGATATCATCAATCTTAGATCAAAACATGCTAAGACTAACAAAGATAAAAGGAATTCATAAAGATGGCCCTCCTTCTAGCACCAACAGGACTTTTGATGCCTCTATGTATACCATATATGTCCTTAGTGTTCAATAACACTTCTCATTTTAGATCTCTATGAATATAGATTATGAGTAGCAAGTTGTGATAACTTGATGTTAGCTATGGTGGAAATAGCGGTAAAGCAATGCTTAATTGTTCCCAAAAATTTATATTAATTGATGGTTGGGGGCCATATTAATTTAATTCTCTATAAATTATAAGTATCTATGATAATACTTAATCAATTATGATCAAAACTTAAGCTACAGACTAATCTAGATGGATATTTTTAATGAAGCTTAAACTAAAGTTATTTGGTTAAAAAAAGTGATCAGAAATTGGGTTCTAAAAAAGGTTTCAAGTTAGAGTTTTAGTGGTGGTACATTGTAGAGTTGATCGAGAGATTTTTGGCACTTTTCATGGTTCACAAAATGAAGTCTGGATGCTCAAGATATGGTCATTTGAAGATTGATCAAAAAATGTCCCGTGTGACATGTGGCACGTGTTTCAAGGTTGTTTCGACATTTGGACCTATCAAAGGTTGACACGTAACACTATTGAAATTCCAAGTGGGCCAATAGCCATTTGACACATGGAAAAAAAATTAGGTGCAAGAAACAATTTGGTTAGGTGTTATTTATCACATGTTATTTGAAAATTTCAAGCATGCCACACCACCTTGCCATGTCTATCACGCCACCCAAGGAAATATTCAAACTTGGCACCCAAGAAGGAGTCAAAGCACCTAGAATGGAGGAAGGCAATTTTGAACTTGAGACCTGGTGCCTAAAAAGATAAGGCCTTGACCACTTCAGCCACGGGTTTTGAAGTGTTATAAAAGGCACTAATTTTTACTTGAAAAACAAGTTTCTGGACTGTGTTTTTTATTTTAAAAGTCTGAGACTTTGTAAAAGCTTTGAGAAAGCTTATGTAATGGATTTTTATCCATTTTTTGGCTTTAATACTTAGTCTTAATACTCTTTTTATCCAATTTGCATATTGGAGGAGTATTTTTAAGCCTATAGAGGAGATTTTTAGGAATTTTGAAGCAACTTTGCAGGTGTGAAGACTCACAAAATTTAAAGGTGCCGGGCTTGATTATCAGGCACGAAGAAGGTGAATTTTTTCATAGAGAGATCAACTTGCAGGAAAGTTGTTTATTGTTTCCAGGTGTTTGAAGTGCCCTTAATGGAAATGGTCCACTCCTTTGGAGAACCCAGATATGTAGGCATCAATTGTTGAGCCAAACTCCGTTATCAAGTTTTGTGTTTTTGGTAATTGTCATTTGATGCATGATTTAGTTTCAATTTGATGATTTGGTTTAATTAGTAAATGAACTCATGCAATTAATTTTTCATTTTTGATAATTATAACATAACGTTGTTAAAAAATTGGTTCAATAACTAAGAACATTTTATGTCAAAACATTTTGCAAGTTCTTTTGAGTTTTTTGAGAATTTAATAAGTTTTGAGAAATTTAGTATTTGTATTTTAAACTTCAATTTGAGTTTATTGGTGGAGTTTACAGATCAAGTTGGTATCAAAGTAGTTAGAATGCTGGGTTAGCTTCTGATTGAGTTTTGATAGTTGATTTTAGTTATTGGTTTTCAATATCACTTGATTAGATTACAGTGTGCAGTTGTGGAATCAGTGTGTTTGTAGGAAACCATGGGCAAGTTGTCACATAAAGCCAAGATGGAAGAGATTGAAAGCATCAACAGCCAGATTCAGGATGAGAATGCATTCTTGAGATGTAAACTCTATTCCCTTGAAGAGCAAGTTACAAGTTTAAAATCAGAGCTTGAATCCAAGGATGAGCTCTTGATTAGATTGTAATGTGGTGAGTGTGAAAAGTTAAAGCCTTCAACTTCAAATGCAGAGACTATGACTAAGTGCAGTGTAATTTTTTCACCACGTAATTCATCTACTTCTTTCTATTCAAATTCAGATTCAAATAATGATGCTTTTGGTAGTTTTGAACAACACACTAAGGGTATAGGATCCAAATTATTGATGAAAATGGGCTTTAATGGAAGAGGTCTTGGTCGAGATGGCCAAGGAATTACTAACCCAATACAAGTAGAGCATATATCTCTTCATGTAAGTTTGGGTTACACTAGTGAGCAGGTGGAAAATGGAGAAAATTCCTCTATGGTTAAAGGAAGATAAGCTTCTAATAGCAAAGGACCTAGGCCACTAGTAAAGCATGTGTAGTGTAAGAGGACACGTAGCCGAGGTATTGAGATTCCACCTCCTAGTTCCTACACTAGAGTTAGCACTTAATCTTCTGATCCACTTTTTATGTTTAAGAAATTTGGATTTAACATTCAAAAGATAATGTAATCATTTCCATGCACTTTTTATGGGATGCATAACCACAATGTTACATTTTGTTGGAAGAGACATGCTATGATTAAGCAGATTGTAGGTGTTCAAGACCATTCTCATCATGGCAAAGCAAGAAAAGGTAAAAGGGAGACCTCACCTAAGAAGGTTGTTTGCACTCATTGCCATATGAGTGGACATTAGATTGATCATTGTGCTAAACTTCAATCATCTTCTCATTCTAAACATGGTAAAACTAAGATGATTTATCAACCTATTACTAAGGTCAATAAAATTAAATCAATCCATAATGATGCTAAGGAATCCACTAAGGAAATCAATTTCACTAGGAAGAAAGAAATGGTTAAGTGGATTATCACTACATTCTTTTTGCAAAGCATGGTTAAGAATTCATCTAAGGGAATGAACAAGCTTTGATAAGATGTAGATTAGAGTAGGTGGGAACACTTTAAGATAGGTTTACCATATGAATTTTTTCAATTCTCACTTTTTGATAACTCTAAGTTTTTTCGAATCTCCTATTTATGTTGTGGGAGTTGTCTAGAGGAATTGAACTCATTTGATCAGTTGGAGATAATAGTAGAATTCATGTTGCAGGTTGAGTTAATTCCTTAAAACACTTATTTGACTACTATTTTGAATGTATCTTTGGCACATAGATGTATAGATTCATGTTTAAGACCCTTTGGGCATGTTTAAATGTTAGGCAACATACACTTTAGGTTGTTTGCATTTGCTTGGCATATAAGTCCCATACTAGGGCATTGTATTGCAACATGTCCACAACATTTATTGTATGTTGTTAGGATTATAAACTTGTCTTACAGTTACATTGGGAGTTGTTTCAGTTTTTGGCAATTCACCACTTTAAAGGATGTGACATTTGGGCAGGCAGTTTTGGTATGTTGTAATCACTTTGGTTGTTGCAGATTCACTTACTCATGCCTTTGGATTAGTCATTATTATAGTTTGATTGTGAATCATTTTAATTCAATTATTTATACCTCGTTCTATGATTAGCTTCTATTTTTATTGATGCAGTAGACTAGTTATAAGATTTCAGGGGATATTGGACTTTTGGAGACCAAAAGCCTTCCATTAGGGAGGTGTGATTATAAATTGGGTTCTAAAAAAGGTTTCAAGTTACAGTGTTAGTGATGGTACACTATAGAGCTTGTTGAGAGCTTTTCAGCACTTTTCAAGATTCACAAAATAGAGTCTGGATACTCAAGATATGGTCATTTGAAGATTGATCAAAAAATGTCCCTTGTGACATGTGGCATGTGTTTCAATATTGTTTCAACATTTAGACCTATCAGAGGTCGACACATGGCACTGTTGAAATTCCAAGTGGGCCAATAGCCATTTGACACATGGAAAAAAAATTAGGTGCAAAAAATAATTTAGTTAGGTGTTATTTATCACATGTTATTTGAAATTTTCAAGCATGCCACGCCACCTTGCCATGTCTATCATGCCACCCAAGGAAATATTCAAACTTGGTGCCCAATAAGGAGTCAAAGTGCCTAAAATGGAGGAAGGTAGTTTTGAACTTGAGACTTGGTGGCTAAAAAGATAAGGCCTTGACCACTTCAGCCACGGGTTTTGAAGTGTTATAAAAGGCACTAATTTTTACTTGAAAAATAAGTTTCTGGACTGTGTTTTTTATTTTAAGAGGCTGAGACTTTGTAAAAGCTTTGAGAAAGCTTATGTAATGGATTTTTATCCATTTTCTAGCCATAATACTTAGTCTTAATACTCTTTTTATCCAATTTGCATATTAGAGGGGTATTTTTAAGCCCATAGAGGAGATTTTTTGGACTTTTGAAGCAACTTTGCAGGTGTGAAGACTCACAAAATTTGAAGGTGACGGGCTTGATTATCAGTCATGGAGAAGGTGAATTTTTGCATAGAGAGATCAACTTACAGGAAAGTTGTTTATTGTTTCTTGGTGTTTGAAGTGCCCTTAATGGAAATGGTCTACTCCTTTGGAGAACCTAGAGATGTAGGCATCAATTGTTGAGCCGAACTCTGTTATCACATTTCATGTTTTTGGTAATTGTCATTTGATGCGTGATTTAGTTTCAGTTTGCTGATTTGGTTTAATTAGTAAATGAACTCATGCAAGTAATTTTTCCTTTTTGACTATTATAACATAATGTTGTTAAAAAATAAGTTCAATAATTGAGAACATTTTATGCCAAAACATTTTGCAAGTTCTTTTGAGTTTTTTGAAAATTTGATAAGTTTTGATAAATTTAGTATTCATATTTTAAACTTCACTTTGAGTTTATCGGTGGAGTTTACGGATCAAAAAGGGAAAATGAGAAGAGTAAGATAGAAAGAAAATGAGTGATTACTTGTTTTAACCTCAAACATTATGACAAAGCATCAATTACAATAGAGTGTGCATTCAAACCAATATAAAGTGAAAAATATCCAACGCTCAAATTTCACTATATACCAGATAAGCTTTGAAGGAATGATATAAAGAATCAAAAGTAAGAACCATGTTTACTATAAATATTTACTACTATAATCAAATAGCATTTATACATCTGAATACAGAGCAAAATGAAATGAAGCAAATTCAAGATACTTTAACTAATCTAGCATATGCATAAATTATAAACCCTATGATTATAGATGCAACCTAGAATTCAAAGAAACTATTCAAATTTAAGACATAAAACTAGCAATTGAGAGAAAGCTATGTTAATAATTGACATATAAAATATGGACAATCTTTGCAAAATTTTTTTGATTATATTAATTATTCCAAGTATACAAAATTTTCTCAAAATTGTCTCCTTATACAAGATGGTGATACATGCCTTTTATAAAAAGATAAAGCAGTACACCAGTCAACTACAACATACAAATGTACAAAAGATAAGGATAATTGTCCTTATTAAGAAAGTTCTAGAGTACATTTACTTTTTAAAATTAGAATAACATAGAGGCAATATGCTAATAGATTAGCATATGCCTTACAAAATAATATTCCTTATTTTAAATATTACAATGCTTTACAAAAAGGAATATTATCTAAGTTAGTGGGCCCATTAATAAAGGATCTCCTTGTTGTTCTTGTAGAAGTTTCATGACCCTCTGATGTTGTTATTTGATAAGTTCTAGGTCTATAGATGGATTCACGAGGCAGACATCTTCTTGATTAGCTAGGTAATCGAAGTCCCTATCATCTCTGATCATAGCTTATTTTATGCTCCTAGCCTCTATGATCTTTTCCTCTACCATGAAGATCATGCCCAAAATCCTACCATTATCTCTACCTGATCTACCCTGGATCTTACTCTTCACCTCCTACATTACCAAGGTAACTCTATGATTGTACTCTACATCATCAATTATTCCTAATGTTGTAGTCTTTATAGGATTATCTAGCATAGTACCCAGGATTTATTCAATCCTAGTTATTAAATCCTTATCATTACCTAGAAGTCTATCCAAATTCCTTATCCACACACTTGGACTTTAGAACTTTTCCACCACTATTACCAATATGGAATTCAAGTGAGCCAAGCTAATATATTTGAATTTAGGAATCTTATTCATAATCAGAATGCTAATGAGGTCCTCCTGCCACTCTATTACTAATCCCTTGGCCACTTCACCTTATTGGCTTAATGCATCCTAACTCAGCCTTATTGATTTTAAAGAATAAAAAATATCAAAGAATGAATCCTTAAACATGTTTATTATGGAATCAAACATAGAAAAAATATCATGTGTCTCTAAATTTTCTTTTTCCCTTTCTAAGTTTTGATTTTTTTGCTTCATTCCTTGGATGCTAGCTATAACTTAGACATTATGAGCCTCTGATAGGACTTAAATATCCTCTTCATAGATAGGAACCTTACCAAGTTACTACCCTCCAAATGGGGTTAAGCCTATAAAGGGCTCAACCTTATGGAAGGTGAACTCCTTAGCTCCTATCATGGCCTTCCTTATAGTGACCCTTTCTAATGCAACTATCTCTAGATTGAACTACATAGTGGTGGATGTCTCTATGAATTTTGGAGGCTCTAAGACCTCTAATATTATGTTGTTTTATGTTCTAAGAGCATCCATTTTCTTTCTTTCTAACCTTGTAATGAACATAATTCTTCTTTCTTCCTATTCTTTCATTAAAGCCCTGATCCATGGCTTGATTTCTTCATGAACATCCACATTAATAGATTAGGTTAAGTCCCTAGAGAGTGATTGGGAAGGGATATTTTATAGCTATCCATACACAAACTAATTAGGGATGATTGGTCCATGAATGGGGAAGTCTTCACTAAATAGGTTGATCTCACTTGTGGTATGAGTGAGGATCAACTTTGACTTCTTCCTTGGTCTAACAGGGACCAATGCCAACTCTACCTTCCTCTTTTTTGGTTATACCACTAGGACTATATCAAGGGATATTTATTTCCCTTTCTCTTCCTTAGCTTGTTCTACTTGAACTTGAGCTCATTTAGCATTTGTTTCTTCTTCCTCAGATCCATATGCTTCAGCAAGATCCTTGAGGGCACCATATACTATTTCATCAAGATTATAGGCAATCATGTCTAAGTACTCCACTAGAGATGCTAGTCTCTAAAGGGGAACTGAGGATGAGGGTCCCTCTCTAGGTATTTCTTCTAGATTTTCCTTACCAATTCCTTATAGAATTTATGCTTGGGGCTATGAGAACTCCATATGAGGTTGGTCCTGAGGTGGCCTAGAAGGGTCAAGCAAAAAATGGTACTAAAGGGGATGAATCTACTGTATGTCCCCTACTGGTTTTTTGTCATTAGTTAGTCTATGCATAAGATTGAGGTTGGTTCCATTAAACCTAACCAATACTTCCTCAAAGTTGTTGGCCTTTATGTACAAAGTGTTATGAGGGCCCATTTCATGCTCATATATTGGTTTTGCAACTATTTGTTCTTCCAATGTGGGCCTACCATATTCTTATGATCCCACTATCTGAGATCATATAATTGAAATATAAAAGAATCCCTATGCCTATACATGGTGTCCACCTACTTCAATTCTTATAAAATGGTTCTTCTTATTATCAAAGGAAAGGGATGGAAAAGACCTTTCCTTTTTTCCTGGCAAACTCCATCAACATCATGAAGGAGTTGGGATGTAATTTCTTGCTCTACTAGCTTAGGTAGAACATAGATTGGCAACCTGTAGGGTTAGGTTAGAATTCCATCAATTATAATAACTATGTGATCTACATAAATCTAGCTATCACCCATCAACTTTATGTACTTTTTGATCAAAGGGGGAACCTTGGGCATAGGAATCCCCATGATGGCCTTCACCAATGTAGGATAGATACAGTCACATATGAATTGCATATGGTTCCTATATTTGAATATGTGTAGTTTTGAGTAGTGGTGGGAGATGATGGTTCTACCTTCAAGAGAATAGTTCTTAATGCTAGAGATCTTGGTGGAAGCTAGTATGGAATCTATCAAGTAAGACATAATGTAAAATTGCTTGCTTGTATTTATTCTAATTGTAGTGAATTATTTCCCTAGTAAGATATTGATCATATCTCCAATAATTAGAACAAGTTCTTTCTCCACCATAAAATAAACATAGGACACCCAAGTATTGTTGACACAAGTGGTGATAGGGTCTCTTGCTACTCTATTTAATAGGGTCATGATAACCATAATCTCTTCCTTGAACTAGACAATGAGAATATTTATATTAAAATCTTGAAATACATGGTTTCCTTGGAGTAATCATGGTCTTAGGATGGTGTCTAGGTCATGCTCAATGGTCCATCCTTTGACTGTGGGTGGGTATACATGTGGTTTAGGTAGTTTATAGTAGGACTCAAAGTCCAATGGGGAAATGTAGGCTATTTTCCTATAACTTCCCTCATGGATAATCTAATAACCATCAATTCTATAATGAATGAAAATTGGAGCAAGGACATCAATGCATTGAAGTACCTCTAGTTTGGTAGTTACATGGTGGAGTTTGGCCATTTGAACCAAAACCAAGTCATAGTACTTTATATTTACCACAAAAATCATTTGATCCTCCTTGGTGAAGAAGAGTTTGGACCAATTCTTATTTCCATTATTCATGGCTATGACATCCAACTCTATATCCTTGAAAGCCTTTCCTTCATTATCTATAGATATGTATATTTCTATCTCATCTCAAAATTTCTATCTTCAAGCTGCCATGGCTTCTATTCTTGAAAATTCTTTAGAATTGGATTACAAATGGTTTTTGGTTAGCTCTCTCATGCTCAAATACATAATTAATCTTCTTTTGAATTCACTGGTAACCAATCCAAGTTTACTTAGGGTCCTTTTATGCAAGTATAGGGCTTAGAAGCTTTAATGGTAGTAACTCACTTGGAGTTTAGATCATACATGCTTTGGATTTGATTTTAATCTTTACCTTTATACCTTTTCATTTTGAGGCACACAAGATCTTAGCTTTTGTCATTTTTTGCTTGCATGGTACTTATGTGGCATCAATCTGGAACCTTTTGTGGCATTTTTTCATAAATTCCTTTTGGTCACTAGCTACTGGCATTTAAAAATGCCCCATTTTCTTCACACTATTAGATCAGGATCATGGATTAGCATGAGCCATTGATTATGATCCAATCTCTTGCCTATTTATTTGCTCTTTAGTCTTGAGCCATGTGGTTATGCCACTTGGCACTTCTATAGGCATTTTAAGCTTCTTTGAAAAGTCATTAGTGATTTTACATAATTGGATTGTGGGGCATAATGAAGCATGACCTATTATATCCTTTATCAGTTCTACTTTGAACATGCTTTCACCATGCTTTGAGCCTATGGGATCTTTAGGCTCTATTAAACAGTCTTCAACATCTTCATGTCATTGGATCATCCTTTCATGATGAAGCACAATCCATTGATATGAAAATATGCATGAAATTTAAGTTAACACATTATTGAGGTAGGTATTTAGGTTTAAAAATCTTAGTTTAAGGTTTATTTTGTATCTATCAAACATGAAATAAACTTTAGGCTAAAGTGTTTATGCCTAATTGTTTCTAGATTTATATGAAGGGGACCCTGGCTAAATGTTTTAGGCCAAAGTTTATGTTGTGTTTAATAAACACAATATATAATTTGGGATAAAATATTTATGTTAAATCTATAAAACATGCTCAAGGGGGTCAAAATGATCAAATGCCAAATTTTGACAATAGAGTTTTATTGCATTAACAAACACACTAAAACCTTTGGTTAAAATCATTTGGTCTAAGTTTTATGTCACAACAATTATTTTGAAATAAGTCTTAGTATAAGTCTTTGGCCTAAGGTTCACAACATTTTAAAGAAAAATTACAATGGGGACCTTAAGACATAGACTTAGACTAAGTTCATTCCTACATGTATTGAGACTTATGAGACCATTTTAATATTTGTAGATTAAATATTTCTAGTGTTTGAGCATATTTCAAGGGCTTTCAGTCATTTGCAAAGAATTAACAAGCTTTTTAGCAAAATTTTAGAGTGCATTTTAATCTTTAGAAAAATAATTAATTATCTTAAATTTTATGGTCTCACAGACATCAAATACATCTTCGTAGACATCAAATGATGGTCATGGGAATGTCAATTTTAAGCTCATGAAGTTATTAGCTTTGATGTTATTAACGTTGATAGTTGTATGGGCATAAAATACATCCTCACAAATGTCAAATGATGGTCACATGAACATAAATTTAAATATTTTCAAATTCCTATGTCCTAATACAAAAGTGCCACTTAGCACCTTCGTGGGGTCTCCCAAAATCTCAGACTCAATGTGCTCTATTGGATCAAGATCATAAGATAAATCTACAGTCACATAATCATGATCTAGGATCTTACTTATGATTGGTCCCTTCTAACATGTGGGCCCCTTTGCTTTTAACATTTGAATGTGGGAATGCTATGTGGCAGATCTACGGAGCTCTTAGGATTTTGAATTTTCAATGATGTCTTCACTTCATTTGATATTTAAACTGTGATGAATCAAGAACCATTGATTGTGATTTGAGTGATTGAACGTGATTGGTCCAAAGGATTAAGTGCTAGATTATATCAAGATTTCCTCATGCCATATGATCAAATGGCCATGAGGAAGTGTGAACCATTAGATCTTGTGAGTTGCATGCCTTTTAAGCCAAGACCTAAGTCTTCCTCACCTTTTTGGATCATGCCTCATGATGAAGCATGGGTTGTTGGATCTACAAATATGCATAGAAATTAAGTTATAACTTAGGACTAAAGTAAAGGCTTAGGCTAGACTGTTAAGGCTAAGGTCCTATTCATATGAATAAATATATCAGGGCCTTAGGATTAAAACTTTAGGCTAAGACATGAAAAAAGGGACCAAGCCAACATAAAACTTAGGCTCAAGAGATAAGAACCTAAGCTAAAGCATTAAGACTAAGGTCTCATTCATGTTAACCAATATGAATAGGGCCTTAGGGTTAAGGATTTAGGCTAAATTTATAACAAGGTAGATCATGCTAAAATAAAAGTGGACCCTACCAAACATAAAATTTGGACTTTGGTTATAAATAAAGAGGAATAAGGGGGGGAAATAAAAGGGGACCAATCATAGTTTTTAAACTAAGGTTTGGTCATATTGAAAAACATGACCATGCATTAATATAAAAATTAGGCTTAAGTCAAAGACATTTTTTAAATTATTCCTACTAAATGCTCCTGCCAAATTAAATTTAAACTAAGGGTTTATGCCAAGGTTTTAGAATAGAGATCCATCATCAAGTACTCCATGAAACCTATATATTGAAGACATGGAGACCAATCATTATCAACGTAAGGTAAATTTAAAACAAACCACAAATAAATATAAGTTTGACATAGTGGATGACATTCAAATTCTAAATAATATTTAAATAGGCCATGCTTGCAGGGTTAAACTTTAAAAAATCTCAAGGGTCTAATTTTCAAAAAAATGGGAGAATGTTGACCTTAATAGTAGGCATGAAGGGTAAGTTATCAGTTTTTGATAATTCCAAATACCCTTTTAGTTGACCCACTCCATTTTAATTCAAGTTTGGAGGTGGGCTCATACACTAAATTCAGATTGTCAACCACTCACGTAGGGATATCTAAATTGCTTTCCCTATCATCAAACAAATAATTGTGAACTAAGATGTCTCTAATGATTAGAGAGGTAAAAAAATGAGATGGAGTAATCACCTTGGTTGGTTGTTATTGGTTTTCATGGGTAATTTTATAATGGATAAGGGCTTGGCATTTAATCTCCTTATATTATCTAAGAAATTCCTTTAACCTATTTATTTCCTCCCTTAGCTTCTTAATACTAAAGCTCACTTATTTTCTCAATAGCTAAGCTTAGATCATCATTGTTTAGTATAAGTTGATTATAAGGAATAATATATTGGTGAGATGATTTATTAAGAGGATAAGAGGGTTTTCAAGGAGGTAGAGGAGGTTGATAGTCTTAGAAGTAAGGAGACCCATTGTAAGGATGATAAGGGTTAGCATAAGGTTAATAAGGTTCATGGTAAGGATGATAGGTGTCATATGACTACTAATAATGTGGTGAATTATGAAATTTTCCCCCATAGGTAACCATAAATCATGATGAGGCACATGTAAAAGAATATAAACCATGAACAAGAACTGGTATTACCCTTGATATGTTGACTTGTGATGCCTTCCAGTATGATTCTTTCCAAAATGCTTGAAGCTACTCAAGATGACTATAAGGCTATAAGTGAGTGCTAAAATGGTTGAATCTCACTCCACTAGGCATACCAAAATTGTTATCAGACCAAGTTACACCCTATGAAAGAGACTGTTCAATTCTTCTTCAAACATGGACTAACATGGGAATGGTCTATAGGTTGTGGGTTACATATAGCTAGACCAGACCTCTAAATTATGGGTCTATCTCCTCTGGTATATTAGTTTATCTCATTTTACTAAAAAATATTACTATTTTCATGTAAAGTGATGTAAATTACATAAATGAAACATAATCTAAGGGGTGGTGATATACCGACATACTCATTCATCCACTCAAGTTAAACTCTGAACAACATAAATTGACTAAACAAACAACTAAGCAACCATATTCTAAAGATCCTATGCAAAAGTGTTTCATGTGGAGGATAAATTAGGTAACTATAGTGTAAAGGTCATGATAATAAGGTCTGATATGAAACTCTTACCATTCATATCACACTTTAAACTCCATAATCAACACTTTTACACACCACATAACCTGTATAAGACACATTATTTGTATCTAGTTAAAAAAGGACCTATAAAGGAGGGAAATCCATCACATTTTAAAATATAAACAAGTAAAAACACACTATATATCATCATGAAAAAGATTCAATAGTTTATTTTTCATTCCAATAAGTTCATCAAGTACAAAATAGGTAGAGTTTCCTCATACCTAGAAGGGGGATATAAATTAAGGCATTAAGGACTTAATATATAGTAGAATGAGGAGAGAAGAGGGATAATGGCATAGAGGAGAGAGGAAAAGGTCATAAATGACCATCATTAACTCATACATTAATTACAAAATAGTTACATGGTCATAACAATTTCCCTCTATGTATTGATTCTCTTCATGGTATTTGAATGAGCCCTTAGGTGTTGAAGTGGGGTAGTTGAGGCAAGGGTTGACTTCTTAAACCTCATATTGATTCATGGATATGATTAATTTAGGTTAATTAATTTATCTTCTTGGAAGTTATAACATGAATGAGGTGTAATTAGGCCATCATAAACATACAATAGTCTATACTCCTCTTTTGAGCATATGGCCAAGTCAAGAAACTACCTCCATTCCTCCATTATGACCATTATTGTGAAATTGAATCTTATGACCATTATTGTGAAATTGAATCATTAAATTCATTATTTACATGGTTTAATATATTTTTTTGAGTCATTTCATCAGCCCCTCCATGTTAAATTCCAACTTTCTCTTTGTTGACCAAATAGGCCTAGTAGGCCACTAGGCCTAGTAGTCTATCTATTTGAATTTGATGGCCATGAAAGCTAGTATGAAACATTGAGAACCTATGAATGGATTATTTCTATGCTTAAAAAAACACATTAAATCATACCATAATCCTTTTTTATCAATAAAAACCTATAATTTTACCAAACTAGGTGACTAGGTCACCTTTTCCTTTCACATCTACAGACTAGTCGATTAGAAATGAGTTGTAGAGGCACTTCCAATAAAATATTTTGTAAATTTTATTAATTTGGAAGATGAAAAAAGTGTTAAAATTCCCAATAAAATGATTGTAATCCTTAAAGATAACTCTATACCCTAAAAATCTCTAAAAATATTGCAAACGTATACTTTTCTACCAAATCCATAAAATGTTCATACAACATAGTACCATGGACAAGGTATATTATGAGTTATCTATATGTTTAAGGTGTTTATTAGAAAAATATATGGTTCTTGGTTTCCAAAATCTCCATTTTTATCAAGACTGGTTTGTAGTAGGGTTTAAGGAGGGTTTTAGAGGTCTAACATCTTAACGATGGTTCATAAATTAAAAAAATCCAAATTAAAACTCATTTTTATAGATATTTATTCCATGAAAACAATAAAATTTCTTGAAAAACTTAATTTACCATGAAAAATATGTGTTAAGATATGAATGTAGGGAAGTGTGATTATAGTGTTCTATAGGTAATATGGACATGCTGATAGTCTTAGCCTTTGTTTATAAAGGTGCCCCCATTAAATCAACTCTCTCTATCATGGATCTTAATTTTATATGGGTTAATAAATATTAATAATATAATTATCCTTGATTCCTCTTGTGATGGGAGATTCAAACACTTGAAGTGATGGTTTGAAGCTGGTTGCCTAGACTATGATGTTTGAGATTGGCTCCTAGGACCAAATTGACATTTTTATGCTTTCTACCTAATAAAAAGTAATTTTTTTATTAATTATGAAATAATTATACACATTTTCATTATATTCAATTATCTAGGAGGATGTAAGCATAATTCTATGGTGGTGTGGGCCTTCTAGGCCTAAAACAGGGTTTTAGGCCTAACAAGCCTAGATTGAGCGTTATGGGTTTAGATGGTTTGTAGATATTTTTAGGGAATTAATATTATAAAAATAACCATTTTATCACCTATTTATATCCTTATAAAACTTATTTGTATTCCCAAACTCCAACTATGTTCTCACTGTTTCATAAGACTACCTATAAAAACCAGTTAGGATTGTTAAGTTTGAGTGGTTAGGGTTAGTGTAGAAATATTAATGATTTAAATATAAAATAAAGTGTTTATGTATTTTTATGTTTTATAACATGATATTATGGTGGAAAACATACTTTCAACTAATGTTATACCACTACTACTCAATGCATACCTTATCTCCCTTACTTAGGGTTTACATGTAGTTAAGCCTATTAACCCTTAGGTCTGAGTACAGTGATCTAAACCACATAACCTGAGTCCCTCATAATCATTTAATATTTATATACATCTTAAAATTCCACCTCAAGTTTCCTCAACCTTTCACCATCCCTCAAATAAGCAAAAATATCCTAATTTAGGCATAGGCTTGTTTAAGCCTTATTAGGTCTAATAGGCCTAATAAGTTCTCAAATATCCTTTTAACAATCTAATCCTACAAGAATTAATTAAATTTTTTTAAATATTTATAAAATTTATCTGACCCTATTAACTCTTTTAAACCTATAAAGATCTCTTACTTGTATGATTTGGTTTACAACTACCTAATTTAGGCCCAAAAGCTAAACTGTTAGGCTCTTTGCTTCATCTAATGAGTCAAACACTCAAAGTGGGATGGGAAAATTAATAGATAAACCAAAATTTATTTTAAATATTATTCAATTTTTTTTCACTAAGTGTATTCTCTCAGTTAACCCTTACCTTCTAATTCAGGACCCTACATGTACATGGTTTTTGTAAGCCTGCCAAGACTATATACATTACTTCTTTCCTTAATAAATTTTTGAGGTTTATAAAATGGTGTATCATTAGGTATATGATCACTCCCCTATATAAAATACTTATGATAATTTTCCATCTTCATGTTACCCTCCAAATATCTAAAATGACATCATATATCAATCACAAGCATGTAGGTATTGTTTTAGGCCTTTGACTGAGCATAATCCACTTGAAAGGTGAATTTATACCTCCATATTTAATTTAGTAACATGGTCATATTATTTTATTATCTTCAAACCTTTTTAACTCTCCAATAACTCCATCATTCTATCAGAGCTCCTAAACCCTGCAGTTATAGTAAGTATTTCTTCAAGGTCTAGATTGAGTTAGCTCATTTGATTGTGTGTAGGTAATCATTTGGAGATTTAATTTTATAATCTAATATTATTAAAAATTGAATCATAATTTTCATTAATATTTTATACCTTCCTTACCCTCAAAATAAAGTTTTCTTCTTAACCTTTCTCCTCAAATACAATCAAGCATGTATGTAGTGGTTTTAGGCCTAGTTTGAGTCTTATTCTCGTGAAGTGAACTTTATGGACCCTACTTACCATATTTCCATTAATATTAATATGTTCACATAAATTTTTATGGATTATTAATTTATTAAACTAATCCATTCTTGTGTACCTTTTAGTTAGCACTCTACCCTATTAGCTTATACAAATTCCTGTAGGTATGAATAAGGGCTCTCTGAACTATGGGTGATCATTTTAAGAGGGGATTGATATTTAATTGTTTCCTTGAATGGAATTAGTGTGATGATGAACCTTATTTTTCTCTCCAACCTTTTTAACTTTCATCATTTCTCTAACATGGGAGTATAATATTATATATACTCAAAAAGAGCCTTAACTATGCTTATGCCTCTAGGGCTAAGTTTGAAGTGTTCACCTTTGCCCAACCCTATTTTATTTGTTTCAATTCCACTCCATAACCATATGGATCCTCATATGTATTCAATGTCTCTAAACTTCCATTCAATAGTGACCACCTTATGTGTGAGATATGCCTTGAAGGGTTTATAATGACTGAGTGAGGGTTTGATATTACATAATAGGCTAAGGTGAGGATGAATTAGTGTAAAGGGGTATGATGAGTATGGGGAAGTGAAATATATCATGGATTAAGGATTGTTTTATGTATATCCCTTTCAAATAACTTCAAGACTCTCTTTAGGCATTAGTAAATAACCTCACACTACATATTACCATTGGTAGTCATAATATTGAGATAGGACCATGGAAATAATATTTGATCTAAATGTGGCTCAGTTGAGCATGAGAGGTATATAATATTTTAATAGCCTCAATAAACTCATAATCTAATCTAAAAACATTTGATACTTTTATACTCATGCACTAAAGCTCCTGTAACCATGATAAATCAAACTATAGTTTAAAAATGGAGGAAACCTAGATACTTTCTTGCTTCAACACTCCCAAACATGTTAAAAATGAGTATATGGTGATTTATATGAGCTATCAATATCTTGGGAACACATAAAAATCATGGGTTCTCAAAAAAACTTCAAATATTCATCAAAACTATTGTTATTTCAACTCCCTGTACAAATGAATAAGCTCATTAGAGTGGTCAAGATGTTATTTATTGTTCATAAATTAAATAATATTAAATTGAAAAAAAAATGACATGGATTGGAAGGTCAAGAGGCCCCATTACTATGCCCAAGAGATCAAATCTTGATTTTCTCTCTTCAATCCATATTGCCCACAAACCTAGAAGCTTTCTTGGGTTGCAAAGGAGCTCGATTAAAGAGAGAGGTCATTTTGGACCTATTTTAATCCTCCTACCATGAAAATTCTATTATATTTTATACACAAGTTCCTCCTCCTTTATACAGAATAAATTGTACAAGTTCGTACATCTACATAAAACACATGAAATAACTCTTTTCATGTATTTTATCCATTTTTAAATCTTTGACTCACCATTTAAGGATGAAAAGAGAGGTAAAATGAGTTAATTTACCATTTTAAATAGTATATATTGTATGGGAATTTTGAGAGACATAATTTGACATGTGTGGGTTCTAATTAGCTAGTGGGGAGGTGTGTAAGAGCTTTAAAAAGAACCTTTAAGAACATGAAATTCATAGTGGTGGAAATATGATTAAATTAGGATATTTTCAAGACCTATTTAATGCAATTTAATCAAAACACTTTCATATTATACTAGGTTTTAAATTCAAATAGGCTTATATGAGGTGATTGATGGCTTAAGGAGGGGTGATGAAGGTTTGAAAAGGCTTGAATGGATAAACCATGGATGATGACACTAAACACATTAGTAAAAATTCATATCATGACTAGATAAAGATTAGACACCTATCATAATTCTTAAGAAAGTTTCTCTCACTAGGAAAATCTTGCAAAAGGCCCATATACCATGATAACTTGAAACCTCAAATTTGTCAAGCTACCTTAATTTTATCAAAAGATCCTTAATATCATCAAATAGGGATAAAACCACTCATTGGAACTTAAAAGACATATTTTAACTTCCTCTCTCACTCTAATATCATTATGACCACTGTCACCTCACTAGAAAGACTCAAGGAAACCATGACACAATAGATACACTTGCAGGCCTAAACTCATACAATGACACTTCTAATAGTACTACCAAGGCTAAAAATGGGATTAATAAGAACATGACCATGTAATATATCACCATTAGTAGGCTAAGATGGTTTACATATTATTTTTTTTGGCTATAGGGGTTAACATTTGGCTTGGGAGGTCAAATTGCTAACACTTACTCTTACAGAGCACATTTATGAGTCATGACCAAAGTTTCATTATAATATTTAAAATTATATTTCAATTAACAAACCAGTGGCATCCTCCATGAAATAAAATGAATCTCGAATTTCAAGAGGAGGTATTGTTTCTAGAAAATGATTTCCTTTTGTCTCAATAATAATAATTATAATCCATCAAACATATAAAGTAGCCATTGATTGAATATTTAGGACTTGGAGGGATGACATAATTTAAACCTATTAAATAATTCTCAAGAGGAATATTTAAGTATTCACATCATCCACATACCCCATTAAAGTAACTATAAGCTAGCATGTATAATCATCCTTCTAAAATAAGACTTTTGAACATATATATTTTATATTGACATATATAAATATTTATCATCCATTATATGAATAATTGAATATTAATATTAATAAAATGTTAGATATTCTATAATTATTAAATATTTTCCACCATTATTATATATAATAATACTTTCAATACCAAAACACATTTAGAATCAAGAAATAAATGGATGGAAAAAATAGCATCACAATGTAAATTCATTATAATAGATATTATTTGTGGATGTATGCATCATTAAAAAATTTCCCACATTGCTAGTTCCATTAAAAATTAGGTTCATCTCACTTTGTCAATTAATATTTTTTAATCATGGTGTTGCAATCTTACTTATTGTCTCTCTATAGTTTCCCCACCAATTTCATGCCTATGTAGGGCAATCTTTGAGGTGTTACATTATGTAAACTATAGTCAGAACTATCCTTTAAATTATGAAGTATTGGCATGGTCATTCTAGCTTTTAGTTATTCATCACAATAATGAAGTGACCCAATATTCTATGGATTCTTTCCTAAATATGTCAATATTCCTTCAATTAAGACAAAACTCTATCACACTTTAACTATGCATCTAGATTGATTTCATTGGTGTTTTTCTTTTTTCCTTACTCTTGTCAGTAGATATTGGTAGATTAGATAAAAAAATATATTTCTTGACTTACTTGTTATGTTGTATTTTGAATATCCTAATTCATGTAATTTTCATATATTATAAGCTTATTATGTTATTTTTTTATTATGTAGTTTGCATTTTGATTGAATGTCTTAATTCACTTAGCCATGTATTTCTACAAGGGTCCTTGAAAATGAAGATTAGAAGGTAGTTGGTGAAAGTACAAAATATCTAGAAGAGCTTATTTAAAGGATTAGATGTGAGGGTGTTATGTCAATGGCAGATCATGTTGGTGTTAAACTCTCACTAACCATACTAAAAATTGTTCTCTCACTAGGAAAAACCAATTTTTGTTTAACCTTATTTGAAGCACAATGACAACCATTCCAAGATTATAAAGTGTAGTAGCCATTAATAATAGGGTATTAGATAACTTAATCATAGAGAGAAAGGATTTCCATCATACAAATCTCATACTTAGGGGTGAGAAGTTGCAACTTGAAAAAAAGTATATCAATCTTGAAACTGCCAATGCATACAACAAAGCACTATGTGATTTTAGGGGAGATATATTCAAGGTCTTGAACATAAATTATGATGGAATGATTTCCATCTATGAACAAGAGATATATCATTGGAAGGCAGAGTTTGAGAACACGTGTGGGCATTAATTTTGATGGACATTACTAGTGGCATTTCGTGGAAGACAAATGAGGTTTGATTATAAGACATGTAGGTTGGAAAAGTTTATATGTAATGGATATATTTTACCAACCCTAGTTGGTAGATGATAAATACAAATTTATTTATTTTAATGGTATGTTATGTATACTTATGGCATTTACAAAAATCTTGTTCAAATGTTAGAAAAGTGAAATGAAATAACCATGGATTTCAATGATGTTTAATATTGAACATTCATTGATGTTTAATATGGAATGGAATGATGTGATATGTTTTTAATGTAATGATAGGATTCTCATTTATGCATGTGGTTTCTCTAGGGGAATTATTTACAACTTATATATAACTTAGTGTTTGGAATTCTTGTATGAGATTTTATTTTGTCATTTTAAGACCCTTAATATTATTGTCAATGCTTGTTAAACTACAAAAACAACATAAAAAAGTGTTAATGTTGTATAAAGTGTATGATATTACATGATACCTAATTGAGATGGGCTCCATAAAATTATTTCAAGATTTATAATGTTATAATTTAAGGTAAGGTTTATGTAATTGTCATTTACAGACCTTTAATATTATCATTGTTATATGTTAAAATATCAAAACACCATATGTAAAATGATAATAATCTTGCTCTTTCAGAAATATACCACTCTATGTATATATGATGAAATTATCAAATAAACATTAAATATGATATGTTCTAGTTGGACCTTGCTTGATATTGTATTAAACAAACAAATTTCTATCAACATTTGAAAGAATATAAGTCAATATTTACATGTCTTATTTGCACTTGATTTGTTACTAAATTCTGTGCATGTTTGTAATTGTTTCCTTTTTATAACAAATATACCTATTTTTCATGCATTTACTTCCAAAATAATCTCCAAAAAATATATAAATGGAAAAGACTATGAAGTTTGGTGTGGAGAAAATGTTTTTTTTTTTTTGGTAAACATAAGTGGTCTTCATTACAATTATATACAAACTTCTATATTTTGAATCCAATGAAGTCATAAAATTAGATATATTTTATTTATGAAATGTTTCCTTTCATTTTTTAAGCTTGAAAATATCTCATTTCCAAATCATAGTCTACTCTTTCATCTCAAAACCATATAGATAGTTTCCACCTTCATCTAAAACGTTATTTGAGGATGAAATTGATTCATAGGGTAGGATTCTCAAAGCTTTGAATTAATTTGATTAGTGGAAAAGAAGAAGAATGATTTTTCAAATTCCATGGAATTTAGAAATTAATAGCTCATGACAATAGTTACTGTACATTATGACAACTACCTCAAGAACAATCACCTCAGCTACTAAAACAAGTACATAAAATAATATAGGAAACAAATGTCTTGATATTGGGAAAATATGGGTTCTTGAAATCATTACTGACATAGGGGATAAGGTCTCACTAAATTCATTCATTGATGGAGGATTAGGTGTAAAAATATTAGCAAAAAAAGTAGTGAATTTTTTGGGTTGACCACCATTGCTCAGGGCTAACTTTAGGCTAAAACTACCAAATCAAGAATATATTTCCCCATAACGTATTCTTATCATCAAGGAAAATATGAACGTAAAAACATTATTAAAATTATTCTTTGTAATTATAAAAATGGAAATCATTAAAAATGTTATGATATAATATTAGGATGCCCATGGTTAGAACTCATAAAATCTATTCATAAATAGGAAGATATGACAATTGCAGTAAATTTTGGTAAATCCTAATTTAACCATGGATACATTAAGAGACACAATGATTAGAGAAGATGAATCTTTTTGAGTGGGAATTAAAATATTTAATTTGAACCAAATGATGAGGGTGTTATAGATTGGAATGAATATTTAGAAGATAAAAGGTACATAAATAGAGGTTTGCTAAATTGGAAAATGGGTGAGTATGAAATATTAAAACTAACATATATGAAATCAAAAATTCATAGGATAAAATTCACATACACTTTGTATTGATTTTTCATTAAAACCTCTAATCATCTTCAATTTTTAAAAAACTATAGTACATGGCTAGGAATGATAGTTTTGAACTATTTTCTTTGTAACTTTTTAGACGTCAACACTATTTACCTAACATTTTACATAAAAATTTACATAACTTTACTAAAAAAACCATTTCCATTAATTTGGCATACATGGACATCATTATTTCCATCTTCATCCTCAGATTTAACATTTCATATAGGGGTAGTAAGTAGATGAATTCCTTCACTATTGGACATTGTATCTAACAAACAAAACCTAATAACCACAACAACAAACCAAGATGGTAATTACTCATAAAAATGTGAACCAAAATAAAAACATCTTTAAGGATACTTGTATGTTGGATAACACTTGGCCATTAGTTAATGAAACCCTAGACATGATGAGGCAAGAAACATTATAGAAAATAGATTAAAAATGGACATTTAAGGGATGAATTGATGAAGAATATACATAACACTATCCGTAACTATATCATTCCCACTTTGGACCTGTTGAAAACTTGTCCAAGAAAGGATAAACATTCATATTTCACCTCAATCATCATTTTTTCTCCATTAATACCAAATTAAACAAAAAACATGAAATATTTAAAACGTAAAATGTATTTTTTTTGCTTCAATCATTTACATCAATAAAAAAATAATAAATAAATAAGAAACATATAACATATAAATAATTTTCATTGATGATCATTTTTTTCTTCATAAATAAGGTATGATGAAGTCTAAACCAATTTGGTATTTTTTTTGGATTCACATCAATAACAAATAGCACTCTAGAGACTCCTAAAATATGTCTAACCATTCAAAAACTAGTTTTCCTTAACCAAAACATGTGTTGTTATTTTGAATTCAAGAATAATAGCACTCCAAAGATATTATAAGTTTTTTCTAATCATTCAAAATATAAATTCAAAGAACTAAAACATGTGTTGTTATTTTGAATTAAATAATACTATATAACATGAGAATGCAATTATAAATGAAGACATGGAAGATGTTTATGAAAAGTGCCTTGTAAGGGATGTTTGTGAGTGGTCTGATATGCCATTTCTTGATAACTTCTATAAAAAAACCTATATAAAATTTAGAGAATTTTGAATTCAAAAGTTTAATATAGATATGAAGAAAATAGTGATAAATTGAATGTTATATCATTTGGAAGCATATTAACAAAACATGAGGCACCTATTTACAACATTGAAATAATTTTTAGTTTTAGGTCTAATTTCAAATATCTTTTAATCACATCAAAACAAAAATTTACAACCTTAAAATGAATTCTCACTTTTAAAAACATAGGGACACAATTAAATTGCATTATCTCCATTAAATATGTCTTTATCTTATTTTTCTTCCTTTTTTATATTCTCATTCCAAACTTTTCATTTTCAATTCTTACGAGTATGGTTTGGAAAGAGAGTTATGTCATGTGACATGGTATGATGTCTTCTTGTATAATAATTTATATGATGCCTCTCTCTACAAAGGGTATTGTCATGCCCATCATTTACTTGTTAAAATGGATGAGCTTTGGGTGTTATGTATTTGATATTACCTCGATTATTCCCCTTATTGTAAACATATATCATATAATTTTGGAAGAATGATAGTGTTTCAAAGTTTTTTACTAATATGAAACACCTCTAAATAATCTCTTGAGTTTCACTTATAAAGGATTTAAATTCATCAACTTTTCCACTAACAAGGATCTATTCATATAATGAAAAACATCTTATTAGAAATGGTGACAAATAAAAAACCAAATGAGTATGAGTAGAGACATGTCTTAAATTATTAGCCTCCCTTGATTGGTTTTCATTGTCATCTACCAAAACTTATGCTTTACCTTCATTTGTAGGGTTTGATCCTCCAATATCCATACTTGATTCACCTTCATTTTTAGGGTTTGATCCTCCAACATCATTACCTACTTCACCTTTATTTTCATCTCATGCTCCATTGCCTATGCACTATATATTCAAAACATATTAGCCAATTGACACTCCCAAAAAAATTGTAGAAAAAAAAAGAAGTGGAAAGAAACTTAATTTTTACTCTATATCATTGTTATTTGTACTTTCTCACACTATCCTCTACATTCTAGAAAACTCACTCTCTTGTTCTCTCTCATTAGCTCCACCTTAATGATATGTTTACAAGTGTAGCCTTGCAGTGAAAATGGTTAATTTCACATTGACATGGATAGTGCTACACAAAATATGTGATAATGAAATGTATCCTTTTTCTAACTTTACACCCAATTTATATGAGTGTCACTACTATAAAAGGTGAGATAATAATATGAAATATTCAAAGACTTAATCAATGAAAGATTATAAATTCTCTCAACCTTTAAGTTTCTATAAAATCCATTGTCCTTTCATATTTATAGCCACCAAAAGTATATATAAATAGATGTGGTTAGTTGGTGAACTAAGAAATCCACCGTACAATGCGTATAAGTCTATATGATGCTCAAGAAATGTATTTTTTGGTGTGAATAGTAAGATTTAATGGATGCATTTTTTATTTCTTGATATGTTGAAGGGTATGATAACATCTTGACCATATTCCAACCCTATAAATCTAATGTTTATTCCAATATTCAACAAAATTAGCTTGTGTGGATTGATTCTTACCTATAAATTTTTTGGATTCCATATTTTCCATTTACGCATCACTTTATCTATGCATTATGTATCCCAATTAATTGAACATCTTATGTCTTACATCATCTTGTCTCACCTTTGATATCAAATTATTCAACCATGCATGATGTACATTCTAGTTGCATAAACAAACTTCATAATTTAAATTTTCCTTACATAACATAGTAATTTTATAAGACTTTATAATATAAGAAGATAATGGTATCTTTTCATTTCAACATAAAAACTTCATTATGTTTGTACAAATAATAAACACATGCCTAATTGATTTTATCTCCTTAATATCATCATATACCATGATGACATTTATTTTACACTCAATGTTTTTGAACTGTACTCTTTGTATAATTATTTACATACATTGGTTGATGTCATTAGTACATGACCATGATATAGTCACCCATGCTATGATAGTCATTGTTGTTTAGAATAAAACACCAATAATATGTATAATTGAAATTGTACCAAAGTATAAAACATAGGTGAGATTTTAAGTTCAAAAATATCTATATCATCTAATACTATATAATAATTGAAAGCATAAACTCATTCAATTTGTGCCAAACATTGAATCCATTACCAATAAGTTGTCCTTGCCAAATTTCAAAAAATAACCTAGTTGTCATGGGAGTTGGATGTCTAATATGAAGGGGATTTGTTCATCCTAATAGATCCCTTAATTATTGTATCCTTGATATTCAAAACACTTGTTGAGACTTTATATCACCCACTCTTGGACACTTTATGAATTATTTGGACTATATACATATTTTTCCTCTTTTATTTGGTATTCTCTATTATATATTCTATCCTTGCTTAGGAAATTATTATGTTATGTTTCACCATTAAACAATGTAACTTTATCATGCACCATATCATTGTGTTTAGTATGGATAACATCAACAAGCATTCCTAAAAATAGTAGCCTATGAACCTATTCATTCGGCTAGGAGATAATGTAAGGGGCAAAAAAATAATTCTTCTTCTTGAATTATTCATATTATTATCTATGATAATGATTGGATTAATTGTCAACATCTTATACTTCATTGTATGTAAGAAACACATGATTAGGTCTAATGAGCATTTGGTGGGTGCTAAAATGATGATGAAAATCACACCTTACATGTTTTCAACCTATCCATCTACCTTTTCCTATCTTCAATACTATGGAATTCTCTTTTGACATGGAATTAATTTTTTAGAAGTCCTTAGACCCAGATGAATACCAATATCTATACATATATGTTAAACTTATCAAGTATATGCAAATTTAAATTTCACTATGTAAATGACATATGAACATAATGTAACAACATACAAATACATGCACACTTAATATCTAAAATGGGAGGCCACTTACATGACATATTTATAAGTAGAATTGATCTTTGTCAGGAATATGTATTGGTGTTTTATGTGATGTAACACACAAAAATTGTAGGGAACAACTTATTATTTTATTCTCCTTTCATAAAGTCATCAACTCTATCACCCTCAACCTAATCAACCCACATGTCTTCCTAATTAATGTCAATAAAATTTTACCATATGATATCATTTCAATCAAATATACCCTTTCTTAGGTTTTGAAGTGAAAGGTCTATAATTTGATCTCACCTTTTCACCATCCAATCTAATGTATAAGAAAAATGTTTGATTTAACAAATACATAGTAAACATTATGAATGATGAAATATTTCAATCATGAAAAGTAATGCAGTAAGAACACCTACATCATTTATGGACACCAATTCTGTTTAAGTTGATAAATTTGACATCTATGAAAAACATATACATATCAAATACTTGATAATTATCAGTGTGATTGAGATTTGTAATGGCAATGGAATCAAAAGATCAGTAAAATAAGTTTAAGTTTAGGGATGAGGTGATGATCATTTAAAAATTTAATAATCATTTCATAATTTAGATATATCCCTCAATAGTTATAAAAACAACATTATAATGCATACTCGTCAAAATATCATTACAACATATACTCATCATTGCATTATTAAAAACAAGTTTTTTTAATTTAAAATATATATAACATGTATCCCATGATAGTGTTTATATAATTTAAACAACACTATATTTCCTCACTAAAATTTATGGAGAGTATGATTAAAACAAGAAACATAAACATTATACCACGTATACTTTTTTTTTCCACAATAGTGACATTGTTGCACACTTCAAAAGTATACATAGTATTTAAATATTTTTCAAGTGTATGTTCTAAGTCAAACATGTCAAACTCATCCATAATCATTTATATTATTTTATTTGGTTCCTCATGTGTTTCTCTATGTTTGGGTTCTTCATTTTCACAATGGATCTCAATATAATATAAATAACCATACCAAAAAATTACATCCTCATGTAGTAAACTCAAGAGTCCTTGTGGAACATCCCTCTCCCATTTAATTTCATCAAAAAATAATTTGGAATCCATATCCACATAAATACCTCTTTTCTCATGCAAGTAGAAACATAAACCAATCCCATCTACCAATTCAATGTAACAGACATAGTGTACACAACCCTCATCAACTAATAAATTATCATACTACATTATGATGTCATTATCTGCACTTAATAACATGTTATTGATATTAATAGCTTATGATTTCCATATGAAAGTAACTAATAGACACATTTTTTTATTACAATATTTCACTTTTTAGTAATGCATTATAAAATCATCAAAAGATTAAAATTTAAACTAAAACATTTTTACACATGCACTAGTTAATCATACACATCAAAAAAATGAAACATCATAACCCCCCTTTGCGTAATTTATTGTACCTATCATTCAATTATATTTTTTTCATATAATCTTCCCTATCACCTCTTATACATAATACATATGATGTGATTCATGGTGTTGGAAGAATAAATCTAAGCATCGTTAGAAATTAGATTATTAAAAATAAGTTATATAATACACATTGAACATCACAAACATATATGTTTGGACAAGCAAAGAAAACAAACATTTGAAGTGGCTCATGATGATAAAGGGTCTTATGCTTTAACAAATCATGTCATGTATCTAAATTCTAGGAAGATATTACAAATAAGGAACTTGATATGTTTATGTTGTGAGGCAATTATTGTTAGAGAAGATTTTTTTTCGATCTAACTATGGACATTGAACATAATAATGATACTATGATTCATTTGTGTAGCTTCATCTTGAGTGAGACACCCAATTCAAAATATAGAGCATGCCATGCATGGTATGGATTTTCATATTTTTATATTATGTAAGCTTGATGGAGAAATATTTCTCATGGGGTTCACAAAAGATGTTACAAATAAAAAAACTAAAATTGGTTCAAATGTCTATTTTATTGAAATTCCATGGGTATAATCTAACATTAAAGGTCACAAATATAAGCTATCCCATTAGACATTGATTTAAAATAAAATAATGTATATATATCATGTAATATGTTATGATTTTGTTATCAAGTTATTAAATTTATTTGTGCAATCCATGTTTCAACCATAGTTATCTAAATATTGGTTATCTATGAATCGAATGGACATCAAATTGGGGTTTGAATCTATAGGCCAATGAATATGGCAAGGGCACCACCTATATTATGTTATTTTATCTATTAAGGAATTTTATAATTATAATATATAAATTAGGTGTGAAGATGAAGTCACAAGTGGGAATGGATATTGTAGATATGTTAGATGCTTTCTAATTTGGAGAAGAGAGTAATTTTTTTAATGAATCATTTGATTTGAAATTGGTTTTTAATGGCCTAATAGACATGTATGCAAAATGAAGAAGCATACAAAAGACATGTGAATTCCTTGGCAATATATGTCACCTAAATGTAGTCTCATATAATGTAATGATGATAAGATATATAATGCATGACTATAGAAAATATGTTTTTAAACTCATTGAACTAGTGAAGCATTTTGGAACCAACCCAAATCATTCTTATTTTGTGATTTGTTTTCATGTAGCCCTGTCATTCTAGTGAATGATCTCTATAAATACATCAATGGAAAAATGGATCTAAATATGCAGAAAAGTTTAATTGGATATGGATAAAACTAAGTGGTTTGGAAAAATTTACCAAATTTTACACATTAAAAATAAATAGATGAAAAAAAAAAACACAAACTAAGAATGACTGTTATGTGTCTAGTATGATCATTAGATTAGAATGTCTACACATATATTGCCTTTCTCACTTCCTCCTAATATATAGACTTCAAGTTTATTATTTCCTATATTTATTTTAAGTTTTTTACTTAGATTTTAACATTTATTCATTATAATGATCCCCATTATTCATTTAAATTACTTACAAGCCCCTTCTGCTATCCATTCTTTATTTTTTAAATCAATGTATTTTATAATCTATTAATACTTGATAGAGAGTGAATTCTAAGCTGACACACCTTGATATTTCATTTTTATGATTCAATGTAGAAACATTGGTATTTAAGTTTTATGCTAGATGGTTGCGTTAAAATATATAGGTCATTTGAAACCTTGATGCCCATAAAACCAAAATATAGTTCCCTACAAAAGTTCATCCATTTATTTAGTGTTCATCGTGTATGCAGTGAAAATGTAGGGCTTGAATTTGTAGTAATTTAATTTCAAAATGTCAATGTGTATTTGTCCAAATGGATTCAAATTTATAATTACATTATAATTAAATTACTTATATTATTCAAAACAATAAAATAATAAATCAAAGAATTAATAATAGAATAAGCAAATCCACAATAACAATTGGTAGAAGAGCAAAATACTTGAATATTATTGACCCACTTCAAGGGGAAACCTCTAAAATAATGAAATAAAATAAAAAAACCATAATCTGATCATAAAATACAAATCACTACCTCCTATATATACTCTACTTATCCATGGTTATTCCATAGGCTAACCATACTAAGAATATTGATAAATATAATAAGATAATATGAATGTATGTAAGCCACAAGTTGGCCACACGTATCTTTAAATGAAATATAGGATAATGGAATAACATGCACCTCACCTTTAGAATATTATTATCCTCAATGTTGAATCAAACCATAATTTTTTTTAGGAACCCTTCATATTCCCATGTTGCATCTTTAGAATGCATATTCTTCTATTTGATCAAATATTCCTTAGTCGCTCTAGTCCATAATCACTTAGTGTATATGTGAGGGGTGTCTTCAAGATATGTAATAACTCAAATTTCTTCATCAAATTTAATTAATTTAGTTTTATTTAAAACTCTTTGTCTAATTACCTTCTTAGGAAAGATGCATGGAATATCGAATGTATGCAAATGGACATGGGAAATTTCATCTTGTAAGCCACACTACCAATTTTATACAAGATATGATAAGGGCCATAATACTTAGGTGAATTTTTTTTATAATTTTTTTATTTATTCAATCACATATACTTATATGGATGAAAATACACAAAGACCTAATCACCTATGTCAAAATTCTGCTCACTATAATGTTGAACTGATTGCTACTTCATTCTATTTTATGCCATTGATAAATTCTCTCAAAAACTAAATAGTACATATTATTTATGGTGAATGTGTTCCTTAATACATACAACCTTATGATTCCTTATCAAATCTAAAGTGATTAATGGGGGTGATACCCATATAATGACACAAATGGATACATTTTATAATAAGTGTGAAAATAGGTGCTATACCACCATTCAATAAGTGGCAACCACTGAACCCATTTATCCTATTTATTAGAAACAAAACAATGAAGATATAATTATAGACATTTATTGACTACTTATTTTTGTATAATCATATTGAGGATTATACAATGAGATATGATATAACTAGGTGCCCAAACATGCAAATAATTTAGTCTAAAAATTACTAGTAAATATGGGATCTTAGTCACAATAATATTTGGAATACCATGAAATTTTTGAATTGTATTTAAAAAATAAAAAGATATTGTACTGAAAAAAACTATCTATGATAATGAAAAAAAATTTACATTCTTGATGAATCAGTCCACAACTACCTTGATAACATTTTTACCCTTAGACTGTAGTAACCCAGTAATGAAATCCATGTAAACCTCCTACCAACATTCTCTAGAGATAGATAAATGTTGTAAAATATCTAGGGTATTAATGCCTTTATTATGTTAACATACCATGAATTAAACCAAATATTTATAGACATACCCTTGGAGTCCTTTTCAAAAGAAATATTTCTTGATTCTATGATACGTTTTCAAAAATTTGGAGTGACCTCCAAATAAAGAGGCATGAAGTTCCTAAAGAATTTTATGTTTGAGGAGAGAATGATTATAGATGTATAATTTATATTTATACCATAATTCATTCCCCTTCCATGTAAAATTTTAATATTCATCGAAACCCTATTGAAGAGTCTGAATCAAATCCTTGGTAGCATTGTCATTATCTATTTTTTTAATCTTACATCCTCTACCCAATCTGCCTACCACATGGTCATGGTGCATAAAAATGCCTCAATTGATTCACCTCATTAGGAATGGGAATATAACACCACATTATCTTTTCCTTTCTTATACACTATTTAAAAATCATAACCTAACATTTAAGTCACCCATTTTTATTATTCTTCAGATGATAATTGTTATTACAAAAATAATTTGAGGATATCATGATTAACATTAGATAAGGTCTCCATTGTTTAACTTTATGCAAAATATCCATCATGTATTTCTCATAGATTATTTTGAGCCTATTTTCTTCCCTTAAGTTGATAAATTTCATATGCTTGTATTTTATCTTCTTGCATGAGTATAACCCCACATGCCATATCCTAGTGTGTCACACTCCATAATAAAACTTTTTGAAAAATCAAGAGTAGCCAAAATTGGAGTTGTGCACATATCCATTTTAAACAATTCAAATTACTTAGTAGTTGAATTATTCAACTAGAAAGAGTATTTATTAAATAAAGAGGTGAGTGGGGATACAATTCTAGGATACTTTTTGACAAAACTATGATAATAACCAATTAACATCAGAAATCCTTAAAGGTTTTGGAGGGTCTTGGGAAACTACCACTCCATCGTCACTTGGATTTTTTTAGGATCAAATTTCACTCCTTTATGTGAAACATTATGACCCAAGTATTCCAACTATTGGACACCAATAGAACATTTGGAAGGGTTGGCATAAAGTTGATGTTATTCCAAAATTGAAAGTACCCATTTCACATGCTTCAAATGGTCTTCCCAAATTTTGATATAGATGAAGATATCATCAAAAAATACCAATAAAAACTTTTTCAAAATAGACTAAAAATAGTATTCATCAAACTCTAAAATGTATATGGTGAATTTATGAGGCCAAAAGGCATGACCATAAATTCATAATGGCCTTCATGAGTTTTGAAATATATTTTAGGTATGTCCTCATCATGGATTTGAATATGATGATACCTAGAGTGAAGGTATAACCTGGTAAAATAAATAACACCATGGAAATCATCTAGAAAATCATCAAATACTAGAATATGAGACTTATGTTTGATGGTGTAATTTTTGAGTTATCTATGTTCTAGGCATATCCTCCAAGTGTCAACCTTCTTTCACACTATGCCTATGTTACATAATTCCTACCTCCAACATATATTGTATCATATTTTAATTTTCACTCTTTTGGTCATAGTGATACTTATAGGGTCTGAAGTTGGGTGGTGTAATTAAATGAGGTCGATGACATGATCATGTGTGTGACTTGGAGGAAGTCCTTTCAACATGTCACCAAAACTAACATAATGGTCATCCAAAATGATTTGAAAATTAGGATGTGTAGACTCCTTGGTTGGTTGAACCTCTATAGAAAATAATCATGTCATAAATCCCTCAACACCTCTTCTGATAATCTTTGTCATTTAATGGGAACTAACCAATTGTGGAGATTAGCTCATAATCCATGAAGTTCAAAGGTCCTTCCTTATAAATGGAACCTCATGAATAATTCCTAGAAATTCATCTTAATAGTGACCAAAGTCGTGAGCCACTGCACTACCAAAACAATGTTAGCTCCTCCCATGGGAATAGAAAACATAGGGGAATATAACAAGTAGTCTCCCATAACAAGCCTAATGCTATGGAATTTTTTAAAATAGTTGATGGTACCACTATCTATAATCATGACCTAAAATTATATAGTTGGGTAAGTGAAATAGTTAAAATGAGTAATTGAATTACTATTGACGAGGTTATGTATACTCCCAGAGTCAATTATATATAGTCACCTTTTGTTTATTCAAGAAGCCCACCAACTTAATAGTTTTAGGTATACTAATGCTTGAAAGTGAATGATAGGAAATAGTAGGTTGAGAATCTTCATATTCATCTTTAGGTTCTTCCAAACGTACCCCTAAATCTTCATCATCTTTTTCCTCCTCATTGGTGCCTTCAATATAAAACAACTTATTTTCAACACATCGATGTCCTTTGATCCATTTACTATCACAACCAAAAAACAAACCTTTTGCATGATTTTATTCAATTTGTTGAGCTATCAATTTGGTAGGATAAAAATGATGGTGATGGGAAAGTGTGTCCATATTAATCAGTGAAATGTCTTTATTTGATAAACTCTTTTCCTCAACTATGCATGCCCTTGGTATTGCTTCAGATACATTATTATTATAAAACATATAAAACTCTAATTGGATGCTATCTTTGATACCACCCAAAAATAGGTTAGTTAAATTTTAATTAGTGATGTATACCATATGTAATGAGAGATTCTAAAATTTATGAATGTAATCCTTTAAAATCCTAATTTAGTATAGCTTGGCTAGCTTGTAAACTAGTTTTCAGAGACATTGTTATGATAGTGGAGATATAATTCCTTAGAAAATATTGACCATTAAACTTAGACACCCTTATTTTTATTTTGAGCACACAACCAGTGATACTAAATGAACTACTCAATTTTTAGATATAGAGAAGCCAAGAACACCTTTTATGAATAGGGATTCTGATGTAGATCAAATAAATTTTCAATTTGAGTAAGCCATGTGAGTGGATCATTACCATCAAAATTGCACATGTACACTTTTAAAAATAATGTATTGATACCAAGGTTAGTTTTATGATTTTTTGGAGAATAAAAACCAAATTGAAGTGGTGGAGGATTAATTTGCAATGGTTAAACTACAAATTTGGCCAATTACCTAGTTTTTATTGTAATTGATCCCACAAGCCATTCAAGTCCCCTCTCATCCTTGTGATGTCCCCTTTAATTGTATTGAGATCATATTTATACACAATGTAATGTAACTCTAAATTAATTTATTGAACCACCTCCAAAATATATGGATCAAAAGTTCCAAACTCCATGTCATCCTTGTGAAGAGTTTTAGATGTTTCTTTCCCTTTCTCATGTCCATGAGTGTTAGGACTAATTAAGCATAAACCCTAAAAGGGTTTTAACACTAAAAAAGTGTATTGGTAAATGATACTATTATGATCACCCTGCCAACATGAATCTAATGACTACTAATGTGTACATGGGTGAAATTTTTTAGCCCAAAAAAGTGTACAAATAGAATACACCATTATGATCATTACATAGAGATGAATCCAATGAATGATTTTTTAAAAAAATTTTTTTTTGTAAAAAATCCATGAACAAAATTATGTTTATAAAAAAATTCAATTCTTTCCAGATCACAAGTTATGTTTTTTTGAGCTTCTAGTGCTCAGGATGCTAGATCTTAAAAAACTACATCATCAAAACTTACCCAAATCAAAGCTATGATACTAATTATAATGAAACTACTTAGATGATTCACAATAATAGAATAATATATCATATAATTAAGAACAAAATAAGTATATCCATAAAAAAAATTAGAAGAAGACCATAATACTTCAATAGTGGGATTGAGCCACTTCGAGGGGGAATTTCCATAATAATGCAATAAGAATAGAATTCACAATATGATTATAAGAGAATAACCACTACCTCTTATATATAATCTACTTAGTTATGTTTATTATATAGACTAACCATACTAATAACATCAATAAATACAATAATATAATATGAAGGTATGTAGGCCACAAGTTAGCCACACATATCCTTAGATGCACTATAGGTTAAGGGCCTAGCATACACTTTAAAATTGGGTCTCATGCTACATACTCATGAGATAATAGGGGTATATATGACCAAAAATATTGATTATAATAATTATTCCAACCTTTCTATAATATCAAAAGAGAATAATAATAAATTATAAGTAAATAAATACTTGTCCAATGTTTTTTTGACATAAGACTTAATATTAAATACATAAGACAAAAGATATTGATACTAACATTCACACACACTGTAACTAATTATAAATGTTTTGATTGTGTGTTATGTGACTGATTCTAGATGTTATAAATACTTTTAAAAATTATCTCAAGAGGACCCCAAGAATGTTTTGCTCCCTAGGCTTGAGAATAGTTATGATTTGGATGATTTTGGGTTCATCAATCATTCTAATATTTATTTAAACATTATCTTGATCAAGTAATGTACATATGATTTATCTAACTATTGGTGCCTTAAGGTTTTCACCAACCTATTTTTATTTATTTATTAGATTTAATTGATTTTTATTTTCCTAATTTTGATTTCCCAATAACACCTTAAAGAGGTTTTCACTAAGGGACATTCGTTATTACTTTTTAGGATTTTGATTTTGATTATCTGCTAATGCCTCAAGAATATTTTCATTAGGGGATGTTACCTTTTACTTCACTAATTATTTGATGTATTTTGATTTTGATTTGTTTTTGGGTCAAATATGATTTCAAGTACAATATTATGCTATGTTGATTGGATACCATCTTGGATCTACACGGATTTTATAAATGATATGTCACTATGGAGGAAGTTTGATAGTGTGTGATTATGTTAGTCTCAATAAAAAATTGTATGATATTGAATGTTAGGATAATGGAAAGGATTAGTAGTTTAAAAATTATGGAGGATATTGATGAAAGGATGAATGGTAGCATGATCCTCATAAAGGCTACTAGGAGGACCTATTTTGATGCTAAAAAAAGCTTCCTCAAGACTTATGAAAGAATTATCAAGCTCTTTGTAGTGATATACATGAGATATGTGGTTGATGTCATACACTCATGATTGTATTTTACTATCATTGATAAGAGATGTTGGGATTGATTCTAATGTTGATGTTGAATCTGATGTGGGTGATGTTGATTTTGATTTATATATTGATGTTGTGATGTTTTTGATAGAGTATGTTTGGATTATTTTTTTTGTTGATATATAATGTTTTGATTATGGTCATATAGAGGACCTATTGGATTGCATTGTCAGAAAGTACCTTACTCACTTTTATCTTAGTGGTTATGACTTTTGGATGAAGGTATTTCTAGAAATTAGGGATTTTGTGTGATTGTAAAAGGATGGATTGTTAGTTAATGATGGGTTCTTTGATAGTAGACTAATCAAAGAATGGTTCATCAAAGGGTGGATTGAATATAGGCTCTCCAAATATAGGTGAATGGTCATATAGAGGATCATAAAAGATTGGTTTATAAAGGATAGGTTCATTGTATTGATATTTATTTAGAAATGGATGATATTTATCATGATATTGAAAGGATTCTTATCATATTCTATCCCTTCCTACTCACTCTCAGATGTGGATTCATCTGATTTGATTTTGATGGAAATCTTACCATGGTCGATTAAATCTTGGAAGAAATTTTTAAATTTTAAGCATATATTAATAGAATTCCATTAGATTTTTTGGTACTAAAAATATTCACTCTCTATATACCAAGAGGCCTTAGGTTTGGTTAGATCAAAAATATTGGTGTGTGGATACATAATTATATTTGTTATGGCTAGTTGGGAAAATACAACTTCTAAGGATTCATTTGAAGGAGTATATTATCTCTGTTCATAGCTTTGTTAGTATGGGGAAACACTTGATTATGAATTGGATTATTGTCCTTGGTGTAGTGATGGTAGTACATAGCTAGATGCTTGTATTTATTATGACTCAAGGGTCATTTTGGTATTGGATAGGGTTGATAGGATAGGTTTCCTTTGTTAGTGTGATAAGGGATGTCATGATTAAGATTAAAACTAATGGATGGATAGTTTTATTATGATTGGTTAATGCAGGGGATAGGAATATTTTGATTTTAATGTGCAAGGATTTGATTATTCTTCCTCATTATGGAACTTATTTTTATAAGATTGATGTCAATAAGAAGTTGGTTACCTATTTTGAGGAGCCCCAAAAGGATAATGTCCTTGTTTTCAAAAATGTATTGTTCAAACTAGGTGTTTCAAATTGTTTTCACTTTTCTACATTCAAAGGAAGTAAGAAACTAAGATAAATGGTCTAGGGTTAGATGATACCTAGATGAGGTTTGTGCACCATTATCCAGACATTGAGAGAACTCCTCTTTGGTTGTGGAGGATGACACCTGTAGAAGAAAGACACTTAAACAAGAAAATTGTTAGATGGATGTAAGGTGGACTGCCAAGCGATATGCCTGGTCTCAGAAGTGCAAAGACTTCCTTAAGGGATGCCAGTCCACTTGTTGATAAAAAATAATGTTGGATAAAGATAATAATGATAGACTAAGCTAGAGAAATACAAATAATGCGTACCTACTATTCTGCCACAGTCACCGATGTCGGTTGGTTTATCGATGTCGATTGGTTAAGGTTGCCGATGTCGGTTAATCTACCGATGTCGATAGGGGTAGTGGCCGATGTCAGTTAGGGAAATGGTCTTGGATAGGGTCTAGACAGGTTCTTGGTTGATAGAATGGTCTACAAAATGGTCTATGGTAGTCTAAGAGTCTGTACAGGGTGGTAAGACAGTAGACAGGGTCTTTAGGAGGGACTAAGGTAGGGGATATGTTGTCAGAAAAAGGGGTAGGATAGAAGATAGGGTTCAGGGAGAAGTTTGGTCTGGTCTAGTCTAGTTGAAATTTAGGGTTTGTCTGGTAATATGGCTTAGAAGCAATAAATAAAAAATTGATTACTGATACATTCTAAGCTACTAAAATGAAATAAAAAAGGGATACTTACCTCTTGCTTATTAATGAAGGAGTGTAGAGGTCCTGTTGCTGATATTGCTATTGTAGAAGACTGATGCAGAGTACCTGTGATGCTTGATGTGTGTCTAGGAGAGAGAGAGGTTGAATACCTGTAGCTAAAGAGTTAGTAGTCGGGAGAGAGGAGGATTGATTGATTGACTGATCAGGTCTGTGATTGTCATTTTGGCCAGGGAGAGAGAGGAGTCATTGATTCAGCTTGTGATTTGGTTTTAAGCAACCGACGTTGGCGATCCCATCGATGTCAACCAACTGGTAACCAATGTTGGCAGCCAGAATAATGGAAAAAGGGCTAAAATTAGCTTTTTCCCATTCTTCCAACTGCCAGGGTCAATTGTTCATGGGAAAATGGTCTGAGGTGGATTGAATGAGCATGAGGGGTTAATGGGAGAAAGGAAATGGGGTTTAAGCAATTAAGATTTTGCATGGGGTGAGGGGTGGCATCCAAGGAGAGGTATCCAAGGAGGGGTGAGGTGGTATGGATGATGTGTCAAAAGGGGTGTTATTAATTTAAAATAGGCTATTATTTTAAATTAATAAGTGTGTGGGTTAGGAATGTGTAGAAGTGGACCAAGGGGACCAAAGGGGGGCAATGACCAAGGGTTAGACACGATTTCAATGTCTACATTTTCCCCTTTTTGTCTTGTTGGTTGTTCTGACGAACTGCAAGACAAAAATAGGAGCTGATGTTGCCCCAAGTATGGGATGAGGTCTTTTTCATCTTGTTGGTTGTTCTAGTGAACTGCAAGACAAAAATAAGAGTTGGTTACCCTGATTATGGGATGAGTTATTCCCCCTCAAAGTGAGAGTCGAGGGAAGGAAACCTGAAATCGGGTGTCGATTTGACAAAGAGTGGATGAATATGGTGAAGTTGGAGTGTGAATCCTGCAAAAGTTGAGATTTCACGCATACCACTTCATGAGATGGTCAAGTCAAATTGTCACAAGTCAAGGGTCAAGGAGTGCCAAAATTGAAATAACTAGGCCCCAGCATTTAGTCGTAGTTGATTGGGTTATTCGATCTAAGTTGTAGCTCCAATGGTCATCATGTTCCAAGTATCTCAGGCTCAGGAAGTGCTCTTGGAAACACGAAAAATGTCACAAGTAGTGGGAATCAACTTGCTTGTGATCCAATACTTGTGAGGGTCAAAATGTGGTTGTAGACAATTTTGATAACCATTCATGAGATAGCATACATGCAAAAACAACCAAGGCAACGGTGTCTTGGAAGTGGTCGTGGTCGGAGGAGATAGTCACGATCTCCATGGTCATTGGTTGAGGATGGACAAAGGAATGGCCGAGCTAACCTCAGAAGACCCCATGTTAACTGAGTGCTGCCTACATAGCCCCTATCATTAGGGCCTCAGGCCAATGTAGTTCTCCCCAAAGGGGAGGAAGGGTCAAAGTGGTCGATAGTTGGTTTGGTCATGATGAAAGATGATGAGGGTAAGATGGTTTGTCCGTCAGATAGATGAATAAATGGATGTGGCTGAGATAACCCTAGAAGATGTCATGTCATCTGAGTGTTGCCTACATAGCCCTTGTGTTGAGGGCCTCAAACTAATGTAGTTCAGATGAAGGGTTAAAATGGTCGATGATTGGTTGGGTCATGGTGAAAGATGATGAGGGTAAGATGGTTTGTCTGTCAGATAGATGAAAAAATGAATGTGGCTGAGCTAACCCCAGAAGATGTCATGTCATCTGAGTGTTGCCTACATAGCCCTTGTGTTGAGGGCCTCAGACTAATGTAGTTCAGACAAAGAGTCAAAGTGGTTGATGATTGGTTTTGGTCATAGTGAAATGATGAGGGTAAGATGATGTTACAGCCTTTTCCATATTGTGTGATGGTGTATTCTGTAACATTGGTTGAATGGTATTTCATCCCTAGAAAGTTTCCATATTGGTAATGGTGTATGCTAAAAATGAATTGAGATTATTTATGCTTCAAAAATTAATGGTTTATGCTTAACATAAATTGTGTCTGGTCGATAGTTTCCATGTGTATTGGTGTCCATAGAAACTATGTGAAATGGACTATGTCATGTTGGTGGTTTGAAAATGTTTGGTTTGATTGGGTTTGGTTGGACTAGATAATGATTTGGTTGAATGTGACCAAGGTGTAAGAAGTGAAAGGCGTGTTGCTCTTTCATTGACAAGGACCATAATGATGTCATGGATAAGGGGTTGTTTAGAAACAAAAGCCCTATTCAGGGATTATGTCGTTGACCAGTGGTTATGTTAGAGAAGTAATCAAATCACTTTGACTTTAAGTGAGCTTGAAATCCCTTGAGTATGTTGGGGTGATAGGTTTGATTATGTGATATAGATGGAAGGGGGAACCCTTTTTGGTAGGAACAACTTTGCCCCTTTTATAGGTGACCCCGAGAATGACTATAGACAAGTCCATGACTTTATAGTTTGTCAGTCAGTTTTTTTTTTCTTTTTTCTTTTTTGGGAGATTGATCAATGTGAGAAGTCTGTGAGGGGATGTTGTTTTGCTTGGTGGTCATGTTATGAAGATAATCGATGCAGGAAGCTTCTGAGATAGTGCTGTGTATGTAGCAAGATTTTGTCATAGCCATCCTTCGAGGGAGTGGTCTATATTTTTTCTTTATATATATGAAAGTCTTTGAATAGTTGTCCTTCAAGGGAGCAGTCTATCAATTACAACAAGTATGATGTAACTGTCCTTCGAGGGAGCAGTCTACATTTATAGTTTTATGACCTTGGAATATGCATCCCACTTTTATATATTTTTTTTGTTTTTGTTTTTTGATTTTTGACTAAAATTTTGGTCATGGACTTGACTATAGAGGTGTAGAGGGTTTCCCTTTTATTAGGACAAAGCATTCATGCTTGACAAAAGGGTTAACTGGTGTTTACAGGGTTGAGAGTTGAAAAGGAATATGAATGACGATGATGTGGATTGCTTAAGGGACGAGCTCAAGTTAACGTCAAGTGATTAATTACTTGACTAACAGTACATTGGTCGAAGATGCAAGGCATAAAGGGGCTTAGCTTCTGATAAGTCCCTGACCCATGCTTGTGTGTCATGATGCAAGGTCCAAGTCAATTAGGAACAATCTTGCCCCATTTTCTTCGTTCCAAATTGGTCACATGAAGATGATTAAGAAGTTGGTTGATGCTTGGTTGAGGCTTGGTCGATGCTTGGTCAAGACTTGATTGATGTTTAAGAAGTTGGTTGATGTTTGGTCGATGCTTGGTCGAGGTTTGGTCGAGGCTTGGTCGAGGTTTGGTAGTCAGGTTAAGGTCAAATTCCCCCAGTTGCTAGGGAGAATGTTTGATAGATTTAGTTTGAGAGGGCAAGATCTTAATCTGCCAAGTTGGAGGCATGAATCTCAAAATCACGGATGGTGACAGAGGAAATGGTTGGTAATGATTTGATTAAAGTGGCTAATGGTTGGGGGCCATCAGGCTAGACCTCCATCGATTGTAAGGCTTAGATAAAAGTTTGATGATGTTGTGGAGAGTTTTGTATGAGATCATATAAAGACATCTTCACAGGGGTCGTGTGGTGAAGCTGTTTCACCACAGAGTCAGTGATTGTCTTTAAGGATGCTGGTCGAGATGTGCCCAAGACAGTAATCTTGGGTTTTGGTTATGGTGAAGGCTTGGTAGATGCGGATGTCCAAGGGATAGAAACATGTCTTTTCCCTTTATCCTTTTGGGTTGGTGGGCTGGTGGTCAAGTTGACTGTGTTGATTTTGAATAATGGGGTTAAAGGCAGTGGAGGGACCATAGTCTGGTGTTGAGATCCTGATTTAGGTGATGATGTTTGTGAGGCATGTGATGGTGTCAAATATTTGGCAAAGGGGAAGTCAAGAGGATCCTTGATGAGAAGGGTATCCTTTTTTTGGTGTTGATTAATGACAGCTTTAAGAGTGCAACAACGCTCAGTGTCATGTCTCGGTGTGCGATGATAGTGACAAAATTTAGTGTTGTCAAACCAAGATGGTCTTGATCCGAGAGTTGATGAGTGTGAAGGTGAGGAGGTATGGGAAGCATGGGATGATGTTGAAGGTTTGTTGATAATATGGTCAAGAAGAAGGGTGTCTTTCTCCAAGCATTGGTGAATGACAACCTTGAGGGCACAATAATGCTCAGTGTCATGTCCCGGCATGCGATGATACGCACAAACTTTAGTGTCATTAAACTAGGGTAGTTTTGGTCTGAGAGATTGGTATGATTTAAGAGGTGGAAGGCTGATGTGAGAAGACTGCAACAATTGTCGTAACAGCAAGGCATAAGAACCCGCCAATGGGTCTGCATGTTTTGTTGCAGTAGGGGTTGATGACTTTTGTTTTAGAGGTGTAGGAGGCATTGGTCATTTTGGAGGAAATATATGTTTAATGGGAAAAGGGGATAATGGAGGCAATTTGCCTCTGTGAGGTGTTGGAGTAGGAATCACTCCTATTAAGGTGGATGGATGTAGGCCCAAAATAGAGGGCAATGATGAAGGTGGGGGAGGAATTCTCCGGTGTGGTTTAGTGGCCTTCTTTGGTTTGGTTTGAGGGCCACTATTATGTGAGGCAAGATTAGATATGGGGTGAACACCAAGAGATTTAATCTCTTTTGGCATGGTAGATGCCTATGTGGGTTTGGGTTCAGATGTGGACGAAGGTGAGTGAGATGTAGCAATCTTAGGCAAAAGGCAAGAGAAAACCGTCACTGGGTCTTCCTCGGTCGAAGTGGGTGAAGAGACAGGGTCTTCTCTTGGTGGAGAAGAAATTGGAGAATGTGACTCCTCAAGAGGATAGAGGGTAGGGATGATGATGCCTTCTACTTGTGGTTGAGGAGTAGGAAGGGTATGGTCCTCCATTGGTAGGAGGAAGGATGAAGGTGGGGCTAATGGCATTGGTATGGTTGAAGCATCCTCTAATATAAGAGAGGTTGATGGAGAACTAATAGGAGAAGAAGGCTCTTCTACCTGTGATGGACGAATAGGAAAAGAAAGCTCTTCTACCTGTGGAGGAGGTTGGTCAGGGACAAGAGGCGAGACCATGTTGACCGTGCGTATATCATGCTCTTGGGCGCTATCGGCCATGGTTTGGACATTATTTTGGCTAGGAGGATGGTTAGGAAAAGGTTGTTTGAAGATGTCCATGTTTTGATTGGGTGGTGTATTTGGGTTATCCAAAACAAGATCTCCCTTATCTATCATGTCTTGGACAATGTTCTTGAAGGTTTGGCAGTTATTTATGTCATGGCCTTGGACACGGTGATAGTGACAGAAGTTGTTTTCCCTATACCATGTAGGGATGGATTTTGCAGGTTCAAATTGAGGTGGTTAGATTGGGGGGAGATTGAGGACCCCCTTTTTGACAAGTTTATCCAAAATGGAAGTTTATGATTCTCCTATAGGAGTATACTAATGCTGTATGTACCGTTGTTGGAATTGTTTTGTGATGCTTTGAGATGTTAAAGGTTGAGGTTGGTCGATCATTATCGAGGATGGTGATCTAATGACCATAATTTTTGCCACTCCTTTAGACTTGGAGTGGGAAGAAGAAGGTCTAGAAGAAGAAGGGTCATCGGTTTTTGCATTGGTATTACACAATTTGACCCTATTTTCTTCAATAGCATGGAGTTCAAGCTTTTGGGCCATGGTGAAAGCTTCATCAAAAGTACAGAATGTCTGAACCCACAAGTTAGATGAGATGTGGGTGGCACATGCTCGAGAGAAGATCTCAATGAGCTCGGGTTGAGGTAAAGGGAAGGAGAGTTAGTTGATTAAGCCTCTCCAATGGGCGATGAAATTGGCTATGGATTCATCATCAAATTGTTTGATAGAGTATAAGTCTGTGATTGAGACCTTTTTGGTGATATTGATTGAGAAGTGGTCAAAGAAAAGTTGGGATAGTTGCGTGAAGGAAAAGATAGAGTGACTGGTAAGAGAACTATACCAGTCGAGGGCAAGGCCAGAAAGTGACATGGGAAACATGCGTAGCAATAATGCATCATCATGTGCTATGAGGTAACAAGCATGTCTAAATGCTCACAGATGTTGCTGCGGGTCTTCCTTACTCTAAAAGTGAGTAAATGTAGGAAGTTCCCACTGACTGGGATACAATCAGATTGGGATGGAGGGATGGATGGGTTCGTTGCAAATTTGGTCATATGAAAGGACATTGCTTGAACCAGAAATGGAAGCCTCAAGATTAGACATTTTTTCCATCAGCATCTTGATGAGATCAGCTAATGGATTGGTAGATGGGGTGCCCCCTAGGTTGTAAGGTGCTTGGAAGGTTCTAGAAGAGGCGTATGACGTAGTTGGTTACGCTTGTATAGGTGCAACATATTGATAACTAGTCATTGGGATAGATGTCAAAGTCAAGGGGGGTTGTGTCATGAAGGTAGAAGGAATAAGTTGACTAGATATCATCAAAGGTGGTTGCATGGCAGCATTGGCAAAAGGGGAGGTAGACACTCCTGCATTTATAGGTGCAAGAGTGTGTGGAGTCGAGATAATCAAGTTTTGGTATGATGTAGAACTTGGTTGAATTGCATGTGGTTGAGGGGGTAATGAAACGCCAATGGAGGTTGGTCTAAACATAGATGGGGAGGCCAAACTTTGTGTATTTGCCATGGTCAGGTTAATGGTTGAGGTAATAGTCTGAGTCATAAAAGGCTGGGTAGCAGATGGTGTTGATGTCATCGCCACTTCACCCAAAAGGTCTCGCGTTTGGTTTTTTGTGAGATAGTGTTGGAGTGCCTTGACATTGTGGTCAAGGAATCTCTCAAAATTTTGGTCCCCTTCGGGGAAAATTGAAGGTTGATAGGGAGTTGGTCGGGTAAGAGTTTGTTCGATCTCTAAATGATACTCCATTAGAGGACTAGGCATAGATGGTGAAGGTGGGAGTGGTCATTGCCTTGCGTGGTCAAGAAGAGTTCTAGTTTGACTGCCTGTCAAAACCATTCAAGGCAAGAAGGGCTAGGTTCCAAAAATTGTGTTTTTTAGTCTAAAAAAACTAGAATGGGTGTTGGACAGTAAGAAAGTTAAGTTTTAAGGTTGTTGTTTGGGAAAAAAAGATTTGGACAGTGACCGACATTGGTATAAAAATTGATGCCGGTGAAATAGGCTACCGATGTCAGTCAGATAATCGATGCCAGTGAAGAAAGGTTTTCGACGTCAGTGGTAAAACTGATGTCGGTTATTGTGTTTTCCAGAAACTCAAAAAATTTGACATTTTTTAGAAGAAAGAAGAAAACATCCTCACTAGTTCAAAAAACCAGATAAAGACAGAAAAGAAGATGAAGACAAGTAGACCCTAATGTTAATTCCTAAGAATGATTTTTTAGAATCTTGTTGGATTATGCCTTAGAGTGTGTTTAGGAAGTTGGCTTTTAGAACAGGTCCTAGAAGAAGCAGTCTAAGGTTGGTTTCAGGTTAGTTTCGATGCTCAAGATCTGTGTTAGGTTCTGTACGTGGCTTGGTGCTAAGGAGCAAGCTCCCCTCACTTCACGAGCCCAGTGATAAGCTGGTCTTGCTTAGCCAGTATATACTTCCCCTAGAGTTTATCATCTACTAGAGAATAGAGTGGGCTTTCCCCTTGGTAGTGAAGTCTAAGTGGGATTGTTGGGACGGGTAAGGTATCCGCTAGGTGATGAAATCTTAGTCAGACCTTGTCTCAGGTAAGTTTAGATGTTTGATTTTGTACAAGTGGTTTGGATGTGTAACATAAGTGGCCTACACTTTATTCATGATGCGGTTTAAAGTTACTAGATGTGTGGACTAAATATGCATTCAGGAAGAAATGAAATGCAATGTATTTTATTCCCAAATTGAAATGTGTGTTTATATGCAGACAAGTGAGAAGAGGTTGAAGAGTATGATTTTGACTAGTCTAAGATGCAAGAAAGAAAGAAAAAGAATGATTCTTTTTAACTTTTCTGATGGTGTCTTTTGGAAGAGATAGAAGAAAAGGATGCAAGGAGAGACCTAATGCACCTATATGAAAAGTTTGCTTTAGAAGAAAAAGTATGAACCCAAGGAGAATTCCTAGGGTCCCACCAGGCATGCCAGAATGTTTCAAACTATTTTTGCTTTTCTACATTCAAAGGAAGTAAGAAACTAAGATAAATAGTCTAGGGTTAGATGATACTCGGATGAGGTCTGCGCACCGTTATCCAGATGTTGAGAGAACTCCTCTTTGGTTGTGGAGGATGACACCTGTAGAAGAAAGAGACTTAAACAAGAAAATTGTTAGATGGATGTAAGGTGGACTGCCAAGTGATATGCTTCGTCCCAGAAGTGTAAAGACTTCCTTAAGGGATGTCAGTCCACTTGTTGATAAAAAATAATGTCAGATAAAGATAATAATGATAGACTAAGCTAGAGAAATACAAATGATGCATACCTGCTATTCTGCCATAGTCGCCGATGTCGGTTGGTCTGCCGACGTTGATTGGTTAAGGTCGTCGACGTCGGTTAGTCTACCGACATTGGTAGGGGTAGTGGCCGATGTCGGTCAAGGCAATGGTCTTGGACAGGGTCTGGATGGGTTCTTGGTTGATAGAATGGTCTATAAAATGGTTGATGGTAGTTTGAGAGTCTGTACAGGGTGGTAAGATAGTAGATAGGGTCTTTAGGAGGGACTAAGGTAGGGGATATGTTGTTAGAAAAAGGGGTAGGATAGAAGATAGGGCTCAGGGAGAAGTTTGGTCTGGTTTGGTCTAGTTGAAAGTTAGGGTTTGTTTGGTAATATGGCTTAGAAGCAATAAATAGAAAATTGATTACTGATACATTCTAAGCTACTGAAATGAAATAAAAGAGGGATACTTACCTCTTGCTTGCTGATGAAGGAGTGTAGAGGTCTTGTTGCTGATACCACTATTGTAGAAGACTGATGCAGAGTACCTATGATGCTTGATGTGTGTCTGGGAGAGAGAGAGAGAGGTTGAATACTTGTAGTCAAAGAGTTAGCAGTCGGGAGAGAGGAAGATTGATTGATTGACTGATCGGGTCTGTGATTGTCATTTCAGCTAGGGAGAGAGAGGAGTCATTGATTCAGCCTATGAGTTGGGTTTAATCAACTGACATCGGTGATCTCGCTGACATCGGCTGACTAGTAACCAATGTCAGTAACCAGAATAACGAAAAAGGGCTAAAATTAGCCTTTTCCCATTCTTCCAACTGCCAGGGTCAATTGGTCATGGGAAAATAGTCTGAGGTGGATTGAATGAGCACGAGGGGTTAATGGGAGGAAGGAAATAGGGTTTAAGCAATTAAGATTTGGCATGGGGTGAGTTGTGGCATCCAAGGAGAGGTATCTAAGGAGGGGTGAGGTGGTATGGGTGATGTGTCAAAAAGGGTGTTATTAATTTAAAATAGGTTATTATTTTAAATTAATAAGTGTGTGGGTTAGGAATGTGTAGAAGTGGACCAAGGGGACCAAAGGGGGGAGATGACCAAGGGTTAGACATGATTTCAGTGTCTACACTAGGTGATATCCAAATCTATTTTGAGGGTCATGTATCAAGATGGGAGAAAGTATGGATGTTATTATTTTCATTTTTCCCAATCGACAAGTGTGGGATATTGAATGAAAATATTAGGAGATGATTATTGGATGGATATATGAGGTGGATCAGATTTAGATTTTGAATTGTTTGATGTGGGTTATGCTTGCTTAGTGCTAACTTGACTATATTAGTTCAAGTTTGATTTGATTGATTTGATGGATTTAGATGTGAGACTATTAATATTGATGATTTTATGATGAATGATAAACTTGAGAATGTTGATTGATTATGAATGTGAGCTATCTTGATTTATATTTATTAAGGTATGTCTAACCCTAAAATGTTGATTGATGATAAGTATTGTTATTTTATATTTAATTTATTATATTAAGGTTGTTTGGATGTAACTCTAGAAGATGATTTAATTGATGTATGTTGGATAATTTATAACTATCTCAAATGATTGGATTGATTGATAACCTATGAAAAGTTAAGATTGATGGATTTTGGCTAGCTCACATGTGATTGGATGATATAGGATTTAATTTACTCAAGTGTTTTTAGATAATTAGATGTTGGTTGATATTAAGTGATTATTAGATTGGATAATGTATTTTTTGAATTGGATAATGTAGTTATTATATTTGAGTGGATGACTAGATATTGATATAGTGATTGTTGGGTTAGATTTAAGATGTTTTGAACTTAATTTTAATTTTAGATTAAGTGGATTGTTATATTGGATATCAATTTGGATTGATGAAGTGTTTTCTAACTTGGTTAGATGTAGGATTTTAGCAAGTTTATGTTAGTGGTTGGTTATGATATACAATAGGGGATTGTATTTATATAGGTTAAGGCAAGCTTATGATTGAATTTTTAGATTTTATGTGATTGGGGATAATTGTTTTGATAAGCATGGATGTGAATAAGTTTAGGCTATAGATTGTATTATTATGGATTGGTTTGACAGGGTAATGATAGTATTGAATTTTATTTATTATGTTGACTTGTTGGGGTTAGATTATGAATATTGATCAATGTGTTTAGATAAATCGATGTCAATGTTGTTAATATGGGTCTTATACACCAACCAAAGTTTAGATGAGGTAGCCTCTAACATTTTAGGATATTAATAGAGGTAAAAAAAACATAAGGGCTTGAGTTATAGGTATGGGTTAAACAACCTTATGGTGGAATAAAAATATAGCATGTAGGTTGTTAAATGGGTTTTCTTGTAGTGAAATGAATCGTAGTAGAGAAATCAAACCTACATTGATGAGATAGATGGGTGATATCTAATCTAGAGTAGGTAGATCTTAATCAAATAAATTTCAAAAAGAGGTAAGCGTAGAGAAAAAAAAAAATTCTATGATATTAAAGGGTCAATTCCTAGGTTGTTTTCTTAGTGTATAAATGATCTAAAAAATAATGATTTAATACTTGTAGTTGTTGCACACTTATAGGTAAACAAAGTGATGAAGTCTAGGAAGGAGTGATATAGAAACTTCATGGTCTTAATAGAAGGTAATTTCTTTTAGAGTTTCTATTACAAATCCTTAATTAGAAGTTTACAACTCTAACCAAGAAAACATATAAGGTAGTTATGGAACACACATAGAAAAATATACCAAAATAAAGCATTCATACACACTAAGAATAATAACATAGTTTGAACTAATAGCTTAATAAAATACACTAAATTTCAATAGTGTTTGCACATATACAACTATCATACATTAATTAAAATAATCAAAATCTATATGTATATTTAAAAAAATTTAAATTATTGTATTATAACAAACAAAAGAGAAAAAACTTAATATCACATGAGTGGAAGGAGAAAACACCAATGTAATTGCATGACAATCAAAATTTGACTTTTGGTATTGGTAAAATCTTCCAACCCTTTGGAATGTGAAATTACATAGTTATATAGACTTGGGGAGGGGATTCCTCATCCTCCAAGTGTATGTAAACTTATATACATGTTTAAATTAGAACCTCAGTTATAATTTTAGTCTCAAAAATACATATTTTACATGTTTATGTCTTATTATCTAGGTTATCAAGGTGATTACATGGATAATAAAGTTGTTGGAAGTACTGAAGTGGATGGTTTCATTAAAATGGGAGTTATTATGTTAGAATTATTATTCACTTATAAATACTCATAGTTATTGTGACCAATTTCATATTGATATCTAATTATATCTATGTTAAGGAGCGGAGACCTATACACCTTTTTCACTTTCTCCAAGAGCCTTATAGTTCAACTTTGGTAGTACTAAAGTTAGATCTAAATATCTCAATTTCTATGAATTTCTTCCTAGAAAAATTTAGCTTTTCCTCTATGTCTTATATGTTCTTCCCTTTTATTTCCTATATAAAATAATATAAATCTTGATGCAAGAGCTGGTCAAAATTGGCCCTACTAATGAGTCTTCTTATTGAATCTTTGGCCTAAGAAAGCTTTAGTTTGTCTAAAATTTGATAGGAGTGAGTCTCATGTTATTACTATTTTGGCATCGCAACATCAATGATATCAACCTATTCCATGGCCTCTTTTATTCTAATGGACACAAAGTTAAGGAGACTGGTAGCCTCTAATGGTGACATCAAGTTCAAATGTGCATATGAATTCTCAATTATAAAATCAATAAGGAATTTAAGTCTATTCTAATCTATCTTCAAATAATTCAACAATTTGGTTTTCCCTACCATGTGGGGTGCCAATTCTTAACTCAAATTTAATAATGGCCTCAATAGTATTGTAAAATCTAGATGTTGAACTTTGGATGTCTATTTTGATCTGGGTTAGAACATGAACAATTAGTTGTTGTTCTCTTAGTTTCTCTAGTTCTTATTCTAGCTCTCCCCGTGTCATTTCTATCCATTCATGTATTTATACTAAAAAATATTTTTGTATTTCCATATAAGATATAAAATCCTTTATATATGGATATTTCCCCAATTTTCTATCTTTCCTCTTGGTAAAAGTAAACATTTTTTCCCTTTTATCCATAATAGCTACTCTACCAGTGTCATCTTACATATTCCTCTTCCTCACCCTGTGCGCACTCCCTGTAGATTTATCAAAAATTGTACTTAAATTGGGAAATTTGGTAATCATAAGATCAAGCATTTTTTAGGCCCTTGATTACATGTTTGTTTCCTACTATGGGAGGACTAACTAGGCTTGGTTCATGGGTTTATTGTTTGAGGTAATAGTCTCACCCAATATCTCACCTAAGGTTTGCTTCAAAGTTTATCCTAGGAGGGGATCAAGGAGTGAAGGCCATATGATTTTGGACAAGTCCACTCCATTGTATTATGGTATTGGATGAACTATGTATGCTAGTATTTTCTTCTTCTCATCCTTCTGAGTGGTTATAATAGTTATCTCTTGAGAAGGACTGGGGGGAACTGACAGACATAATTATGTAGATAAAACATGTAATTAGGGAGTGCTTAATTTTCACCTTACTTTCTTCATGGATTTATTCTTTTTTTTTTTTTTTTTTGGAACAATAGTAGAAGGGATATTAGTATTAATAGTAAGAATATTTGTGGGAGAAGTACTTAGAGGAATAAAAATTATGGAAGTATGGACTATAAGGGTATATAAGGGATCCTCTAACTTTGGTACTAATAGATTTGGTTGAACAATATGTTGAATAGGATAAAAATACACCTTGGGAACCAAGAGAGGAGGGGGGATAGGAGGGGTGAATGTCATAGGAATAAATGAACTAATTGTAAAAAGAGGCACATAGGAAAAAGCAAATGTAATACAAATGGGAGAGGGTGTGGTCTCACTTGATTTTTACTAATGCAAAGATACATTTACATTTGAGTCTTAGAGGCTTAAATTTTTTTATCTTTGTAATTATTCCTCCTCATCATAAATCTCCTCTCTAACTACCTATTATTTATCTAGATCCACCAATGGTCCTTCTATGGTTAGGCTCTATGAAAGGGATTGAGGCCCTAGATTCCTTATATAGTAGACGGTTATATTTAGATTAATTAAAGGATTTGGTTATGTTGTTGATGTAACCAAAATAGGAACCTCTAGAGATGATGAAACATCACCTTTGTCCAATCTCTTAGAATCTAAGGAATCTAGATAGATGGGCTTATCTTGATTTCCCCCAAGTGATGTATCTAGCACTCATAGTTTCTTATTCACTACCATAAATGACATAGGGTGTGTCTGGTAGGAATTTACTTATTCTCTTATTATATTAGTAGGTCTATTAGTCCATAAATTATATGTATCCCATCCTTTAGCTGATGGGAGACTAGTTTGTGTCTCCTTTATGGAAAGGTAAGGCTCCCCTTGAATAATATTTAGAAGGTCCTCCATCTAAATTCATTGTGACCTCTCCAAAGACTTGATCATCATTATAATAATTAAGGTAAAAAAGTCATGATCATAAGGCTCATGTTGATACTCGATGTCTAGTCCCTTGATATGGTTTTGAACCTATCCATGGGGATCCTAGCCTCTATGTCACAATGAGGTCAAAGAATAATACTATCTATACTTCCTTACCTCATATAAGTGCTTATAATTGGTGTAGAACATTCTTCCAATCATTAATTGAGAGCCACAAAGGTATGCCTTCTTCTTCTTGTGCATATCCTCATTAATGCCCCACCTTAACTAGTAGGATATTTCCTACTCTACCATCTTATCTGGGACATAATTAGGGAGTTGTATAGGTGTAACCTTATGGATAATTAACATGATAAATATATAGTCAGTGTATAAATATTAGTATCCATTGATTAATAGTGTGTATGTGATACTTTTTGATATACTAGGTTTGGGGGATTCATGGATGTCCCTCCATATCTATGGGTAAACATCCTTAGTGATGTGAAAAATATTATGAGTGTATGGATATATATGAATGAAGGATTAAGAATCATAAATCCTATTATTTATATAGTATTTATGGGGATATTGAGTGATCCATTTTATATGTATACCATACCCAAGCCTATATCAAACAAGTAAGACATCATGTAAAAGTGACCTTAAGGACGCCTCTTGTCTTTATGTAAAATATACTCTCGTAACCTTATTATAATCATTTATCCTAGAGAAAAGGTTAATTTTGATGTCATCAAGAAATATTGTAGCATAACCAATTCTAGTTGGAGGAATTACATGGTTGCGTATCCAAATAGACTATTATATAGGGCCATCCCAATTTGAATTACCATTCTAAATTTCATTATTGGTGTGGGTTATTTGTCTTTCAAGTTGATTATCTCTTTGAGGAACATCCAACTATGAATTTACTTCTCCATATAATTATTGTTCTTCCATGCCACTACTCTATGTAAATCATATGTGGTGTCTGAGATAGGAAAGGAGAGGTAAATTTGAAATGTCTCCAAATATGCATGTTATGACCATCTTGTGCTTGAGATTATGCAGGTATGCTACTCCAGATATCTTCCTAATGAATAAAAAATCATACAAAAGGTCGATATAGGGCATGGATTTTGGATTCATAGATATGAAGTATAGCCATCGTATCTTGATTAAGAGGAAGTCTATGGATAATTGGATCTAGGATGGAGTCATGTTTTTCTCATGAATGCGTGTTTCAACCTACTATTTGACATCCCACAATTCCAAGTAGTTATTATAGTCATGATTAAATATAACAAGTTTAAAAAGTGTATTTGTGTACTCAATAGAATCTTTGATAGAGAACCTTAAAAGAGGGAGATTTACCTAGAATTATGTAGATAAAGATGCCATTATTCTATAGTTAAGTTGGTACTGATATGATTTTTAATTCAATTACTAGGCTTTCTTGAGTATGTTATTAAGTTAAAGATATTGGTGGCTAAGGTTTAATTATAGGAGAGTATATAAGTTCACAAGTTAGCTCAAGATTGAATGGGAACATTATATACACATAATACTTTGAAATTTTATCAATTACTAATGATTTGTATCTTGAAAGAACCTGTTGAGTCTCAATATCTTTGAGTGCATGCCTTAAGGGGTGCACCAAAAAAGGAGTGGGCAAACCACTGATGCTTTTCAAGATTGTTATCCCTATAATACCACTTATTATCATTCTAACCATCTCCTAAAAACACTCCCCTAATATTTTCATCCTATTTTCACCCTAATCTATTAATTTTATTCCTTCATTAGCCCTTCCTTAAGCTTAAACCCTTTTCTAATAGTTTAAATTATAGTGTCATCCCCATCGACCTTGTACTCTAATTAATAAAACTCATTTAGGTTCTATGTCATCCCCTTGTCAACCTAGACCAGGACCTACTCAAGTATAATTTTTATGTTTTAGTGCTTAATTTATGATTTCAAATTTTGAAAATTGGGTTGACTAGTTTGAGCAAGTTCTATAAAACCCTATATGTTGAATAAAAGTAACAAACATAGTCGACCTATTCGACAGTGTTTGTTGACCTCTATGTTGTTAGAAAAAAATAGTAGATAGATTCAACCCATTCGATAGTGTATGTTAATATAGAATTGAAGAATACTATTGCATTGAACTGATCAATCTAATAATCTATAGTTAATGAATACCCACATAGATAAAACATAGTCATTTTGAAGTGACTATCTATTAAACCTATAGATATAAATTTAGAACTATACCAACTGGTTTGATAAAGTACTAAAAATATAATAAAATGATAAAAATGATGGTGTTAAAGAAAAATTACAAGGGTTAAATTCATGTTGGGTTCTCCAAAATATATGCAAAAGGAAATGCAACTGATCTATAAATAAATCCTATATTAAAGAAGACAAATCTTACTCACACTTTCAATTGTTGATGCATTAGACATTCAGGGTCATGACTAAGATGGATCTACTAGACCTATCCAAGGGATGTATTGCCATAATAAATTCACTAAGGAGGGTTGTAAAGCCTCTAATCAAGCAAAACTATGCAATAACCCTAACTAGGTCCTATGTTTTGATATTCACTAATGTGAAAATGATAAAAGCAAAGTAAATTCTAATCTAGTGCTCACCAAATCTTATGGCACAAAGTGGGGGTAATAAACATTAAAAGTGAACATGTATAAGAGAATCCTATTTAAACTAAGTATAGGTAAAACCTTAATGCATAGAGAGACTAATATATTGAAAATCCATTACTTATGTTATTTCTATCTACTAAAGAGAAGATAACATTTAGAGATACTTACCTTGAAGATGAACCTATTGACACTAAATATATCCCTTGGCCAAAGGTGTTCTGTAAGAGGTTGTTGTGGTTTAAAATATCACTAAAAAAGGCTAAAGCATCCAAGAATGTTCCACAAAACAAGATTCTTATCCAAGTATAAATTCTAAGCTAAGACTCCTCAAGTAGAATTGAGGAAGGTCAGATTGTAAAGAAGTGTAAGTGAATAATTAACTATTATTGTCTCTTTCAGAATGGTGAAATGAATATGTTTATATAGATAATATAACCCTAATCCTTTCTCAAAGTTTAGTTGATAAGGTTAGACCATTCGACTCTATATTATAATTGATAAAAATGATGGTGTGAAAGAAAACCTAGAAGGTTTAGATTCATGTTGGGTTCACTAGAATGTATGCAAAGGGAAATGCAATTGATCTATAAATCAATCCTAGATCAAAGAAGATAAATACTACTTACACTTTTGATTGTTGATACATTAGATATTTGGGGTGATGACCAAGATAGATCTGGTATACCTATCTAAGGGATCTATTACCATAATAAATTCAATAGGGAGGGTTTTAAAGCCTCTAGTCAAGCAAAACTATGCAATAACCCTAACTAGGTTCTATGTTTTCATATTCACTAATATAAAAATAATAAAATTAAAGTAAATTATAATCTAGTGCTCAATAAATCTTGTGGCATAAAGTGAGGGTAATGAAAGTTAAAAGTAAACATGCATAAGATAATTGTATTTAAGCTAAGTATAGGTAAAACCCTAATATATGGAGATAACAATATATTCAAAATCCATTACTTATGTTACTTATATCTACTAAAGTGAGGAGAAAAATTAGAGATACTTACCTTGAATATTAACTCATTGAGACTCAATCTCTCCCTTTGCCAAAGGTGTTTTGAAATAGGTTGTTGTGGTTTATAAGGATCACTAAGAAAGGCCAAAGCATCTAATACTTTTTCACAAGACAATATTCTTCTCCAAGTAGAAACCCTAAGTTAAGATTGCTCAAGTAGAATGGTGGAAGATAAAATTGTAAATAAGTGCAAATGAATAATTAAATCTTACCATCTCTTTAAGAATGGTGTAATGAATGTGTTTACATAGTTGAATCTAATCCTAGTCCATCCTAAAATTTTATTCGATAGGGTCAACCCAATCAACTATGTATCATTATTGAAAAAAAATTAGGTCTTAGCCTACATCACTCAGGGGATGACCTAAACCTAAATGAATTTTAACAATTAGAGTACAGGGTTGATGGGGCCAACCCTATCAGCTAAAATTTTGGAAAGGACTAGGGTTAGATTTAGCTATATAAACACATTAATTTCATCATTCTTAGAGAGACAACAAGAGATAATTATTAATTTACACTTATTTACAATTTGTTATTCTACCATTATACTTGAAGAGTTTTAGCTTAGGGTTTATACTTAGAGAAGAACCTTATCTTGTGGAAACATCTTGGATGTTTTGGCCTTTCTTAGTGATCCTTACAAACCACAACAACCTCTTGAGAAGAACCATTGGATAAGGGAGATATTGAGTCTCTATGGGTTAATCTTCAAAGTAAGTATCTGTAATTTACTCCTCTCTTTAGTACATTGAATAGCATAAGTAATGGCTTTTGAATATATTGCTCTCTCCATGTATTAGGGTTTTACCTATACTTATATTAAATAGGATTATCTTATGCATTTTTAATTTTAATGTTTATTACCCCCACTTTGTGCCATAATATTTAGGAAGCACTATATTATAATTTACTTTATTTTTGTCATTTGTACATTAGTGAATATGAAAACATAAGACCTAATTAGGGTTATTGCATAGTTTACTTGAATAGAGGCTTTGGAACCCTCCCTAGTAAATCTATTATGGTAAGAGATCCCTTCAATAGGTCTATTAGATCCATATTGATCATGAACCTGAATATCTAATGTATCAAAAATCATAAGCATAAGTTGGATTTATCTTCTTCAGGCTAGGATTGATTTATAGATCAGTTGTATTTCCCTTTGCATACATTATGGTGAACTCTATGTGAATTTAACCCTTGAAAGTTTTATCTCATGCCATAATTTTTATCAATTTATTATATTTTCAATACTTTATCAAACTAGTCAGTATAAATCTAACTTTTTGTGTGTAGGTTTAACACACAGTCACTTCAAAATGACTCTACTCTATCTATGTAGGTCTTCATCAACTACATATTACTATATTGATTAGTTTGACACATTATTATTATTTAGTTATAAATTAGAATACACAATAAAATAGGTTGAATTTGTCTAATATTTTATTTTGAAAACATACATGTCAACAAACACTATCAAATAGGTTAATTATGTTCATTATTTTTATTCAACATACATGGTTTATAGAACTTGGTCAAACTAGTTAAACTAATCTTTAGAATTTAAAAGTAGAAATTAAGCACTACAACATAAAAATTTGAAATATAAATAATCTTCAAGCCCATAAAGGTTATTTTTCCATCTCTATCCATCATCTTAGTTCTATTTTTCACAAGTTAGCAGTCCTTAAAACTATAAACCTACAGTTAACTAGGTCGACCTGGTTGACTTAGTTTTGTAGTTTGTCTTTAGTCTAAGAGACATAGTTTACATGTTCAACTCTTTTATTAAATACCTCAATTTTCATAGCACAAAAGTGACCCAATCAAATTTGTTCTATATTATTTGCATACAGTGTCCCTTGAACTAACTATATATTATTCTTAATCAAGGAATTAACATCAATTTACTAGTAATTATTTCACATTTCCTTTTTAGTTGTTTGCATGATTAGAGTAACCCACATAGTATAAATAGGTGGTTTTTAATATTACCATTTTAGTTACACTATTTTATTCTTTTTCACAAACTACCAAATCACTTAACATTCAAACATTTGTCTTCTCAAGGCCTACCTACTTATATTTCATCACCAAGGAGGAAGCTGACTCAATTTTATGGCCAAGTATAATCACATGGTTAATGGTATATATTGGAAAATCACTTGACAACATTATCACTATAGGAATGTGAATTGAGGTAGTAAGCCCTAATTTCAAGCCAATACCATTGCCAATATAGATCCCTTTCAGCCCAAACATCCTGAACCAACTTTTGACTACTTTATAGTTCCTTATTTTAGCCAATTTTCCTATCACATTAAAATTAAAAATTTAGAATAATATAGTAACACTTAGGGTGACCAATTATTTAGCATTTAATTTTTAGTTAATTTCTTATTTTTGATCATTGTGTTTTGTATTACAAAACTTGCATTGGCTGATGTTGGTACAAGGTTTATGCCATGTGCCCTAATTGGATCAATCACATTGATCTAATTTTTTGTGTGTTTTCTTTCTTTATTGCTTTCAATTACCTTTTAATTTTTTTTCCCTATTTGAGAATACTTTCATCTTGATCACTACAATCTCTTATAGACTATGTTTTTTAGATTCCTTTCTACAGTACATAGTTAATTTAAATGACTATGTATTGCTATCTCTCTATTATGTCCCTTGTCCAATAGTACACAGATGACCAATACAATTATATCCTATATTTTAGGATTACTCTATTAACCCATTTGACTTGATACCTATAGGATGATCCTATCTCTTTTTGATCAATCTTATTCTTTTCGTGGCCAATTTTATTCTTTATTTAGCTGAATCTATCCCTAATTTTCCTTTTTCTTTCCTAAATAGTATATTTCATTCATCAAGAATAATTAAACCCCCTATCAGAATCTTCTTAGATAACTCAAATCCATTTAGACATTATATGGGGTGTTCTTTTCTTATTATATTTTCTTCCTCTTTTTATCTTTTGGGGCATCTTGTGATGCCCATACACATATTACTTTAGCCTTTGGGGCATATTGCAATGACCACCCACATATCTTTTTAGATTTTAGGGCATATTGTGATGGCTATCCCTGTATCCAATTACCCATTGGGAATCTTACGATGCCCACTCTTATTTTACATTATATTATACCAAACTAATTAAACTTCAATAAAACTTCCAAGACACATAGGCTTGTCTCTAACATGATCATCCTTGATATAGATGTTAGCTTAGATATTCCCCTCTTATCATGATTTCTATATGCTATCCTTATAACACTTTTTTTAGGATACTTACATGAGTCTCACCCTCTACAATAGTCTCTCATTATAAAAACCTTAGTCCTTTATTTTTGGTCCTTTGGTTTCTCTTTTCTCATGAGTTGCATTGTAAAACCATGGATAGGATTAGACCTCCCTCATAAAATCACATTTTAAAAATAAATGTTCCTTTTTTTAGAATTTGTTTAGAAGTGGTTATGAGTTTTTAATCTTTGTTCTCAGCTTTAGATTTTGCTTCTCTTGTAGATAAAATTTGCATAACAATAAGGTGTTAGCATGTTTTATTACACTTCCCTCATCACTATGACAAGGAATCACACTTTACTGTCATTATATCCCTTTTTTGCACCCTTTGTCACACTTTTTGTGATTTAAATTAATTCAAATTGATTAATGTTTCATTCCTCTTTATTTCCTTTCCTTTCACTCTAATTTCGATAAAACAAGGTTGAAGTCAAGATAACACTTTTATTTAACCTAATTTAACAAGACTCTTAAACAACATGCTCTCTAATTTCTCTTTCTTAACAACCAAGTCCAAAATATTCAAATAAAAGTCATCTTTAGTAGCCATGTTTGGTATTCCAAATTTGGATGGAGGAAGAATAGAAAAATCCAACAAGAAATTTAAAATCCAAATTAATTGAAACAAAAGGCAATGATATACAAGGCAACATTCAAAGTCAATAAGTCAAAATCACACCAAAATATGTGATTTAAAGCACATCTACTATCTATAATCAAATTTCAAAATCCACATTTGGCCTCATGGTAGAGCTAAGGCCAATTGGGGTGTGGTAGGCCAATAAATTGGAATAAGGAAATTAAAAAAATTCTATGGTGTTACCTACTTTATCATGTAATTACCTAATCTTCATAGTAGATCAACAATTATGTAAGGGGTCTTGAGGAAGGGGGAACACATTTTAGGAATGTAGATCCATTTTACTTTTCATTCATATAGGCTTCATGGGATTATATACATACTTTATTTGTTGACCCAAGATTTGTTTAGATAGGATAAGTTCTTTAGAGTCTTTAATGTTGAAATTCCTATTGTTTTGACAAACCTAATTTGATTGTCTTGAATTCAATAAAGAGTTCTTCTACCTTGGTTTTTCCTTCATTTTCCCCTCCACCCATTTTATTTCCCCCCTTGACAAGAAAGTTTTATTCTAAATTTGTTTTCCCACTTCTATACTTCCCTCTTATTTACATCTTAAAATCATGCTAACATTACTTTGTTTTAGTTTTATCTATCTTTATAAAAAAATAATATGCTTGAGCAACTATGGATTACTTTGTTTACACCATTGATCTACATCCTCACATCACTTTGATTGTTTTTACCATTTGTAATTATTGTACTACCCTTTTTTTTGGAAAACTAAATATATTTCTAATTTCATGTACTTTTTCCATTGTTGAGTGAGGTTGGCTTGTTACTTCTCACTCACCAATGGTGTTTTCCCTTTTATGCATTTTTTCTATTGATGATTGAGTAAGAATTAGTACTATTCACTTATCAATATTATTTTACCCTTTTGTTTGCTTGTATTTGTTTCATTAAGGATTATTATTAATTTAACATTGATGTTTGATTACCATTTTTAACATGTATCCATCATTTGACTTGGTGAGTTTTCCTTTCTTACTTAAGGTTTACTTGTTTGAGTTTTTTGTTCTTTAGTAGCCTTGGATTTTTAGTTAGTTAATTTACTATAAAATTTGACTTGGATATTTGGTCAAACATAACACTTATCACCCAAGATTACCAAATTTCCATGTATGTTTCATCCACATAGCATCAATTATCTTGGCTTTCCTACATTTATTTATTTTTACTCTTTAGTTTTGTATCCTTGGGTTTGTTGAAAGTAGCCTTTGCACCCTCCATGATCACAAATAAAAATATAATAGATAACCATATAATGATAAAGGTAAGTTAAGGTACACATAAATTAATTTTTTTTAGTTATTCCCATTTTAATCATTTTATTTTCAATTATTTTATGCTTTAAAATACTATAATTTTCTTAGATTCAATGTTATGTGTTGCTATGTTCTTTCTCGAAGCACCATCCCCTATTACACATGAGTGACACATGATGAAATTTAAGAGGAAATATGTATATACATAATATTTTCAAACTTTATCAATTAATGATGATTTATCTCTTTCAAGAACCCATTGAGTCTCAATCTCTCTGAGTGCATGCCTTAAGGGGTGTACTAGGAAAGGGGTGGGAAGACCATTGATGTTTTTCAAGATTTTTTTCCCTATACTGCCACTTATTATCACTCCAAATATCTCCTAAAAACACTACCATAATATTTACATGATATTTTACACCCTCCTCTAGTCATTTTCCACCTTCATTATCCGTTCCCTAAGCCTAAACCCTTTTCCAATGGTTCACATTACACTATCAACCCCAACGACCCTGTATTATAATTGATAAAACTCATTTAGGGTCTAGGTTGGACCCTGGACAACCTACACCAAAACCTAATTTTTTTTTTTTAATTACAATACAAATTTGATTGGGCTAGCCTTATCAGCTAAATTTTTGAAAAGGACTAGGTTAGATTTAGCTATATAAACACATTCATTTCACCATTATTAGAGAGACATCAAGAGTTTATTATTTTTTTTCATTTATTTACAATCTAGTATTCTACCATTCTACTTGAGTAGTTTTAGCTTAGGGTTTATAATAGGAAAATAATCTTATCTTGTGGAAAAGTCTTGAATGTTTTGGCCTTTCTCAGTGACTTTACAAACTATAATAGTCTCTTGTAAAGCACCTTTGGCCAATGGAGAGATTGAGTCTCAATGTGCTCATCTTCAAGGTGAGTATTTATAACTTTTTTCATCTTTTTATTAGATTAAAGTAGCATAAGTAATGGCTTTTGAATATATTTCTCTCTCCATGCATTATAATTTTACTTATACTTAGATTAAATAGGATTATCTTACACATGTTTACTTTTAATATTTATTACCCCCACTTTATGCCACAAGATTTGGTGAGCAATAGATTAAAATTTAATTTACTTTTGGCATTTTGTATATTAGTGAATATAAAAACATAGGACTTAGTTATGGTTATTGCATAGTTTTTCTTGATTGGAGGCTTTAAAACCCTCCCTAGTGAATTTATTATGGTAAGAGATATCTTGGCTAGGTCTAACAGATCCATCTTGGTCATGACCCAAAATATATAATATATCAACAATAATAAGTGTAGGTAGGATTTTTATTCTTTAAGATAGGGTTGATTTATATGTTAGTTGTATTTCTATTTGCATACACACATCATCATTTGAATTGATTTGATATAGCTTTAACATTGATTTCTAGTTCATATGACATTAATGTCCAATGTTTATAACTTTAATTTAATTGTTTAATTTGAAAATTTCCACCTTATTTGGTAGGTATTCCATGTAGGTACTATTTATGTTTAGTAGTAATGCCAGGTCATTGCCATTTACCAAGTGTTATGTCATCACTTCTTCAGCTTTAGTTTACCAAGTAACAAGTCTTTTGATGGTTAGAAGTTAGGAGTTGGGGTGTAAAAATATTTTTGAGGTAGGTGATTATCCCAATAAAAATTTATGGAAAATTTATTTGAAGACCTAATTGAGTTAAACTCTTATGCCAAACAAAACTACCAAAGACCTAACTGTCATAGGGATTTGTTGAGAAAAATCAACAAACATTTTCACCAAAGACCTTAATGTTTTAGGTAAATTCATCAAAGGATATATGTCAAAAATATCCCCTAAAGACACAAATAAAACTAAGTACAAAACTATATAAACTAAGTTCTCGAATAGTAGTGGCTGAAGGGTAAATGACAAAGTGTTATAATGCTTGGTGAATGTGGCTTCAAGTCTTGTACCCTAAAATATTGAATACTTCATTATGAAAAAATTCTGTAATGTAAAATGCCAAAGAATAAATTCCTACATGGTATGTAGAGTGAGGAGTGTTGATGACCTTAAATGTGTTGGAGGGGTTCATCAAGAAAAATCACTGAAGAGAATCATTGAACATAACTGTCAAAGACCAAAACATGTTAGAGGAGTTTGAAAAATGAAAGTTCCAACAAATTTTTTTGAAGGCATAAGTTTCAAAAATTTATGAAGACCTAAGTTCTTACCAAAATTTATGAAGATATGCCTTAAAGAAGATGAATTAAAACTTGTATACACATAAATTCTAAAAATCATTATTATCTTAGTCCCAAAAGATAAAATGGTACATTCATATGTATATTGAATAACAAAGTTAACACCATACGCAAGGTTTTTCCCTTTAAAGGAAATTTTAAATAGGGATAGAGGTTAATTATGAAATATAGTGGGTCACTATTATGAAAAATAAGGAATGGGGGTATGTTGAGTATAATAGATGGTGACTCATAGGGAAAATACTCTAGGAGGATTTGAGAATCAAAAAAATTTGGTTAACAACTCTGATATCAAACATGAACCATCATATATAGGATAATCAAATCAAAGATATAAAAGAGACTTCCATCATCCACATATAACATACTTTCCTTCTCATTTACTTAGGATCTATGTGTGGGGAAGTGATTTCTTGTTATCCTTATTATGAGTACTTTAGTAGAGAAATGGGACAATTATAGGTTTCACTCTAGTTTTTGAAAAAATTAAAATTTGGGAAAACTCTGGTATTGCTCTATTACCAAACATGCATCAATATACCTAAAAAAGGCACCATGGGTTCCTTCTCTTTCTTTCTCCTGTATTATTTTATCATGCATGGTACATTGACCTTATTTCATCATTTTAAGATCTTTTATTACATTTATATTTTTTCATTTTAGGCTTGTTGGATCATTATTTTGAGGATGATTTGATCCTTGTTTACTTTATTTTATTTTGAAGAATATTTATTAGGAGAGGGAGAGTATAAGCCACAATGATCTGGTATCTATCAAAGCATAAGTTTAATAGACTATCCTTATTAGTTGTACCCATATCAATGGTTATTTCTTTAAAAAATTATTAATATGATAAGTGCATTTGATCATGGGAAAGTGAAATTTTTTTATAAATCTCATATGTAGCAATGAGTATATCCTTTACATGCCTAATTAAAGTATTTAGTGTTATCTTGTTCATGATCCATCTTTCCTATTATGCACTTGAATTCTAAAAATTTGAAATTCATGGGTGCAAGATCCTATAAATAAATAAATTGATGTACATGTTCTTGGTATGTTTTCTCACAAGCTAATATTTTGGCTTTTAGACATGTTAAAGGGTGTCTAAAAAGGATAGACACTTTATTTGATCATACTAGATAAATTTAATTAGGTTGTCATAGGATAAAGAGAAACATCTAATTTATAAAGAAGGAAACTACTCTAGAAAGTAAACTATTGAAAATCGGGAAAGCTAACTAGGATACGTGGAAACTATTCTATGAAATCCATAAAATATATCTTAAAAAGTAATAAATATACCCTAATCCTACTCTTACCATCATCTTTTTGATATTTAAGAACATTTCTAGATAGTATAACCATGAATTAATGCTTCAAAAATTATCCATTGGATGGATATGTCATCTCATTGCCTTGGAGGTCCCTCAGTTAGAAAACATTTTTACCTAAAATATCCAAAACATGATAAGGTCCAATCCAAAATGGGTAAAATTTCCATGTTAACCTTTATTTTCACGGGATTTGTCCCATATAAGCACTGGGTCAGATATTCTAAATGTTTTGAATTTATCTCTTTTATCAAACCATTTTTTCACTATATCTTGATGTTTATTGATGTTTTGTAAGGCCTATATTCTTGAGTCTTCCATTTTTATTTTCCATCAATAAAAAATCTACCTTCTCACTTAGTTGCAGGTATTTTTGCATAAACTAATATGTTAACAACTTAAGCATGATTATGAAAATAGGTTGTCTCTCATATACTAGTAATGTGAGGATTTGAGTTCCTAATTATATCTCATTCAATTAGCCCACAATGCATACTTTAGTATATTATTCCAATCTCTAGGTTTTTATTCCATATACTTATTAATGGCATCAATCAGGGTATTATTTTTTATTAAACCAACCCATTCCCTTTTGGGTAATGGTTGGATGATGACCTAATGATGATTTGATTATCATGGGCCATTTCAATAAATTTTGTTGATTGGAATACTACACCATTGTCATAAACTAGGGAGGTAGAAGTACCAAATATAGCTATGATATTTTCCTCTAGAAAGCTAATCACATCTATAGACACCTAATAGGTATTTATATCATACCATGGTCAAAGTGTCCCACTTGTGACCTCCCAACCATTTACCCAAACCAATATTCTCCTTCAAACCAATGTTCCTTCTAATTTCCTATCCCAAGAATTACAATAGATAAAGGATGCAATTGCTGCCATTCAAGTTGGGAAATAGACTAAAAAGTTTAAATTGGATGACGTGTGTTCCTATCCATTCAACATGGCATATTTTCAAATACCATTTCCTCTTGGATACAAATTACCAAAATTTGACAAATACAAAGGGAAAGGTGAACCTAAGGCCCATTTAACTAAATTCTTTGTCACATGTCAACAAGTGGCATATAGTGACATATACCTTTTGATATTATTTCCAAGGAGCTTGGCTATACAAGCCTTAGAGTGGGTTTTAAAGTTTCCCAAAAATTCATTAACAAATTTTGATGATCGTTCTGATAGTTTTGTGTAGCACTTTTCTTATAATCTCGAGCATGAGATTTCATTAGTGGAATTAATGAAAATAAAGCAAAAGGATGGTGAGAAGTTTTCAAGTTATCTATAGTGATGGAGTGCCCTTGCAAGGCATTTCACCCATAGTTTACCAGATAAACAATTAGCCACTATGTTCACCAAAAAATTTCATAGTGAGATAGCTTATCATCTGGAACTACAATGTGCACATACTTTCAAAGAGATCATTGATAAAGGCTTGTTGATTGAGTGAGCGCTCATCAATAAAAGAGTCATCAAGCTTAATTTAACTAATCAAAATCAAGGTACTAATCAGGGAAATGGCCAACATCAATATCCCATTCAAGCACAAGCATCACAACTAACACATGCCAATAACCAAGAAAGATCGAAGCAATTCAACCATAATAGGAATATTGTGGGAAATGGAGTAACTAAATCCCATCATGTCCAAATTATGAAAACATCATCTATACCACCTTTTTAGCTTACTCCTATGTAGAAACATCTCCAATCAATGTTGCAAGCACAATAAATAAGACCTACACAATAAATACAATAGCCTTTACCATTAAAAATACCTCCTCTTAGGAGAATCATGCTTACACATCATGTCTTTAGTGACCTAGGAGAACCTATTGAGTCTATATTTCACAAGCTTGCTGCCACTAATCTAATTAGTTGGCCTATAAGAAAACATTATCCACAAGGCATTCCTTATCTTGATTGGTACCATGAAAATGAATTCTATGACTATCATCAGGTCAATGGGCATAATCTATGAGATGTGTCCAAATCAAGCATTTAATTGAGAATATGTTGGCGAATGGGGAGATAATATTGGATAATGTTACTTCCACTTCCATTAAAACTATTGGGAGTTATCAAAACCCCTTTCCCTAACATAACAATCAGTAGCAATAAAATAATTAGAAACAACAATAAACAGTGAAACAATAAAATCAACAATATCAAAATCAAAGGCCAAACCAAAAAAATCAACAAAATTAGTAGCAAAACCCACAACAATAGAACAATGGACAAATCTAAGGTTAGAATGGTAACAACCAACAAACTTACCATGTAGTTGCACATGACTACAATAGGGTTGTAGGTCATATTATAGGGGGTACGGTTAATACCATCTCTATTAATCCTAAACCAAGCACTAATCAACTTATACCATTGCTAAATAATAACATTCAACCAACTTACATGGATAATCCTTCTTTGAACTGGGAGTGCATACAATCAAACCAACAAACTAGGACTTCCCCCTTTAGGCCTTATATCGACAACTCATCCTTGCCAGTGACCACATATGAGTGCATTGACAACTAAGACTTGTCCTATTTGGTCCCACACCATTCCCAACATTTTCTAGTAATAATGGTCTAGTATTTAATCCTGATTGTGCAATCACAACTCAGATGTTAAAGATTACTATCCTAGGCCCAAAAACATCTACCACTTTTCTTGTCATCCAACCAACTATTTAGCCTTAGAATAAACCATTCACTCCTAACCAAGACAAGAAGTTTGATATTATATAACAATTACAGAAGACACTAGCACAAATTTCTATTTTAGATTTGTTGCAAATGTCAATAATCCATAATAACATCTTGAATGAGTTTTTGACCCAATCCACTATTGCTAGTGATATATCCCCTGATAAATTTCAAGCTTTGGTTGGACACCTAGCTCCATCCCAACAAGTCACATTTAACCAAAGTGATATGTATTCCCTTGGCCCACTCCATAATAACCCATTATATATATAATTTTATATAAAGTATACTAAAGTGAAATGTGTCCTTATAGACAATGGATCAAGCCTCAACATAGTGTCTCTAAAGTTCATCAAGCTTCTTGGGTATACAATGGTAGATCTCCAGCTAGAAACAATAACCATCAAATCTTATGATAATCAGGAAAGAGAATCATAAGGCACCATTAGTTTATCAATTATCATTAGACCTTTGACCCATGATACACTTTACCATGTGCTTGATCTTGAGTTATCATACAATTTGCTTTTAGGTAGGCCTTGGTTACATGAAATTCATACAGTCCCATCAATGTTTCACCAATGTATCAAATTTTCCCACTCAGGGATGGAAGTGAATATTCTAAGAGATTTTCAACCATATGAACACTGTAAACATCTTGAGGCTGAATTTAAAAGATACAATTATCAATATAACATGAATCCAAGTTTCAAGTAGAATAAAGGAAAGGCTATACTTATTGATCCTTCACTAGATAATTGCATAGATCCTAATAACTTGGATTCCCTTTCCCACATGCCACCTCATAAATCTTCTAATCATTTCACCATTTCAGATAATGTGACCCATGATACATTTCATATTTCCAATCTCCCTCAGAATCTGAAAACCTTTGGGCAACCTAAAGTCACTCCGCATATGCACTAGCAACAAAAGAACAAAGATAAGGGACCTATTATGTTGTACCAACATTTAACATAGAACCTAACCCTCTTGAAAGGGATGAATTATGGTTATACAATGACAATAGAGCTAATTATTATAAAAGTGTAAAGTATCCTATTCCCAATAGGATCATGGAGCATCATAATTATGAAGGAAGAGGCCTCAAACTAAATCAACAATGAAATATTGAGATAATTTCTATGACTAAGTATGCCAAACCTTATGGAATTAGATTTAAACCACCTTCGGGTGACACCATATATCTTATTCATATTCCATCACTAGTGACTAGTGATGATGATGCTGACAATAAAGTAGAGTCTGATCATAGCCTCACCTTTGATGACGTAGATAAAGCCAACTTGTTTGATAACAATGCCATTTGTACCCTTACCTTATCTATTCATCTCAACCCATTTCCATTATATTATCCCTAACTGATAGATTAGGACCAAAAAAAATCCAATCTATCGATTCATGAGTTCTAAAATGATGAGGCATTCTGTGACTTCTTAGGCCTTAGAGACAATGTTCCATTGGGAAATCATAACTATGGATTCTCAATTTCATTAGAACCTGTAGCCTATTTTGGAGAGTGAGTGAACACCTTTAGTCAAAAATAAATGATTAAAATATTGAGGTCCCAAAGTGAAAACCTCTTTGAGGCACTTTCTAACTAGGGAAAAAGTAAAGATAAAGGCTAGTCTAGTGGTGAAAACCTGTTTTAGGTGCCATTAGATGGGGGTATTCATTTTTATTTGAATTTATAATAGGAGACCACCAATGATGAACTTGCCTATGGATCTAAGTTTAAATTTGAGCAACAACAACTATTTAATCAAATTCTTCAATAATTTCTAACTATTTTTAACACATGGCTAGATCTCCCATTAGGGGACTCAGATTCATCATGCCTAAGAGAAGTTGATGAGCAAGTCCTAAAAGAGGACTCTGACATACTCTAATAGTTCAAGTCATTGCCTAATATCCTATAAGATGGTTTGACCCTTCTATTTATAGATGTAATAGAGGTAAATATCAAGATTCCATTAGACCTAAAATGGATAAAATTAGGTGCATCCCTCACTAAGGAGGAACATGACATATTTACAACCCTGTTGAGAGAATTTGTAGATATCTTTGCATGGGCCTATTTTGACATGTTAGGTTTAGACCCTACCTTGGTTCTACACCACTTTGTGGTTAATCCTGACACCAAAATGGTAAAACAAAAGCTACATAAGATGTATCCTTGCATTGTTATATTAGTAAATAAAGATTTGGAAAAACTCTTAGAAGTAAGATATATTTGATCCATTCACTACTTAGAATGGATCTCTAATGTGGTGCCTATTAGTAAAAAGCTTGAAGGGATCAGAATTTGTACTAATCTTTGAGACATCAACAAAGCTTGTCCTAAAGATGATTTTTCATTACCTAATATTAACATGATCATTGACTCTATGATAGGTTATGAAATGCTTTCACTCATGGATGGATTTTCAAGATACAACTAGATCAAAATAACACCAAAAGACCAACATAAAATAATTTTCACCACTCCATAGGGAACATTTTCTTATTAGGTAATGACATTTGGCCTTAATAAATATGGAGCTACATATCAAAGGGACATGCGTGTCATATTCCATGATATGATCCATGATATTGTTGAAGACTATGTCGATGACATATTAGGAAAATCCAAAACCAAGGTAGACCATCCAATAGTGCTATGTAATATATTTGAAAGATTATGGGAGTATAGAGTCAGACTCAATCCAAATAAATGTGTGTTTAGTGTAAATGTAGGCAAATTACTTAGCTCCATCATGTCTCATAGAGGTATTAAAGTTGATCTTGTTAAAATCCATGCTATAAATGAGATTCCACCACTAACCAATTTAAAGCAACTTCATATTTTTTAGGGTAAGATCCAATCAATCTAATGCTTCATCTATTAGTTAGTAGACAAGTGCCATCCATTTACATAAATTTTTAAAAAGGGAGTTGCATTTCACTGGGATGATCATTGCCAAACAAATTTTCAATAAATCAAAGACTATCTTGTTAATCCACTTGTTTTATTACCTCTTATGCTAGGAAAACCATTCTTGTTACACCTATCAGTTGTCGATCATGTTCTGGGGGCACTCTTGGCTCAACATGATGATAATGAAAAAGAGCATGCTATATACTATCTAAGTTCTACCTTGGTTACATATGAACATAACTATGTACCTATTGAAAAAGCTTGTCTGACCATGGTCTTCATAGCTTAGAAAATACACCATTACATGTTGAATAATAAGACCAAGGTCATTTCAAAAGTAGATACACTCAAGTATTTACTATCTAAAATATATTTACAAGGTAGAATGGCTAAATAGATTATGCTTCTTAGTGAGTTTGACATAGAGTATGTCAATCAAAAGGTAATCAAGGGACAAGTTCTTGCAGATCAACTTATTGAAGCACCTCTCATAGACACACAACCACTCACATTTCAATTTCTTGATGAATCCATAATGACTATCATTAACACACCCCTTGAGGAACAACCCTAGAGGATGTATTTTGATGGTTCATTTACTACACATATATTGGGGGTAGGCCTATTATTTATTACACCATAAGGGGATCTAATCCCTAAATCAATCAAAATTAGCTTTTCTTATACAAACAACATGGCTGAGTATGAAGAACTTGTTTCAAGACTCTGATAGGTAGTGCATTAGAACATATCTCATCTCCAAGTTTATGATTATTCTTAGTTAATCATCAATCAAGTCACAAATCATTTTTAGACCAAGTATGACAAGCTAGTTCCATATAAATCCATGGTTGACACTCTTAAGCAACAAATTGCTAACATTTAGCTTGAGTACATACCAAGGGCTAGTAATAAAATTGTATATGTCATAGCTACTATTGGCTCTCTAATTCAACAAATAGATAAGGCTAGAGAGTAGTATTTCCTCATCAAGAATTTATCAACACCAACTTATGAACCTTCAACCATTGTAATGATTTGTGATATTATTAGTAATAATTCTATATTGTACTTAGAACTTTATAACTACTTTCATGACCTAGTTCTACCACCTAACCTATCAAAAAAATAAACCAAAGAATTCATTCATCATTCCACTCATTATACTATACTTGGATCCACCCTTTACCATTATAGTTTTGATGGAACTCTAATTCATTGTTTAACTTTGACAGAGTCTACACTAGCGTTAAGAGAAGTTCATGAAGGAGTATGTGGAGCTCATTCTAGTGAGGTAGTCCTATCTAAAAATCTCTTACGTATTAGTTATTATTAGCCCATGATGGATGTAGATGTCATTGCATATGTAAAGAAGTGTGATAAATTTCAATGACATGCTAATCTGATTCATGCCCTAGCCAAAACTCTAAAATTGATGTTAACACTGTGGCCATTTTCTAAATGGGGACTTGACCTCATTGGGAAGATTAACCCCACTTCATTTGATGACCATAAACATATCCTTACCACCATCAAGTATTTCATTAAGTGGGTTGAAGCTATACCCCTCACATGACTGGAAAGTAAATTTCTAAATTCATCTTCAACCATCTCATTTGCCACTATGATATCCCCTCTGATAGTATATCCGATAATGAAGGATCATTCAAGAATAAGGATGTAGACCAACTATGTATTGAATATAACATCACACAATATTTTTCTATAGCATATTACCCTCAAGGTAGTGGCTAAGTTGAAGCATCAAATAAAACCATTGCCAATATTCTCAAAAAGATTATCAATGATGTTGATCATGATTATGCATACCCTTTAGGCATACTATACCAATCATCATACCTCTACAAGAGCCACTCCATAATCACTTGAATATGGTACTAAATCCATCCTTCCCATTGAGGTTGAATTTCCTTCACTACGCATCTCTTTCAAGCATGTCCTAGATGATCATGACTATCGAGTAGCTCACCTACAAGAGCTAGACCTACTTGATGAGAAACACATAGCTACACTCAATAATCTTCAAGAATATCAAAACTAACTAAAAGGCCATTATAATTAGTGTGTTAAGTATCAAACATTTAAACTTGGCGATCTTGTTCTTAAAGAAAACTAAAAGAATACCATGGTTGAGAAGAAGCATAAAGGGAAATTCAAACCAAATTAGATAGGGCCTTTCCTCATTATTATAGATTATATATCAAGAGTATATAGGCTTGCCACACTAGATGGAGATGAACTTCCTAAGCTAATGAATATTATTCATCTCAAGCAGTACTATGCTTAAGCACTAAGGTGTATTGTTTATAAGGACAATTTCAATTATGCCATTTTATCACTATTATTCTTTATACAAATATCTACCTTATCCATCCTCTTATCCATATCCACTTTATACTTTTGAACTATCAACCCAATTTGTTCTAAATCCTAGCCCATTTGGCCTTGATTTTTGTCATTCATTACACATTTTTATCATCAAGGTATTTGATCAGTTTCATAATTAGTTCATGTACTTTAGATAGAGCTCATATTTTAGAGCAATGTGGCATAAGTTTTGGTAGTCGCATCCTTCATTTGTTATTCCTTTCTTATCACTAGTCTGGTTACTAATTATAACCACATTTGGGAAACTTAGTACCATTGATCCATGTTGTTGTGTCCTAGTTATAACCACCTATGATAAAACTAGGGGAAACATTTGTTTATTAATCCTTGGCATACCATCTTTCCACTTCCTATGATGTACTATGACTTTTTACCAACTATGCCTATTTTGTTTGAATTGACTACTAAACTAGTCAAATTTCATTACTGTAGGGTGGAACTATAGTTACTTGAGGTCCTACTCTAGGACTATATATGTAGCACTTGATACTTATTTAGGTTAGTTCAGTCAACCTCAGCCATGCTCTCACCATTTTTCAAGCAACCTAAGCCACACTCTTGCTATTTTATGAGCAACCTTAGTTTAAATGCTCTTGCCATTTTGTGAGTAATCTTAGTTTAAACACTCTCATTATTTTGTGAAATTGAACCATTTAGTGTCTCATCATTGTCTATTTAGTTGAGACACTCCAAAAAAATTCCAAAAACATTTGAAAAATTAATAGAAAAGAATAAAAACATTGATCACTTCTTTGCCTTAAGGATTGTGAGAACCCTTACTATGTTACAAGAAAATCACTTGTCATTTAGTTTCCTAGTCCTTTTTAGACTTTTTATCTCACCCACTTACCATTTTTCAAGACCATTCATCTTCTTCTCTCACATCCATTCTATTTGTTTCATCAGTTATCACATTCTTCCCATTCCTTGAGAGAACTACATTTAGCCTAAGGTTTTTTATTGGATATTACATCTATAGAACTATGTAGGTACCATCGAATTGCCTAGTGCATATGGAGACAAATTAGCCAACCCTTTCCTTTTCTTATATTTCCCCCATTTTGTTTATTTGTTAAATTTGTCACCTATTTTCTAGGGTCATTGTTTGTATGGTTTCTCTTGAGTATTTCTTATTATTTTGTTTGTGTGCCTATTTGTTTACTTTCAACACTATTTCTTTGATTTAATTTATGTGTGTTCATTGGGTAATTATTTTCCCACACTTATACTTGAATCTATCCATATTCATATGTTTACATTATCATCATGATTTCTATCATTGGTGTATTGTGTTCTATTGAGTATTGGATTTTAGGAGTCAGTCTTTATGCATATTTTAGCCAAGTCCTCATGATGTTATACCATGATGCCTAATGACACATGATACAAAAAACCTAAGCTTCAATAATTTTATTTAGCAATGAAGGCATCTCTTTATCACCGATATCTCAATTCACTCCCAATCATATCCCAAACAAAGTAATTAACCATGAAAGAGTTTCAACCTTTATTAGTTTAGATGAACATCTCCCTACTAGTAAGTTGTTCCAATTCCTCATTACCCTTTGTGTTAATTTATCATCATCCTCGGCCAAGTTTATCATTTTTTCCATAATCAAGGTCCAATGATTATAACTGCCTATGGGAAAATCATTACACACCATCCCACCTGTATTTCTCAATGATTATAACTGACTTTAGAAAAATCATTATGTTGTCACCACTTTAATTTTTTTTCTATATAGGGGCATTCTATTCTCTTTCTTGTCTATCCTAATAGGGGTATCTCTATCTTCTCAATGATTATAAATGCCTTTGGGAAAATCATTATGTTATCATACCACATTACCACTATCAGGATACAATATTTATAACCACATTTAGGTAACCCATTGTACACCATCCCACTTACATTTTCAATGACTTTGAATAATTTTTCAATATCATTATGCTTTCACCCCATCATATTTCCTTTCTTTGGTCCCCTTATTTTGATTCTTTATTTTTGAGGGACCATTTATTGACTTACGTGTGCCAACCATTCCCTTGAGGGGGCATCATACAGTTAGTTTATCATCATTACAATTATAGGCATAAAGGACCTTTTATTTCTTTGAGAAGGTGTTACTATGCTTATAGCTTGTAATGCCTTCCCAAATAGGGGTAAATTATAGACACCTAAATTTGGCCACTAATAACCTCCAACTATGCTTTTGACCAATTTCCACCTAAAATGGATAATTTGGACTAAAAACATTAAAATATGATAAATAATGTGAAATTGACGTATTCAAGTGCCTATTTTGGCCAATGTATCATTAAATGGGGCAATGCAATTTATGGGCCAGTAAACTTTGATCAAATCATTCTGAGTTAAAATGCTTATTTTACACTTAGGTGCTCTGAATTGCTCTTTCCTATCAAATCTCTTGCATAGGACACATGCCTTTATTATTTTTTGTTGATAACATCCTAAATGGGAATATGGTTCCAATGTATTTGACATTGACTTATAATCCTAATCTAGTCAAATTTTGGACCAATAACAAGGTATTTTGATCAATTTGAGTAATTTGTGCACAAAGTGCTTAATCATGCTTAAGAGCTAATTAATCCAAATCAATACATAATTAATAATTCAATGGAAACTTGTTAAATACTTGTTTTTATAAATGAATATTGAATATCTACATCATCAGGTGACCTCATTTCTTAGGAAGACATCCATAGGCCATAAATGCCATAAATATCAAGATTCATGCCTCCCATGCCTTATCAAATGCATCCATGACTCTTAATTGATGCTCTATCCCAAATATTGATGAGCCTATTTATCAATTTTAATTTCATAATTGGATTAATCCTTATCCACACATCTCAATCTTAGGATGGATGGTTTAGGTTGATTCTAGACATTCTAAAAAATCTATAAATAAGAGGCCTCACCACATGAATTTTAAGACATGATAATGTAAAGTTATAATTCAAAAATGATTACAGAATCCATTGAAATTAGTGTTACCATGCCAAATTTATTCCAAGCCAAGCCAAGCCAAAGCCACAAGGTGCCAAGGAGAAGAGGAGATAGTCAAGCCTCCTTTGATGAAGACTTCATGAGCACAAGCTGAGTAAGCCACTACAACAAGCATTTTAGAGCATCCAAGGAAGGTAAAAGAGGGTTTGTTTTGCATTTTAGTTACGTGTTTTATTCATGTTTGTTAAATAATCTCTCCTTTATGTCTAGGCCTAGAGATGTTATGTTAGTTAGTGTGTTTCTTTCATCTTGTTTTCATTTTAAAACTAACACCATACTAACCATACTCTCTTGATTCAAATTCTTAGATTCACAACATCTTGTGTTCTTGAGTTCTTTTTAGTTTTAAATTAAATCCATCATGTGCAATAATCTATAATAGTGAGTACAAACTTATGGTCATCTAAATAATTAGGATTAATGACCCCAATGAAGTCCTAACCCCATTGGGCAAATGGTTTTCCTTCAATCATAGGTTGTAGAAGCATGAATACATGTACTTCACTATTTTATAGGAAATGGAATTTGTGGCACATTCAAACATGATAATGTGCATCCTTGAATATTATTGGCTAGTAATAACTCATTCTAAGGTTCTTATGGATAGTGGTGTTTCTATTTTAATGACTACTACCTATTTTTTAGTGCAAATTGTCCAAAATTTCTTGATCTTATTCTCATGATACACATCTCAAGTAGATGCCTTCATAATAATTACTATATAATATCCCTTTTTCATCATGTAATGAGCTGATTTTGAGTCTCAAACTGTCCTTTATTATCTTTTTATCTCTATGGAGTAAGTACCTTGAGTAAATATTGAATAATGATACTAGTTCCCTTTAGATACTTGGTTTTCACAAACCTCTTCAATAGTGATGCATGGGTTATGATCAGTCATGAGTTGAATGATGCCTTGACTTCTAATGATCTTGGCAGGCTTGATTTCCATGTCAAATTTCTATAATTTTTCCATCCATTTTCCTCTATACTATCCTAACTTATTTTATGATAAAGTAAGATTAACATCATGATCTAGTACAATGACAATTATCTTTTTCTTCAAGATGTAATGTTAGAATTTATTCACCACTTTGACAAGGTAAAATATTTGTTTATATATCATGGAAAACCTAAGTTCTAATTATTTAAATTTTTTACTTGTGAATGTGATAATATGCTCACTTTCCTCTTTATTATAATTGAGCATGGTAGTAATAGTATGTTCTAAGGTGAATGAATATAAAAATAAATATTTGGTGAAGTCTAGAATTATTAGTATAGGGGCCTAGGATATTGCATCTTTAATATCTTGAAAAGACTTTAGAGCATCTATTGTCCATTCCACTTTAGCATCCTACTTGAGCATTTCATATAGATGTCTAATTATTAAATCAAAGCTTATTATAAACTTTCTCATGAAGTTTATCTTCCTAAATAAATGTTTGAGTTTCTTCTTTCTATTTGGGAAAGTAATTTTTGGTATCCCTTAAATTATATTAGGGTAAATCATAATCCCATCCTTGGTGATGATATGACCTAAGAGTTTAACTTTTGTAAAAACAAATATAATCTTTTTATGGTTTAATTAAATGTCAAAAATTTTACATCTTTCAAATATTGATCGTAGGTGTCCTACATGATTAGTTCTTGATTTTGAGAAGAATCTAAGATCATCCATGTAAATAACTATACATTTACCTATCATCCCTTAGAAGGCATGGTCCATAACTCACTAAAATGTGGAACCTACATTAATTAGGCAAAATGGCATCTTCTTATACACAAGATTACCCCACTTTTTGGTGAATGTTGTCTTTATTATGTCTTATAATTCTACCAACACCTGGTTATACCCTAAAAATCCATCCAAGAAAGACATCATTATTGAAACATTCACTATTTTGATGAGTTCATCCAAGGAAGGTAATGGACAATTATATTTCATAGAATCTTTGTTTAAGTTTCTAAAATCAATATAGAGCCTGGTGTCTTTACTTTTTTTTAATAACTAAGACTAAATTATCCACCCAAGTAGAATGTCTAATAGGAAAAACTATTTTTATAATCAACAACTTCTCTACTTCTTTCTGAATGAGGGTTTCCAAGATAGGATTTATTAAACTTTGCCTCTACCTAAATGGTTTATAGTCCAATTTCAATGGAATTGTATGGGTGATGATGCTTGGGTTGAAAACCTTCATGTCTTCATATGCCCATGTAATGACATCTTTGTATTGAGTGAGAAAAATTTTCATTCTATGCTTTTCCTCTAGGATATAGCTAAGACAAATGTTAACATAGTGTGGGTTACACTCATCTCCTAGACTCTCCCTTTTGAACTTGGATTTATTTACTTTTGGATGCCTTTGTTGTTGAGCCTAAGGATCCAAATCAAATGTCCTTTCTAAGGAAACCATTCATAGAGGGAGACAATTTTCCTTTAACTGAATAAATCCTCCTAATTCCTCTTGTCATAAGTAACTAATTTCCTTATCATCAATGATTTGAGACTCAAATTATCTTGATTTAGTCAAGAACTAGATAATATACTGGTCATCATCAAAAAAATTTAAATTTTCCATATTTTATCTAACTAAGAGACAAGGTACTATTTCAATGGAGAATATTTGTACCTTAGACTTGTTAGGTTGTGGAGCTAAAAGCTTCACCAAGATGCAAACAGGAGAAGTTATGGAGGTTGCAGAGTATCACAGACACCGGCATCGGTTAGGACAACTGACGACGGTAGGAAGGAGATAGAAGGCAACCGACGTCAGTCATGGATCGGCCGGCGTCGGCACCCCCAAGAAGTTAGGGACCGACGTCGGTCACCTGTGGTTCGAGCTGTGAGTATGTTACGGGCAGTTGGTTGACGAACCAAGTGTTTGCATGTTTAGAGCTATTCTTAGATTGAGAGCTATGGATTTAATTATTGTACTATTGTATAATTATTGTTTGGATGAGATCTATATATATGGACTCATGATTGTATTATAAATGTGTGCTAGAAAGCCATAGAGCTTTTAGAGAGAGCTAGTGTAGCTCCTCCTAGTTCCAAAGGGGTGCTGAGTGTGTATGATCAGGGAGAGTTGCAAGGTCTGCAAGGTCAAGGAGTTGATCCACCGAGGTACTGGTTGAAGAATCATAAGGACTTGGTGAGGCAAGGACAAGGGCTCTTCAGGGGTGTAGAGATATCTACATGGTGAGTAAGGTCTAGTGATTTGCAGGTAACAGCAAAGAGCAGGAGATCTACTTGGAGTATGGTTGTGTACTTGGTGAACTGGCAGCGTGTTACTAACTGGTTGGAGAGGTGAACATCAATTCTACTTTGGAGTTGATTTTTGGGACCAAGAGAGAGAGAGAAGAAGGTCTTGAGGTGTGGTAAACCTTTGAGGTGGAGGAAGAAGTGGCATCTTCCTTATTGTATATTCTTCTGAGTGATTATTAATACAATTGTGTATTGTCTCTCATATTCCTATGTTGTTTCATATTTCTAGTTACTTATTGATTCTGGTATAATTCCGTGTTTAGTTGCTAATACAAGAAGTAATCACATGTGTTCTAATTGGTAGAGCAATATCCTGACTAAGTAGGGATCAGAGCATGTTTATTGTTTCTGGGGGTTTCCTTGACACGTGGTATCAGAGCTTTTGGTTGGGTTACTAACAGGTGGTTTCAGATCTGGTAGTGTTTGTTGATTATAGGTTACTCACAGGGGTTTCTGATTGAGTGGGAGTATAGCAATGGCAGAAGGAAGTAAGCTACGAATGGAGAAACTAAATAACATGAATGGTCTGATTGATGGAAAGAAAGAGCAGGTAAATAAAGATTGTTGGTTGGTTGCAGATCAACAGGGAGGAGTAGATGTTGCAGGTGATGTTGCACAGGATGTTCTGGATAAAGTGGAATCTTGGTTCACAGATTCTTTTGCCTCTTTCCATGCAGTTCGAAATAGAGCATCTTTTCATGGGTATGTCTTTGGAGACTTTGGAGAAATTTATTTAGGAGCTGGAGAACCTTGTCAAATGATTGACAAAGGGGAAGTGAAGCTAAAATTGCAAATGGACAACACACAGTGGTTGAAGGAAGTCATGTAGGTACCAGTCTTGGAGATGATTCTAATTTATTTAGGAAATTTGGGTGATGAGAGATGTACTAGTAACTCTCACAGTGGATACACTTGAATTAGATGGTGGTAAGAAAGTAGGTATCCTTTATCTATCTACTTATATTGCTGATTCACCTTCTGTTATAGAGATGTGGCTTTGTAGGCTTGGTTACATATGTAGAAGGAGAATGCAGGTTCTGAAGTGGAAGACAGATGTTTTTGACAAGCTAAAGAATTGGAAAGCCTTGGTGTTCATGGAGGAGATGACGGACAGAGATCAGGTGAGAGAACTAAATTATTCTGAGCAGAGCAGGGTTAATTTGATTAGGATTTTGATCCACAGAGAGCTCATGGGTAAAAAGTTATCACTCATAGATGAACACAGGTACCGGCATCGGTCAAATAGTAACTGATGTCGGTAACAGGAAGACTGATGTTGGTCATGAAGGAACCGATGGTGGTAGAAAGGATACTAGCATCGGCCAGGGGAATGATGTCAGCAGTCAGGGTCAGTGCAGGGAACTGACATCAGTCGGGAGCAGACTGGGAGATGGCCAAGATCGGTCACTAAAATGGATATTGAGCTGTCAACAAGTCTCAAATGCTTATGTGGAGGTCAAAAAGGGTAAGTGAACCTCATATTCATTGTTCACCTTCTTTATATTGCTTATTGATGGTCAAGAACCAGGAAGATGGAAGAAGCAATGCAGGTAGAGTCCAGATACAGTGGGAGCTTGGCATGGATGAGGAGTGTGAGTCCTTGGAGAAGAACCAAACATGTATTTGTTGGTAGAGTTGTCATCTGGAAGAAAGCACTGAGACAGATGGATTCCCGAGTTAAAGAAGAGAGTGGATGGATACAAGAGACAGAAGGCCAAAGCATAAGGTCTTGGAGAAGCTGCAGGATAGTGGTACATGTTTTGACAGGTGGATGACTAAGCATGGCTTCAGTCAATGTCAGTGTAACTATTGTGATTTTGTTCTTACCAGGTGGATGATGAGTCGTGACATTATCCAGTTACTGTATGTGGATGGTTTGCTAGCAGGTTTTGTACATACAGGGATTTGCTGAGCTAAAAGGTAAGGTTAGTTCAGAGGTGTGTCATGGAGAATTTAGAGTAGCAAAATTCTTTGGCATAAGAGACATAGAGATTTTATCTTTAGTGGGAGCTGATGTGAAGATGGTGTTGGTGAGGTTCATTATGCAGGATGCAGAATCAGAAAGCACACCAATGGCTGGACAGTTCAAGCTTAGCTTGAAATAGGGTTCAAAATCACATGAGGTCTATTGTAGGCCTGAGTTTTCCCAATCAGTGGGGGTTGTCGGAAAGTATGGAGCTAATTCGGGGAAGGAGTACTAGAGGGCAGTTTAGTGGGAGTAACAGCAGGGATTCTTGTTATGCAGGGTCAAGTTCTTCACTACATGGATGTGTAGGTTTAGATGTGGCAGGTTACTTGAATGATAGGTACAACATCACAGTTGTGTGGTGGTTGGTCTTTAGGATGGATCTTGAAGAGGGATACAAACCAAGAAATAGATTAGATGGGCTATAGATATAGGTATAGGTGCATCTGTTTATCTCTAAGTGGGAGATTGTTAGGTTGTGGAGCTAAAAGCTTCACCAAGATGCAAACAGGAGAAGTTATGGAGGTTGTAGAAGAGTTGCGGAGTGTCACAGACACCAGCGTCGGTCAGGACAACCGATGACGATAGGAAGGAGACAGAAGGCAACCGATGTCGGTCATGGATCGGCTGGCGTCGGCACCCCCAGGCAGTCAGGGACCGATGTTGGTCACCTATGGTTCGAGCTGCAAGTATGTTACGGGCAGTTGGTTGACGAACCAAGTGTTTACATGTTTAGAGCTATTCTTAGACTGAGAGCTATGGATTTAATTATTGTACTATTGTATAATTATTATTTGGATGAGATCTATATATATGGACTCATGATTGTATTGTAAATGTGTGCTAGAAAGCCATAGAGATTTTAGAGAGAGCTAGTGTAGCTCCTCCTAGTTCCAAAGGGGTGCTGAGTGTGTATGATCAGGGAGAGTAGCAAGGTCTGCAAGGTCAAGGAGCTGATCCATCAGGGTACTGGTTGAAGAATCATAAGGACTTGGTGAGGCAAGGACAATCTCTCTTTAGGGGTGTAGAGATATCTACATGGTGAGTAAGGTCTAGTGATTTGCAGGTAGCAGCAGAGAGTAGGAGATCTACTTGGAGTACGGTTGTGTACTTGGTGAACTGGCAGCGTGTTACTGACTGGTTGGAGATGTGAACATCAATTCTACTTTAAAGTTGATTATTGGGACCAAGAGAGAGAGAGAGAAGAAGGTCTTGAGGTGTGGCGAACCTTTGAGGTGGAGGAAGAAGTGGCATCTTCCTTATTGTATATTCTTCTGAGTGATTATTAATACAATTGTGTATTGTCTCTCATATTCCTGTGTTGTTTCATATTTCTAGTTACTTATTGATTCTGGTATAATTCTGTGTTTAGTTGCTAATACAAGAAGTAATCACATGTGTTCTAATTGGTAGAGCAAGATCCTGACTAAGTAGGGATCAGAGCATTTTATTGTTTCTGGGGGTTTCCCTGACAAGACTCCTATAAGGGTACCAAGTTGGTAATTGACATAGCTAATAGATCATCAACTTGATTATGTTCTCTAGGCACAACCATGATGTTAAAGGTTTCAAAAGACTCAATCAAATCCCATGCTATATGTTTATACCTTTTTAGCTATGATAGATTTCATTGATTATTTTTGACTTGATAGATTACCAATTGTGAATCTCTATAAATCAATAGTTGTTTTCTATTATTTTTGAGATAAAAATGTAGTCCCAATGTTAGTGCCTCATATTCCACTTTGTTGTTGGTGAAAGGGAGCTATAGTTTGTATGATACCAATTATTTATTTCTTTGTGGGTCCACCAATATGATGTCTATGCCTAATCCTTACTTAGATCTTGTACTGTCAAAGTGGAGGTTCCATAACTAGGAGGGTGCTTAAACTTATGGTTCTTGCACTTCATGATCTTTAGTGAAGGCATAAATCCCAAGGTTAGGATATTTATAACTTACTTCCTCATTATGTGCATTATATTTGATAATTATGTGCTTCATTCTTATCTCTTATTCAATTCAAATCTAGTTTGAAATACATCTCCATGGTAACCAAATGTAAGTAAGTCTATTGAGACATACCCATTTAATGTCTTGGACTATTCTCTATAAGGAAGAGTTTATATCCTTTTTGAATATATAATACCAATATGTTGATCATCATTTACACTCTTGGTTTAGATGATACTTGGATATACACATAATTTATCTCTCTTATTATAGGGACCATAGTCTTATCCAATTATGAAACCATTATCTTGGATGGATTTGGGGTCAACCCCAACTTATGGTAAATTAAAGTAGGAATCACCATGTTTGAAGATCCAAAATTGACTAAAAAATTATGGATGTTCTTTCTAAACATTTATATAGTCAATAAGAAAGGTGGAACTTCAGGTTTACTCTTGTATATGACATTTATGTGAGCAACCTTTATCTTCTCAACATTAGCTTTCCCTATGATAGACTTCTATATGAGTTCTTTTTATTCTATAATCTAGATAATTCATGGAGAGTAATTTTGGCTTTAATCTTATCCATGTATTCAACAATGTTGTACCTCCATTTACCATTCTTTTCTTTATTATATAATTATTCAATCCCTATAGGAGGAGGTGGGGTTGTTTTGACTCTTCGATTTGATGGAGTAGCAATGTTGTTCAGAGGAGTAGATGTTGTGAATGGTTACTTATTCTTTACTTTATAATTACCTTTTTGGTATTGTTGGAAAGCTTGTATTTCATTAGAGTTGTCTTTCTATTTATTTTCATCTTATTTTAGGAATAAATACTCATGTGTTTAAAATATCATTAATGTGTTTGAAGAGTTAGATATTGGATGGAACTCTAGTTGATTATTCATCAAGTCTTGTCTTACCATCTCTCTCTAAAAGATCTCAAACTCTACACAAAACTCTACACATTCAATTTCACCATTTTTTGATGAATTGTAAACTCTACACTAATTGGGTAGAGTCATTTCTACTATATTTATCTCTGGAAACTTGTTGGGCATGATGCTCTACATAATTATTAGGCCTATTGAAGGGTGTTTTGTATATTTAAAACCTAGGATTTTGGTTATTATTCTAGCTAGTGGTGTTGTCCATATTCCTTTGCATATTTAGGAAGACATTACTTAGTTTTTGTACCATTCTTTGGATGGAATCTAGTTATGCTTTGGTAGAGTCATTTCCTTATACAACTATAGCATTAGAGGGTCTTGAATTTTGATTTTGTTGATGATTATTCATCTATACCTAATTATTCATATAACCATAGTTATGATTGGGTAATTTCTAAATTAGAGTAGGTAGTATATATAGTTGATTTTGATTAAAAGTATAGAAATTTTGATTGATGTGAGGGACTAGATTTAGAGTTGTAAACCAACATTAATATTCAAAGTGATAATTATTTGAGGGTTGAGATGTCTATCAATTTTGATATCTTATTCATATGCTAAATCTAGAGTAATGGTAGTAACATCTCTTAGTATTAAAATCATAGTGATTGGGTCTAAATCATTTCTATACATATTTAATGACAATGGTTTATTTATAATATAATCTAGGTTAAGCCAACTGTACATATTCGATTATCTAGAGTTGAAATCTTAAATTGGCTCATTATGCTCCCTTTTCATGTTGATAAAATGCTAATACACTAGTCTGTGTCTAGTAACTTGTCCAAATTGGGTAAGAAATGTGATCTGACATGAATTCTAAGAAATTTTATTTAAGGTTAAAGTACCAATCATAGGTATCATCCTACAAGGTAAACAAGAAAAGTTTGCATGTAACATATTCATTAGTAACATTCACTAATCTTAATGCAACCTTAAAATACTTAATGTGTTCCTTTGTAGTTATTATTCCTGAGGGGGATAAAGAATGTAGATATATTTATGGGTTTTTAGGCAAATTATTCTTGTCTCTTGGGATAGAAATGGTAGATCCAACCAACCAATGGTATTATTGGGCCATTGGATGATTAATGAGATGGATATTACTAATTAAATATGGTGTTCTAACCCTTGGTATATTGAGAATAATCAATGTAGATCTAGGCCTTCAATGTACTAATAAGGGTGAAACCAAAAAACTAGTTTGGGCCCTAGATCTGGTAATTCTCTTAGGTGTCTCCAATATAACTCAATGTAGGGTTAATTTCTCTCTAGGGGAGGCACAAAAGTGGCCCTCCTTATAGCACCAATTTTTTTATTTTTATTTACATGGGTCTTGTGCACTAACACAAGTTTAGATGAGGTATCCTCTAATGTTTTAGGATCTTAATGGAGGTAAAATCCACTCTAGGGTATGATTTTTAGTTATGGATTAAATAAAATTTGGTGGAATATAAATTAGAGAATGAAAGTTGTTAACTGGGTTTACTTATAGTGAAATGAATCCTAATAGAGAAATAAAATCTAAGTGGATGAGATGAATGGGTGATATCTAATATAGAGTGGGTATATATCAATCAAATAATCTTCAAAAGGAGGGAAGGGTAGAGTAGAAAAGAAAACTTTATGATATTAAAAGGTTAATTCCTAGGTTGGTTTCTTAGTGGAAAAATTCTCTCAAAACTAATTATTACTACTTGTATTTGTTTCACACTTATAGGTAAACACAATGATGAACTATGGGGAGGATTGATATAGGAAACTTGATGGTCTCAACTAAAGGTTACTTCCTTTAGATTTTATATTGTACACCCTTAATTGGAGTTTTACATCTCTTACCCAAATGAATCTAAGGTGGCTATGGCACACACTTAGAAAACTATACCAAAATAAAGCATTCATACACACTAAGAATAATAACATAGTTTAAACCAATTACTTAATAAAATGTTCTAACTATCCATAGTTTTTACACATCTATAGCTAGCATATATTGATTAAAAAAATCAAATCTATCTGTAGCTTTTGTACACTTTAAATTGTTGTATTATAACAACAAGAAAATCAAAACATTGATATCACATGAGTGGAAGGAGAAAATTCCAACACAATTACATGACAATCAAAATTTGACTTCTTATATTTAAAAAATATTCCAACCCTTTGGAATGTGAAATTACATAATTATATAGACTTGGGGAGGGGATGCCTCATCCTCCAAGTGTATGAAAACTCATAGTTACATGTCAAAATTAGAACCTCAATTCTAATTTTAGTCTCATAATTACATATTTTATATACTTGTGTCTGATTACATTTATGTCAAAATTAGTTGGCATGTGTAATGCAATTTAATATGTGCATGCTTACAAAAAAATCAAGTAATATTTCTTGTATGTTATAACTATAATTAAACTATGAGTAAACTATTCATGTATAAATAAAAAATTGGACTTCGACTCAAGGTTGATTGGGTGATTTCATGGCTAACAAGGTTATTAGAGGCACTAAAGTGGATGCTTGCATTGAATTGGGAGATGTTCTAAAATTATTCTTCAATTATAAAGCTTGATAGTGCTTGTACCCAATGTCATATTATTATCTAATTATATCCATGTTAAGGATTGAAGGCCTATGCACCCTATTCAATTTCTCCAAGAGCCTTGTATGTTCAACTTTGGTAGTTTTGAATTTAGATCTAAAGATCTCAGCTTTGGTGACTTTCTTCCTAGAAAAATTGAGATTTTCCTCTATGTCTTCTATTTTCTTCCTTTGTATGTCCTATTTGAAATTATCTAAAGATTATTGTAAGAGATGATCAAAATTATCCCTAATAATGAGTTTTCCTATGGAATCCTTGGCTTGAGAAAGCTTTAGTTCATCCAAAAAAATTTAGAGATGAGTCTCATGTTCTAAATATTTTAACACCACTACCTCAGTTACATCAACCAATTTCCTAGCCTCTTTTGTTCTAATGGCCATCAAGTTAAGGACATTGGTAGCTTATAATGGTTCCATCAAGTTCAAATGTGTATATGACTTGCTAGTTATAAAAATAATAAGAAGTTTGAGTTTATTCTGATCTATCTTCAAAGAATTTAATAATTTGGTGGTCTCTATTATGTGGGGCACCAATTTTTCCCTCATTAAACTAATGGCCTCAGTGGTATTATATGATCTAGATGTTGTAATTTGTACATCCATTTTAATTTGGGTTGAAACATGAACATTTTGTTGTTGTTCTCTTAGTTACTCTAGTTCTTGTTATATCTCTCTCCATGCCATTTCTATCCCTTCATGTATTTCTACTAGAAAATCTTTGTGTGTTTCCATATAGGATTTAAAATCCTATATAGATGGGGATTAACCCAATTTTATATATTTCCTTTTGGTAAAAGTGAACATTTATTCTCTTTCCTCCAGAATAATTTCTCTACTAGTGTCATCTTTCAACTTCCTGACCCTTACCCTCTGTACACTCCCTATGGATTTCTCAAAAATTGTACTCATAGTGGGTAATTCATTAATCACAATATTATGCCTTGTGTATGCCCTTGACTACATGTTTTTTTCCTAATATGTGAGGACTAATTAGGCTAGGTCTATGGGTTGAGTGTATAAGGCTATAGTCTCACCCAATATCTCACCTAATGTTTGCTTCAAATTTTCTCCTAAGAGAAGATCATGGAGTGAAGGCCATATGATTTTGGACCAATCCACTCCACCATATTATGGTAGTATATGGATTTTTTATATTGGCATTTTCTTATTCTCATCTTTTTGAGTGGTTACCATAGTTATCTCTTGATAAAGATGGAGGGAATTGGCAAACATAACTATTAGATGTAACATGTAATTGGGGAGTGGTTACTAATCCCATTTCTTTCTCTATGGCTTTCTTATTTAGTTATTTTATGAGTGGAGTAGTAGTGGAAGGGAAAATAGTAGGAATAGTAGGAGTGAATGTGGGAAAAGAAATTAGAGGAATAGAAATTGTGGAAGTAAGGACTGAAAGTGTAGATGAGGGATACTCTACCTTTGGTACTAATATAGTTGGCTAAATAATAAGATGAATAAGATAAATCTCCACCTTGAGAACCAAGAGAGGAGGGGGTATAGGAAGAGTGAATGTAGTAGGACAAAATGAACTAACTATAGAAAAAGGCACATATAAAACAATAGGGGTAAGGTAAATGGGAGAGGATGTGGAATCACCTAATGTTTGTTGATACAATGGTGCCTTGCCCTTTGATTCTTATAGGGTCAAGGATTTTTCTCTTTGTAATTATACCTCCTCATAAAAAATATCCCCTCTAACTTCCTCCTATATAGATAGATCCAACATTGGTCCTTTCATGTCTAGGATCTATGGAAGGGATTGAGACCTTGGCTTCCTTATATAATATATGGTTATATTTAGAGATATGGAAGGATTTGGTTGTGTGGTTGAGGTAACCATAATAGGAACCTCTATAGGTGATGAAACATCACCTTGGTCTAGGTCCCTAAAATCTAAGGAATCTAGGTAGATGGGCTAATCTTGATCTCCCCCAAGTGATGTATTTGTCATCCCTAGATCCTTGTTCACTACCTTAAGTGACATAGGGTGTGTTTTCAAGTATATCCATTTTATTATTATTAGATAAATAGGTTTTCTAGTCTATAAATTATATCTATCCCATACTTCATCCATTTAGAGTCTAGTTCATGCCTCTTTTATGGAAAGGGAAGTCTCCCATTGAATAACCTTTAGAATGTCATCCTTCATATGAATTGACTATGCCCTCTCCAAGAATTTATTATTATTATGAGTGTTGAGAAACAAAAACTCATTATCATATGGCTCATGTTGATACTTGATGCCTAGTCCCTTGATATGGGTCTAAACTTGTTTATAGGGATCCCATTCACTATGTGGTAATAAGGCCAAAGAATAACACTCTTTATAATTCCCTACCTCATATAAGTTATTATGATTTGTGTAATACACTATTTTAATCATTAAGTGAGATGCATGAAGGTAGGAATTCTTCTTCTTGTGCATATCCTCATCAATACCCCACCGTAGATGGTAGGCTATTTCCTACTCTACCATCTTATCTGGGACATCCTAAGTAAGTCACAAAGGTGTAAGCTTATGGATAATTACCTTGATGACTATTTAGTTAGGGTATATATAATAGTATCCCCTAATCAATAGTGCATTTGTGATACTTTTTGATATCTTAGGTAAGGGGGATTCATGGATGGCCCTCTATGCCTATGGGTAAACATCCTTGATGATGCATATAATATTGTGAGTGTATGCATATATGTGCATGAAGGAGTAATAATCACAAATCTGATTCTTTATATAGTCTACAGGGGGGATCCAAAGTGAGTCATTATGGATGTAGACCAACCCTAAGACTATGTTGATCAAGTAAGACATGATGTTAAAGTGACCTCTTATAAGCCTCTTATTTTTATGAAAAATATACGCTCATAACCTTGATCCAATCACTTCTCCTAGAGCAAAGGTTAGTTTTGATGTCCTCAACAAATCTAGTAGCCGAACCCATTCTAGTTGGATGAATTTAATGGTTAGGTATCCAAATATCCTATTTAATCAAGCCATCCCAATCTAAATTCCCACTCTAAATTTTGTTATTAGTGTGGGTTATTTGTCTTTTAAGTTGATTGTCTCTCTAGGGAGCATCAAAATTCTAAATGCCTTGTCCACAAACTTATCTTTCTTCCATGCCACTATTATGTGTAAATCATACATGGAATCTAGGATAGGAAGGGAGGGGTAACTTTGAAATTCATCACCAGAGATGTATGTTATGACTATCTTGTGCTAGATATTATGTAGGTACACTCCTCTAGATATCTTCTTTATAAAGAACAAATCACATAAGAGGTCAATATAAGGGATGACTTCTAGATTCATAGTTACAAGTGTAGCCCTTGTCTCTTGATTAGGAGGAGGTCTATGGCTTATTAGCACTAGGATGGAGTCAAGTTTTCCTCATGCATGTGTGCATCAACTTGGTGTATGGCATCCCATAGTCATGACTAGTTATTATAGTCATTATTGAATACAATAGGTTCAAAAAGTGTATTCATGTACTCAATAGAATATTTGATGAAGAAATTTGGAGGGAGAGTTCCCCATAATTCTTTGGATGAGGATGCCATTATTCTATAATTAAGCTAGTACTAGTATAATATATAAATTAATTATTTGGATCTCTCTAATATGGTGTTAAGTCAAAGGCACTAGTAGCTAGGGATCAATCATAGGAGAGTAAGAGAGTTCATAAGTTATCTTGAGTTAAAATGGGCATGTCATCATTCAAATTGTTTTGATATAACTTTGGCATTGATTTTTAGTATGTGCACCATTAATATCCAAAATTTATAGCTTTAATTTGTTTGTTTAATTCTAAGTTTTCCAACTCATTTGGTAGGTACACCATGTAGTCCTTATTGATGTTCAATTAGAGTGGTACATCATTAACCTTTGATAGGTGTCATATCATCACTTTTTTGGATTTAGTTTACTGATTAGCGAATATTTTGGTGGTCAAAATTTGAGAGTTGGGGTATAAAACTATTTATGAGGTGAGTGAGTATCTTGATAAAAAGTTCTAAATACTTTTTTTGAATACCTAACTAATCCAAACTCTTTCACTGAACAAAAATTATGAATACCTAAATGTCAAAGGGATTTTTTGATAAAAATCATTGAACATTTTTATATAAGGCCTAAATGTGTTAGGTAACTTTGCTGAAGGATCTATGCTAAAGATATCCCCTGAAGACCCAGATAAACTAAAGTGTAAAACTTTAGAAATTGGGTTCTCAAATAGTAGTGGTCGAAGGGTAAATAAATAAGTGTTATAATGCCCAATGAATATGGATTTAGGTCATGTAACCTAAAATCCTAAATAATTGATTCTAAAAAAATTCTCTGACATAAAATGCAAAGGAATGAATTCTTGTGGGGTATGTATAGTGAGAAGTGTCAAAGCCCTGAAATGTGTCAGAGGGGTTCATGGAGCAAAATCAATGAACAAAACAATTTAATACCAAAACATATAAGAGGAGTTTAGTAAACAAAATTTTTGACCAAAATTTCCAAAGATCTAATTTCTAACCAAAATTGTTGAAGACCTAAGTTCTGACCAAAATTGCCAAATATATCCCCCAAATAAGATGAGCCAAAACCTACATATACATAGCTTCTATAAATCATTAATAGGTTAGTCTAAAAAGATAAATGGTATATTCTTATGTTTATAGAATAACAAAGTTAACATAATACGCAAGGCCTTTCCCTCTAAAGGTATTTTGAAATAGGGATAGAGGTCTATTTTGAAGGATAAAGGGTCACTATTCTAAAAAAGAAGGAATGGGAGTTATGTTGACTAAACTAAATGTGTTTGGATTAAAGGGATGTCTTGATTGGTTTTAGATTATGGCTATACATGTTTTAGCTAATTTATGTATGATCTATGTTTTTTTGGATAAAATATGTTTTAATTAAATGGATTAATGGATGTGTTATTTAGGATCTATTTTGGTGTAGGGTGTAAAGAGTGAGGTTTCAAATAATACGAGTCTTGACAACACTTAAATAAGAATGCACAAGTCACAATCCCTATACTATTAGATAAGGGTGTACAATGTAACCAATATACCACAAAGGACTATTTCAAATAATTTGGACTTATACCCACTAAAGTGAAGTAGAAAAAGTTTTCTCCAAAAATGTATTTTTTATATTCTAAATAAATTAGACTATTTAAAACCATTTGGGCACATATCATTTCAAATAAATTATACTATTTTAAATTTTACTTACATACACTGAAGTGGAGTGGAAAAAATTTTCTCCAAAAATATTTTTTATATATTCCAAATAAATTGAACTATTTCAAACCATTTAATGGGCACAATTCATTTTGAATAAATTGAACTATTTTGAATATTTTGGACTTATAAACACTTAAGTTGACTAGAGAGAATTTCAAACCAAGAATTTTTTTTCTATATTCCAAATAAATTGGCCTTATTATGTAAAGTATTTTGGACTTATTAGTAGTCTAAATTAAAATAATACAGACATATCAGTAGTCCAATTTTTGAAAAATTATTATAAATAAATTAGACTTTATCAATAATTGGTTGGACTTATTACAAATAAACTACATCTATCTAATTTTTTTTAATAAGTCCAAATTATTTCCAACGAAGGCATTTTTTTGAATAATTTAAAATAATATGGACTTATTGGTAGTCCAAATATTGAAAAACTATCAAAATTAAATTGGACTTTATCAAGAATTAGTTGGACTTATTACAAATAAATTACATCTATCTAATGTATTTATAGTAAGTCCAAATTATTTAAAATGATATGGACTATCAGAAATAAATAGGAATTTATCAATAATTAGTTGGAATTATTATATATAAACCACATTTATCTAATGCATTTGTAATAAGTCTAAATTATTTCTTGCCAAGGCTCATTATACATAAAGTACAAATATTAAATGAATTTGGAATGAGGGTAAATTATTTACAATATAAAATCAAAATATTTAAAATAAATTTGACTAATTTTTAAAATGAAATTTAGAATATATTTAAAATAAATTGAACTATATTTGAAATAATTTGAAAATGTTTTGGATTAAATGTTATCATAAACAAGTTGATTTTAGTATAAATAAATAACATCCAACTATAAATAAGTTGATTTTATTATAAATAAATAACATTTGACTAAATATAATTTTTTTTTGAATAATTTATACAAATTTTGGATTATGAATATTTTAATATAAACCAAAATATTTGAAATAAATTAGGGTAATTACAAATAAACTACACAAAACAATACCAAAGTATTTCTAATTTAAAATCCATAAATTTGAAAAAAAAAAATGGACAACATTTAAAATAATATGCAATTGATTTGTATGAAATTGATGATAATGTTATAAAATTATAGTTTATAATCAATAAATACACTTGAAACAATCATCTAGTGAAGTTATAGCCATATTTTTAATATCTAACTTTTCTAAACAATGTTTCACAACTATTGACATGGATTTTATGTTTTTTTCCGAAAAATGAGATGATATTCATCATTTTTATTTTTTAATCCTTTTGATGTTTTTGAATTTAATTTCCAATATATCTACTTGAAGGAACATAACTCAATTTAAATTTTTGTTTCCTAACCAAACCATTTTTATAATTACAATCAATGAACATTGTGTTGGCAATTGATAAATTATCTCCAAAGGTCCCTTTAAAAATAAACTCATCTAATTTATTTATATTTATATTTAAGGGATTATAATATTTTTTTATCTCATATTAATAATAAATATGAAGGTATTTAATCTATGTCTTGAAGGAGTATACTCAAATGATTGTCTTCTATCATTGACCAAAGGCCAACATGAGAAAAAGATTACAATGCCACCTTCAAAATTTTTATGGAATATTCTCAAACATAGTATGACATATTTTATATTATAAAATATTATTTTATTCCATTAATGTATATTTTCATATATATTTTTTGTTAACAGTAAATAATAAGTCATGCAACCCCAAAATAAATATTTTTTTAGAATTTTGTTTTAGCCCTTGCTTTGAAATGTTTGCAATTTGTTAAAAAAGAGAGTAATCATTTATAATATTATATTTTAATAAATTTAACATGTAAATTTTATAAAAAATGCTTTACATGTTAATTGGATCATTAATTTTTAATAAATACCCACTAAGTAACATGGAACTCAAGTTATCGATAAGGTTTTTTGGAAAAAATACAAATCATCATTGTTGAAGAGATGTAGAAAACTTAAATATATTTAAAATGTAATATAATTTAATTTAATCCTTCTATATTATGAAAAATTTAGAGGCTTTAAATAATAATTTTTTATTTGAACAAACAAGAATTTAAATTAAAAATTTAGAGGTACTTCCATTGTTATTTTGAGTAACATATTCCTAGTGTGTGCCACAATGCAATACCTAGAATTATTTATGGAGGCTCATGAAAACAATTAAAATAATTTTTTTGAAGAGATTGTAAATATATTTTATCCTTTTTGGTTTGAGATAGTCTAACATAAAGGTATGAAAAAAATGGAAGTATACACAAGAAAACATCAAACTCAAATTGGAATTCAACACACCATGTTTTAGGTTTCTAATTAAAAAAATACATTTAATATTATATTACTCATAAAACATTAAAACATAAGAAATCCATTCAAAAAATCTATGTTAATTTCTAAAAGAGTTGAATAAAGGCTTTGGGAACAAGTGTGTAAGTTAGTTTCACATGATCATAGGAATTTTGATGTCATGAATACATAATTTAAAGAATAATGAAATCAACTATATAATTTTTAACCAAATATTATAGGTGTCAATTAAATCTTATTCTCTAATTCATGCACAATTTGTAATTGCAATTCTTAGGAAATAATATCTAAAAACATAAGAATAGAATACAAATATTTCCAAATTATTCTAAAGTTCATTCAATACATAATATTATTTATAGGTTTATCTCAAAGATAAAAATAATAATACATAAATAGTAATTTGGGTATGTAAAACATAAGTAAAATATACCAACACATGAGAAAGGTTTATTAAATATTGCATAGACTTGAGGTATAAAATATTGTGATGACCATTAACTCAACCTTTTTACTAATCAAAAATAAAAACTCTATTAGAGGTAAAGTCACTGAGGGGGGGGGGGGGGGGGGTGAATCAATGAGCCTAGATAATACAACTTAAATTTAAATCATTTCTTACTCTTAATCAATTAACATAATCATTCATGAAGCATACACATAATTCGTAGCAATGAATAAGAGAGACAATGCAAGATCAAGAACATAACACAAGACATATGTGGGAAACCCTCTTGGGAATAAAACCCACTCTCGAGCCTAAAAACACTTGGAATACTTATCCTATAAGGTATTGTAAACAAGAGACTAATAATGTCCTCTTGACCAAGATTTAGTGAAAAACCTATTCCACAAGAACCTACCCCTAAGATGATCAAATCCTTTAGACCACTTACCTTTAGTGAAACACCTATTTCATAAGGAATAACAACCCCTAAGGAAGACCAAATCCTTTAGACCCTCCTTTAAAAACCTCCACCTTTGAACTGATGTCTTCAATACCTCATGATGGAACTTTTATTAACACTCTTCACCTTCACTCAACACTCCCTATTGGACTAAGCATATTACATACTTGAACCAAAAAAAGAATCAATTAGGACACATTACATATCTCAACTAACCCCACTTCTTTAACTCTGCACACTCAATGCATCTAAATCCATCTTTTTGAAAGCTCTTTACTCTTTAGAAACAAATCTATAACCATATCAACAACATGACCAAATGCTCATACACACAGTCCACAATCTAAACTATCTCTTAGATCAACCACAAAGCTCACATATACACCATCTATCCTTCACTCATCCTCAACCTACATGATCACTATTTAGACATAAAAAATATGACCTACAAGTCATAAAAATAGTCCTCAATCTAATATACTCATCATCCCAACCATTGGTCACACTCAACCTCTTTTCTTCTTCACTTCAACACACGTACCACACCAACAAGCCTAGAAACCATCTCCTTTTATTCTAATATATATAGAGCCTTCATGATAATTTTTTTTTTAGGTTGGCAATTAGAATTGACCTAAACCTTAAGTATTATCTTACAATAAGACATGGATCAAAACAATATTCATTAGTTATCCATAGCATCTATGGGTAACCCTTAAGTAGCTACACTTTTTAATAATGCCTTTGTAGCTCTTATAGGTCTCATAGAGACCTATTCACCAAATTATCACTTAATAAAGAAAAATAGAAACTTAGGACCACTTAAAAAATAATAAGTCCACTCCAAATGACCACTTATTCATACCCACATGGGTCCATGGCACCTAGATAACCAAATCCACACTTGAACCTACCAGTTAGCCTACCTCACTCTTCAAGTCTTCATACATAGAAAAAATAGTCACAAACTTTTGAAACAAACACAAAAATCTATCACATAACCACATGAGAAAGTCATATTAATATAAACTCCAATATCTCTACCACATCTCCATGTGCCTTAGACACTCCAACATAGGCCAAAACACCTCAAACTATCTTAGTTAAGATGACCACTCAAACTGGTCATACAGAGTCAAACTACAGTTAGTCTAATATGATTATCCATATCTGATCAAGAGAATACTATGAAAACCAATTATTTTTTATAAGTATTTGAGACTATTAAAACATCTCCATGCTCATTTTATTCTTCAACTCAGTCCATAACACCTTCAACTTACTTATGTAAGATGGTCACTCAATCTGCTAGTAACTTTCAAAAACATAATCAACTTATTAACCTTTATTAATACAAAATATCGATTGTTCAAACCTCCAAAGACCACAAAAATAATCCTCATGGAGTATAAAATACTCCAAAATAGCTAATTCATCATGAGATATTGAAACAACATCAACACAAGCTCAAACATTCTTCTCGAGTCACTTGCAGAACAAACATGAAAACATAGTCAACTTTGAACCTTAATATATTTGTTTATAAACACTTTTATTTCTTTAAAATAGGTTCATTATATGAACCATGGATTACTCTTCATCTTTTATTTTTAAAACATGAGTAAATTATATCTAGATCAAAAGATATGACCCAAAGACCAAAACGTAGTTTATCCCTTGTTAAAATTAAATATTTAAGTGACAACGGTCATAATTAAACCTCAAACACTAAGCTCACATATCATGTCTTCATTTTCCATATCAAACTCACACCATTGATCTAATCTAAACTTTAAGCATAGGCACCAATGTTTAAATGTTAAACATATAATAGTTGACATCATCTCATGCAATATGGAAACTTTGACTCAACATGCTTCATCAATCTCTTATCCATAAATTGATCATTAACAATGATAAATAGCTATCACTTTGACCTCTTGAGTTTAATATTCACCATTGATCTCTATCTATATGATCTCCTACTCATTATTGATCCTTGGAAGGAGATTGATATTTATCTCTACTTAGCATTAAAAATCATGCACTTTTCCTCATCTCACTACTTCATGACATATTCAAACTTTAACTTGTGTACAAATGACTATGGGAACCTTGCTTATATATTTTGAAGGTCAACTTTGCACCTCCATATCTTTTTCTTCACTTAAGTACATGTTCTAAAAATTGGATCATATGATCTCCTCATATAGGAGAATCCAACCATATGTCAAAATTCTCTTATAACCTTCTCACGTGCAAGATATAAATATATTAAAATTCCTTCTCAAAATTTTATACCAATGAACCAACTAAGTCAAAAACTACCTGGGAGGCCAACTTTGCACTTGCATAACTTTTGTTACACTTCAGCACATGTCTTGAAATTTAGTAAAAATAAATTAGGCATAAAACTAAATAAACCCATATGATCAAATTTTCTTAAAATTTCCACACATATGAGATATGACACTATCAAAATGCCTACTTAACTCTTTCTTTCCATATGTAAATTTGGCTAAGTATGTAAAAACATAGTCAATCTTCTTGGGAGCCCAAGTTTTCACATGTATATCTTTTGATGCACTTCATCACATGATCTAAAATTTAGTGAATATAAACTAGGCACAAAAATTAATAAAACCATATGATCATTTTATCCCAACACCTTCACACGTGTAAATTCTAACCTCATTTACATGCTTACTCAACTCTACTTTAAAACTTAGTGAATTTTTTCTAAGAAGTCAACTTTGCACCCTCATATCTTTGATCATGATTTGATGCATGACCTAAATTATAACACATAACAATTAGGGAATAATGTGATCATAACCATATGACCAACTCCCCCAGACCCATCTACATGTGGTAATGGTGACATCAATAAATTACCTACTCAGAATTTCTACCATTAGACGTAAAAAGCATAGATGAAACAAAGAACTACCAGATGAGATCCACTCACTTCCATACTCATTATAAACACTCTTGACACCCCATAGGGACTCTGTAACATGCTCATACCAACAATATCATCCATAAAATGACTCACTTAGGAAATTACTAAAGAACCATACAGGAACACTAAGGCTCATTGAAAAACACTTTATCATTGTCATTCTAGCACACATGACACCTCATCAACATCCTTGGTCACCTTGGAGACATCATTGACAAACCTCTGACAAACTCAAGCATAGTGACCATTTCATCAAACTATGTCAGCCTAAATCAATACATATCATAGTCATGTATATACTTAAATCAAATAAACTCACTCAATATTAATATTCTCAAATCATATGAATAGTTTTAAGTAGGGATCAAGCCTCAAATTCTCAATAAACAAATAATGGTACCAACATGAATCACCAAACTTTCATTTCCAACCAATGAATAATTCATTCAAATAATAAGCATCAACAAGGTGTAGAAAATGTTTTCAAACTAAGTGATCATAAATTCATCTTAAAATTAGTACATGTGATCCAATTTTATATTAAATGTCATTCATTAAAATCAACGTAGGTTTTAATAAACAAAATGTTAATCAATATAATTCCTTATACTTCTCAACCAATCCAACAAGAAACAATGTAAGCATAATCAATGATACACTATTGGGTTTAGACATTAGGGCAACTTAAAAAGTATGTAATGTATCAAATATTATAAAATATATTTGAATATAATTGAATACCATATGAATCTCTTGTTCTGAGTGTAAAAGTGTAGGATAGGATCAGGGCAAATAATTTTGTTAATACTTCCAACACCCAAGTTAATGCACTATATTTTATTATGTTCTACACTGTCAATCTATATTATCCATAAAGAAAAATTCAATTCTAATTTTCTTAAGTAAATAATAATCATATATTTAAAATAAATATAATTTATATATTATAGTATATGAAATTGTATAATTACACATTTAGATAAAGGGGATTCCACATTTTTTTTCTTTTTTTCTATTCATTTGTGTGAAAAAGTGTTTATTTTGTTCATGTATTTCTTATATCTTTTTTTCCATGTTTAAAGATTATTACAACCCCATAATTGGATAAGGTCACGTGCATATCAAAATATTTCAATAAATGAATCCTTATACATTAATTCATTGGCTTCATTATATTAGTTACATATTTTATGAACAATGTTAAATGGAGTAATTATTTTTAGAAATACAGCCTTTCTAATAGAACATTTTTTTCTCAAAGATATGGAATTATATTCTTCCTCTAAAATAATTATCTTTTGTGATGTAATTGTGTTTTGGCTATCTAAAAATTTTAATCTTATGGTTTTTTTCTCTAGCATTTGTTAAAGGACTTCTTTTGATTCAATAACAAATTGAGGGTTATTTGGATCAAAATGAATTAACAAAGCATCCTTCATTAGAAAATCATTATTTTTTACAAATGAATGAATTATATCATGTACCCCTCTTTCATTATTTTTATTATTTTTATATTATCATTCCCCAACTCACAAACCTCTATAGGAATGTTCAAGGCATAATTACTAGAGGAAATATAATATTTAGAGAATTCATTGTGTCTGATTAGAATTTTGTGCTAATAGAAGTGTATTAACCTTTTTTTTTGATCTTATATTTCTCCATTGGTGTGGGTTTTGGTATAACCTTTTTCAAATATTATAATAAATAATTCACCCTTGATTGTCTTGTTTTATTCAATGTTATTTTTGTCAATTTTTTAGGGCAAATTAAATACATATTTACATGATGGCAAGATGAAAACATTGGTGTCCATAGTTCATGTTTTTATTTCAAAATATTTTTTATTCTAAGTACCAAATCATCTCTATCTATCAACCCAAACATTACAAGGTTTTCATAGCTATTCAAATGAAACCCAAATGTTTCAAAAGGATAAATATTCATTTTTGTCAATTCTATTTTATTGGGTGTGAATTTATTAAAATTAGTTATAACATGATGGAACATCACCTTTTATCCATTTCATACTTATAATTAGAAATGAATGACATCTGCAAGTTCATCCTTATCACAGGCAAGGATTATTCCAATATGAGTAGATTTTTTTCTAGATATAATGGTAAATAAATAAATATCTCCATGAATATTTTTTGGACTGAACAAATCAAAATACTAGTCACTAACAAGAATCTTATTACCACCATAAAATGTAATATTTTGATGTGGCTTTAATTAAAGTTTTGGTATTTTATATTATATTATATGCAAATTGTCTATGATTTAGGCCTTCTTTTACCTTTTAAGTGTTGGAATTTATTTCTCACTTGAAGACATTTTTCAATTGAATTGAAATGATTTCAATATTAATATTTAATAAATTCTAAATTTCATATTGTATGACTTAGGAAATTATTTGTGATTAACTAGTGATTAATTGTATATTAACAAATGTGATTTCTAAATTACACTATAAAATACATATTAAATATTTGGAAGATGTATTATAAGGTATTAAATAATGCTAAATTAAATTTTTTTGGACCTTTATAATATAAGTGTCATATGTATAAAATAACATATACACATATTTTTTTAAGGTAAACACAATGTTTACTTATTTATGGTGTTGGATTTGGTAGCCAAGGTTTCTATTGAGAGATACCTTGATAGGTTTTTGATAGGAAATACTTATCATATCTCTAGGTCAATACCTTAAAATATATCTTTTATTTAATAAAATCTTGATATAAGTTTTTGGCTTTGAAATTATATCAATTTATATTCAAGAAATATGACCGTAAAGACACCTTCAAGATGTATAATGTGATGAGAAATGTGTAAATGTTAATTTAATTTAATTTATTTTGATATAAAATGTGGGTTTTAAAAATAATTAATTTAAATATAAGAGGTATTGTTAGGGAGATACCCTAAATATATTCCTATTTACATATTGATGATTATGGATTTGGATGACAAGTTATTTCTTGAGAGATACCTATTAGAGACTCTAGGTTCCACCTTGCTAAGGATAGGAGTGTTCATGTCCTCATCCCCAAACCTAGGCTAACATGGGAATGAACTTAGGTTATGGGTTACCTAATGTTGGGCCAAACATCTAGATTTTAAGGGGCTAGCTCCCCTGATTTGAAAATTCAATGATTTCTATAGGATTTAAATAGTTGGGATGCAAAGGGTAGAGAAAATACATGAATAAAACCTATTCTAAGTGTGGTGATACACTTGATATCATTATATCCATTTATAATATTGAACCTTCAACACAACAAAAAATAATGCATAGAGCTAAAAGATTATTTCCAATGACTTCTAAGCATCAATATTTCATTTAGAGGTTAGTTAAATGACTAAAGTGAGAAGGTCAAGAGAAAAAGACCTTGCTTAAGGCACTTGTAATCTGATTAGTACTTCAAACCTATGTTATCCACCTTATAACACACTAGACAACCTACCAAGAAGATTTTTAAGACTTAGGTGTGACTTGGACCTATAAAATGGAAATCCATACCATTTTTGTATATCATACAAGCATAAACGCAAAAATTATAAACCATGAAGAAGCTACAATATGATTTATTTATAATTCAAAAGGTGCATAAGTACAAATTATGGAAAAGTATCTTCATACCAACCTGAGGGATACAAATTAAGGCTTCAAAGATTAAATATATAGAATAATTAGATCAAAGAAAAGGGGAGAATGGTGTAGGAGAGTGAATAAGAGAGTCATAAATGACCAAGTCTAGTCAAAACAATAGTTTCAATAGTTACATAAACCTCCTTCTATCTCTTCCATATGTTAGATCTCTTTAATTCCTCCTTGAATGGGATGTTGGAATTGTAAAATAGGCAATGGAGATTGAGTCCACTTTAGTTACACTTTTTCAAAGGCTTGAACATGACTATAATAGTCTATCACACTCCCCTATGGTAGTTATAAATATTAATTAGGCCACCATGATCATGTAGCAGTGCACACTCCTCTGAGGTAAGTTGACAAGGTCAAGAAAACTATCTCATTTATCCATCATAGTCATTAAATACACATTAAATTCCATTTAAGGAGTAACTACCAAGCATGAAACCTCTACTTTGACCCATTCCATTGTTATTTCAATTCTAACTTCACCTTATTTGATGATAACATAGGCTAATTAGTCTTATTAGGCCTAATTATCTAAGTTTTGAAAATTTTCATCCATTAGAGACCTACAAAAAATCTTATAAAACTATGTATAAATATGTTCAACATCTAAAATAACACTTCCAACTGTGAAATAGGCTTGGAAAGGCACTAGGAGCTTAAAATCCACTTCTCTTGGCTGATTAGTTCATCTATCTTCATGCATTGGTAGACTGGTAGATTTGAAGGCAACTATAGAGACATAAATTGAATTATTTTGAATTTAATGCATTTGGAGGCTGTATTAAGTCTCAAACTATCCATTCCAAGAATTGGAATCATCAAGAACTACCAAACACCCTTCATTCTACTTAAAACTCTGTAAAGTACCTATTTTAAAGGATTCTGTGCAATGTCTGTATGGTCAAGTACCATAGGTGGATTCCCCTTTTAATTTAATTTACCTTCCATGAGTCTTTTATACCATCCCTAGGTGTTAAAGCATCAAAATATCAACTTTTCTAAGACTGGGTCTGCCTAGGGTTTTAGGGAGATTTATGACTATCTAGGGGTCTTAAGGATAGTTTATATAGTAAAAACATCCAAGATAAGAATAAATTCCATGAATAATTAGGGAATAAACCTAATAAACTTCACTAAATGTCTTGTACTCCCATGTAAAGGATGGACAAAGATATAAACATCACAAGTTGACCCTAGGTTAGTTTACATGCCATTCGTGAGTGCCTATGTTATTAACATTCATTCATAAAGTTTGGAATATAAATCCTAATAAAACTATAATTTATTTTAATTATAAATGGGTACCTAAAAAATACTAAGATAATTTGATTATAAACCTCTTGAGGTGGAGTGGTCAAGCTTCTAAAGTTAGTTCTCTAACTGTCTATGTGCATGGTTGAGTACTTTAAGCAAAGTTATGAGGTTTATGATCCTTATACACTTTATCCACCTAGAATTTATTCTATCATTTACCAATAATTTTAATTTTCCTCTCCACTTGATCATACAATCCTCTTCAAGAGCTTTAAGGAGCTTAAAGTGGCAGTGTAACATGCAATTAGGCCTAAAGCATACTTATTTGAATTGTCTCCAAAGTATTTACCTATATCACAACATATTAAGCCATTTTATGAGTTATGATTATCATCAAACATAATTACCCACTATATATAAAACTTATATAGGCTCCAATATATCTACAAACTCTCTAAACTTGGTTATACTTATTTAGCACCCTGACTGCTTGCCTAAACTTGTCTGGGTCTAAGACAAAATATTTGGTATGGATGCTTTTAAATAATTATAAGGACCCTAAAATAAAAAATAAAATACTTGACTCAGATTATAAGTCCCTAAAAGGACTATTTTGGCCCAAACTATCTTCACCTTATTTGAAACTATATGACTGTGTCAGAAGTCCTGATGTAACTTCCCCTTCTTGTTTCATTGAGGCTCTCTAGGTATAAATATTATGTTATAGTCCTTGGAAATGATTATTAGTACCATTAAATCCTCATTTCCTTATATTCATACTCTATCTACAACTTTTTGTACTCACAATGCATAAGAAGGCTTTCTTAGGGTTAGTTGATTGAGTTTGCTAGAAACCCTATGTTTACCCTTCTATGTCTATAGCTTGACTCATGGTATATTCAAGTGATTATCATGATTAATTTTATATTAATATGATAAATATTCATTTATGTTTTTATTTTGTTCATCAATACCATTTTTATTTCCTTGAATGAATCATGTCACACCTTGAAACCTTGTGTTACTATTTACTCATGATTTACCTAAAATTTTAGTCTTAGCTTGCCTAAGATGTATTTATTTTCACACTAACCTTGGTTTATGGTCTAAGAAATAAATCATGAATGGAAATTTGAAACTAAAATCCCTATTTAACTTGGCCTTTGAGACATTGAAATACAATATATACCCATTATTAGGTTTGCTTTGTATGATTGGCCTGTAGGTGCAGATGTATGTTTCCTTGACTGAGTAGGGTGATAGACTATCCTTGAGAGTATGGATCCATTTGGGATATATATATGATCCTATAAATCTCAAGACTTACAATAATATAGTGGCCTTCATCACTTTTGTCCTAGTCTCATACAATCCAAACAAGTGGATGTAGGTGTTTACGGAGGAGGGAATATCATTTTTGAATCTTCATCCTAATGTATAATTATGGAGGTAATGTGACCTCATCCCTCTCCTTGAGTCATGACTTACCTTATTTTAAAATAACTCTCCTATGACACAGTCAACACATGAGAAAAGATGTAGTTGTATGTGAATGTACTACTATGGATGTCCCTTTTAGAGTGAGTCTCAACCACCTATTAGTGGATTAAGGGGTTAAAGCAATGAATAAGAATATGGGGACCTCTTACTATTTAATACTTGTCATGATGTATTTTATCACCCCAAATATTTCTTCTTAAGTACACACATAGTGGTTTTTAAGCTCTTATCCCTTATAACCTTCTCATTTGCCATTACCCTACTAATTGTAGGTACACCTGCATTAGATCCTTTTGAGGGATGCAAGGTCTCATGTTTGTATGTGAATGATTCATGTCACTATTAACACCTTTAATTATTTAAGAGACACCTAGTGACCTCATGAAGCATAAACTCTATAACCACTTCCTTCACATGCCAAGGATAGGCTAGCTAAGGTGTTGTAGGTGCTTATAAATTATGTTAATCCTCATTAAGGGAGCCAAAATTATCTTACATGAAAGTGCTATGGCTTTTTGAAAAAATTAACACTTAGGAATCTCATGACTTGGTCTCTATTCTTACTAAATACAACTTCTTATAACTTATCTTGTCATGTCTTCCATATGCTAATTATAGGCCTATATGAAGTGAATAAGGTGACCTGATGAGTATGAGGTAGAGATCCATTCTAAATAACCCCAACATGACTTTGAGACCTCTGATCATTAAAATTAAGGAAGTACATTATATTTTGAATTTTTAAGCCAAGACCTTGATGATTATTTTAAACTCAATCATCTAGGAGTATATACCTGTGTACAATCTAAGATTTCAAATTTGTAATCTACACTAAGTGACCTAAGTCAATTCATGTGTTTCTATTGTATTGGATCTTTGCTTATCATTCATCACAATTTTTATCACTTTCATTTTCTCTTTCCTTTAAAATTCCTCCTCTATCATGCATATTTAATACTCTACTACAATATTTTTAAAAGGATAACTATAGGTACGATTTGCCTCTTGATCATGTTCATGTTCAAAAGGATTCAACACTTTATGGTTTCATCCCCTCTATGGGTTTTCAAGGGAGTACGGAGGATCACCAACATTATATAGACCTATAAGGTAGGATGGGTGGGTAGAGAGAGATGAATATGGAGTGATAAGGGGATGAGAATAGGAAAAATAGGGGTAAACATAGTACATGATAGTGATGGAGAGTGAATAGACAGTGGTATAGATTGTGGTTTGAAATAGAGAGGAAGACTCCCTCTAAGGCCAATTAAAATGTATCTTAGAGAACCTTAGACCTAATTTTAATCCAAAATTAATATTTAGAGGGAATAATACATTATATAAGGCATCAAAATGAAACCTTAAAAACTCAAAATATGTTAATTTTTATGAAAAACCTTAGATTATGTTAATAAAGGGTTGAGATAAGTTTACAGGTGTAGAAAGTGGTTTTAAAACTACTTAGGTTGCTATTATGGTTGAAAATATCATTTAACATGGAATGAATAAATTATATAAACAAAATAACATCCTTTCAATGCTCTTGAGCTATATTTGAAAATTGCAGGTACTTTAGATTACACATAGTTCATTACATAATAAATTCCACCTCTGCATGAGTCTTTCTCCTTTTGAGGTCTTATGAGATAAAACAAGGCCATTATACCTTAAATTTAAGAAATAATTAATGGTAGACATCAATACCCCTCTATAAACTCTAACACTTAGCTTATAACTTTTGAAAAAACATGAAACCTTAATTCATTGCATAATTTTCCTATAGGTTACACACAATGGTTAGACTTGAAGGTTATCCATTCCTATGTGCTCACATATGTGAGAAAAATGTTGAAATTTACATGGAAGGATTATAAAATACCTAATATAATATCATTAATGATTGGATAATAAAACAACTCATAATTTAATGAAAATAGTTGACCTAAAGTTGGCCTATGTAGATGTGAGATGCATACACATTCCTTAACTTCTTAAGGAAGGTTCATAAAGTTGGGGAGACTAATATTTATACAATTAATCATGATTTGAGGCTAGTTAAGTCTACTTATCATGTCCAATATCTATGATATTGAGACTCTCTCTCTTTTATATGATACAAGCAAAAACTTGAGGGGTTGTCCAAGCTTGCAAAGAAGAACTAATGAAGATAAAAATGGTTTTGGTTGAATGGAATCCATTTAACTTAAAAATTTGTATAGACATCAAACCTAAGCTCAAATTCATCACCATATCACTTTCTATATGGTGTAGTCCATAAAATGTATAGAAAAGCCTCAAAATAATGTGTTTTTCCATCTTTTTCTCCAAGTTGAAACATTTAAATGACATATTATGATAAAATTAAGGGTAACACACATTAAAAAACCTTTACTAATCAAAGGAAGACATAAGGAAAAGTGGAAAGGTCATAAAATTCCATGTGGGGCCTACTTGGCTTAGTGGAAAGAGTGTGGGTGGCTCATAAAATGACTTTATGTGGCATGAATTACATGTGGAAGGAGTTTGACATGGATAGGATGTAGTCAAGACCCTTTTTCAACACAATTGATCAAATTATGTCATTTTTTAAGGTTATCAAAAAGGTGAATAAGCTCATGAGGAGGGTTTTAGGGGTGATAAAGGGGGTAAATGGACTTTAGGCAAGTACATTATTGATAAATTACTTTGAATACACTATTAAACTCATATTATATCTTCCAATCATTTTTTGAAACACTCTCATATTACAAAATATCAACATAATCCCCAAAAAGGGTAAATTATCATTATATTTTAGGCCATTTGATAACTTTATCTCTTACCGAAGGCATTATGAAACCTATTATATCATCTTACAGACTTAAAGACACTCATTACATCATGGACCAAGTACTAATATTGACACATGATGTTCTTACTCAAGATCCAAAGACTCTTGTTAGGAAAAAAGAGACATGACCATGCTGGTAGTAATCATAAGTAGGCTAAAATTATGGACACTAAATGTTTTTTATGTAGAGGGTTGACATTTTACTTGTGAGGCCAAAATATCAACATTTATAGTGACTCTGATGGGTGACTAGCCTACTAGTCAAGGGAACCTAGACACTTTCATGATAAGGTGACTAAATAAAGAAACATAAGATGATGAATCTTTAGAATAAAATGTAATTTTGACACTTTAGAGACTTTTAGTAATATTAAGACACAAACGAACAAAATGAATAAAATAAAATCTAATACTAAAAAACACACCTAACAACTAAGGATAAACAAGGGAAATAACTTAAGTAACAAGGCACCACTAAAAACTTGTACAAAGAACTTATTTAGATAATCAAACTAACTACCAATCTCTAATCATTATAGCACCATTGTTTGGAGTTGTCCTTTGATGATTTGTGTGCAATCAGACTTTTACCAATGTGTGATAACTTCCACCTATAGTTATCACTCTCTTGGTCACTTGGAAGATTGAATGGACCATTTGGCTTCATGCCTAGGTACATGGGTTGAGTATGAGGATAAATAATCCAATCATATTATTCCTAAATATTTCTATGTTAGATCAACAATCTCATTTCCTCTTCAATCAGGGGCTATAACTAATTCTATTCATTAGACTTTAGGTGATCAACTACCAAGTCATCCTTGGCAAGTTCCTTCTCATCAAGATTTTATTGGTGTAGAGGTGGGGTGTTTAAATTTAGGAATAATTATTCTAAGTCATCCCAAAAGGACATATAATCATGTTCAATAGACAAATTATAAGGTTTATTTCTATTTCTGCCCTGTACTTACAAGATATTATGTTGATTACTTACCTCCTTCCCTTGGACAAGGTCATCATAAGCCCCTTGATCAGCCAAAGTTTACTCCTCTTCATCTCCAATGGAGGGTGACAACTCATAAATCCATTAAATTAGAATCTCTTTTTGTATTGGCATTGTTTGACTCATATTGCTATCTTCACTTAGGACTTCATCTTGATGTTTTATTACTTCATTCAATCTTGTAACATTGAGTTGTTTCATTTCACTCAAGAACTCTAAGTAGAAGTGATGCCACTAATATTTTGATGGATCCTTGACCCCAACCTTAATATCATTATGATTAAGTCTACTATCTAGTTGTTCTCTTAGGGAAAAATTATCTTGTGTTTATTTTACATCAGATCTAACATTATGATCTTACAACTTCCATGCATCATCCATCTTATTTTTATGTCCACCTTCTAACCTACTAGGATGAATAGGAGTCCTAATATAAATATCTTCTTCATAGACTCTAGAAGTGTCTTCTCCAACATGCTTTTGAGGCTTAGATACAACCATGACATAGGCAACCTTTTGAATAACTTCCCCTTTATCTACCAACTTTGATAGTTGTCCACCATGATTTGATGTTCACATTCTAATTTTGATGAAATTTATTTCTCTTCAAGAGAGGAGAGGATGGGTGGGTAGTAGACATCATTAGGATACTTTATACTTTCAAGGGTATCTTTCCAACTAGGGATATTTAATTATTTCTTAGGAAGCTCTTGAGATTGAGGGATGTGAAGAGGGATAGTAGGTACTTGAGTAATAATAGATGATGGATTAATAGGTGTGTTTGGATAACCTAAGAGGCTTCTTAAAATAGACTTCATACCATCTCTTAATTTCTTATCCTCTTTTTAAATAGTAGGCATGATGAAATTTGGGTCCTTGGCCCATGAATTCTTATATGTTAAGATCATTTCAAGTCCTTTAGCAGGCATAGGATCTTAAACACAAACATATTGCTTTAGAGAAGGAAGGCGAAGGCAATCTGCCTTTAGGGTGGTTAGAGTGGGAGGATAAATTTGGAATTTAAAGAGTGATTAAGACCTGATTTTTACTTCCACACCATACTCAAGTTTTCACACTATATAAGATAAGTCATTAGATAAACACCCCCCAAATTTAGCTATAAAATCACTAGCCATAAACATAGCAAAGAGAGGTGACAAGTCTACTAGAATAAGGTCCTACACAACTAAAAGCTTTGGGTAAGAATGAATGTTAAGTTAAAGGTTCTTAACAATTCCAAATTTTTTCATGGGGTATCCATTCCACTTCATCTAAAAATTAGACATGGGTTCACACACCAAATTTTAATTGTCTACCACCAACTTGGGGATAATTGAAAGACTTGTCTTGTAATTAAACAAATAATTATGGACTAAGAAATAACCTATGATTAGAAAGGAAATAAAGGGAGAAGGAGTGAGTAAATTAGCTAAATTTGGTTGGTTTATAGGAGTATTTTTATGAGGAATAATGGTTTGGCATCCAACCCTTTTCTGTTATCTAAGATCTTCTTGTAACTTGTCCCTTTATTTTCTTAATTTCTCAATTTATAAGTGAAGATGTTGATTTTTTGGTGTAGGTTGATGGAAAGGGGCATCAAGTTGATAATATAATTGATCATGGGGGTGAAGAGGCTTCCATGGAGGTGGAGGCTCAAAGTATGGTGGATGGTCTTGGTAATATGTAAGATGTACACTATATGGATGGTAAGGATCAATACATTGATCATATGGGCTATGATAGGGTGGATATGGAAGTGGAGGGGAGAAACATACCTTATAAGATACCATGGATCCTTATAAAACATTTGTATCATATCAAAATCATAATCAACAACCTTCTTACCTTTACAATAATAAAACCATTGATATTTTTGAGCTTGAAATTGATTATAATCCTTCCAAAGACACTTGAATATGATCAAGGTGACTATAAATGATGTTATTAATTTCCTCAAATTCTAAATGTCTTTAGATAAGGGTTTAAAAAACTTTAAATCTATCCCATTAGGCATGCCAAAATTGTTAGAGACTCTAGTTTTCACCCTTGCTGAGGATAAGAGTGTTTATGTTCTAATCCCCAAACCTAGGATAACATGGGAATGACCCTAGGATGTGGATTACCTAATGTTAGGATAGACCTCTACATTTTAAGGGGATATCTCCCCTAATTTTACAATTCAATTCTTTCTCTAGGATCTAAATAGTTGGGATGGAAATGATAGAGAAAACACATGAATAAAACCTATTCTAAGTGTGGTGATGTAGCTGATATCATTATATCCACTCATAAGCTTGAACTCTCAACACACTAACAAATAATGAATAGAGATAAGAGATTATTTACAATGAATTTTGAGCATCAATATTTAATTAAGAGGTTAGTTGAATGGCTGAAGTGAGAAGGTCAAGATAAGAAGGCCTAGTTCAAGGCACTTATAATCTGATTGGCAATTCAAACCTGAGCTATCTACCTTATAACACACTAGACAACCTGTTAAAAAGAGTGTTAATACTTGGGTGTGAATTTGACCAAAAAAAGGTAAATCCATGCCACTGTTTCATATCATAAAATAATAAACACACAAATTATAAACCATGAAGAAGCTGTAAGATTATCTATTCATCATTCAAAAGGTGCATAAGTACAAATTCTAGTAGAGTATTCTCATACCAACCTAAGGGATATAAATAAGGGATTAGAATCCTAAATATATAGAAGAATTGGATCAAAGAGAAGGGTATAATGGAATAGGAGAGTGAATAAAAGAGTCATCAATAACCAAATCCACTCAAAATTATAGTTACAATAGTTACATAAACCTTCTTCTAGCTCTTCCATGCATTGGATCTCTTTAATTACTCCTTGAATGAGATGTTGGATTTGGAAAATAGGTAAGGGAGGATAATTAAAATTTAGTTACACTTTTTCAAAGGCTAAACCATGCCTATAATATTCTATGATGCTCCTCTATGGTAGTTACAACTATGAATTAGGCAACCATGATCATGTAGCAGTCCACACTCCTCTAAGGCAAGTTGAAAAGGTTAAGGAAATTGTATCATTTCTCTAGCATAGTCATGAAATATACATGAAATTCCATTTAATTATCAGTTACCAAGCATGAGACCTCTACTTTGACCTATTTCATTGGTCTTTCAATGCCAAATTGACCTTATTTGATGATAACATAGGCTAATTAGGCCTATTAGGTCTAATTACCTAAGTGTTGAAACTTTTTAGACATTAGAGACATAAAAAAAATCATATAAACCTATGTATGAATATGTTAAATGTCTAAGATAACACTTCCAACCATGAAATAGGCTTAGAAAGGCACTATGATCTTGAAATCCACTTCTCTAGGCTAACTGGTTCATCTCTCTTTATGCATTGTTCAACTGCCAACTTTTAAGGCACTTTAAAAGACCTATAAAGTTTAATTATTGGGAATTTAATTCATTATGAGGATATATTAAGTCTCAAACTATCCATTCCAAGAATTATAATCATCAAAAACTACCAAACACCTTTCATTCTACTTAAAACCCTACAAAAGTACTTATTTTTTAGGATTATGTATTATGTTTGTACAATCAAGTGCCATAGGTGGATTTAAATTTGAATTTAATTTAACTTTAATGAGTCTTTTAGATCATCCCTAGGTGTTAAGGCATCAAAATATCAACTTTTCTAAGACTACGTCTGCCTAGGATTTTAGGGAGGTTTATGACTATCTAGGGGTCTTAAGGATAATTTATATATTATAGACATCCAAGATGATAATAAATTGACATCCAAGATCATAAAAATTTACATTAATCAATAGGTCATATACCTACTCAAATTCCTTGAATGTCTTGGACTCCCATTCAAATGATGGGCAAAGATATGAACATCACAAGTTGACCCTAAGGTAGTCTACATGCCATTCATGAGTGTCTATGTTCTTAAAATTCATTCATAAATTTTGGTATCTCAATACCAATAAAAATATCATTTATTTCAATTATATATTAATACCTAAAACATACAAATATCATTTACTCATAAACCTCTTGAGGTGGAGTGGGTGAGATTCTAAAGAGTCCTCAAACTACTTGTATACATGGTTGAGTACTTTGAGCAAATTTTTGAGGTTTTTATGATACTTATACACTTTTATCCACATATAAGTTATTATATAATGTCCCAAGAATATTTATTATCCTCTCCACTTTATTATACAATCCTTTTCAAGAGCTTGAGGGAGCTTAAGGTGGTAGTGTGCCCTGTAATTAGGCCTAAAGCCTACCTGGTTGGCTTGTCTCCAAAGCATTTGCCTATAGAACAACATGTTAAAAATTTTAGGATTTATAATTATCCTAAAAAATAATTACCAATTTTATAAAAACCATTCATATTCTCCACTCCATCTTGTATACTTTCTAACTTGATTTTGCTTATTTAGCATCTGACTGCTTGCCTAGACTTGTTTGGGCCTGAGATAAAATAGTGGGTATAAACACTATTTTTATAACAAATAAAATGATATTAATGTTTTTGAATACTTATAAGGATCATAAAATCCAAAATTAAATACTTTAATTGGCTTACAAGGCCCTTAAATGACTATTTTGGCCCAAATTGGCTTCACCTTGTCTGCAACTATATGACTGTGTTTGAAGTCCTGATGTAACTTACCCTTCTTGTTCCATTGTGTCACTCTAGGTATAAATATTATGTGATAGTCCTTGGACATCATTATAATTCCAATTTATTCCTCCCTTCCTTATATTCATACTCTATCTATAACTTTTGGTACTCATAATGTATAAGAAGGCTTTCATAGAGTTAGTTGATTGAGTTTTGCTAGAAACCCTATGTTTACCCTTCCCTATCTATAGCTTGAATCATGGTGGATTAAAGTGATTATAATGATTAATTTTATATTCCTATTATCAATATTAATTAGGGTTTGTAGTTTTTGCATCAATAAAATTGTACTTTACTTCAATGAATCATCTCACACCTTAATACCTTGTGTTACTATTTACTCATGATTTAAGTGAAATAGTGGTCTTAGCTTGCCTAAGATGTAGTTATTTTCACTATTATCTTGGTTTATGGTCTGATACCTAAATTAATAATGTAAATTGGAAACAAAAATCTATATATGTCTTAATCTTTGAGACATTGAAATATAATATACACCCATTCTTAAGTTTTTTTTGCATGATTGGCCTGTAGGTGTAGATGTTTGTTTCCTTGATTGATTAGGGTGATGGAATATCCTTGAGAGAACGGATCCATTTAATATATCTATATGAGCCTATCCATCTAATAAATTTCAATAAGATAGTGGCCTTCATCACTTTTGTCCTAGTCTCATGAAAGCCAAACAAGTGGCTGTAGGTGTATACAAATGAGGTAATATCATTTTTGAATATTCATACTAATATACCATTATGGAGGTGATGTGACCTCATCCATATCCTTGATTAATTATTGACCTACCTTATCTTTAAATAACTCTCATATGGCATAATCAACACATGATAAAAGATGCAGTTGTAGGTGAATTTACTTCTATGGATGTCATTTTTATAGTGAGTCTCAGCCACCTATTAATGGAGGGAGGGGTTTGAAATAGGAATAAGACTATGGGAATCTCTTACTATTTAATACTTGTCATGATGGATTTTGTCATCCCCAGTATTCCTTCTTAAGTACAGACACATTGGTGTCTAATATCTTATCCCCTACAACCTTCTCATTTACCATTACCCTATAGACTATAGGTACATCTGCATTAGGTCTACTTGAGGGATCCAAGGCCTCATGTTTTTATGTGAATGGTTATTATCACTATTAACACCTTGAATTATTTAAGAGACACCTAATAACCTCACAAAGCATAACCTCTGCAGCCACTTCCTTCACATGCCAAGGATAGACCAACTAAGGTATTGTAGGTGCTTACATATTATGTTAAGCCTCTTTGAGGGATAAAATGTATCTTAAATGAATGTGTTAGGGTTTATTTACAACATTAACACTTAGGAATCCCATGACTTGGTCTCTAGTCTTACTAAATATAACTTCCTGCAACTTATCTTGTCTTGTCTTTCATATAATGACTATAGGATTGTATGAAGTGGATGAGGTGACCTAATGAGTATGAGGTATACATCCATTCTAAATCACACAAACATGAATTTTAGACCTCTAATCATTAAACCTAAGGAAGTACATTATATTTTCAAGTTTGAAGCCAATACCTTGACTACTCTTCCAAACTCTGTCATCTAAGAGTATAGCCCTGTGTACGGATTGAGATTTCAAGTATGTAATCTAAGATAGGTTACCTAAGTTAATTCATGTGTTTCTATGGCATTAGATCCTTTCTTAGCATTCATCACTAGTTTTCTCTCTTTCATCTTCACTTGCCTTTGAAAGGTCTCCTCTATCATGCCTCTTTATTACTCTACTATAGTAGCTTTAAAGGGATGATTTTAGGTATGATTTTCCTCTTGATTAGGTTCATGTTCAAAAGTATTCAAAACTTTATGGTTTCATCCCCTCTATGGGTTTTCAAGAGATTATGGAGGCTCACTAGCATGGTCTAGACTTATAAGGGAGGATGGGTGGGTAGAGAGAGATGAATATGGAGTGATAAGGGGATGAGAATAAGAAAAATAGGGGTAAACATAGTACATGATAGTGATGGAGAGTGAATAGATAATGGTATAGATTATGGTTTGAAATAGAGAGGAAGACTCCCTCTAAGGCCAATTCAAATGTATATTAGAGAACCTTAGACCTAATTTTAAGCCAACATGAAGATTTATAGGGCATAACACATCATATAAGGCCTCAAAATGAAACCTTAGAAACTCAGAATACCTTAATTTTCATGAAGAAGCCTTAAACTATGCTAATAAGGGGTTGAGTTGAGTTTGCATGTGCAGAAGGTGGGTTTTGGATTTTTGAGGTTGCTATGATGGTTGAGAAGCTTATTTACCATGGCATGAAGAAATTATATTGCCAAAATAACATCCTTTCAATGCTCTTAAGCTATATTTGAAACTTGCAAGTGCCTTAGACTGCACACAATCCATTACATAGTTAATTCTACCTACGCATGAGTCCTTCTTTTGAGGTCCTATGAGATAACATACGGCCATTAGACATTTACTTTGATTAAGAATGAATTTTAGAAATCAAGACCCCTCTACAAACTCTAACACATAGCTTGTAACTCCTAAAAGACATGAAACCTTAGTTCATTGCACAATTTTCCTATAAGTTGCACACATTGGTTAGACTTGAAGGTTCTCCATTCTTATGTGGTCATACATGTGAGACAAATGTTGAAATTTCTATAGAGGTATTTTATAAAACTTGAGACAATAACATCAATGATTGGATTGATAAAACAACTTAGAATTTCATAAAAACTATTGACCTAAAGTTGGCCTATGCATATGTGAGATACGTACACATTCCTTAAATTCTTTAAATAATTTCTCATGATTGGAGGTTGGTTGAGTCTACTTCTCATTACCAAGAGCTAGGACCTTGAATCTCTATCTCTTATATTGTACAAGCAAAAACTTTAGGGGTTGTTTAAGCTTATAAAGAGGAGATGATGAAGAGAGGAATAGTTTTGGACTTTAATGTAATTCATTTAACCTAAAACTTTGCACATACATAACACCTAATCTCACCTTCATCACCATATCCCCTGTTGTATGATACAATCTATAGAGTTTTTAAAATGTGTAGAAAAGCCACAAAATAATGTGTTTTCCATCCTTTTCTCTAAGTTTAGACATTTCAATGCCATATTATGATCAAATGAATGGGGACACACATTAAAAAGCCTTTCCTACACAAAGGAGTATGTAAAGGGAAGTGTAAAGGTCATCAAATGCCGTGTGAGGCATACTTAGATTAGTGGGAAGAGTGTGGGTGGCTCATAAAATGAATTTATGTGGAATTAATTGTATGTGGAAGGAGTTTGGTATGGATAAGATGTAGTCAAGGCACTTTTAAAACACAATTAATCAAATTATGCCCTTTTTTAAGGTTTTCAAAATGGTGATATTAGCTCATGAGGGGGTTTTGAGGGGTGATAAAGGGGGAAAATGGATGATAGTTGAGTAAATTATTGATAAATGATTTCGAATACACTATGATCCTCATATTATATCCTCTAATCATTTCTTGAAACACCATCATATTACCAAAGGTAAACATGCTCCCCAAATAAGCTAAATGCTCATTAGATTTTAGGCCTTTTGATTATTTTTCTCTATCACCTAAGGTATTATGATACCCATAATATCATCTTATAGACTTCAATACATTAATTACATCATGGAACAAGTACAAATATTGACAAAACATTATGTTCTTATTCAATATCCAAATACTCTCTTTATGACAAGGGAGACATGACCATGCTAGGGGTAATCATAAGCAAGCTAGAAGGATGGCCACTGAAAGTTATTGATGTAGGGGGTTGATATTTGGCCTATGAGGCCAAAATGTCAAAAATACCTTGAGATCACATTTTATAAAATTTTGATAGTATATGTTAACTTTAAAATCATGAAAATTTGATTTAAGTGATAGGTTTTTAAAATAAATATTTTTTAATGCCAATATGGTATAAGGTCTAGGTTTTTAAAACATATGTTTTTGATGCAAGAGATATCATCTAGTATATATATTTAAATTATTAATATTTATGTGTTTATGGTGTCAGATCTATGGGCCAAAGTATATCTTGATAGTTACCTTGAGAGGTATCTTATTTTATTAAATTTGAACACAAGATGTTGCATTTGAAGTCATTAAAAATTGATATAAGAAATGGATTTGGAAAAAAATATAATTTAAATGCAAATATTATCATCTAGGATCTACCTTTAAAGTAGTAATATTTAGTTTTTGACACTAATTAATTTGATGGATAAAGTATATTTTAAAAAATACCTTTCTAGGTATCTCTTAGGTGACTTGGATGTCACTTTCACATGTTTATTTTGAGTGAATTGGGTTGTACCTTGAGAAGGTTATATTAGGTGATACCTCTCAAGGTATCTCTTAGAAAATACTTTGTAGAGTTATCCCATTTTTAAAAAATTGGATTTAAAATCCAAAGTTTGAAATCATGTCAAATTGATGTAAGGGATATATTTTGAAAAAGATATGATTAAGATGAAAGAGATTTATACGAGATAGGTTGAGGGTAGTATTATTTACATGTTTATGGTGATGGTTTTGAGGGCCAACTTACCTCTTGAGAATTATGATTAGAGGTATCTCTCTAATTTAACATTGATAGGTATTTTATGGAGATACATTTTATGTCTAAGATATATATTTAGTGATACCTTTATGATACAATTCCATGTTACTTTGATATATATCTTTAGTTTTTATAAAATTTGGATATAATATGTTGGATTTTAAACCATTTACATTTGATTTAAGAGGGTGGTTTTTAAAATGTGTAATTTTAGAGAAGATATATCTCCTTAGAGATACCATGAAGGTATTACTATTTATTATTTGATGGGTATAAATTTATGGATCAAGGTATGTCTCAAAAGATACCATGAGAGGCATGTTTTAGGTGATATATTGAAGGGCCTTGTAGTAACTTCAATGTATTTTCTAGGAGATACCTTGAAGGAAATAAAATGACCTTGAAGGTATCTCTTAAGATATACCTTGAAGGGCCTTGTAATAACTTTAAGGGTACCCTTGAATGTATTACATGTCCCTTCAAGGTATCTCAAGGTGTCTCTTAGGACATACCTTGAAGGGCCTTGTAATACCTTCAAGGCATATTTTAGAGGCACATTTTGGGTCAATGTATGTCCTAAAATACCTTTAAGGGCCTTATAGTACCTTAAAGGTATTTCATAGGAGATACCTTGAAGTTACTGCAAGGCCCTTGAAGGTATCTCATAGGAGATACTTTGAAGGGCCTTATAATACCTTTAAGGGTACCCTTGAAGGTATTATAATTCCCTTCAAGGTATCTTAAGATGTCTCCCAGGAGATATCTTTAAGGTCCTTGTAATAACTGCAAGGCACATTTTGGGTTAATGTATGCCCTGAGATACCTTAAAGGGCCTTGTAGTGCCTTCAAGGTATTTTTAAGGGGATACCTTAAAGGTACTATAAGGACCTTGAAGTTGTATACTAGGAGATACCTTGAAGGGACTTGTAATAACTTCAAGGGTACCCTTAAAGGTATCTCATAGGATACACCTTAAGATACCTTGGAGGGACTTATAATACTTTAAAGGGTACCCTTAAAGGTATGTCCTAGGAGATACCTCTAAGGTACTATTGACCACTTTTTGTCCTCAGGCCTAAAAAGGTGTCAACTTGATTATTGGGATGTTTTGTTCATCATGAAAATCTCATAGTTTAATATCTCTTGAGGAAATCAGGAAAATTAAAAGGAATGTTCATTGAGTATCAAGTGAAGGGAGTAGGTCTCAATGTTTTGTCATTGTCATGTCTCTATTTCAAATTGTGTTAAGTATCCTCATGGTGTTTGTGAATGTTTGGATGTTTTTTAAAATGGATTTAAGTGGTTTAGTAATCTAGAGTGCCTTAATAAATATGGTGGGAGGTGGCAACTAATGTCTCACCATGATCAATTCTGAATGTATTCAGTATATGCAAGGTATGGTTGACTATAAGCTTTAAAAGTGTGATCAAGATACATAAAATCCTAATGGAAACCTCTATAGGTATATAATATACTCTTTATGATATTCATTGGTAAATATCCTTTTGAAGCTATATTCATGTTGTCTAAAATAAAGGTTTTGGTCTTAAAATGACAAATTTTGACCTCATAAGGCCAATAGAGCATCAACCATACCTTTAATCACCCTCATGATCATCACATTGTTTTAGTCAAATGGTTTTATGTTTTAAATTTTCCCCCTCCATGAGTCTAGAATATATTTTTCCCATCAAGTAGAATCACACATGTGAAAACATCCCCCTTTTGCTCTCCAAAATGTGTTACTTGATTTGTGATGCCTTTTAACTCATGTTTTTAGTCATATTATCCTAAAATGGTGGTTTAAAACTAAAAAATTAGGAAATAGAGGAAAATTTATAGGATTTAATAGTCATTTTAGGTGGTAAAGATACATACAATATGAATTTACCTAGGATAAGTAATGTATATGTAATAAGATTTTGTTATAGGCATATGGTGAAGAGATTAGAGCATTTCAGGGATTTAGAGGACAAAAACTGATGTACTTTCCCTACAAAGTTCATTGACAAACATCAAGAGCATTTTAGGTTTGTGCTCAGTCCATATAGGGGAGAGAAAGAAGATTCAAGCTCTTAGCTAGAGGAAATAAACCTCATGAACTTAAAATCATGGGTATTGGTTTCTAGTTTAGTCTTCCCAACTTTATGAATAAATTCTAAAAACTTAAGGGATTTAGTTACCATTCACATATACACAAGGCAAAAGAAGTACAATAGTTTTGTTGAGTTTTTGACTATTTTGGTTAAACTAATGGTTATTCCTAATTCTTTAGGTCTTGAAGAGACCTTTCATGACATCCTCATATTTTTTTCACACATGTGTGAGTATATAGGGCTGAAGAACACCTAAACTACCAAATATATAGTCTACAAGTAGGGTTGAATAGTGTACGGTTCAATGATGGATCTAAAGATAAAAAGGCATAGTAAGATACTATATTAGATATTTCATTCATGAACATATCTCCTTATGTATGTTTCTCAAAGTTTATTCAAATTATCATATCCTATAAACCACCAATATATCCCCAACACTCTCAAAATCTCACTTATTAGATGTTAAGGTCACTCATCATATGTTAAGGTTGTTTGTAGAATCCTAGGTTTCTCTTTTCACTATGTATGCTTCATTAAGGATCTCCAAACTATTGTATTTTTTTAGGCATATGTATAAGATGTCTAGGATACTTTTAGAATATATTAATATTAGATTCATTATTATTTCCAATCCCCTCATGTTTCATTCCATTTAAAAACTTTGTCACTGCCATTCAACCATTGTTGTAAGCTTATCACTCCATTCTTAGTTTTCATATGTATTCCATTATCACCACACATATATCACTAATATTTATTTAGATCCACATCATGAATAAAATCATTGGGAAATCCTTAGTTTTATTATGGATCATCATGGTCATGAATATGATCTATACAACCATAAACCCTACTAAGGAGTAAATCTTCACCTACAACCAAGGTGAAAACATAGTCAAGTATACTTCATGGAAAGTGGTGTATAAAGGAGTCTAGAATATGTCTCAATGAAAGGAGTTTGATTTAAATACATTATATATATTTTAAATTGATGATTAAGTTCAATAACCATGTCATTAACCTTCTCAATGTCTTATTGTCTCTCATCCTATCTCAGTTTGTATAAACAACAATAGATCATCACTTATAGTCATATGCTAGAACATAGTTAGGTTACCTCTAAAAATTAATTTTCTTGTGTATTGGGTTTTAAAAGAATAAAATAAAGGTTTTTAATGTTGTGATAAAATTAAAAAAGGTCATAATTATGGATCAAGGAGATATAACCTATAGTTAGTCATGAATAATGACTCATAGTCAATACACCAGTTGTAACCCATAGGCCTTTTAGAGAATCAACATGTTTGTTTTAAATGAAAAATAAAGTTTGTATGAGTAATTAATTATGATAAATTTATAGTAAAAACAAGTTTAAGTGTGTATTGGTAAGGTCTCAAACCCTTAAATAACATTTAATGACCCAAAAAGGTCACCTACAACCTACTTTAAGAAGAGGCTAGTGTTATGCTTAAAAGTGCAATATGAGGAGAATAAAAATTCATTTAAAAGTGTTGAGAACCTAATATAAGGCCTAAAAATAGTTAAAGGAATATATAAATATCATAATATAAATGGTGAAATTTTAAACTCAAAACACATCCAAGGTAAGTTGTTGTATGCTTGTTCTCTAAGAGGTTTTTCTTAGATTGAAGAATGATAAGGACTATGGGTATGTTTGAAGGAGTGAGGCCATTTTAGGTTAGTTTATATGATGAATCAACACATTATTAACAACTCATACCTTGTTATAAAGGTTAAATTATTATAACATATCTTAGACCTATTGAAACCTAAGGAAAATTGTAGTCATAATCAACACATATAGCCAATTTTGAGAAATTTATGGTGTTGGAACCTCTACAAGTGTGATCAGGCTCTCAAATTTGGCATAAATGATCATCATAAGTAGTTTAATATTTTAATTATATTATAAAGTTTATAAAATTAGTGGAAACATTCACTATTTTTTCTTAGAACTACTCCAGCCTATTAACAGTCAATAATGAGATCAAGTGAGTTATTTGGAGGTTTGAAGATAATATAGGAAGCTTAGAATTCACAAGGTGTTGTAAAGAAATAAAAGGTGATGGTAAGTGTATTTAGATACTCTACACTTAAGTTTTAAGTTAATATTCACTTTAAGGCTAGTTTAAAGAGACAAACCTTAAACCTATTAAGAAACCTTGCCATGATGTTGAGACATATCTAGGTGCTCATTACACATTAATGGTCATAATAATGGTGTGGAGAGTTAATAAAAATCTTGAGATAAGTATAGGAATGGGGTGATGAAATAAACTTATCAATTTGTCCCTTAAACCTTCCATTGGATTATATAGTTTGAATAGTCAGTCAAAGCATAATTTCCTAAGTTTATATCTTAACACACCTTTTGCTTGGGAAGTAAAGCTTGTCAAGAAATTTTAAGGGGTCAATGGATTGAATATCCATAACAAGAAGATTTATTTTAGAGGTCCATATTATATGTTCCATCATTAAGATGGTATACCTTCAAAACCCTTGCTAAAACCCTTAAAGGTACCTGATGAAGGAAATATGATTTAAAGTGCATCCAAATGAAGTGATTGAGATATGAAAATATGTTTTTGGTTTTTTTAGGTCTTCTAAGAATCACAAAAACCTATAGGTTGGCAGATGTAGAGGTCAAGTTATACAGACTAAGCCTTAAAAGTCTAATTTAAGCTTGTGAGTAAGGAACTGAATGGTATTTTCATATATAATGAATTTTAGTAGAGAGAATGGGTCCTAAAGTCTCCAAATAACCTTGTAATAATCATCCATAAGAATCTCCATGACTAGTTCTATAGTCAAATAGACTTGGGTATTTAGATAAAAGATTGTATGCATGTAGATAGAGGGTAAATGGATTGATCAAGCCAAAAACATTAATCAAAGTGACTTAATATATGATATTAATGTTAAAGATAGTAAATAAGAGCCTTATATCTAAGTTTAAATCCAAAATTCTAAGAACCCTACAGTAGTATATGCTTGTCTATTAACCTCATTAAATAGTGTCATCTAAAATATGGAGTAGAAGGTAAGATGAGGTCATAAGGACACATCCAATATTCATGAAAAACATTATTATGTTGTTATAGGGATGTATATCAGATATGAACTACAAATGAGATGTTATGGTTGGTCATTCTGACCTTAAGACACTTAAAACTACTCAGAAAGCATGTTTCTTCCTCGAGAGTTCACTTCACATGCTCACTAATATATAGAGCTTCTACATGGGAGGATGGTAAATTTATGTGAGGTGGATTGCTTAGTATATAATATGTTTTTTGAATTAGTTTAGAGGTTAGTCCCTAACTCTATGAATCATTGTTAAGAGTTCTGAGCACTTTTAAACCTCTCTAAAACCCTAGTTAAGACCCACTTGTAGATATTTGAGGTAAAAGGCATCCAAATAGATAAAAATAACTTGAAAAATTCCTAATTAATATTTTATATTCATATAATATTATGATCATGGTACTTAGTTATATGGATGGTGTACAAACCTATTGGAAAATAATGTTTTTTTAAGAAAAAGGGAAAATAATGAGGTAAAAGGTAGTTTAAGAAGTTGAAAATAATTAGAAATTTTTTTTTGAGACTTTTTTCACTTCCTAAAATCATGAGGAGTTAACCTATTTTCTTTTAAGTACCTCTACTAACCTTCACTAATCAACAAGTTTATGAGACTAGTTAAGATGGCCTAATTGTTCAAAGAAGAGTGAGGTTGTAGATGGAAGAAATCTTGGTCATAGAGATAATATATTTAGTTAATTAAACATATATAAACATCCATAATTTCCCCTTGAAGCAAGAAAGTTACATATTTAAGAGTATTTATGAAGGTTTTTTGGCATTTCTATGGATATAGTCAACCCATAAGAAGAGGTAATCAATTGATGTTTCATGGAAGTTAGTTTTTTTTATGTCTATTAACTATTTTTAATATATAAAAGAGAATTAATTTAACGAATATGGTGTGTATAGACCTTTCATGGGTCAAATGTTACTAAAAATAGACTTTGACCATCATAAGGACACTCTTTGAAGACACTTAAATTTATGGAAAACTATTGTAACTATCATGTGGAATAAGTTATGGTATTTTGAATTATTTAAGGAATTCTATACCACTCTCCCTCTTATTCTCTCCATGTACTTATATTTATTTAATTTTTGAGGCTTAATTTGGTATCCCTTATGATGGTATAACAAAACTATGCTAAAATTGTATTTTGCACCTTGAATTAATAAGAAAATATTGTTTCAAACTTCTTCATTGGTATTAGTGTGTATCTTGATTTTTGACTTGAAAAAAAGTATGAAATTCATCTTCTTTTGTATGTCCTCTCCTTCACCTAATGCTATGTTGTCATCCTCTATAGTTCATATGAAGTGTTAAGAGGTAGAAGTTGTGTTGAAGAATGAGTTAGTTTATAGTGTCTTATATAGACCTAAATTATCTTACTTTCAAGTTTCAGACCTTTTATATAACCTCCATATGAAATACCCATGTTGAGGAATGTGTTAAGAATCCTAGATAATAAGCTATTTCCATTTGGTTCATAAGTGTGCTTAAGGATAATGTTAAGAGATGATCATTGAATAATTGGTGCATCACCATCCCTCTTATAGATTTTCCTTTTGTCATTATATCTCTTTTCACCCCCATAAAAATAGGTTTTAGAATAAGAGTTGAAAGTTAATATATCAGGGGAGCTAGTCCCATAAACTATAGATTTGGTCTATCTATAGGTAACCCACAACCTATAGACCAATCCCATGTTAGTCCAGGCTTGAATTAGAAGTGAAAAATATATTTTAGAGGGTGAAAATTGGGTTCTTATTAGTTTTGGCATGCTATATGGGACATGCTCATTCAATATATTTGGAGCATACATTTACATATTTGAGCATATCATTAAGCTTCAAAGGTTTTAGAGGTAGATCTTTAGACACATTTCATTCTAAGAATGGTTAAAATATCTTCCTTAAAAGGTAAGGAGACTAAATTTATTGAGTTATCTTTGGATACAATTAATAAAAATAAATATTTCAAGTCTAATTCCAATATTGCACCTCCTAATTCTCCTAATTTTGCCCAAAAAATTGCTTTTGTCCAAACAAACACTATTGAAAATTCTACACTTCAAATGGCTATTCCTAAGAGGAAAGATTTTGATCCTTTTAATGGTGTCAATCCATTAAACATTAACTATTTTGATAACATACTTGTTTCCCTAAAAATCCTTCCTTATTTCATAGGAGAGAACTCAAATACCCTTGTAGAGCATATTACAAACATAGCCAATCTAGGTTTAGTACATAATGTAACCTAAGAGAATGTGGTTATGGGATTATTGGAAACTTAATTTAAGGGTGAGGCACTCCAATGGTATAGGGGTTTAACAACTATATCCATTAACACCTAAAATGAGTTTGGATAGATCTTGTGTAAACATTTTTAATATACGAGTGATCATATCTCATTGGTGGAATAACTTACTACAATCAAAACATCCCCTCCCCAAGAGTTTATGGTAGACTTCAACTATAGGTTTAAAAAAACATAAGATAGGATCCCTACAATTATTAAACCCACCTCTAATTATGAATTATTGTATTATTTTAAAGCTTTAAATTTTGATGTGGTAGTTATGATATAATTAATGGGGGAAACACTTTTCTAGAATCTTATGAAGTAGCCATAATGGTTGAGAATTACCTAATCCAAGGAGGTAAACTCATCACTAGACCATCCATGCCTTTATTCCCAAAAATTCACCCACTATGCCTATCATTGCTCTATTACCAACCCTAATTAATCTTGATCAAATATATGATAATCAAGTGGATAGATTAGGTAAGATAAAGGGGCTATTTAAGTCCCAAAATAAAAAGTTAATGGCTTTAGAAAGGAATAAAGTTATACCTCACAGGCCTTATCAAGCACCTTACTAAGCCCCTAACTAATCCTATCAATATAAAATACCTCCTTATCAACCCAATCAATAGGGTTAAGGGTGGATTGCACAAACAAGACCATATAATGCCTATAATCCTAATGTAGCTAGTAGTTCTAGAGCTTTGGTTCCGACTCAAAACAATTATACTAAATAATGTTGATGGCCTAATCAATGGGGGAAATAAAATAGTATGGCAAAAACTCCAAGTGGTGAGGTGTGTTAAACATATTTCATGCAATAAGGTCCTACTATTCCATCCCATGATAATATAACACCTCCAAAACACAAAGAATATCATATTCTACCACATGGGAACTCTCCTTTTATGAATCAAGTTGATATACCAAGTTAACAAAGAGAAAGTGGAGCAAAATACCCTATAAAACTACCTTTGACAATTTTTAAGAAGTTGAACATCCCTTTGATCAAGTTGCAGCTAATTAGGGTTAGAATATAGCCAATGTGGATAAATCAATTACAACTCAAAAAAGGGACATAATAAGGCTAGTCGATGATGGTTTGGGTTTTGAAAAGTCAACCACTTTGTTAGTGCTAAAAAATACACTAAAGTAATAAGGCCCTTATCAAGTGTAAATTCTCAAGTCCTTATCCCAAATTCTTATTTTCAAAGTGTTCCTTGAAAGGTCAAGTTTTTTGATTAATCAACTAAGTGTTAATCTGGGCTTTACTTAGTGTGTTTTAAACCATAGAGTCTTCAGTTTTTTTTGGGACATTTTGCCTGATGAAAATACATCTTTTGGATTTTTGTTCATGTAAAATTTTTGAAGAATTATTTCTGTATATAATATTTTTTGCAACAAAAAACTTGACAAAGTCTATTTGTTCTGAGTAAAACATATTTCCCTATTTCTTTCAATCATTTTGCCTTTGCAGAATCCCTGAAGGGTCATTTATTTCAAGTATTTTGCCATTGAAAAATATATAAAGGGTCATTTTGCCTTTGCAAAATCTATAAAAGGTCATTTATTTTTGGAAAATTTCCCTTGAAAAATCTCTAAAGGGTCATTTTGCCTTTGCAAAATCCCCAAAGGTTCATTTCTTTCAGGCATTTTTCCTTTGTAAAAATTTTTAAGGCCACTTTCAAAAGATCTAAAGGACACTTTCAATAAGTCCAAAGGGCACTTTCAAAATATATAAAGGGTCATTCCAAAAGGCTGAAGGCCTATGTAAAATCCTTTGGGTAAAGTTTAAGGTTCATTTGTTTTAGATTTTTTTCCATGGAAAAAAGTTCAAAGGGCACTTACCCTTCAGGCATTTTGGCTATGGAAAAAATCTTGGAGAAAGTCCTTTATTTTGATGAAAATAATAAGTTTGAATTCCTTCAACAAAACTACAAAGGTCCAATTCCTTTAGCAAAAGTGTAAAAGACCAATTTCTTTATGGAAATTACTATAGGAAAAATGTCCAAAATAATTATTCCAACAAAGGCAAAAATATGAAGGCCAAATTATTTGGGTATCTTGCCCATGCAAAAAGTTTAGATCTCTTGGGAAAATGGTAAAGTCAAAATACTTTAGGGAAATTGTCTCAAACATTTTGTTTGAGATAATTGTCTTGATAGAATACCCAAAAGGATTATTATAGAGCAAAAATGTTGAAGATAAATTGTTTCAAAGGATTATTATAGGATAATTGTGTCAAGGATAAAGAAAATCTAAAAATAGGAATGATAAAATATAAAAGGCTTGAGAAAATTCTTCTAAAGACCAAAGAGTTGATAGAAGCAAGAAGGCCCAAAACATAAGATCTGATAAGCAAAGTCTTGATGAAGTTTCCAAATTTTAATAGGTGATGGGCTTGAAAATGTCATTGATAGGTACACAAACATCAATATTAAGACACAATAACTAATAGTTGAGATTTAAATTCTCTAAGATAGTATGCGAGCATCAATTTTAAGCCCCATGAAATAGTCATTTGAGTTCAAATAGAGGTAGATCCAATAGTACACATTAACACAAAGTAGGATGATCTAATGACAAGCAAGGATTCGAAGCAATCAAAGACCCTACGAGAGAATGTGAGATCATCAAGTGTTAAGATCTTAATAAGGCATCAATAGATCAAATGGTGAGTGGAATAGGTCAAAAAGTCAAGAAGCCTAAGGTGATACCACATAGCTTAATAGCACTTAAATAGTTGGGATTGTTTGTAAAAAACCCTAAAAATCCCATGAGGATGCCAAGTGACACATCTTCAAGTCCAAAGTATAGGTTGTTACAATAATGATCTACCCCTTATATCATGATCTAATGGTGCATATATAATAAATAAAAGTAGATAAAACAAATTGGATCCAAAAATTTAAAGTTGAAAATAACCTAAGTCTTTTGCATTTTTCATTATCATGTTTATCTAAGTTCTTCCATGGGAGATTTATTATAATTTTGCAAATATAAAGTGGACCAATCTAAATAATATCGCTCAACTTTCCATGTGTATATAACATTCTCATACCATCATTGCAAGATCAGGGTGTTCCATGGCATGCATAAGAGGAAGAACAACTATCCAAGAGGTTTTAGTTGTGCAAGCAAGTAATTTAGGGCATCTTTAGGTAGTTACACATAATGAAAACATTTATTTGGATCCTCAAAAAATATTCTCTTTACATCTCATTTTTAAGGCATATCCTACCATTAAATCAAAATATATGTTCCAAATCATCATCATTTATTATATAAGTAGTTACAACGATCATTTTCCTGATAGTTACATGAAAATTTTAGGCATGGCAAGGAATATTTTCTAGATAGGAGAATCTTGGTAGGACTTTAACACTTGAAAATTTTAAATGGGTAAAAAATCTATAAATATAATTCTTGTATTCTATTCGAGAGGTTGGGTTGGCCAAGGTTGGGTTGGCCAAGGTGGGGTTAGCCAAGGTTGGTTGGTTATTGTGTTGGTTTGCATCTTCCTTACTATAGGTTATTCGACATTTTTGGATAATTAATGTGTGTATTTTGTCTCTCTTATTAAGGTGGTTATAACTATACAACCATTAGAAAGATATTGGAGCATCTCTATATGTCTCCCCTATCTAACATGGAGAAAATCCACCATGCTTGTCCCCATGGTAGCATTTCAAAACATTGGTGTATGTAAGATTTTATTTCAAGCTAATGAAACTACATGTGGTTATCTACTATTTTATATTGATGAAGTGAAGTGATATGTTTTAAAAATGTTATTGATTAGACATCTTATTTTCTTCTCACTACTAGTTGTCATCTTTGGCTTAGAGCTAGATTATAAATCCCTCTCTATATTATGTTTGGGTATATGTTGTTTAATAACTTATTAGGGAACCCTAAGTTTATGGATTCAATGGGAAATGGTAAATCACCCTTGGTAGTTCCATTATCTTAAATTTAATTTTTTTACATCTTTGTAATAGGTGATGTCATGAGTGTTGAAAGAATCCTTGTTGTTTGAAGACCACCAACACACCATCCTCCCTTTTTATAAATCTCTAACTATCCTACCCTAAAAAAAATATGCAATTTACATATCTCAAATTTTATTTTCCAATAGATGCATAAACATTATATATTTAACATGCGTCTATATTTTGTGCTTTGAATCCCAACATTACAATATTTTATTTAACTCCTTTGTTATTGAATGTCCTTTCAAGTGAAGGTTGAAATCACTTTCAAATCTATCTTCAGTAGCTTATGTCTAGCCTAGAAAATTTTCTCATTCTATGTGACAACCCTTCCTAGGTGGAACACGTAAGTTTGGTTGTGTTCTAGTTAGATTTATGTTCCATTATGTCAATAATCCCCATGGAGGTTGAATTGCAGAATCTCTCCATGTGATCAAGATACCCCATAGGTCCTCTCACCTTTATTCATGTAGAGCCATAAGTAGCATGGAGTTAACCATACCCTTTGTATGTTTTTCCTAGTCATTTTCCACATTTGGTCCAGTCTTGATGTCAAACCCTTCCCTAGATACAATGACATACTAGCAGGGTTTTCATCTTTGCTTTCCATTTTTCTTCAAGTGTGTAAGGTCAAGTGTATGTGGTGTACAACTAGGAACTAACACCCTTTTTGGTACCATTACCAAGAAAATAAAAGACACCTATGACACTTGTGTTATTGAGGACTCTTGCAGAGAGCTAGAGCTATAAGTATTTCTTGTTTGAAGGTTATATACTTGTTATTTTCTATAGTGGGACTATCTTGGCCATCGATGTCATAGTACTCCATTAGGGACATGCTAGGAACTTTTGAGATTTGATAATTTAAATCTTATATTTGTTGTAAAGAGCTATGGATTTATCATGTTTTTAGGAGGTTTCCCCTTGCTAAACATGAATCTAAAAATTTAATTGTCTTTTCTTTCATATATCATCACTAACTTTAGCAAGATATGGTTTCATTATGTATCACTTCAAGTTCATAAATGGTTATATTCTAAAACTTTGATTTTAGTGGTGAGTCCAAGACATCATCTATTTTTAAAAAAAGATCAGTGCCCATCTTCAATATATTTATTGTTGAGGGTTCTGTTACTTATGAAGCTGAAAGGATTGAGGTGATCCTTCAAAGGTGACTCATCTAATAAAATTGTCTTACCCCTAAATGTTCACCAAAGAAGAAGGAGACAAGTTTGGAATAATGTTGAATAACTAAGTATAACTATTATATATTATGTGGGATATCAAAATTATGGTAATCCTAAGCTTTTATTTATTTAAATTCATATTGCTAAAGATTATCATAATTCTTCTGAACATATCTCTTCTAGTGATTTAGAACCTTACATCCCTAATTACTATCTATCTCCCTCTCAAATAGATAAAACCCCTCCAAGTTTGGTCTACCAAGTCCACCTCATTCATCCCCTCATATCCCTTTTCCATTTAATTCTGAACCTACCATTGAATAAATAATAAGGTATAGGGATCAAGTTGAAAATGAGAATCCTACATTTAGAATTCCTAGATTTAGAAATATAAATTTTAATGACATGGAAGGTTATCCTAATGAATTCCCAAATTAAGTAAGGAAATTCTTTCCAAGATTCCAAGGTAATAATGTAGTTAGTGGTGATAAACATTTGAGGGATTTTTAAAATATTATTAAAGAATACAAGGTTGAGAATGAGGATGTGTGCATTAAATTATTTGTGTACATAGTAGTGGAAGATGCTCATGAGTGTTTTAATTAGCTTTCCTCTAGATGTATTGATTCATGAGAAGAAATTAAGAATGTTTTTAAAATTTATCATGGTGATAGAATTGATCCTAGATTCCTTTTAGCTAAATTTGAAAACATCAGAAAGAACCCTAACATATATGTGCATGACTTAAACACAAGGTTCAATAAAGCTATGATGCAGTTACCTAAAAACATTAGGCCTAGTGAGAGATTCAAAAGCCTTTTATCTTAGGCCTTCCAAATAGGCATCTACCTCTACCAAGGCCTTTTAGCATATGTGAAGATGCTTAAATTATAGGCTTGGTTCCCACTATTATTTTCTTGACTGTGTAATCCTCTTTCATTAAAAATTAAGAAATATTCTCTAAAACCACCACTTGGGTTTCTATACACAATAACCATGACCAACCAACATCATTGCCAATGAAATTTTATTAAAATAGTTGATTGCATCATTATTTCCTGATCTCACTCCTATCAACCAAGCTTATACCATGATAATAATCTAATGCATCAACCAGGATTGATGTGTAATGTTCTTCATAGTCTCATTGTTTATCCCCCTTTGACCTCTCATATATCAACCTAAATTTTTTTAAACCATTCATTTCCCCCTCACTGGTGTCCTCCACATTCCACGTAACCTCTTTTTAACTATGACTTCACCTATTTATTACTCCATCATGATCCAAATGGATTTTCCTAAACAAAGTTTGAGTTATTCAAACCTTAGTGTATTCTTTGTAGGGGATGAATATCCCACATTCACCATATATCAAATGGTTGAGATTTTTTTATAGAGTTCCATGGATTTGTAATATATGGCTTAGGCCACATCCTAATTGCCTTTTATTTATGGATGTGATAACCTTGAACATTCCACATGGAACTTAGCATATGGAAGGTTGTCAATAATTTGTTAGATGTGTTGGAAATTATTAAACCAACTTTGAGTTGGTTTCACCCATAAAGCTTGTTTTGGAAGCTTCAATTTAATCATGAATTGGTTATTATTTGTTACTCAAGATTGATCAACTAGTTTTTAATCCAACTCAAATCAATCCCAAATTGGTCCCATTGTGAATGAAACTTAACTCGATTCTAATTCAAATACAAATCATATTGAAACTTGAGTTGGGTCTCAGGTTGACATGACTCAAACATGACATGTAAACTTGGAATAAGAACTTGAGTTGTGTAGTTAAACTTGGCATGTATAAGTGACTTGGAAAGTAGAAGATGTGGTGTCAGGTCATGTGGTGGCCTAAGGACACACCACGTGGACCTCTCCAATTTCTCCTCATCCTACCAAATTTCACAACTAGAAGCACCAAAATAATGTATGGCTAATTATAGTATAATTGTGAAATTAAAACACTATTACCATACATGGTGGTAGAGACCCCCTCCATTATAAAAATGGGATCCACTGGGTATGGTCTTTGTAGCTATCCTTTTTCAAATGACCAATAAAGTCTAGTAACTAGAAAATCCTCTGGATCAAACCTCCCCACAAAGAGGCTTTTGGTCTCTAAAAGTTCCAAAAATCCCAATTAAATTTGCTAAATGACTCTTTGGAAAAAGTTATCTATAATTACAAACTTCATATCCATTCTACCAAAATTGACTTGTCACCCAAAATAGTCATAATATCTGGTGGCTTCTCTTAACCCCTACACTGCACAAAGGCTAAGGTGTTATCCTTGTTATAAACATCATAGAAAAGAAATCACATTATGCTACATATGCCTATAAGATTTACAAACAACTGCACATATGTATAATTGCATTATAAACATTACCCATTTATGGGTCTTAAATAGTACTTCTTCATGAAATATATGACAAATATACATAGGAGTATAAAAAATTTGTAATACAAACATTACCCATATTATGGTGGGTATTACACATATATGTAAGGTATAAAATTTGTAATAAATTTGTCTATCCTAATGTCACTAATTTAAAATATACATTATATATGAAAGAATAATCAAGGGAGATAGACATGATCACCATCTTATAGACAAGATATTTAATACCATGTCCCTAAAACTAATTATCAAATCCTTCCTTGTCCTTGTCAAACTCCAATGTCAACTTAGAGACTTTCCATAACAAGAGATTATTTACAAACTCAAAAATATGCAAGTAAAAGTAAGCAAAAATCATATAAAGGTGAGAATAAAACAAAGAATTTTAAACCTATCTCAAGGTTTCCTTCACCATCTAACTACTTTCTGATTCATACCTCCACAACTCATCCAACTGGGCTAGTTTCCCAAAAGGTCTATCATAATAGAAAACTGAATAGGAGTTAGCAAAAATAATATCCTTCCAAACATAAGGGTTATCAATTTTCTTTCCTATATCCAATTAGTTAGGAAATCCTTGAAATAGTTTTTAAAAAGAATAAAATCATATTAATCCAATTCTATAGTCTTGCTTATCCAAAACTATTCAAATACACCATTTGATCAATAAGGGCTATTCCCTTTTCATGGTTTCAATAACTGAATAGTAGATGGTTTAATCTTATTAAAAACTCTATCTTACCTAGAGTTAAATGGTCAATTTAAAATTTCCAAAAGGATATAAAAAAATAAAGGGATGTTTTATTTACAAAGTAACCCACACAAAGGTTATCCTAACAACAAGGATTTAAACCAATAATTGTGTTACATAAGTACATTAACAATAACTCATAGCTCTTTGAGAACTATGAAATGCACCTATTGAGTACTAGCTAGCATACTATTCATCTTGTTTTATTTCTTGAAACTCTCAATAAAGCTATGAAAACATAAACCAACTTATCAACCAATTACAAAATCAAACTCAAAGTGCAAAAACCTATCCAATACTGAATAATGCCTTATTGCCATTTCTATATCTTACCATGGAGCTGGTCTTTTCACTTACTCCTATAATCAAGGACATAGGAATCCATAATATGATTAGTAATCCAAAATATAAAGGCTACACAACTGGTTATCAAAGACCAAAATATTGTGTCAATACTAATATGAAATCAGACTATAACCATACCTCAATCTATCCTCTATGTAAGACTAGTAATCAAGCTATAACTGATTCCTCTTAGATATGCATTAATGAAAATGCCTTGCATTTTATTTTAATGTTTCCCAAGATAGAAAGGTTTATCCTTTCTCAATACCATCCCACCTCAAGTGATAATGTGATATGTTCTTCATCCATGTTCATCTTGTAGGGCTAGTGGTTCTAGAACTTTAGATGTTAGAAGCTTATCTTCTTCTAGTAAATTGGAACACCTTCCAATTTTACTTTACACTAGCCATCATACATGGTCAACCCAAATAAAATAATAATAAAGAAATAATCTAATAAAAAATCCAAAGTAAAATATATCTGGCAACTAAATCTAATCCATGCATTCACTTGCTCTAGTACCAAATTTGATCTATAAACTAGGTTTAATTATTATATAAAACAAATAGTTTAAATATCAGATTTTGAAACTCTCAATTTCCATTTAATGACATATAAATTGGTTGTAGAATGTTCTAGGAATGAATGCAAAGTATTTATGAAACTCTATAAATTTATTCCTATATTTAAAACTCCTATTTTATGTCTTTTATAATTTCCCATAATTAATCTTAGTGTCTCATTAATATATTCATGAACTAAATTAAATGAAATAAACTCTACTAGATGCAAAATTGGGTGTAGTTTAGATGGCTAGGGACTGGTCCAAGGGTTCGAATAGGCTTAGAATAATATTGGAAGGCTATGTATACTTACTTGTATTCTTGATTATCTCTTGTAAATGAGTGCCAACCATTCTAAATGGACTTTGAATGGTCTTTTATAGGGAACCTAATGATCATGGGTTAGATGAATTTGTGTTAGGTTGACATGAATTAAGGTAAGGATTTGGAAAAATATGATCATTTGAACCAAATTTACACTTAGACAATAGTGTTAGAAATAGGACACCATGGGTTTTAGTAATAGCATAATTTAATAATAAAGCACATAGTCATTGGTGGGCTTATTAGGTCCTTGCTTAAGTTTTTAAATTTGAATGTATGAGACCTTCTTACTGATATTGATAGATAAGTGCATTAAGAATTGATCAACCAAAGGATTGAAAACATGTACTTATTATAAAGCAAGGCCATAAAACCACTATAATGCATAGTCTTTAAGGCTCTGAAAATAATTTAGTCAACAACTTATCATTAGATTATTAATCTAAACATGCCACATGAAAAAATTGAAGATGTTTTAGATCAACTTTACCATCATATAGTGTAAGCTTAAGTGTAAAAAATTATTTAGGTAAAGGATAGACTAAAATCTAAGGGGCTAACAAGTTGTGTAATAATGGTTGAGAATTAGTTAAATGGCCTATTCTATAATAACCTTATGTAGATACTAAATTAGACATGAGATCTTATTTTTGATTCTCTCATATCCACATTCCTACTACAGGGCTTAACTTCTATAAGTTGGTAAAAATCCACATATAACAAACCCATAGTCTATCTCAAACCAAATATTTATCCTACCCAAACATATACATATCATCATACCAGTGTATTTGTTTCCCAAATGTTAAAATAAAATTTAGGACATACTATCTAAAAGGTTATGTCTGAATCTGACGGTTTCATCCTACATCAATCAACGGTCATATTTGATAATTTAAACCATTCCTATGGGTTGGCCCACATGTCTAACATGTCAGTTGTTTGAGAAATTGTCCTAAGAGTGTTCCTAGTTTGGGTTTTAGTACAATGAACTGAGCATTGGGTTTTAGTACCAAGGGTTTAAGAAATAAGACACCATGGGTTCTAGAACATTGAATAAACTTATGCTTCCTTTCTAAAGTACACAGGGATTTAGGGTGATTGTGCCCTAAATTTGTGTAACTATATAGGCCCTTGGGTTGGGAAGATAATATGTCCAAACCCTCATGAATGTGGTGAGAAGTAATTAATATACTAACCAAAATAACTACTTAGGAAAAAAAGGAACCAATGATGGGTCCACTCAAATAAAATTGAATCAATCATTGCATATGTATTATATATTCAAGTGTATAGTTTCACTTCAGTTTATTCCATGTAAAAAAAATGCATGATCGAAATGGAATGAAAAATGTTCATTCCCCTATCATGAATTCAAGTTTGATTATATAGTTTCAATCAAGTTCATTCATTTTAGAATAAATGCATGATTAAAAAGGAATGAATAGTGTTCATGCCCCAATCATGACCACACATATAATAAATGTGAAGTAGAATGACAATGATTTTCCATTCAACTATAAATTATGTTGTGAATAAAATTTTGGAAAGAAAGAGAAGGGGTTAGTGTGTAAAGTATATGCTAGACGCACTTCACACCTCATGTGTGGGCATTTTGCCTACACACAAATACTCCTGAGGAGGGATCAAAATGATGTAGTTCTCTTATTGAAGTGATTGGTTTAATTGTGTATGAAGATTCAACTAGATGTAAAATTGGGTGTAATTTAGATGGCTAGGGACTGGTGCAAGGGTTTGAATAGGCTTGGAATAATATTGGAAGGCTATGTGTACTTACTTGTATTCTTGATTCTCTCTTGTAAATGAGTGCCAACCATTCTAAATGGACTTTGAATGGTCTTTTATAGGGAACCTAATGATCATGGGTTAGATGAATTTGTGTTAGGTTGATATGAATTAAGATAAGGATTTGGAAAAATATGATCATTTGAACCAAATTTACACTTAGACAACAGTGTTAGAAATAGGACACCATGGGTTTTACATCGACTCTTTTGACATTATTGAAAATGACTCAACTATAAAATATGACTCTATTATATTTTTATGACCAATCGACTAATGACCATAATCTAATTAAAGATTGGATTTGACAACCTATTTATAAATTTTAAATTTTAAAAAAATCTTTTGCCTTACACTTTCTGATAATACCTATAATAAAAAATAACCTAAATAGATTAAAATTAAAATTAAATAAATTATAAAACCAAATGACAATATGACATAAATAAATACTTTTGACACATGGATATTAAGACCCATTTTAATAAACCATTATAACTACTTGACCATTGACATATTGAAAACAAATTGATATAAAACTAAATGAAATGAATCATACATTGACATGATTCTAGTGAAATGACCTTGATGATAGACATTGAGTACATGTTTTATATGAAATCACACATTGATAACTTATGTAAACCATGAGACACTTGAGGATTGCAATTTAAATGATCATTGATTTCACTATTGCATGATGTTGTATGAAAGTTTACTTTGAAATAAAAGTTGTGGGTGAAATACTAACTATGGATTAAAATAGGTGGAACTGATAGATACAATCAGTAGAAAAATAACTAATATTTTCTTTATGGTTAGTTGGATGCAATCCACTTTACACTAGTATGTTTATATTAATTTTTTATTGGATCTAGTAGTGGATCTCTATGTTAGAAATGTGAAACATGTGGCTAAGACAATGCACAAATACGTTATATTTTATTAAGAACACACTCAAGGGATATCTATATAAATGAATTAGATATTAAGCTCATTGATAATGAAAAATGCTATTTTTCAATTGTGAACATCTTGTATTTGTTGAATTTTTTCAAATAATTTTTAGGTTTTCTTCTAACTAAAAAAGGAAATTTAACACCAAAAATGATAATGAAGTTCACACCTATTAAGCTATGCCTCCAAGTTCTTGAAATACTGAACTGATCCATTTAAAATATGCAAATATCAATATTTAAAAACTTACATCAAAATATGTATTTTAGAAACCTATAATAGTGTCGAAAAACCTACTATGTGAAGAATCTGATATTGATCAACAAAATGTATTTTTAGAGTCTATAGAACCTCTTCATCCTTCTCCATGCCTTTGGGAAATTATCTATTAGAATATAAGTGAAAATCTAAATATGGGCATAATGATTTTAATGGTTTTGGAGGAGTGTTCTTTGTTTTATTTAGGACTGCAACTCCTTCAAAATATTCTCATCTATATCTTCCATAATCGCTCCAGGGCATTTTTAAAGGGAAGAAAATGACATTCATCTTTTCAATACTTTTGTTTGCAACATACAACCATACATATACATCCATATATTTTTTATGGGGCCAAAAAGTCTTTACAAATAGAAGAAAATATATATTTATATATAATACTCAGGACTATATTTCCAAAACATAGTCATACCTTGGCTCAGGATCCTCAGATGCCCATTTTATGTCAGGTCTATATCAAACAAATACCCTTTCCACATGTAGAATCAATATTCAACATGCCATATCTTCACACATCATGGAAAAAGGTATTTCAAAATGGATATAAGAGCTTCATAGACTTGAGTCTGTTCTAAATGAGTTCTACCTCAACTTGATCTCATTCACCATGGACTCATGGCCTTGTAAAAATCTTCACTCCCATCTCATTCTTCATCATTCACTGTGGCTAAGCCTTTGATAAATAGGCGATCATCCTATTTGGGTTTATATCTTCACCCAAGGCTTGAAACACAAACCTTTCCAAAATAGATGGTTGAATCCCTATCAAACTATGTAATAACTATCATCACCTTCAGGGTAAACCTATATGAAATCAATACCCTTCATGGTCTCATAAATTTGTACATAGACATATTTATGGCTCAGATCTAGTCTATGTATTCTTTCATGGATAATAGCTATGGAAATGAATGCCTCACCTTACTTCATTCCCCCAGATATCATGGCCTATAATAATAAGTGAATAACATTACTTCAATTTATGGGACTATGTTCACATTTAAATCTGTAAAAATACCATGCATTCATCATAGCCAAATGCCTTATCAAATTAACAACCTCTCTATTTGGTAATTATGTTCCCTATACAAAGTTCTTGTGCATACTTTATAGTCACATACTATTCATTATTTCTTTAAAAGCATTTTATCATAGGCCTTCCAAATAGGCATCAACCATTTCCAAGTCCTTTCATCATTTTTGAAGATGATTAAATTATAGGATTGGTTCTTTCTATTATTTTTCTAGCTGTGTAATCCTCCTCCATTCAGAATTAAGGAATCCCATATATAGCCACCACTTGGGTTTATATACAGAATAACCATCACCAAAAAATGTCACCACCAATGTATTTTTATTAAAATATTCAATCACATAATTATCCATCGATCTCTCTCCCATTGACTAGGCCTAGACCATGATAATAATCAAATGTATTGATTGATCTTGACACGCAATGTTCTTCATGGTATCATTATTTGGCCTCCATTGACCACTAATATTTTGGCCTATATTTTTTTCAACCATTCACGCCCCCCTTATCAACATCTTCCACATTCCACAGAACCTCTTTTTAACTATGACTTCACCTATCTATTACTCCACCGTGATCCAAACAAATTTTCCCAAACAAAGTTTGAGTTCCTCAAATATTGGAATATTCTTTTTAGGGGATAAATATCCCACATTCACCATATATCAAATGGTTAAGGAATTTTTATAGAGTTCCATGCATTTGCAATGTGTGGCTCAGACCATGTCCCAATCACCTTTTGTTTAGGGATGTGATAAACTTGAACGTTTCATATAGAACCTAGCATATGGAAGGTTACCATTTTTTTTGGATGTGTTGCCAATTATTAAACCAAATTTGAGTTGGTTTCACCTATTGAGCCTAATTTGGAAGATTCAAGCTAACTACAAGTTGGTTTTTATTTTTAAATTGAGCTTGATTAAATGGTTGTTAACCCAAAATGGACATGATCCCAACTCAGTCTTCATGAAACTTCGTATTTATGAGAATGCAACTCAACTCAATCCCAATGAAAATATAACTCATCTTGGAACTTGAGTTGGGTCTTAGGTTGACATGACTCGAACTCATCATGTAAAATAACAACTTAAGTTATGTCGTTAAAATTGGCATGTATAAGTGACTTGGAAAATAGAGGATGTGGTAGCAAGCCATGTGGTGGCCTGAGGACTTGCCACATGGACCTCTCCAATTTCTCCTTATCCTACCATGTGTGACAACCAAAAACACCAAAATAATGTATGGTTAATTATAGTGTAATTGTAAAATTAAAACACTATTACCATACATGAAAGTAGAGTCCCCCTCCATTATAAAAGTGGAATCTAGTAGCTATGGTCTCCATAATCAACCTTTTGTAAAATACCAACGAAGTTTGGTAACTATAAAATCCTCTAGATCACCATTGGTATGGACCCCAAAAATTCCTTCATGAACCTCCTTCAGCACTAGCTTGGATTATCTCAAAGATCACAATGAAGTAGTGTTCCATCATAGCCTTCATGATAAAGCATGTTTCCAAGGAGGGTATATTTGTTTATATGATGAAGGAAAAAAATTTGTTAGATATTGGATAGGTCAGGTAGAAAAACATGATCATAGAAATAATTATAATATTCTTGATACCAAGTTAGTTTAGGTGGAGGATTAGGACTAGAAATGGTGCATACTCATTTTGAATCTAGTATAATATGTGTAGATTATAAAATATTCTCAATAAAAAAACTAATACTATTTAGTACCACCATCAATCTGTATCATTTACCCAACTATTTCCATTACATCGACAAATCTTTTGTAGGTCCTTGGAACTTATTCAAATTGTAGATATTTAAAATGAACCTTGAGATTATCCATAATTTTCCTATAAGGAATAATATTTTCATCTCTAGTTTGATACTAATCAGTGGTTTGATTGATGGTCAATAGGGAATCACCCTATACCATCAAGTGTTCAATATCCCACTAAATGGAAGAACACAATCCTATAATGTCTCATACTCAACCATATTATTGGTATAATTAAAATTAATGAGAAACACTTTGGGAATCAAATCCCCTTATGGTATAATCAATAATATACCAGCTCTAGATCTATGATAAGTGAAGGAATTATCAAACTAGAGCTTCCATTATTGAGGTTCATGTTGCACTTCTTCTACTATCATGTTAGAATCATCTAGAAAGTTAAATCTAAGTGGTTGAGTATCTAAAATAGGGGCCTATACAAGTTGATCAATAATAAAATTCCCCTTAATATCTTTCTAATTCTAATACTCAACATCAAACTCTCTTAGGAGCATGGCCCATTTATCCATATGTCTTATGAAAGCTGATTTGGATAATAAAAATTTGAGAGGATCCACCTTAGCGATGACAATGGTTTTATTATTCAACATATAATGTCATAATTTTTGGGAAGAAAACACCATAGCTAACCACACCTTATCAATAAGTGTATAATTATAGTCATAAGCCACTAGTGTGTGGATCAAATAATAAACTGCATGTTCTTTACCTTGATCATCACTTTGGGCTAAAATTGCCCCCAAGGAATGCTTAGTTGTTGATATTTAAATAAGTAATGGTTGTTTAGGTGTTGTTGGTCCCAAAAATAGTGAGTTGGCCAAATATGTTTTGATATTTACAAATTATAATTGATAGTATACATCCCATTTAAACATGACCCTTTCTTCAAGAGATGAGCAAATGGGTGGTACTTATTTACTAATTGAGAAATGAACCTACAGATTGATTGGATCTTCCCTTGTAGGATTCAGAGTTGTTTAAGATTTGAAGGTGGAGGCATTTAAACAATAGACTTGACCTTCTCAGGGTCAAATTTGATCTATCTTTGTGATACAGTGAAACCTATCAATTTACCTAAAGTGACTCCAAAGACACACTTCTTAAGATTCAAGTGGACTTTACATTCATGAAGCCTCTTAAGTATTCTTCACAAAATATCAGGATGTCCAACATGTGTTCTTGATTTTACTAGTATGTCATCAACATAATCCTCAATAATATCATGCATCATGTCATGGAATATGATAGTCATTTCACACTGATATGTGGATCCAACATTTTTCAAGCTAAATGGCATGACTTGGTAATAAAATGTTCCCCATAGAGTGGTGAATGCAATCTTGTGTTATCTTGAGCTGATTTTATCCAAAAAATCCATCCTTGAGGGACATCATGTCATATCTAGAATTAGAATCAACAATCATGTCAATGTTGGGCAAAGGAAAATCATCTTTAGGGCATGCTTTGTTGATGTCTTTAAAATTTATATAAATATGTATACCTTGTGGCTTCTTGCTGATTGGAACTATGTTTGATATCCATTTGGAATAGTTTATGGGTTGAATGAAGCCTACTCCTAATAAAATTTCCAATTCATATTTTACCAAGAGGGTGATGCATGGATATATCTTTCTCAATTTTTATTTAAGTAGCTTGGAATCTGGATGATAAACAAGGCAATGCATAAATGAGGGTCTAAGCCTAACATGTCTAAGTATGCCCATGAAAAAATATCAATGAAATCCATCTAAATGGATATAATGTGTTCACATTCTACTTCAGTAAGGGAAGCTCTAGGATAAACAATTTTGGGATCATCATATTCTCTTAGGTTCACTTCAACTATGTTTTTTGTAATAAGTGTAGATCTATCTTCAATAACTATAGGCAAGGTATGATAATGATCATCTTCTTCTGCTACATGTTCTTTTTGTTCCTCCCAAATCTCTAGATAATGTAATGAATCTAAATCCACCATCTTTGATAATGGCCAAGTAGTAAAAAACTCTAAAAACTTAAGAACAAGATACTCAAACATTTGATATTATTTTGAAAATATGTTTGTATTGGCTATAAATATAGGATTTGATGGATCTTGAGCATATTTTAGGGAAGAAAAAAGTTTTCCATCCAAGAATACTTGATACATGTTTTTACTTGAGGGTTTATCTTTATCTGTAAATTTTCCTTGATCAATGAGTGCCTCAAAGAGGTTTTCACCTAAAGATCTTGATGTTTTACCTTTTTTGTCACCAATAAAGTTTAACTTCTCTCCAAAATAGGTAAAAGGATCCAATGAAAAATCAAAGCCTTATTTTTTATCACCAATGGGAAATCTATCGCTTAGGCCCATATATTTTATAATTAATTCTTCATTTTGAAATCATCAAGGCATATGACCAAATTTTGTTGGTCCCAATCAATGAGTTCAGGATGGTAAAGGCATAGGTAATAATGTGGTGTTAAGGTCATAATGGAATTATGATCAAATAAATCTAAGTTAACAAGCTCATCAAAAATGCTATAATGGGATGTGACATCAATGCTAAGAGTCTCATTGCTAGTCAATTTATAATAATCACTATCAAAAGTCATGAGGTCACCCCAAGTGGTATAAATTTGAGACCATGAGTTAAATTTGGTACTCCAACTGATAAAGGTTCTAGGATTCCTTGGGTTCATGGGCTAAGGCCTTTTATTAAATAATCAAAATTTTCCATGATCTAATTAGGGATAGGATATTTTATATTCTTAAAGTAATCAATAATACCATCATAATATAACCAATCTCCTTCTATGAAAGATTCTCGATCATATTTTGGCAAAATAGTAGGTATAAATACCATAGGTGGTTTCCACTATTCCTGCTTATTTTTCTAAATCAAGTTGGGTCTATTTGGGATTTTATAAGGCTTGGGTTTACCAAATGCTTTAGGAGGCTTTGAAAACTTAGCAACATGAAAGGTGTCCTTAGGATGATACATGGAAATTCCCACATCTTCAATCATAACCTTTTTGTAAGAGTTGTAGGAAATGGATTACCCAAAGTGGAAACAAGGTCACTAGGGTTGATATAACTAGATGGAAGTGGATGTGAAACCATCTCCTTGTTCTTACTTGAAATAAATTTAGAACTTGGAAAATAGTTATAATTTTGGAACTCAATGTCTAGATGTTTACAATACTGATAAGGATATTGATTGACATGAATATAACCTTGATCCCATCACATGGAAACTTAAGGCACTAATGTAAGGTGGATGGAGTGGCTTGTACTTCATGGATCCAAGGATGAAGAAGAATTATGTTATAAGGCAGCTCAATGTCCACAATATGAAGTAATGTGTGGTGATAAATAAACCCAACAATGATGGAAAATAAATGGTACTAGAAGACTCTCTATTAGCATTATCATAAGCCTTTATGATGATCATCTCTAGCTAAATGCCCTTCATAATGTAGTCCAATATTTGTACTAATTTAAGAGATATTATGTTCATCCCCAAACCATTATCTATAAGAACCTACTTGATCTTATGGTTTTCAATGATTACCTCAATATACAGTGGGTTATTATGGCTCGAACCTGGGGTGGACATGTATTTTTGATCAAAAATGAGCTATCAAAAAAAAGAGAAATGTCCTACTAGGGTTTAGAATAGTTCATGATTGATATAATTAGGAATAGATGATTCTTATAAAAGGATATTCAAAATATATCTATAGACTTCAGATGTATGCAAGAGATCCAAAATGGAAATTTGCGTAGGGGTTTTTCTCAATTGGTCTGATAGACTATAAGGCTTTTTAATATTGGGATGAGATAGCTTGGCCTTGGCTGGCATAATATTAGGCTTTAGATCTAAAGGCATTATGCTCACATTGGGTTTAGTGGAAGAATAGGGCAAAGGGCCTTGAAGATTAACTCATAAGTTTTTAGTTAATATTGCACAACTTAGAGGTGGTAAGGAGCCATTATAATTAGAAGACATAGGCAAAGGGCCTTGGAGGGTAACTTGTAGGCATCTAGTTACATTGGAGTAATTTAGAGTCAATGAGGAGCCATTATAATTAGAGGAAGGGTGTTGTCTAGAAATAGTAGCCCATGCAAATAGAGTTGTAATAGAATTGTGTGAAATTGATGTGGCATTATTAGAGGGAGAGGGTGTTGACCCTATAATATTGGGTATCATATTATGAGGAGAATGAGATGGTTCATGATATTTGATAGTAATAGTGGAAATATGGGTTGTATAAATACATCCCATGATGTTTTTATAGTCATAAAACATGTTGTTGTAACCCAAGTTGTTAGCATGGGTAGTATAATCCTAATTATGATCATGCTAATTATGATTTTGACACTAATTCTAGTTTTGATTCTATCACTGATTCTATCCTTGGTTCTATTGATTCCTTGGTGGTTGTTGATTATGTAAAGGAAATGGATCTTGGTAGATTCCCATATCCTAATTAGTGCTTTATGGGGCTAGTTTGATCTCAACTTCACCACTCTCAATTAGATATTCAATAAGGTATTGCAATTAGATGCAATGATAAGCACCATGACCAAATACATGATGGAAATTTCACCATTCATTTGCCTTATACCAATCTAGCTTTGTTTAATGTTGAGGAAATGACCTTGGTACTGATCATATAATCAGGTTATCTACTATAAGATTTTGGAACATTATTTCAACTAGTTCTCCTAATTTACTAAAGACTCTGAATTGATTGTGGAATGTCATCCATTGAGGTTGTATTTAAAAATTGGTTTGTGGATTAGGGGGATATAATTATACATTTGGATCTAGTGAGGCCTACACCATTTTTACATGTCTTATTTAAGTCACATCATTCCCTACCATGTTCTTTTTCTTTTTGAAACCATTAGGTTTCTCTTGGGTAACCATTTAGATTAGTGATTGGGTCTAATTTTAATTTTGATCCCATTCAAAAAATCTTGACAAGGCCCTTGGTAATAAGATCCTTCTCAATTTGCACCCCTTTGACTATGACTTATTTAAATGAGTTAGTGGAATTAAGTCATAGATTGTGCGTGACCTCAGGATGTAAGTTTTGTGTGATTATGTTTACCAACTATTTTTTTGGAAAATTATGTTGAAAGTGACCAGCTAGTACTCTCCACCTTTTTAGGTATTCTGTGAAGCTTTCTCCATCATGATGTTTAAATTTGTAAAATTCAACAATAGTCACTTCAAGTTTAATATTGTATGAGAAATGGTTGATGATTTTTTTTAATAATTCCTTATAGTCTAAAACTGATCCCTTAGGTAACTTAAGTATAAAATCTAGAGCTTATCCCACTAAAATTTACAAAAATAATTTAAGAAAATAAATACTACTATAAGAAACCTCTTAGCATAACACAAATAAATCCTAAATACGTTCATGAGGGTCACCCTTTCCTTTATATTTGTCAAATTTAGGTGCCTAAAAATGAGACAAAAGGGGGACATGGAGAATAGATAAATAAAATGGATGTGGACATATCTCATTAAATTTTTACTTCTTGATTTTGTTTCCAGACTCCAATCATGACACAATCTCCTTCATTGAGTTCCACTCTTGCATGTTTGTTACATTCATGGGTGGAACATAACTATGTTTGGCTACTATGTGCCTTTATTATTTCTATTTGGGTGGTATGTGACCCTATTATTTCATGTATTTTTTAGGGATGTACACCTTATGATCTGTGACTTGGTTTTAGTTCACTCCTTGAGTCGAGTAAGTGGTTGATTCCTAAGAATTTGTTGCCTTGAATTATACAAGTTATGTTGATTTTAGGGAGTTCATGGCCTATTTTCCAATGTGCATATTGGTTTAGATGAACCAAAAAAATATTTTATATGATTTATTTAATGCATATTGAATCTATTAGTCTTTGGTTTTTCAAAGGAACAAGAGGTTCTTGGTGATTGAAAAATGTATGCTCCATGTCTAGTGAAGCGTGTTACAGAACCTCTTAGGACTCAAGTTGTTCTATTGAGACATTTTGATCCATCATCATTATGTTCTTCGCTAGATTTTACATGGGTTTAACAACAATCCCTTATTCCTTAGAATCATCATTATAAATTGAAGTAGATACAAAAAAGTCTGTCAAGTCTACAATAAGTTGGTTTGCATATTATTGACTTAAGTTTTTGATCTTGGTGACAAGATATTGATCAATAGGTTTTGAATCTATAAGTATATCCTTACCTTTTATAGAAGAGGATATGTTTGTTTTAATAATTTTTGAAAATTATTGTTCTCACTATTACTCTCCTCTAACCAAAGTGTGTAACAATTCCATACGAAAATCTGAGGGTAGTCTAGTGCTAGATTCTATCAACCTTATAAGGAATTCATCTCTGTCATTTTGGGGTTGATATTATAAAAAGTCTTCCTTAGATCTTAAAATCATGGGAATGTCCTAAAAGACCATTTAATTGTATTCACCATCATAGCAATGCTCCTCCTCATAGCTAGGGCTGTAAGAAACCCCATTATGAGTGTACGTTTATGATTTAACTTTTTTTGGGGAATATTAGAGTCTTATTCCTAATTAGTTAAGGGTATGAAATAGTAAATTAGTAAATAATATTGCAATAATTTAACTATTGATTTGTATAATTTATTTATATTTTTAACTTTTATTTAAATAACAATAAATATGGAAAAAATAAGACTTAGGTTAAAATGAATTGAAACAATTGTTGTAGGGTCTAATATTGGCTATGCAAGATTAGGATAGTGTCAAAAATTAGGATCTAGCTTTAGTTTTGTGAAAGGATAAGACTTGTGAAATATGACACCCTAAATTCTAGTACTATTGTCCTCTTTTGCCACTATTATTGAAACTACTTGCAGAGACCTAAGTTTTCTAGGTTTTATTCACTATCCCTATGTGAGCCTACATATAAAATATTGTTTACTAAAAGTATATGGAACTCCTTGGGGTTAGTGTGTGTAAGATTCAGGGAATGTGTATCTACACCCCTTATGTGGGCATGATTCTTACATACCAATACTCTAAAGAATGATCAAGTCATATGTAGTTCTCCCACTTAATTTGCTCTGTGCAATAGTATAATGCAAATGTAAAAATGCTAAATTGGGTGTGCTTGAGGTGGCTAGGGACTGGTGTGAGGATTTGGATATGATTTTAGCTATATTGGATGGATGTATACAAAGAATAGAGAAATTTTCTCAGTGTTTTTGCTTGTATTCTTTATTGTTTTGTAATTTTTTCCAACATGCTCCTAAATGAACTTTACATGGGATTTTAGAGAGATTTATTGGTCATGGGTAAAATGTATTCATGCTAGGCTGATAAGATGAAGGATAGGAACCAAAAGGAAATAATTATTGGAGATAAAAATGTAATTGGACAAGATCACCAAAATAGGACACCCTAGGGTTCATCACTATAGTCCAAGTTGGGAAATCCTATCTTATAAGTGCAGGACTTGGGGGGATAGGATTGGCATAAGAAATATTGCCTAGTTGAGGTGGAATGACTATTTAGAAAGCTTAGGATGATTGGAAAAATTAAAAATGTGTCTAGAAGGATCATGAGAATATGAAAGAGGGACCTATGGGTTGGGTGTCATAAGCCACACTCAATCTACTAATTTTGACATTTTATATGACTACATCTCCCCCCCTCCCTTTTATTCTAGTGATGTAGAAAAGTGAAATACTAGGATAAAGGAAAAGTAAAAAGCATACTTGAACTTACCTTCAAGGTTAAAGCTCATGAATCTATGTGATGTTAGGTATGTGTTGAATGATGTTGTACCAAGAGTAATATCATGAATGGAGATGAGTGCTCAATTCCTTGAGAGTGGATTAATAATGTAAAGGCTATAATTTTGGCTCCATTATCACCCATTAAGTGAAGCTATGTGATCATGCATATGTTAATTAATGTTTAGACTATGTGTCCAATCCCTCTAATTAGGTGGCTCAAGAATACAAAGGATAGCTATAACTTTGGCTCCATCAGTGCCCCATGAAATGAAGCTATGAACTGATACTGGTATTAATCTATGTCATATGAGATGGATCTTAAATCCCATGAATATTCTATAATCTAACAATGTGGCATAGATAACTGAATGTGTGTCAAAAACTAGGCTACTCTTGGCCACTCAAAAGAAGTGGAGATTAGGCTTGTATGAAATCCACTCTAAAACTAGGTAATAGGCTTATGTGGAAGCCATTCACGAATGATACAAATCACCTATAGATGGAATAATATAGACAACTGCTGAAAATACCTAGGTAATGCCATAAACTATAAAAAAGAGAAAGTAAATATGCCATGCACTTTTCCCCCAATCATTGGTGTCTGTAACATAGATTTTGATCTAGAAGGTATACTAACTACTATATCTAAAAACAGAAGTGAGATCCATCATGCCATGCATGATGCCCCCTATATTTGGATTCTTTGAGAAAAATGTACTAAAATTACTAATTCTGAACTAAACTATTGATGACATAATTATAACAGGTCTTACCTTTTTGTCTGTTTATAGAAAATTTGGTATTTTAACTATTTTGATAAGAACATCAAAATAAGACACCCTATTATCTTGTGTTGTAGTCCAAACCTATAACTCTTGTCCTATGCTAATTCTAAAGACTATTCTATAATAGTCACTATCTATCTAGTTTGTTCTACCTAGTTTCAACTTTGGTTGCTATTTTGGGTGTTCTAAAAGTTTATTTTTGATAGGTTAAAGGCTCTAATATCTATGACAAAAACCCCTATTTGTTGTCCCCTCTTTTGATGTTAGGAATGAAGACCTTGTAATGACTCCCTTAGAATAAATAGCCTTGAAAGTGTGTTATGCTATGAAAATACATGATATAATAATGATAATCGACAAGATATCTCAAGATATAGCATTTTTTTTAATGGATATTGTTAGATCAATATGGTTATGCCTAGATAGATGTAACAATATAATAACATGTGCAATATAACGAAATAGATTTAGAAGTCTAATTAGTTAATAGTTGTTAATTTTTAGTTGTTAGTTGTCAAGGAGGGATGGAGCATGATGTCCATCATGGCATCCAAGAAATCAAGAAAATGCATGATGTGTATCATGTCATTTAAAATAGTGAGAAGTAAATAAGCAATAAGCATGCAAGGAAATAAGAAAGATGCATAAAAAAGAGGCCAAGAGGCCAAGAAAACAAGGGACATGGGCACATGTCACTCAAACTAGAAAGAAAGCATGCATGGCATGTTTAAATTCCATATATACATACAAATGAAATAAGTAAGGTTGGCACAAGGGCCATAGGCACATAGAAGAGTACAAGTAAAGGACATTGTAAAATGTCCTAAGGCACATACAAGACATAAAATAATAACTAAGAAATGCAATCATATCTAGCTATGTAAATCAAGAAAGGAAAATATGTAAATACTTGAAATACAATGTATCTAACTAATCAAAGCAAGGAGTGAAAGTATGCAAGATATGTAGTACAAGACTAGGTATATGCTAATAAATAAATAAGTGCTATATAATAGTGAGTATTAATATAATAATCTATGTAATCTAGTAATTAATGTATAATCAACATGATAACTAGAGTGTGTGGTACAAGAATGACATAACCTAGATGGTGTGGTCATGTAGAAGATGCCTCTAGTGGGTAGATATATCGATATGTGTCTCAAATGTATGAAGTAGGATGCTCTGTCAATGGGTAAAGTGAAGTAATAAAGGATCTAGAAGTCACTAAACACAGTCAAAGAAGATCAAGTTAATCATGGTAATGTAGATAAATAGACAAACAATAGCATAAAACAACAAAATGTAAGTTTAACATGGTATTAGAGATGTAAAGCATGGATAATGTATACAATTGAAATGTTTTTGGTATTTTGAGTTATTTTAATGTTTTTGGTTTTTGAGTTATAAGTTATGTATAATAAATCATAAAAATATTATGCACAATAAATTGAGAAATTATGTTCAAGAAAGACTGGGAAGAAATGATACTAACTAATGAGTCTCACGAGAGACTCCCTATCATGGTGTCTTGTATCAAGGAGAGGGATCATGCATGATCATGAAGCATGATAGAAGGGCTAAGACCATGGAGCTGAAAGCTATGTATGCTATAAATGCTCTAAAATATCTATAATGTAAATTGATTATGGGTTCCCCTTATAACTTTAAGAAGTGGATGCAATTATTGGGATCTTAGGGACCCATTTGGTAGTAGAAGTTATATGAAAATGTGCTCTATGTGTAGATTCATGAGACCTCAATGATACTATCCTAGGTTTGAATACTATAAATATAAATAGGAATGTTATTATAAGGGGATGTAATATATCACTCTGTGCATATCGACCTCATTTTTATATCACTATATGAATCCTGATAGACAACTAAACAAGTGGCCATAGTGCTCATGTTGTGTAGGAACATGCCTTATATATGATGTTGTCTATGGTACACTAACTATAGTTGTACATGGAGATTTTTTAAGATGCAACATCAATGGATGTGAAACTAAAACTATGTGTTATGAAAGAGGTTCATTTATCCATAATTGTAGTGGATTGCTATGTGAAACAACACCTTGTGGCCTCTATTATGATGCATATGAATAAGTAATATATCAAGATGTAACTATAACCTATGATGTGGGTTCATATAATCTCAATCACAGTAGGTTTCCATGTGAAATAGGTCCCTAAAAACTTGGCTATAATGAATATATATCTGAAGTAGTACTCTACAATGTGGGTTCATCTAATCTTAACCATAGTGGGTTGATACATGAGATAGGACCCTAAAAACTTGGTTGTAATGAATATATATTTAGATAAATTCTTTGTGATGTGGGTTCATCTAATCTTAATATTAGTGGGTTATTACATGAGATAGGACCCTACAAATTTGGTTGTAGTGAATATTTGTCTAGAGCAGAACTCTGCTACAGTGCTTATGACTATGTTGGATATGTATATGGAACTTCACTATGTACTCAAACTACACTGCTATATGTAGGTTAATCTCATTATATTGGTCTACAAATTTTTTGAGTATGTGGAATATTAGATCTCTTGTGAGGCTTTGTCTTATAAACTGTAGTACTCTCATGATGAGTAACTAATGATTCCTATGAGGGAATGTCTTGGGATGACTTAGTCATGGAGGAATGAGGTCTATAGATACATGATGGAGGAGATATCTATACCCCTGGTGTGAATGATATGATGCCATTATCAACACATCTATTAATGCAATCCTCAATTCCATAACACTCATTATCTCTATGTCCAAAAATATAATGATAGTTACAAAAGGGATAATGTGGCTATCTATGTAAGAGATGTGGATCACATCGATAAGTAGAAGGTAATGTTATTAACCTCTTATCTAGTAGTGCTAATAGTATGACATCTAGGATATCCCACTTTGAATCAAACTATAGTGGTGCCTTGATACTATTATCTATAGTGCATGTTATAGGTGGTGATCTAGAGACTGGCTCTCTATTCTAAACTAGTTTATTTTTTGGTTGTGGTCTCCTATATTATTTCGGACATTGTGGATGTTATGTGTGAGGATCTGTATATGGAGGTAATGCTATGAAATATAGAGTAAGTTGATCAATTGAATCTACCTCAATCAATCCCAATTTCTTCTCCAAGGCTAAAATTATATAACATAAGTACCAAAAAGAGGACTCTATCTGATATAATAGATGCTCTAGGATGGGTTATTGAAGCCCCTTAATAAATATATGATAAATCTCTAATTTTTTTAGTTTATATATCAATCGTAACATGTGAATCTTGAATCATAAGATATAATACCTAATTGGCTCTGATGAATTCTAATGTAATGCAACAAGTTTCTCATATGTAACATGAGGACCCATGTTTGCTATGTAATATCCAAGAAATGCATTCTCTAAGTCATCATATGTATGCAAGGAACCAACAAGGAGGAGATGAAAGAACCAAGTTTGTGAATTACCTACTAATGTCTATTATACAAACTTAAGTAGAATCAATAGACTCACATGAGATGGAAAATCCTTCTAAAAGGCCTTAAAAAAATTAAAACAACTATTTTAGGGTTTAATATTGGTTTTGTAAGATTAGGATAGTGTTGTAAATCAAGATCTAGCTTTCCTTTTTTGAAAATATAGGACTATAAAAATAAGACACCTTAGAGTCTGGTATTATTGTCCTTTTCTACCACTATTGTCTAAACTACTTTTAGAGACTTAATTTTTTTGAGTTTTATTCACTGTTCTTGTGTGAGCCTACCTATGAAATATTGAATATTGAAAGTCTAAAAAACTCCTTAAAGAGTTTATTCAATCTTTAAACCCTATACTTCATTATTATTTGATAAAACTTGAGATAGAAGGGGGTGTTAATGTGTGTAAGATGTACTAAACATGTATCCATACCTTTTGTATGGGCATGCTACCTACATACTAATACTCTAAAGAGGGATCAAGCCATATATAGTTCTACCACTTAATGTGCTTTGTGCAATACTATAATGAAGATGCAAAAATTCTAAACTGGTGTGCTTGAGGTAGTTAGGGATGGGTATAAGGATTTAGATATACTTGTAGCTATATTGGATAGTTGTATGTAGAGAATAAAGAAATTTTCCTCAATAGTTTTTCTTGTATTCTTACTTTGTAATTTTTTCCATCCTCCTTAATAAACTTTGAATGGGATTTTATAGAGATCTATTTGTCATGGGTTGAATGTATTCATGTTAGGCTGAAAAGATTAAGGATATGAACTAGAAGGAAATAACTATTAGAGCTCAAAATGCGATTAGATAGGAGCACTGAAATAGGACACCCTAGGGTTTAGTGCTATAGTCCAAGGTGGGTGCTCCTATCCTATAGGTGTGGGACCTGGGGGGATAGGATTTACCTAGGAAATGATACTTGGCTAAGGTGGAATGACAATTTATAAAGCTCATGTGAAGGGTCATGAGAGCATGCAAGAGGGACCTATGGGTTGGGTGTCACAAGCCACACTCAAGCTAAAATTTTTGACATTTTATATGACTATATGTTGAGTCATATTTAAAAATCTTACTCTCTACATTTGGAAAGATTTTGGAAATGTTTAGAAAATGTTTAAACAAGGTATGTGTTTGTATCTTTTCTATACAAGTGACAAGGTACAAAAGAGACTATAATAAAAATAAGGTAGCATACTATCACAAAATTATAAGAATGTGTTCATGAAATTACTCCACCTTGGGTAGGGTTGAAATCATATGAATTAGAAGAGGGTATGATATCCCAAATACCTAAGTGTAAATTAGTACACCAAATCTAGGTTGAGAGATACATCAATACCATAAAATGTTATCTCAAATTTTATGAGTTGATACTAGGAAATCATAAGAAATCCCTTAAAATTAGGAAGGTGATAATGCAAACCAAGAAACTCAAGATGTGAAAACATGCAAGAATTCCTAAGTATAAAACTAGAACCAAACGGGCAACACAATTCCACCACATGGTAATAAGAAGGTAGAATAAAATGTGTTTTATAACTTAGAGTGTGATCCATACACTTGATGACCTAAGTTCACAATTATCAAATGATGATGGGCCTATAAACAACCTTCAATCCAAATAGTAATTTAAACCTAAGTTACTCAAGTCAAGTGCAAATGGTAAAACCAATTAACACACTAACATAGTAAATTATAAAGGTGAAATTCTAAATTTGAATTATCAATTAAGGACTTTAAAAATTTGAAAAGTGATTGAGACTTAAATGGGAAACATAACTACACTAATTAGACAATACAAACATAAATGTTTGAGATGATGTTTTGAAGAAGGCAAAGATGATTTGAATTTGACCATCATAATGCCTCCTTATTAAGGAAATGGTGGATACTATGTTTTTTTATGACATTTTTTTACAATCAAGTTTTCACTCAAATCAATTAACAAGTAATTAAAGACAAATACAACTAATTAAATCATCATAATCCTTAAAATGACAAGGTTACTTTGTATTGTTGAAATCCATCTTTATATGTGTACTTAGGAGGAATTAAATTATTAATCCAAAATAAAAGTGCATTAATTGGTAGAGTATTTTACACCCACCCTTCTCCCAAGAGACAATATGATGACATGGACCTTCAAGATCACCCTACATTAGTAATAATCTATAGTAAGTGGGGTTGTCTAAAACATACAATTTATGACCATCTAGATGGTCCTAAGTGTGGCTAACACAAGGGATGAAACACATCAATTAGATCTAGATTCTATGTCAGTCAACTTGTTGTGAAAAGGTCTTATCCTTTTCAAAACCACTACATATGTCAATTGCTTAGTGTAGTATGATGTCCTAATTGATCACATGTTCTAGGCTAGCTTTCTAGTAATAAATATGTGTTAACTTCTCAAACCACCATCTCAGTGGGGTGATCCCAATTTATATACACCTTTATGGAGAGGGGTTAAATTCAATATCAAGAGATGAAGCCCTAGGTAAAAGCTTCCCTAAATAACTTTTGAAGAGGCAATGACATCCCCTCCATAAGCTAATTACATGAAAATAAAATGATCTAAGTGAAAAGGCTTTAGAGGTTATTTTTAGATCACCCAAACCATACAGGTTTTGTGGAGAGCCTAGACAACTTCCTTTTCATGCCTTGGACAAAGGCATAATCACAATGAAAAGACACTTTTGGTCACCCGAGTTACCTATAGGGGATAAGGGAGAGCATATACGCATAATTATTTTTATTTAAACAATCTAATAACTAATAGATGATTTTCATAAAACAACACTTTTGAAATTTGAAAATTTTCAAGTGATTGTTTGTTTTTGTAGTCATATAAAATGTGAAAATTGGTAACTTGAGCATGGATAATAACACCCAACCCTTAGGTCCCTCTTTCTTTCTCTCATGACCCTCATAGGAATCTTCTCACTAATTCCTAGTCATCTATAGCCTTATAGACTTGATCCCAACTGAGCTAGACCCCTTTTTCCATGACTAATCCATTACCTAGGTCCTGTCAGCTTAGGATAATAGTGTTACACTTAAAATATAACACTGGTGCCACTCCTATTTACTTTTAATGCTCCTATCCAATTGAAAATTTGTCCCCAATAGTAAAATCCTTTTAGTTCCCCATCCTTTTCCTTATCAACCTAATGTGAGCACATTTAACCCATGACCAATAGATCCCTTTAAAATCCTATTCAAAGATCATTTGGAAAGGGTTGGAAAATATCACTAAGCAAGCAAGAATATAAGCAAGACTACTGAAACAATTTTCTCTGTTATCTACATTCAACTAGCCATATACACTTACAAGCTTATTCAAATCCTTACACTAGTCCCTAGCTACCTCAATTACATCCAGCTTAGTATTTTTGCATTTTTATACACTCAATTGTAGAAATCACATCAAGAGGAAAAACTACATATGGATTGATCTCTCTTCAGAGTATTGGTATGTAGGAAGTGTGCCCATACAAGAGGTGTGGATACATGTTTAGTGAATCTTACACACACTAACCCCTCCTCTTTCTCTAAAATGGTCAAAGCACAATAGAGTATAGAGTTTGAAGAGAAAATATTCTCTAAAAGGAGATATATAGACTTTCAATTATTGAAAATTCATGGATAGGGTCATATAGACCTAGAAAATAAAACCCCAAAAGCTTAAATCCTCAAGATAATAGTGGTAGAGGTGGCCTACAATGCTAGTGCCACTCTTATCCACTTTTGACACTCCCATCGAATCATAAAATGAAGGTCAAATCTTAGTTTGTGATAGTGTCCTTGTCCTACACAGTGAATCTCAGACCTTCTTTTAGCTGTATCAACTAATTTCTAGATAAATCTTATTTTATTCCTCTTATTACTATTTTTAGAAAGGTTAAAATCACAATCTAATTTACAAAAACCAGTAGTTTAATTATTGAATTTTTTTATTGATTTTATTACTCAGACCCTTTAACTAAATTAGGAATAATACACTAATATTCCCAAAATTGTTAAATCATTTGGTGAACCTGACTTACTTTGTTTGTGCATAAAAACCCTAGGGTAAATTTCTACTAATTTTTCCTATATTTTTTTAATTTTTTACGTACATAATAAAATAAAAAATTAGCATTAAATTATAAATTTTGTAATAATTTTAAAATAATTTTATTTCAAACGCTTGTTGCCCACACTAGATCCCAATATTTTTCTAGTAATTTTCTAAATTTTTACTAGCATATCTAACTTAGAAATTCACTTCACATTTCAAAATTCAATAGTAATCTACAAAAACATTTATTTTCAAAACCCTAGTTGCATCTACTAGGTCCTGTTAAATCACAAATTTTCCAATAAAATTCTAATTTTTTACTTGCATATCTAAATAAAAAATTCACTTTAAATTTCAAAATTTCATAGTAAATCTCAAAATAATTATTTTTTAAAACCCTAGTTGAATATACTAGGTCACATTGCTTCTTGAGGTATCACCTTACATGTTTTTGAACTTCATATCATTTTTATGCATATTCCAATTCCTTGTTTAGATTATATTAATTTAATCTTTTCTACTATTATCCAAGTTATTTTTCTTATGCCACCTAAGTTCCTTGAATCTCTTCATTCGAGATGAAGTGAAAGACTTAGTGGTAATCCTCCTAAATTCACCTAGATTCTTGTAACTCAACCATATACCATGGATAAGCAACCAACTCAAGTTCCTGTTATAGACTCTATACATGTAGATTACACTAATTTCAATGAGGATAATTTTGATAAGGGGAAACATAAGAATAACAATGATGATATAAACATAGATGTTCATGATGTACCATATCAAATTATTGATTAGATTCCACCAATTGTTAATATTGAAGTTATCCTTAATAAAGATTTGATCCTACAAAGTTTTTGAGAAAGACTCTGAGACCAACCCCAATATATTAGTCTTATTTTACAATCTATCATGGAAATTAAAAAGGCTAAACAAGATGAGTCTTCCATTATTTTAGAGCAACTAGTTAAAAATGACACTATGGGGACAATAATGTCTCAACAACCCCTATAGCAGTCTAACTTGCCTTTATGCCATCAGCTACAACTAGTACATATTAGTCTCTTGATGTGACAACCTTTATGCAAGAGATAAAATATTTTCAATCCAAGGTGATCTATCTTGAGCAAGGTGCCTCTAAACCTACATAGGATTTAGATTCTTTTGCTCTATTTCCTACACTATTGACACATCACATTGACTCTACACCCTTGCCACAAGGTTTTGTTCAACCAAAGATTACTCTATATGATGGCAAGGGTGATCCAAAGACACATTTGAGAAATTTTCACATAGTATGATTGGACTATATACCAAATGACTAGCTACTAATCAATTATTTCCATAGATCCTAAGGGATTATTCTTTACAATAGCTTTATAGTCTATCAAATCAATTGGTCAATGCATTCAATCCTTTAGCTAACCTATTCCCAGCTCATTTCAATATTAATATTGGTGATAAGGTTTCATATGCCCATGTTTCACAATAGAAACAAGGGTAAAATAAGAATCTCATAAATTATGTTCTTAGATATATGACTCTTTTGGCTAAGATGACTAGCCCCATTAACGATTAAGAGTTACAAGATCTCTTCAAATAGTCTTCTACTAGCTTTGCATGAATCAATCATGTTTAAAAGATTCTCTTCCTTCACTGAATTGTGTCACACACTAAAGGAAAGAGAAGTCAAACTAATTTAAATGGGTATACTCAAGTACACAAGTATCTTAAAAATAATAAATAAGAGTAACAACAAAGTCCCATACAAAGTCAAAGTTAATGATAACAAGAGTCAGAATCAACCTATAGTTAATGTGGCTTTCAAGCCACCTTAGTGAGTTGTTTTATCAGCACCTCCTTGGTGAACCTTCACCAATCTACCAGTTTCTCCAGATAGAATTTTATAGTAGATATTAGAATGTAACATCATATCTCTCCTTCCTATTTGGGAAGTTGACCCAAAAAAGTATCTTCTATAGGGATACTATTAGCATGCATTTTATGAATTTCAAAGCGCACTAAGCCATACAATAAATAGATGCATCAGTTTGAGACATAAGATATAGGATTTGATAGATGGAAGTCATATTTATCTTGGAAATTTAGTTGAGCCTCCTTAGGAAAAGAAAAGATAGGATACAAATTTGAAAATATTCTCAATTTTTTTTTTCAACATTCTAATCAAGAGACATGAGACACATTAGGGGTTCACCAAGCATATCATGCACATCCACCACTAGATACATATAAGGCACTTTTAGTTGAGACACATCCTTTGAGTAACATGATTCATGTATACAATTCTAGATCATTAAGGATGATTCAGATTATCATGTACTTTTTATTAGAGCTTACATTCATAATCATCTAATTCATAGTGTTCTCATAGATTATGGATCTAGTGTGAACATGTGCATTATGAAATTATTGTAGCATTTGGGATATTCAAATTAGGATATTACCTTGATGAACATAGTTATCAATAAATTTAGTGGGCAAATAAAGAGTTCATTGGGTTATATTTTACTTCTTTTATAGGTTTGTCCAACACACATGGCCACACTATTCACTATTGTTCCTAGTGCAAGAGTCTTTGATATGTTACTTGGTCGAGCATGGATCCAAAAATTTTGAGTAGTACCTTCTATATTTCATATATGCATGAAATTAATTCATGCTAATCAAGTTATTATAGTTGTTGGAGTTTCATATGAGTTACCACTCCCCTCTCTAGAGCCATATTCTACTTTTTAGTCACTAGTTTTAGTTTTGCCACTAGTTCTAGTTTCTACACTAGTTATAGTTCCTCCTCTAGTTCTGATTTAGACACAATTGAGTCATCCATCACTAGCATAGAGAGTTCATACACCTCCATGGATTCAATATTATGGATATATTTTATCTATAGTTTTCACACTTAGGGCATTATCATTGAGATCTCATGAATGTACTCATAGAGCACATGTTTAGAGAGCTTTTCCTACTACCAAATGGGTCCCTAAGAGTCCTACAACTACATCCATTTATTAGAGTTATAGAGAAACCCCATACTCAATTTTTACTTTAGATATTTTAGAGCATTTCCATCATGCTTCAAAATCATGCATGATTCCTCTCCTTGATATAGGACACCATGATAAGGAGTCTCCTATGAGCCTCATCGATTAGTATCATTCCTTCCTAGCTTACTTATACATAATCCTTTTAAATTATGTGTACATAGTTTCCTTATGATTGATTGTACATATCTTCAAATAACTCAAAATCCAAAAATAATACAAAATGTCAAAAATCCAAAAAAAATATAACATATCATAAACACAAAAAGATTCAACTATGTCAAAACACCAAAAAACATTTTGATTGTATGAATTATACATGATTTAAATTTATACTACTATGTTATACTTACATCTACTATTATTTATCAATTTTTATATATTACCATGCTTCACTTGATGTCTTTTGAGTGTGTGCAGTGACATCTAGTTCTTTAATTGCTTCACTCTACCCATTAAGGGGGTATCTTACTTATACATCAATATATATATCTATATACATACCCACTGGGGGAATATTATACATGAATACACCATCTAGGTTATGTCATTCCTACTCTAGTTATCATTTTGATGTACATTAATTACTAGCTTACAAATATTACTCTATCGACACTCACTAGTATATATCACTTGTGTATTTCTTAAAATATATCCAGTCTTGTAAAAACATGTCTTACTTACTTTCACTTCTTACTTTGATTAGTTAGGTGTGATTATATTTATAGCATTTACATGTTTTATTTTCTTTCTTTATGTAGCTAGATATGATTTCATTTCTCATTCCTTATTTTATCTCTTATATGTGTTTTAGGACATTTGCCAATGTCCTTTGATTATATTCATGTGTATACCTTAGGAAATTTTCCAATGTCCATTATTTATACTCTTTTATATGATTTTGGCCCTCATGCCAGCCCTTGCTTGTTTAAATTATATGTGTATGCAGTATTTGAACATGCCTTGTATGTTTGCTTTTGAGTTTGAGTGACATGTGCCCATGCCCCTTATTTTTTTGGTCCCTTAGCCACTCTTGTACACTTATTAATTCTTTCCTTGTGTTCTTGTTTTTTGTTTTATTCTCATTATTTGTAATTCCACAATACACATAATGCATTATTCTTGCTTTTTTGGATGCCATGATAGACATCATCCTCCATCCCTCCATGACAACTAACAACTAGTAGCTAGCTAGATTTCCAGTTCTAGTTTAGTACATTGCACATTACAAACCATATAACAATCTCTTATTATAAACCATATCCTAGTTCTAGTTCTCATTGTTATATCTTTTTAGTCACACCCCTGTTGATCTAACAATCTCTCATTACAAACTATGTTATATCTTGAGATATCTTGTTGATTATCATTTTTATATCATGTTTCTTTATAGCATTACACACTTGTAGGGATATTTATTTTGAGGGTATTCATTTTAGGGTATTCAATATTACCCTTATAAGAGGGAGAAACAAAAAAGGGTTTTGTCATAGAGATCAGAGCTCCTAACAGTAAAAATATAGCATTCATAACACCCAAAACAACAACTAGACATCAAAATAGTTAGAATAGACTAGGTAGATAGTGAAAATGTTAGAATAGTTACCAAATTTGGCCCAAGACAATAATGCCAAGATTGGACTATAGTTACAGTACCATGACTATCCATTTTTGGTGCTCCTATCTAGATAACAAAAGAATTTGAATTTCTAGAAGTAGGTAAAAAAGAAGGTTTAGCTATAGTTTTACATAGCTAGAACAGTTCAAAATCAATATTTTTTATTACACTTAAAGAATTTAGATATGGGGGGAATTATGCATGACATGATGGATCTCACTTTGAGTTTTAGATATAATAGTTGGTATAGCTTCCAGATCATAATCCATGTTTTAGACACCAGTGATTGGGGGCAATGTACATGACACATTTGCTTTCTTTTCTTTATAAGTTTAGCATTACCTAGGCATTCTCAATAGTTGCATGCCATATATAATTTATAAGTGGTTGGGATCATTTTGGAGTGGCATTCATACAAGCTTAACCTCCATATTTTAGAGTGGCTTTCATACAAGCCTAGTACACCATATTTAAAGTAGCTTTCATACAATCCTAATCTCCATATTTTGGAGTGGCCAAGAGTGGTTTAGTTTCCATCATACATTTGGCTATCCATGTCAACATTATAATATTATAGATCATTCATGGGCTTTAGAATCCATCTCATATGACACATATTTCATACTGGTATCAATTCATAACTTCACTTTGTGGATAACGATGGAGCCAAAGGACTAGATAGTCTTTATATTCTTGAGCCACCTACCAAGGGATTGGAAAAATATTCTAGACATAAATTAGTACATGTATAATCACATAGCTTCACTTAGTGGGTGATGATAGATCCAAAGGGATAGCCTTTACATTCTTGAGTCACTCTCAAGAAATTGAGCACTTAACTCCATTCATGATATTACTCTTGGTACAACATCATCTAGCATTACTTAGCATCATCCAACATCACTCAACATCACAACATGCTTTGTATTAGTCCATGTACCTAGTGAGGTATATTCATTCCTTTCTCTTCCTCTCTCTCTTACCCAACTTTATACGTTATTATTTTTAGATATAATGTATCTAGTAAACACTAATATATTATTTTTTTCTATTACAAATTTTCACTTCAAAGTGTGTTCTCTCTATGCACACCTAACATCATACAACTTCATGAGCTTCACCCTTACAGGTAAGTTTAGGTACACTTTCTATTTTTCCTTTATCCTAGTATTTCACTTTGCTATATCACTAGAATAAAGGAGAGGGGAGTAAATGTAGTCATATAAAATGTGAAAATTGGTAACTTGAGCATGGATAATGAAACCCAACCCTTAGGTCCCTCTTGCTTGCTCTCATGACCCTCTTAGGCATCTTCTCACTAATTCCTAGTCATCCATATCCTTTCAAAATTGATCCCAGCTGATCTAAACCCATTTTTCCATGACTAATCCATCCCCCTAGGTCTTGTCAGCTTAAGACAATAGTGCCACACTTGGACTATAACACCGATGCCACTCCTATCCACTTTTGGCACTCATATCCAAGTGCAATTTTATCCCTAATGGTAAATTTCTTTTGGCTCCCTAGCCTTCTCATTGTCAGATTAAAATGAGTACATTCAACACATGACCAATAGATCCCTATAAAATCCCATTCAAAGATAATTTGGAAAGGGTTGGAAAATATCACTAAGCAAGAAAGAATACAAGTAAGACTACTCAAGAAATCTTCCCTATTCTCTACATACAACTAGACACATACACTTACAAGATTATTCAAATCCTTACATCAATCCCTATCCACTTCAAGTACATCTTGTTTAGCATTTTTGCATCTTCATACACTCAATTGCACAAAGCACATCAAGTAGGAGAATTACATATGGCTTGATCCCTATTCAAAGTATTGATATATAGACAACATGCCCACACAAGGGGTGTGGATAAACATTCAATTAATTTTACACATAAACCCCCCTTATTTTTCAAAATTAGTTAAATCATAATGGAGTATAGGGTTTGAAGATAAAATATGGTCTATAAGGATCTCTATAGACTTCTAGGTGCTGAAACTTCATGGATAGGGTCACACAAACCTAGTGAACAAAACCTAAAAAGATAAAATCCTTAGGAAAATAATGGTAGAGGTGGACTACATCACTGATGCCACTCTTTTCCACTTCGATGCTCCTATCCAATCATAAAATGAAGGTCAGATCTTAGTTTGTGATAGTGTCCTAGTCCTGCATAATGAATCTCAGACCCTATCTCAATCGCATTAGCTAGTTTCTAGCTAAGTCTTATTTTCTACCTCTTATTACTAGTTTTATAAATGTCAATATTACAATCTAATTTACACAAATTAGTAGCTTAATTATTTCATATTTATTTATTAATTTTACTACTTATACCCTTTAACTAAATTAGAAATAATACACTAATATTCCCAAAATTGTTAAATTAATTTTATATACCAAATTGAAATGTTAGTTTTCATAAACTTTGAAAAACATTCACAAATACATTTAATAAAACCATCTAAGTTAATTTTGAACACCAAAAGGAAGGTTATAGGCTTAATTATGCTCAAATTAACCAATTTTCCTTAAGGTTCCTGCAAGAAAAATTAGAGAGTCTCCTTTAGCTTTGAAGCATAATTTGAAATAAAATAAGAAAGTTTGTATTTCTTACTCTCAATTTATCTAGTTTTTGCCAAAAGAGACTGATGTTAGTTAGAAATGATCGATGTTGGTTGTATTAAGATTGATGTTAGTTGTAAAACTAATCATGGTCAGTCAAAAATGACTCATAATGGTCACCTATGAACCCTTAGGCATGAAAAGTTTTTGAAAAAAAACTTGTTATCACAATGTTAGGATAAAATATCCAAAATAAAATTTTTAATCAATTAAATATGCTTAGACTAGAGACTTATAAATCCAATTTTGATAACTACAAACTTGAATAAATCTCAAAAATGCAAATTATTAGCCATATTTTCCCTGGAATCTAACTAATGTTAGTTTTTTTTTACCGATGCTGATTACATAGAACTGATGTCGATCACTATGTGACCTATGTATCAATAAAAAGTCAAAAACATGGAAAAACTAATCTAAAAATTGATGTTAAAGGAATTTTTAATGACTTTTAAGGAAATCTAAGATTGCCAAAATGTCTTCCTTGCTTGAGAGAGATGCATTGTCCCATAAGGCATGCTAAGATGGTGAGATGGATTAAAAATATGGTTATATCAAGCATTAGTCATGAAAAACACAAAAAAATCATAAATAACTAACAGTCTAGGCCAACCTATTCAACAGGGTGTGTAAATGATAATTAAGAACTCAATGAAATAAAACAAGCATACATTACCTTCCAAAGAGTATTCCATCATCCATATGTGACTCAAAATGTGTTTTTCCCCTTAATTTGGTGCTCAAGTCTTCAATAATTGTACAAGGAAAGTTCCTCCAACCATCTCAAGAACACCAAATATAATATAGGCTCATGATATGAAATCAATCTATGCCTATCAAATGAAGCTATCATATCAAAAATAAAAAATTATAATCAACAAAAAAAAGTTTTGGAGAGAATCCTACACTATAAGTTTACACAAATTAAGTTTAAAAATGTGAGTGAGAGGCCTCCTATTTATAAATTTTCTAAATTGATCAGGATTAACCATGATTGTCTATCTTAAGAGGAAGATGTGTGGCCATGAATTATCCAATTATGTAAGTAAAATCCATAAATATCCTCATAATTATTTAGGAGGAAGGGGAATTAAAGAGGAATGGGAAGCCATAATCCTAATATTTTTTGCATTTATGGCAAGCTCATAATTTGGTTTAATTTTCCAAAGTAAGATTAATCAAATTTTAAGAAATTCTTTGGAAATTAGTGCACTTCATTAATAAAACTAGTTAGAAAGTCATATTACTAGGTTATAATTTGACTAGAGAGGGAATAAAAGGCTATGTTAGTTGCATATAGATTGTCATCCCGTTTAGGATGTTGTTGACACAAAATAACACATGCACATGTTGTGTACTTTAGAATTAGAAGAAAAGAGGGATCTAGAGCACCAAAATGCATTTTCATCATTTTGACTCAAAATGATTTGATCAAAGTTAATAATCACATAAAATGCATTTCCCCATTTAGGGATACATTAGCCTAAATAGGCACTTGTATATGACAAGATAGAACCATTTAGTACATTTAAGTGATTTTGGCCCAATTCATGTATTTTCACAAATTTAGACTAAAATTGATAATTTTAACACATTGGTGTTAGGAATTTAATGTCTACACATACTAATCATATCATTAAGATTAAGATCTTTATGAGCTATGGTAAATTGATAAAACATGATAGAAGGCTCAATGGGAAAACTAAAATGGTTGAGGAACATATTATAAAATATGGAAAATGAGGTGACACATCCTTTTGGTAGACCAAGGTACCAAAAATACATTTTTTAATCCAATGAATGGGGAAATAGGTGAAAAAACACATATTCATATTGAATATGCCTTCTGATAATGGATTATTTAAAATCTTATACATGTTCCTCAACAGTCTCAACCCCACCATGGATATAATTTGCACATAATTTGTGTGGATTCTTGGGAAAGTAATGGGAAGGTCATAAAACCTTCATAAGACAAACACATCATCTTAGACAAGATAAGGCCATTAGAATACTAGGTAAATCTCTAAAACAAAAAAAAAATTGAAATAATCTTTCAGGACCTCATTCTAGCACCATGCATCTTGATGGTTCATTTGGCATAGCCAAAAATTAGGTAGGGATTATTAATCCTTGTCTCTCCTAAAAGGAGACTTGTGTGAAAAAACCTCCCCAAGGTCTTGGTTATCATGTCTTGGTATATAGAGTAAATTAGTTGTCTCATTTTGACCATTCCAATTCAAGGGGAAAGTGTGAGTACTTTATATAAATCTATATACATCTAAAATATGATGTAATACCTAGAAAATTAGTAGAATTATTTAAATTTGTGAATGCAACTAATTCAAAAAAACATGTCTATTTTATGGATTTAATAGTGCACAAGTAGTAATAGATAGATAAATAGAAATCAAGATAAAACATTAAGGTCAAATTACTTAGATTCTAAACTAACAAAGGTGATTAAAGAAAATCAAAGGAAAGAAGGGGAGGGGGAAAAGAAAATAACCCACTTTTTAATGAAACTAACTAGTTCATATTGAGTAGAAAAATCCTTAAAGAAACTAGCCCTTAATAGAGATAAACCTAGCACAACTTTGGCGAAAGGATAGTGCAAAAGTCTGAGGGAGGTAGCAACAATGCCAAATAGGAAAATAGGGTTACCATATACATGAATAAAACAAGTCTATCAAATGGAAACCTTTCACATAAATATATTTTAATGAAAGATAATTTGGTATTCATCAACACTTGGTTGGATTACAGACTCAACCACAAACAATCTTGAATCAGTAAACTAATCTATAAAATAAGATGATACATGAAAGAAAATGACTGGTCCACTACTCTAATGTTAAGACTAAAAGGAGCTATCTAGGTATAGCCTTCTCTAATCCTAAAAAATACCAAACTTTACAACATCGTAGGCTCTAATATTATATAAACCTCCAATTCCATAGAGTTTCCAATTCATCCCACTAATGGGGTGGTTACAAGCAATCATCAATGTTGTTGGAAGGTGTAATTGAGGCTTTGATAGACATGATAGATCCACCATGCTCTTATAGATATTAAATTTAACTATGGTAGTAGAGGGTCATTGGGATTGTTTTGGGATGAAAATTTAGATATGTTTCATGTAGTGAGGCATCATGCCTCTTGAAGGCTAAATTTACCATTTTCTCTTTGCTTGATCCCAATTCACACACCATGCCCATTATTCACATCTTATTCATGATTTTAGTTGAATCCAACCCATTTAAATCATTGTAACAACTAAAATTCCTTAAATTCTATGGTTTATCATCATGATGGTGCACTACAACTTGATTTTTTTATTGAATCAAACACATAGTTTCATCTTAGATTTTGATAGATATATCAGCCAAACAAGTTATCAATCTTAGTACCTTCATATTCTAATGTCATTTCCATATGGAATTTCCTTAGATTTACATTCCTTTTCCTTCACTAGGATATTGGATTTAATTACTAGGTCCCACTTTGTCACTTAGTGGTCTATCAACATCCATAAGATTCAATTTATTATCTACTTTTGTCATTGTCATGGCCACATGGTGTCTTCTCAGGCCCCATGGGCTCTAATTTTTACTTTCTTAGTCATTACCACATGGATTTTTCTTAGGCCCCTAGGCTCTTTATGCTCTGGGATAATGATGTAATCACTATAATTTCTTGGGCTTCTAAGATGGTGCCACATGGCATCTTATCAAGGCCACATGCCTTTTTAAATGTTGATCAAATCCTAGGATTATGGGTTAATGATTTAATGCTCTTGAGGTTATAAAATTTTGAGGGGTTGGGTTATCAGGATCATGCCATGTGGCACAATATTAGGGCTCATAGATTTAAAAAGACTTATTCAAATTTCCAAAAATATTAGACACTAAAGTTGCATGTTGAAAATATTTGATAAGACAAACAATCACAACTCCATAAAAAATATTAGATAAAAAGAGGGTCCTTATTTTTAGTTTGAAAATGGGGCATGTTGCGAAAGGCAATAAAACATTATAAGAGAAGTGATTCATAAATATTTTAGATAAATATTCAAAGGTAGTAATTGATCCTTTGGGTAAATGAAGAAATAACTTTAAACTCTATAATATTTTCCCTAGGAACCCCATTACCTTTATATTTATCAAACTTAAGGATTTCAAAGTGTGTAGGAAAGGGTGTCATCATGTTGTTAATATCAAATGGATATAGACAAATTTATTTAAATTTAATTGTTTTTGTTAGAAATGGTACCATATTCTAAACTTTGGATCTTATCTTTCATATGTTACAACTCATGGATAAATTATGGTAGGATTTGATTAATTTGATTAGAAGTGGTGAATGTGTTGGATGATTGACCAATGAAGGAACTTGGATTAATGTTGGAATGTGGAAGTGAATATTAATCTTGGGGTGGATTGTTATTGAACTGATTTGAAGTTAGATTTGGGATAAATGATGAATTTGGATTTGCAAATAAATTTAGATTTGGAGGTTGATTTGTGAATGTGTTTTGGTTCAAGTTTGGATGTGAAAATGGAGTTGATATTGAACCAAAAGGTTATATTGATTGATATTGGAGTTAAATGATAAATTAGGATTGAAGGTTGGATTAGGGTTTATGAATGAATTTGTTATTATGTAAATTTGATTTGTGGATGGATTTGAATTAAATTTTAGGAATTGATTTTATATTTTACCTAAAACAAAATTAAGATTTTGATTTGTGATTGGTGAATTTGAATGAACATTCAAACTCAGATTTTGATTCATTTATGAACTTGAATATGCATTCAAGTTTGGATTTTGATTTTGATTGGTGATAGGTGAGTTTGAATGAAAATTTAAATTTATATTTAGATTTATTTGTGAACATGAATATGCATTTAAATTTTGATATTTTTGGTTGATTGGTGAATTTGAATGAACATTCAAATTCATATTTTGATTGAATTGTGAACTTAGATATGTATTCAAGTTCATATTTGTATGTTGATAGTTGATGAGTGAATTTAAATGAATATGTAAAATAAGATTTTGATTGAATTATGAAATTGAATATGTATTCAAGTTTGGATTTATATGTTTATTTTTTATGAGTGAATTTGAATGAACATTAAATTTTAGATTTGGATAGATTTGATTTATGGGTGAGGTTGAATAAACATTCAAACTATGATTTTGATTGGTTAGATTAATGATTTGTGAGCTTATAATAGAATTAAAGATATGATTTGGATTTATATTAATGATATGTGATTAAAAATATGTATTTTAACTACTATTTGGTTGAGATAATCCTATATTAAGACTAAATAATACTAATCCTATATTAAGACTAATATTATTTAGATTTGGATTTATGGATCAGTTGACGAAGGGACTTTTCCTATTATTTGATTAAAGATTTACAATCTATTGATCCAATTATTATATATGGGCTTGAATATGAATCCCATGACATGGTTGAGGTATGTAATCATTCATGATATTTTTCCACTTGTCCATGTAAACTTGGAATTTGGGATTATGTCGACTTATGATAACTTTGTTATTCCCTAGGAAACCTTGAGATATATCTTGATATTGGATTGGGGATGTTACTTCATTTATAGTAATCAAATGAAATTAATTTTGGAATTCAAAATCTGAAGTAAGTTTATTTCCCACACTCAAATCTTAGAGCAGAACTTTATAATCGTTAGCTAGGATATATTTGGTGATTTGAGAAGGGGGTAATATGGCTCTAGGACTATTTTATTCTTGATAAGGTTCCCCTTCTTCTTCATTGTCATAGATTTGATGAATTTTTAGTTGATGCTCTTGATTATAAAAGTGAAATGGGTCATTACCAACTACCTCATATGAGGGTTGTTCAACATGTTCATGTGACTAGGATAGGTGACATTTTTTCAAAATATATTGACTCAAAGACAAAAAAGGATGAAAAACTAAAACTAAAAAAGAATGATGACTGACAACAAATTTTTGAGTTTGTGACTTCAAAATTTTCTTGATTTATATGTTTTGGATATGATTTTGGTTTAAATTTAAATATTAAATATTGCTTTTGATCAAAAGTTTTTTAGCATGAGGTATTCACAAGGAAGAAAAACAAATAAGTTCCTACTTCAAACACAAATGGAATTCACAAGAAAGGGATAAAACTAGCTAAAAAGGAATTGAAAAACTTTTATACTTTCCTTGTTACTTGATTTCCCATTCAATAGTGTTAGCCAAATATTTTAGAGAACTAAATATGGAATAAGTGCCATTACCATATCCCATTATACCTAGTTTTAATGGTACATAGAAAGTAACTTCTTGATGCTAACTACTAATTGATGCACCAAAGTTAAATAGAAATAAAAGGTTAACCTAGGCTTTATTTTTTTATAAGATTATATAAGGGGAGTTATATAAATACATTTTGTATACATATAATATTTTCAAATTTTTATTGATTACTAACATTTTGTATCTTGCAAGAACTCGTCAAGTCTCAATCTCTCTGAGTTCATGCTTTAAGGGGTGCATTAGGAAAGGGGTGGGTAGACTATTGGTGATTCATAAGATTATTTTTCCTTTTTTCAATTTCCATCTACACACTTGTCTCATAAAAACCATTTACCCTAAGCTTGTTCTTCTCAGTCCTACCTCCTCCATTCATTTTACTCTTTCCATCCTTCTTTTCTTGCCTTAACACACTTTTGGATAGTCAACTATACTAGGTCAACTGGGTCAACCCAATATAGTTTAGGGGTATTTTTCACTTTCTTAGTTTGTTATCCTTTCCAACCAACCTAGCTCAGACCTAGTGAATTGTCCTTGAAAATACACTAGTTTGACTGGGTCGAACCTATACATATAATTCTTTTAGGATGATTTATGGAAATATCCACCTATATATACAAGTTAATTTTCCACCATTTCATAAGAGAATAATTATTAGAAAATAAGTGCAAGAAAAAATATGCTTTTTGACCATTCTACTTGAGGAATAGATATTAGGGTTCCATACTTTCTTTAGAGATATGGATCTTGTCTTGTGGAGAAGTCTTTTGGATGCTTAGATAGGTTGTGTATCTTAGATATGATTTATATTAGTTATCCTTACATACCATAATAATATCTTGCAAATTACCTTGGCTAAGGGAGATATTGAGGCTCGATGGATTTATCTTCAAAGGTAAGTATTCCTAACTTTATTTGTCCTTTGTAAGAGTAGATAGATAATACATTTATATTATTCTCCCATGTATTATGACTTTGTATACATTGAAAAGAGTATATGTATTATAATACATTTTTAGTTTAGTTATTTTATTATTTCTAACCCCCACTTTGTGCCACAAGCTTTGGTGTGTACTAGATTAGATTTACTTTCTTGTTATTAGAATAAGTGAATGTTTTAATCCTTAAGACTCAATTAGGGTTGTTTTGTGATTGTGTTAGACTATAGGCTTTGGAATCCTTCCTATAATGATTTTTTTTAATAAGTGATCCTCTAATTAGGTCTATCAAATCCCCATATTGGTCATGATCCTACTCAACAAGCATATCCCTAATCAAAAGTGTAGGTATGCTCTATCTTTTTTGAGTCAAGATTGATTTATAGACATGATGCATTTTTGATTTCATACACATTTTAGTACGTGACACCAAGTCTAATTCAAAGCTATCATCACCAATGTGACACCAAGGGAAGAGCATAAACACAAGAAAATTAGATAATTAAAAAATTGAAAGTTATTTTTGATTCTTAAATATTGTTACCAATGTGATGGTAAGGGAAGAACACACACAACCTTTAAAACACACATACACAAAAATTACTTTGAAAAGAAAGGATTAATTAACAAAAAATAAAAATGTGAGGTAATTATTATAGAAAATAAATACTAAAATGATTGATTTAAATTAAAATGACTAGTTTAGTCCAAAAAGTAAAAAATAAATAAATAATAGGGATTATGAGAAAAAAGGATTTACCTTGATTTATTTGTTTAAAAATTTGACTATAATCCTAAAAAAAAATAATTATAAGTTTTTTGGAAATTGAAAAAACAAGGCACCCTGAAAAATCAACCAAAAATGAAAAAATATGAAGAGAAAGAAAAAAATGTAGCCTATGGAATGATTTAACTATTCCATAGTTAGAGAAAATAGTGAATTTATTAGTAGGTTAGACATATAACAAAATAAAAAGTAGAAAATGAAAAATAGACACTTATAGAATAATTTTACTACTTGTTCAGATGATTTTTTTGTTTACCTTAATGATTTCACTATTGCACAGACTAATTGCACTATTTTTTTTATGATTTAATTATTTAATTTGATGATTTCATTGATGCATAGAATTATTTCACTATTTTCTCATATTATTTTGGTGGTCTATAAGAATTACTTAAAGAAAAAATAGAAACTAGAACATAGATTAGAATTGAAATAAAAAGGGTTTAGGCAAACAAAACAGGAAAAAAAAACTATTAGAAGATTGAAAAAAATACAAAAGTGCCAGTAAAATAACATAGGAATAATTTTTTTATTTTATCTAATGAATTCACCATTATACAAAATGAATTCACTATTTTTCAGGTTGACAAACAATAAACTCAAAAACCTAACCTATAATACCAAACAAAAACCACAATCAAAAGGTTAAATGTATGTACATAAGAAAAGAAATAAAAATAACTAAAATTACTTCCTAAATGCACCTATGATGTAAACTTTTAGGGAAAGGTCTCACTAGGCATGATATAATGTATACAAAAAGTTTAGAATGTAGGACCAACTAAGAAATAAAATATAAATGAATTTTAATCTAAAATAAGCTAAAATTTAAGGATAGATCAATAACAATAACAAAAAAATTAAATAAATGAATACTTAAAACAAACGAAATTCATTTTTTTCACCTTCTTCATTGTGTGATCAATGTTAGATTTACTCTTTTTGATTGATGTGGGTGGTCAAATCTTCTCCAAATAAAGGGAATTAGGTAGCGTGTGGTTGTAAATGGATTTTATCTCAATGGATTCACAAGTATAATTTGATAGTGTTTTGATAGGTGGATTTAAGTGAAGTATTGCACATCTATAGGATTGAGGGTGGCAAGATGAATGATTGATAATAATCTATTTTTTTTAGTTATTAAAATAATCAATGGTTATATTTGAGTCCTCATCCCAATGGATGATAAATAATTCCCACGTGTTGATAAGAATGGGGAGAGTTGGTATTTAAGTGACTCAATATGAATCGGTCAAGGTAGTTCAAAATTCAAGGAATGACTCATAAATTAGTTTAAATGTTATAAGATGACTCATACGGTGGTTGATGAAGTTGAGGAAGGTAGTTGGATGAGTTAAAATTTGGTTGAGATAAATGTGGAGGATGTTTATATGAGGTGGATAATCTATCTTTTAATTAGTTAGAGGAAAATAGGTGTGCATGATTTAATTAATTATTCAAATTTTAGAGGGAAATGTTGTCAATATTAATTTAAATTAGGGATGGTGAAGAATTAATATGTTAAGTTAATTTCAACACTAAACAGTGAAATTTAGGTGTCTACAATAAAATTCCAAATGTACAATTGTTATTGTTCTCAAGTCATACTTGATTTTATAAAGATTTTCCTTAACAATGTTTGTATCTTAGGTATGTTATTTCAACCATGTGAGTTGTGTAAATCTTGAGTTTTATAATTATTCATTTTAGCCTTTTTGTTGTATTTCATTTTGATGCATGCCAATATATAGTGAGTCTAAATAACATCTTGGAAATTAACACAAAAAGTAACAATAAACCTTATGAGCTAAATTAAGAGGTAAAATAAAAGTTTACTCATTGTTACCATGATCTTCATTTACTTTATAAGCCAAAAAATGGGTTCACCAATATGTTTTACCTTATTTTTAATTTACCCATTAAATGTTGTACAATATAGGTATAAAATTTTGAAATATTAGAATGCTAAAGATATATAGTTATTAATAATTATGATTGAAATTTTATAAATTTATAAAGTTGTTATTTTTGTAAAACATTAGAAAGGAAGTAGCTTAGATTATATTTGTGGTTATTGTTTAATTGTTTTGGATATCTGAAAGTGGAAATCAATAAAAGACATGAATGTGATTATTTAGAATCGAAAACAAAATCTAAAGATGATTCTGGATAGGTTAGCTTTCCCAAGACAATAACATAATCCATTCATGTTTATTTAATATATACTTGTCTAAGTTTATTTTGACCGATGTCTAACAATGAAAAGTAAAGAAAATTAGGATTGTGATAATGTAGGATCAGATGTAGTATGTGAATACTCCTAGATAAGATCACACTCCATGGGAAATAACATAGGCTGATTGTGTCCTTTAAATATGAAGTTGTCTACATTGACTATGATAAAATAATGATTGTTCCAAAAAAAATTATTGCATCTTCTAATCTAGCTGAGATGTTACCATTTTTTTATGTTGCATAAAGATTGTTATTTTCCTCTTCTTTATTTGGAAACAATAGGGGTCTTATGAGAGATAAAAACCTTAAAAAAAGGATGGAATGTAATGGAACAAGATGAAACCAATCACCCCATTAATTATTTACCACTTCCTATGTATACAAATTCTCTGAGGAGGGAATCAAGATGCACATAGTCTCCTACTTAGAGAGATTGTGTAATTATGCTCCTTGACTATATGTATGAAATTAGAAATATGTATTTGATATTGAAAATGATAACTCTTGACTTGATTCGAGATGATTTAGATTTAGTTTGTGACTAATAATTGTGAATGATCTTAAATTTGGGAAGAATATAATATATTTTTTCAGTGTGTAACATTATATAAGTGTTCAATAGTTAGTGCCAAGATAGGAATAGTGAATGACCTTTGATTGTATTTATAGTGAAACCTTTTTATAATTTATTTTAGCTAACCTTATAAAACATGGGGGAATACTCAAAATAATTATTTGAATTTATAAACTAGCCATTATTTAGCATGGGAAAAAGGCCACTTTAAGTGGAGATGTCCATGTCATTAGACATGTTTACCTAGGGTGGACCTATCTTGAAGAATCAAGGATAATTATAATAAGTTAGAAGCAATCCAAGGGTAGGATAAAGTAATTTGAGCATTTTTATTAGAAATTTATATGTATTAGTGATAAAAAACAAAGGGTTAAGCCTACTAATATAAATGTCTTAAAGGAGTGATAGATAAGATTCATGTATTTAGGCATAGGTAAACTAGTCTAGGATGTGTCAATAATTAACATTTTCAAGTACCTCTGACTAGATTTAGGTATCTACAGTATATAGTACTCTAATGAGGGAAATAAAACCATGTGTAGTTCTTCCCTTTAAGTGAATGTATGCAATTGTGATCTACTAATATGGATATGTTGATGCTTCTATGTGTATAAAAAGTTCTCTTAGTGTTTAAAAACAATTCTCAATTTAGAATTCTAGGAATTCATGGCATAAGTAGCAGGTTTTGCTAATCAAGTTACCTATGGTGAAATAGAGGTAGAGCAAATTAACTATTCCACAAATTCATATTACTTGGTGGTTGGGAGCCACCATGGTCCTTGTGAATTTTTAATTATCTATGTTGATATTAGTGAATTATGATCAAATTTACATACTAAATACTAATATGAATGAATATTTATAGTGAGATTTAAAATAAATTGATTTGGTAAAAAAAAAAAAGAAGCAAAAGGAAAGGGTAGGGTAGAAAAGAAGTTTGTGATTGTTGGTCTTTGTCTTAAACATTATGACAAGGATTAAATTTCAACCAAATATTCATTTAAAAAGTATACAATGCAAAATAGCATAAAATTAGATTTCACCATATAATAGGCAAACTTTTAAGGATGATATGAAAGCATACAAGTAATAACTAGATTTAATTTAAAGATTTGTTACCAAATTCAAATAGCATTAGCACATATGAATACAAAACAAATGAAATGAAGAAAAGTCAATATCCTTCAACTAATCTAGCATAAGCAAAAATTATCAACCTTGTATCAAAGATGCAAGTTCAGAATTCATAAAAGCCATTCAAATTCAAGATTCAAAACCAACAATTGAGAGAAAATCCATATTAACAATTGACACAACAAGTTTGGAAAATATTTTTAGAATTCCTTGATTGTATTAATTACTCAAACTATAAAAATTTTGCTCAAAATTATCCCCCTTTAAAAAATGGTAGTACTACCTTTTATAAGAGGATAAGGTAGTTTACTAGTTAGTTATATGATACAAATGTATAAGAAGTAAGGATAGTTGTCCATTTTCTACAAAGTTCTAAAATATAGTTGGTTTTATAAAATATATTGACTTGGAGGTGAATATGGTAAAAAACTAGCATATGCCTTTACAAAAGAATATTCCACTTTTAAAATGTTACAAAGCTTCTCAAAATGGAATACTATTCAATTAGCTGGTAGGCCTTGCATCTGAGAACTTTCTTATTCTTGGTAAAGGATGTTCATAGATTTTTGATGTTGTTCATTGACAATTCCTAAATCTAAAACTAACCTTAAAATACATTCATCCTCTTTGTCAGCTAGAGCATCAATTTTCTATCATTTTTGGCCATGGCTTCCTTGATGCTTCTAGTCTCAACTATCCTTTTTCTTGAATTAAGGATCATGTTGAGGATCCTGATATTATCTACTCTAGACTAGCCTTGTCTCTCATTTATTATTTCATGTATCACCAAAGTAGTCCTGTGTTTGAATTCATCATCTAACATGATGCCTAAGAAAGTGGTCTATATAGGGTCAGTCAACATTGTCCCAAGGAGTTATTCAATCCTCCCTATTAGCTCCTCATCATCCTTTAGGAGCATCTCTATTTCTTATGACCAAACACTCAAACTCTGGATATTTTTAATAGCTATTAATAATATTGAATTCAAATGTCCTAAGCTAATTATTTTGAGCCTAAAAATCTGAATTTCAAATTGGATGTTGATTAACCCTATTATTTTATCCTCTAAAGCTTACTATTGGGTTATTAAACCCTTAGCCACTGTATTCTACTACACCAATGCACTATGGCTTAGCTTCATTATTTTTAATACATCTAACATGTTAAATAAGGATTCATTAAGTAGTTTGACCATTTATTTAGGCACTGATAAGACAACTTGAGTGTCTAAATTCTCCTTTTCCTTTTCTAGGTTATAGATCCTTTGATTCATGCCCCTAATGCCTACTTTGACTTGAGTTGAGTGAGCCTCAGTTAATTATTTAATGTCATTTACATGGATGGGATGCTCACTAGGTTTTTAGACTCCTACTAGAGTTAAGCCTAAAAATGGCTCAACCTTTTGAAAGGTGAATTATTTAATCCCCATCATGGCCTTTCTAGTTGTCACTCTTTATAAGCGTGTCATCTCAATATTGAATTTCATAATGGTAGTTGGCTTTGTGAACTTTTAAGGTTGAGGATCCTACATATTTATGATTCTTTATGCTCTTAGAGCATCCATTTATTTTTTATATAACCCTACAGTGGTCACTATTATTCCTTCTTCCTCCTTCATTAAAGCCCTTATCCATGGCCTGATATCATCATGTATATCAATATTGATAGTTTGTGTCAAGGTGCATGAGTGGGATAAGGAGGGGATATTTTGCATTTTCCCATAGATGAACCAATTAGGGATGATTGGTATATGAATGGGGTATTCATCATTGAATAAGTTTATTTCACTTGTAGGGTGAGTGAAATTCAACTTGGGCTTCTTTTGCCCAACTAGGACCATTGCTAATTCCACCTTTTTCTTCCTCAATGGTGCCACTAGGACTAGATCTAGGGTAACTTCCTTCCCTTTTTATTTCTCAACCTCCTTTTTTTGGGCTTGTTCTTATTCAACATGTTCCTCTTCATTAGATCCATATGCCTCAACAAGGACCTTGGCATCTTCCACTATCTCCTCAGGTTCTAGGGAAATCATGTCTAGGAATTAAATGGGAGATATTTGTCTTTGAGGTAGGGTTGAGGATGATGGGGCCTCACCAAGCCTCTATTCTAATTTTTCCTTACCAAGAACTTACTTAATATGTGCTTGGAGTTATGGCACTTCCATTTGTGATTGCTCTTGAGGGGGCCCATATGGTCTAAGTAAAAAATGGTATTGTAGAGGTCCTATTTGCCACATATCCCTTGATGACTTCTCATTACTAGTTAGTCTATGTTCAATTCTAAAATTATGTCTTTTGAACCTAGCTAATACCTCTTTAAAATTATTAGTTTTGATGTGTAAAATGTTATAGGGACTAATTTGATGTTCATAAATTGGTTTGGGAAGTTGCATGCTTTTCAAATGCATGGTGGCCTTGTCATTAGGATCCCACTGCCTTATGTCATCTAGATAAAATTCAAATGAGCTTGTATATATAAATAGTGTATACATATTTATAATATTGTAAAATAGTTCTAACAATTATCAAAGGAAAGGGATGGAGGAGGAATTTCATTTTCTCCCTGCATACTCCATCAATGCCATGAAGAAGTTGATATGTAATTTCTTGCTCTGCTAGTTTGGTGGGAACATAAATAGGCAACTTCTAAGGTTGAATCAAAATACATTCAATTTTGATCATAGTAAAATATAGATACAACAAAATGTCTCCCATTATATATACATATTTATTGATTAGAGGGCTAATTATAGGCATGAGAATCCCTATAATGGCTTCTACTAAAGCAAGATAAACACAATCACAAATGGATTGCATGTTGTGTCTATATTTGAAACTTTATAGTCTATAATAATGGTGGGAGATTGTAAATCTACCCTTAGGTGACCAATTATTGATATAAGGGATATTGGTAGAGGATAGAAAGGCATACAATATATAAGATACCATGAAGAATTGGTTACTAGTTTTCTTCTTAATGGATGTGAATTTTCATTCCAGATATATGTTGATCAAATCTCTAATTGGGGGCATGAACTCCTTCTCTACCTTGAAATAGACATAAGATACCTAATTATTATTGACATATGTGGTGGATTGGGCCTGAATATTCTATTCAATAGAGTAATAATTACCCTAAACCCCTCTCTAAATTGGGCAACTAAGATTCTTATTACATGGTCTTGGATTACATGGTTCCCTTAGAGTATCCATGGCCTAAGGATGTTATCTAGATAATTGTTGCCAATCCATTATTTAATGGTGGGTATGTCCTCTTGGGTTGTTCCCAATTTTTAATATATTTCAAAAGCTAATGGGGAAATGCATGTAATTTTCTTAGATCTTCCTTCATGAATAATCAAAACCTTTTCATTTTTAAAATCATTAAAAATGGGAAGAAGGATGTCAATACAATGGAGTACCTCAGGTTTAGTAGCATCATGGTGGAGACTAGACATTTGGATTGAAACTAGGTCATAATATCTTATATTCATGGTGGCAATATTTTATTCCTTCTTCGTAATGGGTTTCATCTCCTTAATGGTCCAAAAGAGCTTGGACTAGTTCTTAATGCCCATGTTTAATATTGCAGTGTCTAGGTTTGTGTCTTTGAAAACCCTTCCCTCATTGTCTATGGATAGATAAAACTCTATCGCATCCCTTTATTGTTGTTTTCAAGATACCATGGCTTACCAAACTTGAAAATTTCTCACAATCAGATTGCAAATGGTTCCTAATTCAATTCTTCTTGCTTAAATTACATTTGAACTCATTTTATCTTAATTGTAATCAATCTGAGTTCAAATTAGGGCCTCTTATGCAAGTTTTAGGGATTTTTGAAGCTTTAATGGTGATGGATTATTTAGAATTAGGCTCATTCATGTCTTAGATCTATTTTCAACCTTTGACTTTATATGTTTTCCATTTTAAGCTCACAAAATCTTCTATTTTGTTGTTTTATGCTTGTGTGGTGCTTATTCTGCATCTATTTAGCAAATTTCACAACATTTTTCATAAATAACTTCAAATCACAAGCTATTATTGTTTAAAATTTTCATTTTGTTTTGCATCATTGAATCATTGCCCATATATCAATGTGAGCCATTGATCATGATCTAGGATCTTATAAGTCTTTGGTCATCTTTGCATCAAGCCTCATGGTTGTGCCACTTGACACCTTCATGGTAATTTTGAGCTCTGTATCCTACACCAATTTTATACTGAATGTGCATCTACCATGTGTCAAACCTATGGGCTATTAGAGATCTATTGAATAGTCTTCAATTATTTTTCATTGTTGGATCATTTGGTCCTAATGAAGTGTAAGTTGTTGATCCTAAAAAATGCACAAACTTTAATTAGTTCATGGTCATATAAAAGAAGTTAGGATAACATATTTTAAGCTAATTTTATTTCATATGAATAAACACACTATAGAATTAGGATAAAATATTTTATGCTATGTTTTAAAGCATGATATCAAATTGGCCCCTCCAAATAATAGAAATAAATCCATTTGTATAGACAAAATGTTAGATGAGATTGAATGTGATGGTCTCATGGATGTCAATGATGGCCTTACAAATGTCAAATGATGCTCATGAGAATGTCAAATTTAAGCTCATCAATTCCGTATATTCTATACATCTTAGATTTAATTCACTCTATCTAATCAAGATCCACGATAAGGTGAGAACTATTCTATCAAGATCTGAGTGAGTGCATGACATTAGTTCATTAAGCCTTAAATGTGGGAATGCCATGTGGTGTCATTATGGGGATCTTGAGCTTTGACCCTATTGACACTGGGGAGGACCTATAGGTTGTTGATCTCTATTTGAGTCCCTCATATGATGACATTTGTCACATCTATGGTGATTCCTTTAGACTTTGACATTTAAACATCATCCTCATTTCATTCGATCAAGATTCAAGATAGAGTGAGGGCTATTGGATCTACAAAAGGAAATTTTTTTAAGTCATGGCTCAAGGTGATAAGGACTTAGGCTAAAGTGTTAAGACTAAGGTCTTGTTCATGTTAATAAATATGATAAGGCCTTAGGATTAAGAATTTAGGCTAAATAGATAACAAAGGAGACCATGCTAGGGAAATTGAAAGGGACCCTACTAGCACAAATGTTAGGCTTGATTAGAAATAAAGGAAACAAAAGGGGGGAAAAGGGACATAGTAGGACTTTTAGGTTAAGGTTTGGTCATGTTAAGAAATATAACCAAGCCTTAACATGAAAATTAGGCTTAAGTCTAAAGTAATTTGAAATATTCCTACCAATTTGTTCCCACCAAATGTAAATTTGAACCAAATACTTAATCTAGGGTTTTTTGAAGGAGGGTATTTATAACATGAATCTAGGATTGAATTTTCATAGACCAAAGGCTAGTAAAAACTTGAATGAAGATAAACTCTAAGAATGATCCATTCAAAAAGGCTCCATGAAACCCACAAATTATCACATAAAGGGAAACTATTAGTAATATTAGGTAATATTAAATCAAAACCATAAATTAGTAGGCCAACTTTATCAAATTGGATGATCTTCAAATTCTAATAATGTTCAAAACATGCCATATTTTTAGTGTTAAGGTTCAAAGAATCTCAAGGGTCCCAATTTTCAAAAAATGGGGGGTATGTGACCTCAATCAATGGTGAATTCTAGGGAAACATACCAATATGTTAGAACTTAGAGTCTCTAGTTTAGTCAAGTGATTGTGCCACCTATTTCATTTGATCTATGCCATCACCAAGATCAATTCATGGTTGAAACAAGATTTTCACATATAGAATTAGGGTCAAACATTAAGACATATACATGCTATGTTTTTTCTTTGATTACCCTTACTATTTTCCATGGGATTTAGGGGACAACATCCAAGTTTTATGCCTTTAATCATTGACATTGACTTACAACATATTTGGATATCCATTAAGGATAATGCTTCTAGTTCAAGGAAGTCTTGGGCATTACTCTGTTACCATCTAGTCATCCATATCCCTAAAAGAGATGCATTTGAATCCTCTCAAGGCCTTGCTCCACTACAAATCAAGAATCTATAGCCCTAGTGGAAATTACTAGAATCACCTATGCTTGAAAAGCTTTTGATTTTGCATTAAATTATTATTTTTTATATTTTTTAGATCTTTTATGATTTTTAGCAAAAGTTGGGAACCAAGGTAGCTAGGTTAAAGGATTTAGTCAATTTTTTGATCTTTAGGTAATCAAATATGGTTGTGACCTTTGTCCTAGGGAAGGATATTTTTTAAGTGCAATCATGCTTATGCACTAGTAGATCAAGATTTCATTTCACATGTGTAACTCTTCTTAAGACCAAGTTCAGATTAAAAAAATGTTCAAGTTCTCATAAAATACTTAACCTATTCATCAGTCCTTATTAGTTTCTCTCAATTAGAACATCAAGCTCATATTTAAAATCTATGGTCAACATGTGCAAGAGGTGTATACTTACATTTCTAAACTTTAAGAGTTTTAAGAAAACTAAATGATCTTTGAGTAGAGGGCTTTCCAAAAGGACTTATAAGAAGCAAGGAATAAAGTAAAAAAAAACACACACACACACACAATAGAAAATAGAAATAAAAGAAGCAAAAGGGAATTAAACAAATATATACATGGTTATGCATAAGCAAGGGACATGAAGGAATGAACTGAAGGGAACTAACTATCGTACCTATACTAGTTCAAACTAGTCTTATAGGTTTATTATATAAAGATCCTAGTGGAGAAGAAACAAAGTAATGTTTGAGATATTTCCCATTAGTGGTAAATGTAAATTATACTCCTTGAAGGTTTCTCAACTTGGAGCTATTATTCCCAATTGTCTCTACAATTTGATAGGGGCCAATCCATAGGGGTGTGAACTTGTCATGCTTGCCCTTAGGCTTAGAAGCTTTATCCCAAAAAAGAACTAAATCCCCTTATTTAAACACCTTGATATTTTATTTCTTGTCAAACCACCTCTTTACCATGGTCTGATGCCTTCTAAATTTAGAAAAGGCTTCTTCACATGCATCTTCCATCTAGACAATGTCTAAAAATCTTAAATTTGCAAGATCCTAGCCTTCTTCCATATACTCTTACATGAATTTATATGTATGTAACTTTGAGATTGATAGGGAAGATATACTCTTAGCCATACACCAATAGAAATGGTGATGCCTTTAAGGCTTTCTTGATCCTTATCCTATCTACCCATAGAGCATACTTGAGAAGCTTATGCCAAGTCCTGGGTTTGTTTGTAGTAGACTTCTTGATTACTTTCATTAAGTTCTTGTTGGTAGATTCAGGCACTCCATTTCCTTAAGGATAATGGTTGGATAAACACTTAAGACAAATTCTATTATCATATGCCCACTCTATCATCTCTATGGATATACATGTAGATCCATTATCACACATCAAAGAGACTAAAGTTCCAAATTTGGTACATATGCTTGCCTCCAAGAAACTAATCACTTCTTCCATCCTACATTATTTAGTGGCTATAGCCTCAGTCCACCTTGTGAAATAATCTATGGTATTTAGGATATAATTGTGACCTCCTAATGAATTCAGGTTAATTACCCTTACAAAGTCCAACCTCCATTGTGTAAATGGTTTATCAACCTTAACTAGTTGTAAAGGCATGTCTGCATTTGGTTCTTTGGTGCCAAAGATTTGACATGAGTGACATTACCTCACATGATTATGAGCATCTTTGAAAATAGTTGGCCATTAATAGCCATCTTTAAGGAACTTGTGGGTTATTGTCCTTCTAAATGTGCATCCATTTCCTAACTTCCCATGGAAGGTGCTCATGATCTGGGTAGCTTATTCTTTTAAGACACATCTCAAGTAGACACCTTCAAAATTATTACTATATAAAACACTATCTCTGATCAGATAATTGGAAGCCTCAAGCCTTAGGGCCCTCTTTTACTCCCTATTTAGTCTTTTAGGACAAGTACCATTAATTATCAAGTGGATGATGGAATCATACCATTCATTAGCTTGAAAGCTTTAATGATCAAACTACATAATAATTATCTTAGGGATAGCATTAAAAATCATTTGGATCAAGACTTGGCATCTTAACAATTTTTTAGTTTTTATTTCTATGTCATACTCTTAAAAAATTGACATCTATTTACCTCTACATTCTCCAAGTTCATTCTAGTGGTAGGGTCAGGTAAAATAACATGCACCTTATTTTTAAGGATATAACGCCTAAATTTATTCACTTCCTTAACTAATTTACATGATTTTTTATCAATTAATGAATAATTTAACTCAAAATTCTTAAATTTAGTACTCATGAAAGCTATTGGGTGATCACACCCATCAATCTTCTAAGTTACAACTATAGCCATAGTATGGTTAGATGCAAAAGAATAGAGATAGAAGTCCTTTGAAAATTTAGGACTTATCAAGACTCGAGCTTGGATAATTGCTTTTTTGATGTCATAAAATGTATTCCTAGATTACTCATTCCAAGTGACCTTAGCATCTTTCTTGAGCATATCATTCAATGGTTTGACAATTTTTGCAAAACCATAAATGAATTTTATTACAAAATTTATTTTACCAAATAATGATTTTAATTATTTTATACTATTTGAAGCTCTATATTTGATATAGCTTCCACTCTTTCAAGATCTACAAATAGTCCATCTTTAGTTATAACGTGGCCTAAGAATTTACCTTCAGTAATACAAAAGATGCTTTTCTTGGGATTGAGGGAGATTCCATACCTTTTGCATCTCTCAAATACTTGTTGTAAATGTATAAACTAATCTTCCCTATTTTTAAAAAAATGGTTAGATCACCCATGTATATAATGATAAACTTATCAATCAGATGCTGGAAAGCATGGTCCATGGGGCTTTAAAAATTAGTTCTTATGTTTATCATCCCAAAAGGCATTATCTTGTATACAAAGGTGCCCCACTTGGTTGTGAAAGTTATCTTCATTATGTCTTCCTTGTCTACTAATATCTAGTTATAACCTAAAAAAACATCAATAAAATACATCATGGATAAACATGAAACAATTTGTATTAATTGGTCAATAGAGGGAAGAGGATAATTATCCTTTTTAGATGTTTTATTTAAATTTTTAAAGTCAATACACAGTCTAATTTCACCATTATTATTTCTAACTAGAAAAAAATTGACCACCCAAGTAGAGTTCATAATGGGAAACACAATTATAGCATTTATAAATCTCTTAACTTCTTTGAAGATCATAGGCTCTAGGACAAGGTTCACATGCCTTTGTTTCTACCTAAAGGGATTAAAAATTCCTTTGAGAGGTATAGTATGGGTGATGACTCTTGGATCAAAGATATTCAATTCATCATAAAACCAAGATATGAAATATTTGTATTTTGTCAATAGCTATTTGGCTCTCTTATTTTCAACACTTGTGCAACCTTTTCCAAGATTGATTACTTGAGGTTGATCTTGAGGTCCAAGATCAACTATATTGTAATTTTTCCCATTTACCTTGGGAACCTTAGGGGCGTTATCTAGTTTATATTGATAAAATAATCTCTCTAAGGCAATAATACCTTTAGGAATCTTATTTTCATTTAGTTGAATGACTTTACCATCAAAATTGCCTTCTCTACTAGTACTTTCATCAACCTCATCAATGACATGAGCTTCAAATTCTCCTAAATTGGTCTAAAATTTAAGATCTTCTAATCATCACTAAATACTTGAATGATTCAAATTATTAGGGACCAAAGGATAAGGTATCAACTCAATGATGAAGTTGGATGAGTCTTGGTCAAGCATGAGGTTAGTTGTAGTAGAGGCTAGCTCATTAACTACTTTATTTTCCTCTTTAGGGATGGAGACAATGTTAAAGGATTCAAAAGACTCCATTAGATCCTAGAAATTAAATTTATACCTCTTAAGGTAGGATAATTTACATTAATATTTGATCTTTACTTGGTTAACTACAAGTTTTGAATCACCATAAACTAGTAGTTATTTGACTTGGTTTTTGATAGAAAATTACAAACCTAGGATGAGGGCCTCATATTCAGCAATGTTATTGGTGCATGGAAATTGGAGTCTATAAGAATCATGACATTTCTTACCAATAGGATTGATTATTAAAATTTATACCCTAGACCTAGACTTACACCTAGCACCTTCAAAATGTAGCTTTCATAGCCTAGACATACCATGAGTAGTCTTAGGATCACATAGCTTTACAAATTCTAAGGTGAAAATTCCTAGATCATAGTCAATTATGTTGACCCTTTCATTTAAAACATTTTATTCAGTGATCATGTGTTTTATTCTTTTCTTCCTTTCAACTCTTATTTGGTTTGGAACTCCTTTCCAAGGTAGCTATAAATGTGAATAATATATGGACATGTAGTTATTTACAGCCTTAGTCCATCCCCTGCTTAACAAGATTCTATAAGCATCAAGAATGTCAATAACTTAGATATCAATAAACTATTGTGATTTAGGCTCAGAGGCCAATTGCATATGGACATTTAATAATTATCCAATCACCTTGACTCTATATTTATCTAATTATGTAATGACTCTATTAGACTTAATAGGTGTTAAGACAAGTTGTTTTTAAATACCTATTAACATGATATTAGTGGATGCACCAGAATCCAATAAAAAATTATGAAAATTCTTATATAACATTATAAATTTGAGTAGGAAAGGAGGATATTCCACCTTATCTTTGTGAAAGACCACATTAGCATTGTTAGCTTTTGGTGGTTTGTTAGATTTCTTTGACAATGATTCTAACAAGATGTCCCTTTGTTTAGTGATTTACGTTAATTCATTCAATTTGATGTTAGATTTTATCTTATTCATATATTCCAAAATATTATAACCATTCTTATTTTAATAACTAGGAACATCAACATTATGTCTAGGGGTACTCCCTTTGGGTGGTTCTAGATCATTATTTGAAGAAGTGTCTAGAGGAGTTCCAAAGTTATTTAGAGGTGTTGAGGTAGTCAAGGGCTGCCTCTAATATTTATTACTCAAAGGATAAGTCCTCTTAAAGAATTATTTGAAGGCCTATATTTCCTCAAGGACACCATTAGGTTCATTGTCCTCTTCAAAAGGGAATTCAAATGTTTCCACCATGTTGACTTGATTAGATGATATGGATCTTGAGGTACCTACACCACTATCCTTATTAGGGACCACTTAAAATGTATCTAAATCTTCTTGTAAATCCTAAAAATCCTTATAAAACTCAATGAAATCAATCTCACCATGTTTTATTATACAATACACTCTACAATAATCAGGAAAAGTAATATGAGAAAGATTAATATCCATGGTTTCTTGCTAGAAGATGGTTCATTAGCCTTGTTGTTATAGAAAATATCATTATAAAACCTATTTTTAGGCCTATTAAACCTTTGAAATGAGAAGTTCCTACCAAATCTCTCTCTAATATTTCCAACTTATTTTTGTAGCTAAAGGAAATCAGTGCGTAAATTTTGAACCATTTTAAAAATAAACTCACTCTCATTCTTGGGAGTTCTAGAATTGTGAACTTGGTTATTGTTAGTACTAGTAGTTGGTACTAAAGTTATTTGATCATTTTCATTGAATCTATTAAAATCAAGATGACTCAAGAATCCTAGGTTCTAATTAGGAGCAACATGACTCAAACGAAATAAATTTAGATTTGGGAGTTGATTCAAGGTTGGCACATTCTAATTATTATTAGGGAAGATGTTCAACATGGGAAAATGTGGATTGATATTTGGGATAAAGTAAGCCATTTGTCCTTGGGGATGTATTTGATCATTGATGATCACTACTTTATAATAAGCCCTAGATAATGAAGTTATAACTAGAAGAGATCTTCTTAGAAATACATAAATCATTGGATCTACTACGTCCTTGTAGATTTATAGAGATAAAACATCATTAGCTTTATAAGGGTCTATGGTCCTGCTATACATCTTCTAGAACTTGGCATTATAGGACCTTATGGGCTCACTTACATCTATCTTAATGGTGGTGAATTTGTGGTATATGACACATAGACTAACAATTTTTACAAACTGGTCTATGAAAACATTAGTGAAACCATCCTAGCTAGTAATGTAATTATTAGGCAAATTGAAAAACTATTCGTATGCAACATATTTGAAATTATATGGGAACAATCTACGTGATACATCCTCATATATGACATTTAGTAACCTTAAAGTAACTTTGAAATATTTAATATGCTCTTCAATAGTTATAATACCAGTTGGACTAAATGTTGTCAAGTATTTTTAGTATTACATGGGAGATCATTTACAACACCTGGCACATTGATCAAAGATTCTCCCAACCAATCCATATTTGGATGAAGGTTGAAGGCAAGGTTACCTTGAAAAGGTGAAGTTGTCAAAGATTTGGAGTGTCTATGCCTACTTTTATCTCATCTGGTTCTTCTATGGAATTCTAGCTTAGAGATTGAGGATTCTATTTGAAATATGATGTGTCAATTTAATATTTACAAATAGCATGGATTAAACATGCACATTAAGATAATTTTTCAAAGATATATATATATATATATATATATATATATATATATATATATATATATATATATATATATATATATATATATATATAATAGTAAAGGATGTCAACCTTTGAATAAGTTAGTTCAAATATGTGTCCAATTATAAAAATATGATCAATATTTACACTTCTAAGCTCAAATAAACTAAAATTTTTGAAATATTTATCAAGCTTTGATGAAAACAAGTTATTTTAACCTCAAATCCTATGGATTCTCAGATCTTAATCTATATTTACCAAAATTAAGCATAAAACTTAAAATAAATATGATATTTATTTAAAATAATCACCAAGATGGGTCAAGTACCATGAAGATCAATGATCTTTACACTTTTGATAAATTAATTATGCAAAGATGTAAATATAACATCAATCTATGATCTAAATACATGAATCTTAGCAAAGATTCAACAAATTCACAAAGATTGGCCCTCATTATAACACTAGTGGAAGCTATTCCTATTGATTCCTTTATGTATATCATAGGTGCTCTTAGTGTTTAAGAACACTTCTCATTTTATAAGTTTAGGAATTCATGGCATGAGTAATAGGTTTTTATAATCTAGTTACCTATGGTGACATAGAGGTAGATCAAATTAACTGTTCCACAAATTTATATTACTTAGTGATTGGGAGCCACCATGGTCCTTGTGAATTTTGAATTATCTATGTTGATCTTAGTTAATTTTAACCAAATTTCTATACTAAAGACTAATCTAAATGAATTTTTATAGTGAGATTTAAACTGAAGTGATTTGATCACAAAACAAAAAGCAAAAGGAAAGGGTAGGGTAGAAAAGAAGTGTGTGATTGTTGGTTTTTGTCTTAAAAATTATGACAAGGCTTAAATTTAAACCAAATATGCATTTAACCTATATACAACACAAAATAACATAAGCTCAGATTTCACCATACACTAGGTAAAATTCTAAGGATAATATGAAAGCATACAAGTAAGAACTAGATTTAATTTAAATATTTATTACCAAATTCAAATAGCATTAACACATCTGAATATAAAAAAAATGAAATGAATCAAATTCAAGATCCTTAAACTAATCTAACATAAGCACAAAATAGAAACCTTGTATCAAAGATGAAAGTTCAAAATTCATAAAATCTATTCAAATTCAAGATTCAAAACCAGCAATTGAGAGAAAAGCCACATTAACAATTGACATAACAATTTTGGATAATCTTTTCAAAATTCCTTGATTGTATTAATTACTCAAAGTATACAAATTTTGATCAAAATTATCTCCCTTTACAAAATGGTAGTACTACCTTTTATAGGAGGACAAGTCAGTATACCAATCAGTTACAAGATGCAAATGTACACAAAGTAAGGACAAATGTCCTTTTTCTACAAAGTTATAGAATACACTTGATTTTTTAAAATAGACTGACCTAGAGGTAAATATGCTAACAAACTAGCATATGATTTTATAAAAGAATATTCCATTTTCAAAATGGAATACTATCTAATTGGTTGGTGGGCATTGCATCTAAGAACTTGCTTGTTGTTGTTGAAGGATGTTGGTAGCCTTTTGATGTTGTTCATTAATAATTCCTAAATCCAAAACTATCCTTAAAATACATTCCTCCTCTTTGTCTGTCAGAACATTCAATTCTCTATCACTTATGGCCATGGCTTGCTTGATGCTTCTAGCCTCAAGTATGCTTTCTCTTACATTAAGGATCATGTCAAGGATCCTACTATTATCTACTCCAGACTAGCCTTGTCTCTTATTTATCATTTATTGTATCACCAAAGTAGCCCTATGTTTGAATTCATCATCTTCCATGATGCTTAAGACAATGGTCTATATAGGGTCAGTCAACATTATCCTAAAGAGCTATTTAATCCTCCCTATTAACTCCTCATCATCTTTCAGGAGCCTCTCTAGTTCATGTGAACATGCACTCAAACTCTAGATATTTTCAATAACTAATCTTAGGATTGCATTCAAATCTCCCAAGATATTGTTTTGAGCCTAGGAATCTGACTTTCAACTTGAATATTGATTAACCATGTTATTTTATCCTTTGAATCTTTCCATTGGGCTATTAGACCCATGGCCACTATATTTTGTTGCACCAATACACTCTACCTCATCTTCATTTTTTTCAATGCATTAAACATGTCAAAGAAGGATTCATCAAACATTTTGACCATTACCTTAGGTATTGATAAGACAACTTAAGTTTCTAAATTCTCTTTTTCCTTCTCTAGGTTATAGATCCTTTGCTTCATGCATCTGATGCTTGATCTAACTTGAGCTGAGTGAGCCTCCATCAGTTCTTCAATGTCATCTATATGGATGGGATGATAACTATGTTTTTGGCCTCTAACTAGAGTTAAGCCTACAAATGGCTCAACCTTTTAAAAGGTGAATTCTTCAGTCCCCACCATGGCATTTCTAATTGTCACTCTTTTTAAGCCTATTTTCTCAAGATTGAATTACACAATGGTAATTAGCTCTATTAACTTTAGAGGTTTAGAAGCCTCCATCTTTATGCTTCTTGATGCTCCTAGAGCATCCATTTATTTTCTATTTTACCCTATAATGGTTACTATTCTTCCCTCTTCCTCCTCCATTAAATCAATTATCCATGGCTTGATATCATCATGTATATCAGTATTGATAGTTTAGGTCAAGCCCCATGTTTGGGATAAGGAGGGAATCTTTTGCATTTTCCCATAGATGAACCAATCAAGGACTATTGGTCCATGAATGGGGTATTCACCACTGAATAAGTTGATTTCACTTAGAGGGTGAGTGAAATTCAACTTGGGCTTCTTTTTCCCAACTAGGACCATTTCCAATTCTACCTTTCTCTTCCTCAATGGTGCTAATGGAACTAGATCCAAGGTAAATTCCTTCCCTTTTTCTTTCTCATCCTCCTCTATTTTGGCTTATGCTTCTTCAACATGTTCCTCTTATTCAACAGATCCATATGCCTCAATAAGGACCTTGAGGGAATCTTCCACTATCTCCTTAGACTCTAGGGTAATCATGTCTAGGAATTCAGTGGAGGATGTTGGTCTTTGAGGTAGGGTTGAGGATGATGGGGCCTAACTAGGTCTCTCTTCTAATCTTTCTTTACTAAGAATTTATGTAATCTATACTTGGAGTTATGTCACTTCCATTTATGGTTTATATTGAGGGGTCCTAAAAGGTCTAGACAATAAATGGTATTACAGAGGTCCCATTTCCCATATGTCACCTAGTGGATTCTCATTACTAGTCAGTCTATGTTCAGGTATGAAATTATGTCTTTTTAACATAGCCAATACCTCCTCAAAATTGTTAGACTTGATGTTCAAAGTGTCATAGGGACCAATTTGATGTTCATAAATTGGTTTGGTTAATTTATTACTTTTCAAATGCTTGGTGACCTTTTCATTAGGGTCCCACTACCTTAGGTCATCTAGCTGAAATTTGAAGGAGCCTTTGTGTCTATAAATAGTGTCCACATGTTTCCAATATTGTAAAAAAATTATACCAATTATTAAAGGAAAGGGATGGAGGATGCATTTCATTTTCTCCTTGCATATTCTATCAACACCATGAAGAATTTGATATGCAATTTCTTGCTTTGCTAGTTTGGCGGGAACATAAATGGGTAACTTGTAAGGTTGAATCAAAATCCCTTCAATTATGATCATAGTAAAATTTGGATACAACCAGATATCTCTCATTATCTCTACATATTTATTGATTATAGGGTTAACCCTAGGCATGTAAATCCTTATAATGGATTCTACTAAAGCAAGATAAACACAATCATAACTGGACTGCATGTTGTGTCTATATTTGAAAATGTGTGGGTTATAATAATGGTGGGAGACTATAAATCTACCCTCAGGTGACCAATTTTTGATATAATGGATATTTTTGGAAGCTATCAAGTCATCTAATAGATAGGAAATCATGAATAATTGGTTACTAATTTTCTTCTTAATGGTTGTGAATTGTCATTCTAGATAGATGTTGATAATCTCTCTAATTGGAGGCATGAGCTCCTTCTCTACCATGAAATATACATAAGATACCCAACTCTTATTGACATATGTGTTGGATGAGGCCCTAGATATTCTATTAAATATATTCATAATTACCCTAATCTCCTCTATAAATTAGGAAACTAGGATTCTTCTTGTAGGGTCCCAGTTATATGGTTCCCTTGGAAAAACCATGGCCTAAGAATGGTGTCAAAATCATTCTTTCTAGTCTATTATTTAATGGTGGGTAAATCCACCTAAGTTTTTCTCATTTTGTAATATATTTCAAAATCCAATGGGGAAATGTATGTAATTATCCTAGAGATTACTTCATGAATTATCCAACCTTGTTCGATTCTACAATCTTTAAAAATGGGAGTAAGGATGTCAATACAATGGAGTACCTTGGTTTAGCAGTAGCATGTGGAGACTAGCCATTTGGATTACAACCAAGTCATAGTATCTTCCATTCATGGTGGAAATATTTTATTCCTCTTTCATGATGGGTTTCATCTCTTGAATGGTCCATAAGAGCTCAGAATAGTTCCTATTGCCCATGTTTAATGTTGTAGCGTCTAGGTGCATGTCTTTGAAAACCCTTCCCTCATTGTTTGTGGATAGATACAACTCTATCTCATCCTTTTGTTGTTACTTTTGAGTTACCATGGCTTACCAAGCTTGTAAATTTCTCACAATCAGATTTCAAATGGTTCCTAGGTCAATTCTTCTTGTTCAAATTAAAATTGAACTCCTTTTAGCTTAAATATGATCAATTCGAGTTCAAAATAGGGCTTATTATGAAAGTTTTAGGGATTTTAAAAGCTTTAATGGTGATGGTTTATTCAAACATAGGCTCATTCATGTCTCAAATTTTATTTTAGCCTTTCTTTTTATATGTTTGCACTTTTGATCTCACAAAATATTCTATTTTGTTGTTTTGTGCTTGTGTGGTGCTTATTTGGCATCTATCTAGCAAATTTCATGTCTTTTTTCATAAATTCCTTCAAAGCACTAGCTATTATTATTTAAAATTTTCCTTTTTCTTCATTCCATCAAATTATTTCACATGGATCAATGTTGGCCATTGATCATGATTTGAGATCTCACAAGTCATTGGCCATCTTTGCATCGAGCCTCGTAGTTGTACCACTTATCACCTTCATGGGCTTTTTGAGCTTTATATCCTACACCAGTCATATATTAAATGTGCATCTGCCATGTGATAAGATTTTGGGCTCTCAAATATTTTTTGAATAATCTTCAATTATTTCATGCTATTAGATCATTTGGTCCTAATGAAGTACATGCCATTTATCCTACAAGATGCATGAAATTTAATTAGTGCACGGTAATAAAAAATAACTTAGATTAAAATATTTTAAGTTAAGTTATTTCATGTCAATAAAAATACCATAGACTTAGGCTAAAATATTTTATGCTAAGTTTTAACTCATGATATCAAATTGGCCCCTTTAAATGATAAAAACACATCCCTTTATATATAAAATGTTAAATGACCTTGAATTTGACAGTCTCATAGATGTCAATAATGGGCTTGTAGACATCAAATGATGGTCTTAAGAATGTCACATTTAAGCTCATTAGGTCCCTTTATTCCATATATCTCAAATTCAATTTTCTCCATCTGATCAAGATTCATGATGAGGCGAGAGCCATCTAATCAAGATACGAGTGAGTTCATGACATTGGTTCATTAAGCCTTGAATGTGGAAATGCCACATGGTGGATTTGTGTGGTTCCAAAGCTTTGACCCTATTGAACCTAGGGAATACTCATGGGTAGTTAATCTCTATCCAAGTCCCTGAGATGGTGATAATTGCCACCTATATGGTGATTATTTAAGCCTTTGACATTTCAATGTCATCCTCACTTTGTTCAATCAAGATCTATGATGAAGTGAGATCCATTGGATTTGTAAAAGGCAAAAGTGTTTAAGTCAAGGCTCAAGGTGATAAGGACTTCGGCTAAAGTGTTAATACTAAGGTCTCATTTGTGCTGATAAATATGATGAGGCCTTAGGATTAATACTTTAGGCTAAATAGATAACAAAGGGAACTACACTAAGGAAATTAAAAAGGACCATACAAACACAAACATTATAATTGGTTAAAAATAAAGGAAACAAAAAGGGGGAAAAGGGACCTAGTAGTAATTTTAATTTAAGGTTTGGTCATGTTAAGAAATACGACCAAGACTTAACTATAAAATTAGGCTTAAGTCCAAAGTAATTTGAAATATTCCCACCAATTTTTTATTTTCAAATGTAAATTTGAACCAAGGACTTAAGCTAGGGATTTTTGAAGGAGGATATTTAGAACATGAATCCAGGCTTGAATTTTCATAGACAAAAGGCTAGTAAAATTCTGAATGAAGATAAACTCTAAGCATGATCCATTTAAAAGGGCTTCATTAAACTTGAAATTTATCACATGAAGGGAAACTATTAGTAACATTAGGTAACCTTAAAGCAAAAACATAAACCATTAATCCAAATTTATCAAAGTGGATGATCTTCAACTTTTAATAATGTTCAAAACATGCCATATTTTTAGTTTTAAGGTTCAAAGTATCTCAAGGGTCCCAATTTAAAAAAAATGAGGAGTCTGTTGACCCCAATAAGACGCAACCTATAATCTAACATTCAATACTTGAAAATGGAAAACTTGACTTGCATTAGGTGTTTTAAACTTGGATAAGGCATTATCCTTGTGATTGATATATTATTTAGGAAGTTTATGGAAAAATATCAATCTTTAGATGTGTATAGACGTCTTATTGACAAGTGATAAATGGATAATAGGACTATAACTATCATGCATAAATATATGACTCTTTTGGTAGTTTATCATGCCACTGACATATAGAGCATAAATATGAACAATAAATATGATTTGAATTTGAAAAATGAATGTTATTTGTCATGGAGATGAGTTTGATGGAGGTGGATGGTTTTAAAAATTTAAACTTGTTTGAGTATTGTTGAAGGTGTGTAGAGAGACATGAGTAATGATATAAAGATTAAGAGGTAGTCTTATCATGATTTTAAGTAGGTTATACATAGAATATGGAATTCTTGTAGGTGAATGATAGTAAATTGGGAAGGTCAGGTTTGTAGAAGGAAAAAAAATAGGAGAGAAGGGTGTGCAAGAGCCATATGTGTACTAACAAGTTATGTGAGATAGATATACATCAATATTTACATTACCAAGTGTCTAACACCATATTTTATTGTCTAAAAATGACTCCATTTTATTTTAGTCTTTAAAATAAAATAATGTTAGAGTAAAATTATAAAGAGATGTAGTCCTTAGTGTGAAAACAAAATTCATCTTTGGGAGAATTCTCCAAGTGTGTAACTTGATTTATGAAAACATGAAATAAAACATGTAGCCATAAATGTCCACATATGGAATGAAATATGAAATGAATTAGATTAATGAAATTTTAATGTAAAGGAAGGATTACACACGTAAAAGGGTAAACCATGTCTCATTTAATTTTTTGGAGATGTGATTATTTCCAAAGAATTGGATATTGGTGGCGATCATTCCCAAATGGAAAATGTCATTAGATGATTATGTCTTAAAAAAGTGTGATTTTTAAAACTATGAGATGGGAAAATAAATTTCCCAACCCTCTTGATGAGGGAGTAGTGTTAATCCATTGAGTAATGTATAAAATCAAATTGGGAGTCTATATTAAGCTCATGTAGGGTAATTCAATTGATACACACAAAAGTAATATTATAATTGTTACCTTTGTTACATTTGATATCATCAATGTCAACTTTAAAAATATAAAATTTCATTAGTGTGTGTATGACCAATGTTCATGCCCCATAATTTGATCAACTATCCTAATTTTATGTAGAATGTCATAAAATATATATGAAAAAATATCCCAAATTTGATATATCTAAGAATTTGTAACTCATGTTCCTATAAAATGTATATATGTATTGCATATTCACTCAAATTTATCATATTCTATAAATATTTATCCCATAATATGAACTAAACTAATAACCTAAACCATTTAACCCTTTGGATCATGTAATTTATCCCAAAATTTTAATTATCTATGTATGTTAGAATCTATATGATAAGTACACTAACATGCCACCCTTTTAAGGTGATGAATGTAGCCTACAAGTTGCTCATATCAAAATAAAAAAGTTAACCATATCATGTTATATAAAAATATGTAATAATTTAAAATTATGCGCTAATATGTGGATAATTGTAGATATTTATACACAAAATAATTTGGTTAAGTAAAAATAAGTACTATGTATTGTATTGCTCTTTCACATGAAGGTATTACTGATGGACTTGACTCTTGTTCACATGGTCATTTTGGGTCTTTTGGTCATTATTATGTCTTATTTTCCCTATTTTCTACACTCCTAGTGGTCCTATGTAATCTCCTCCTAGTCATAAGGGCCCTCTAACCTAGTTTTCCCATTATTTACTTAATATTCTGACCTTAGGACATGAGTTCCATAAGTTGATAATAATTCCACAATGCTAGTTCCCAACTTTGGTGCTAGTGTCCAACAATCATTTTCTCATTGTATTTTGGGTCCTAACCCTTTTTTGAGCCTTCTCTTATGATTTTATCTCTCTTTTTCATATTTTTAATAAGAGAATAATGGTATTAAATTCAAATAAAATTTAATTCTATATAAATGGCATTACAAGGTATTTTATATTTAACATTTACTATCTTGCCATATGATTACATAAAATCAGCCAATAATAAAACTCAACATACTGCATACTACTTAACTATCACACCTAGATTTACATGATTGATAAAAAAAGAGCCTAAGTGAAGGTCATTATGACATACCATGCATGTTTATTATGCACATTCCCTAAGGGATAACTACATGTGATATGAGACCCATATCATTGGGGTTAATATAGGTAGTGACTAGGATAATAGGGGTTCTATCTCACATGATCATAATATCTCACAACCCAAATTTTCCTTCCTTTTATATTTGATCTTCTTGTTATTTTATGTGTGCAGGTGTTTATTATATTTTGGATAATAATTAATCATAACAGGTCATAGATAGTGAAGCAAGGTTTTTTTCACATAGGAATAAGCTTGGTAGACTCAAGCACAACTACTCCCAAAAGTGTAGACTAGTCCTTGCATATAGGAAATTAACACCAAAAGTGGACACTAACACACAAAAATACTATCCAAGGTATGGTGCTATTGTATAGGAGGGTTTTTGACTTCTAGATCCTATTTGAGACACTTAGACTAGCTCATATACTAATTTTTAGCTTTTATATCCTTCATCTCAAGTAGTTTCTAGCTAAGTATTTATTTGTGTCATTCATTAATAATTTTAGAAATATAAAATCAAGTAAATATTTGCACAATTTAATGGATTTAGTTATTACATATATTATACCCTACTTTACTATATTCAGCCCTTTAATAGCCTAGGATTTATATGTACTAGGTCCTAAATAGTTAAAACATTTGGTGAACTCGACTTACTTCGAGTATTACTTAAAACCCTTATTTCATCCTAGGGTTTGCCTTATACATTATTGTGCACTAAATTAGGGTTATAATTTTTTTTACATAATCTAATTGATCTAAATCAGTCCTCATTAGGGTTTCATTAATTTAATACAATTTAAATTTTTACCAACAAACCCTCTAAAACCCTAGATTCACATACTAGGTCCCTATATATCCAAATACTAGCCTTAAGGGTTTCAAATAAAATTTTGAATTTTTATATAAATTAGGATGAATATTTAACATATTTACATATACCTATGTTATATTACATTCCACCTATTGTGTGCTTATTATTCATTTTTCACATTATCTTCTTTGAAAAATTTAAAATGGTGTTTAAGAAGCCTCTTGCACCTCACCTAGTTGATGAATTTTTAGCCTTTTATCATAATTATAAGAATGAATGGAATTTTTTTCAAGATTACACATTAGCACATGATAATTATTTCATTTATTATTATTATTATTATTAATATTAATATTATTATTATTATTATTATTATT